>CAWUFW010007182.1:0-600000 GCA_963921515.1 Calotriton arnoldi
AGACTGGCGCACTTTGATGGCGGACGGCGCAGCAGGCTTGCCGGCGGTGTTTGCCTGACTAATCACATCCTAATTTGGCGGGCGTGTGGCCCGTTGCTGGCGGACGGTAATTTGCGGTTTTGCCTCCGTCAGCACGGCGGTCGTGCTTCCGCCCGACATCGTAATGGGCCCCTAAATTATTAATTAATAAATTATTAATTTTTATAATGTAAATTAAATTACTTCCCACCCTATTCCCCTATAAACTCACAACCCGCTACTGAACTAATATACGCAAAAATTAATTCACATAAAATCCATTACCTTAAAAAAATTGTAACATACATTAAAAAAATATTATATATTTTTAACACATATACTAACATATAAAACAATTAATTTTTTTTTCGATATAATGACATTCGATATTACTTACCTATATGTCGATATTTTTTCCAACTATATTCTTTTCTATATTCTGTCCTCTTGATATTTTGTACTCGATATTTTGTCCTTTCGATATTAAAACTTCGATATTTAGTCTCTACACCTTATAAAATATGGGGCATTTTTATGGGGATTTGGCTCAGGGCAGCGCAGCAAGTCACCTTGCTGCATTACCCTATTACCCTATGTCAAGGTGAAAGGGCAGGAATGTGCCATATCTATGGCATACAATGCATTTCTGTCCTTTCCCCTTGCACTGGTAGCATTTCGGCAGCCTAGCACTAACGCTGGAACCTTTGCACCATGGGAAAAAGGTGCCTGCATTTCATGCAGGATTGTTTTTGTGCAGGAAGGGGCACCTTCCGCCACAAAAACAATCCTGGGAGACTGTTTCTCTTTCTATGTGTAATGAATCTAGCACACATAGAAATAGAAAAAACATTGTGCCTCCCCTAGAAAGGCGTAAGGTTTTGGCATATCCCTAGGTTTACATGGCTTTGTAAATCGGCAAAATCCATTGGTGTTGCATGGGAACACCCACCACAACGCCCATGGAACACCTCCTTAGTGCAGAGTAAGGTAATGCAGCGTTTTGCACTGCCTTGCCTTACTCCATATCTATGAAGCCATTCAAAGCCACACAAAGTGGCTTTGTGTGGCCTCATAAATACGATTTGGTGGTTTGCGCTGTCTTTGTGTCACAAACAGTGATGCAACGGCACCGCAAGGGGCTCGTAAATATGCTCTTAAATACTATCATTCAAAACTCCCCAAAAACTACAACATTGGGCTCATTAGGATGTCGGTGGGACCGACACCGAAGGCACGCTGGTGCTGGTCCCACGGACATCCGAAGCAGCAGTCGGACAGCCGCATTACAGTGCAGTCTGTCTGACCGCATGTTTGAGAGAAAGACCGCTGTTGTTCCAACGGGCTCAAGGAACCCGTCGGCCCTGTGGTCAAATTGGAATCTGTACAATGAAAGCGCGGCCTGCACAAGCACTGCCATAGGGATTACAATGGCACTTTCTGACGGCCTTTCAATGGTGGTCCGGCCTGCCCCTAGCAGGGCCCCTGTCCCTCCGCAGCCTCCGCTATAAGGCCAGGGGAACACCTCAGGTGCCCCCACAAACATCCATGCCCAATGTGGCAGGCACCATGAGGTGCCTGCCACAGGGTGCAGGGATGTTTACAAACATGCCTTTTGGCATTGGGTCTTGTGCCGCGGCCCTTTTCCAGGCCTCAGCACAACTCTCAATGCCAAAAGGCATGTTTTGGACTGCCTCCACGGAGGTCGGATCCTAATTAGGCAGTCAGGACTGCCAACTACCTGTGGCCAGTCCCTTTACCGCATTGTTATTAGGACCATAATCTTCATGAACATGGCAGATAATTTTTTATTTGAATAATAAACATATTAGTTTATTGCATCAGTCCAAACATTAAAAAAACTCCAGTCTTAAATAAGACTGATATAATAAAATAATATAGAAAATAACTATATAAAAAATCTAAACCTCACCAGCCAAAAAGTCCAAAGAAAAAACTCAATCATAAAATACTCATTTCCAAAGAACAATCACATAATGGTTGCACAAATAATAAAATATAAAATTTCCCACCCAAAGCAAATAAATGTAATATGGTTTACTGTTCTGTAGCTGCCCATCATCCTCTATAACCATGAGGTAAAAAAGTACAACCTGCCAAAAAAGAGAAAGTATTTTCCAACAAGCCCCCAAAAAGGCAACACCAATCCAATAGAAATGCCTCAAAGTAATCTTAAGTATCTATGGACTATAGAAAAAACTTAGAAAAGTGTTTGAAAAAAAGTAAATCAAAGTAAAAATTAAATATATATATATATATTTTAAACCAAAGGAGATTTCCTTTGAAAATAAACAGTAAATCAAAATGCCCATAGGACATGTTCATAGAGAAAAACCTGCAAACTAAAACAGAAAACCCACCAGCAAAAAACATTACATTCCCAAAAGTACATCTACATTACACTTAAGCATTTTAAAACAGGTAATATAAAAAAATATAATAAAACATATTGATACATTACTAAAACAGTGTACAAAAAACCCCAAACCTACACACTAGTAAAAAATACTACAATACAACTAAGGGCCTCATTACGTTGTCGGGCGGAAAGCCTCCTCCCGACAGTTGGACTCTCCTCAACCGTGTCGGAACTCTTCTGACCGACTCGGTCGGTTTGCATTTCGACCGACCAATTATAATGTTTGCGGTCGGAAAGTAAACCACGCGGTCGTTCCGAATCAATTCCGTCTGGCTCTCGGAGTATTCGTGTCGGTCAGAACCGCATCGAGCACCTCTATGGACAGCATTTCCAATCGACCGATTACGATGTCGATTTCCAACAGTCTTCCCAATGTCGGCCTGTCCGACATGAAAAGGCTGTCGGAAAACAACTTTGAGGGCCCCTAGCAGGGCCTTCTTGCCTCTGTTGTCTAAGGTTGGTGGTCGAGGGGGTACCTAAGAGACCCCCTTGGTACCTAAGAGACCCCCTTTAAAACCCTGCATAGTGTGGCAGGCACAATGGGGTGCCCACGACAGGGTGCAGGGTTTTACACACACACACCCCATTTCCCCATAGGATCCTGTGTTACGGCCAGTTGTCGGGCTGAACATGAGCTCCCATAGGGAACAATGGGACTCCGACCGAACAGTGTTCGCTCGCATCGTAGTCGGTCCGGCGGAACCGCCGACCTCGAGTCGGTTGGTCCCGATTCCAAGACGGTGTCGGGCAGAGGCTTTCCACCCGACATTGTAATGAGGCCCTATATGTAGAATAAACTAGACCTCCCCCCTAAATCCCACTACCCTCAAACCCTTAAAAAAAACCTTCAAAAAGGACTTACAAACAGGTAAAAACAGTACCTTACTGCAATGTTGATCCCAGAAAATAGACTAAAAATGACAAAAATAGACTACAAAAAAGAAGGTAGCTGTAAAAAAATGGCAGCTAAATGAAACTAAAAAAGACTATCTTCCCATGGAAATAAATGAGAAAATAAGTGCAAAATGTTGGCTAAATGTATTAAAAATGTAAAACAATATTAAACATGTACAACATGTCAAGAATGTTGTAAAAAAGGTTAAAAAATTGTAAAGTATAATTTCAATATTAGTATAAAAATATACATTTATTCAATATATACTAAGCAAACATATGTTAACAGTATGTGAAAAATATGTACATTAAACAACTTACAACAATTTAAAAAATATGTTAAACAATAGAAAAAATATCTGGAACTTTTACAACATACAATACTATTTAACTGTGATTTACATTGTTTAATAATAACAATGTATTAAAATGTGTTATATTTATTCATATATAAAGGGTTTATATTAACTAGAAATATCTATTTAAAAATGTTAAAGTATACATTAAATAAAATTTGAACAAATAAATAAAAATTGAAAAATATGTTACATATCTTTATTCTATGAAAATATGCCAATATTGTTATTTATTGCAAATATAAAACGAAGTACTTTTTAAATTATCTCTCTAAACAACAAAAATACAAATTAAATGATTTATACTACACATACTACATAGAAATACAATTTTTTAAAAATATTTCACACTAAAATGGTTACATTAAATAATCACACTCCAACGTAAACTATCTTGAAGAAAGTGTTGGACACTGAAAGAGTGACATTTACTATTTCCAGTCCAATCTAAACCAATTTAGGAAAGGTATTGGACAATAAAGGGGTGACATTTATTATTCCTATTCCAATCTAAACCAATTTTCCTGAAGGTGATGGACACTATAGGGGTGGCATTTACTATTCCCACTCCAATCTATACCAATTTGGAAAGGTTTTGAACACTAACAGGGGTCACATTTACTATTCCCACTCCAATCTAAACCAAATTGGGGAAGGTGTTGGACAATAAAGGGGTGACATTTACAATTCCCTCATCAGGAAGAGACACAAGCAAGCCTCAAATTAATCAGTGCTCAGCCTTCTGGTAGCTTGGCATAGAGCAGTGAGGCTGAACTAAGAGGCAATGTGTAAAGTATTTATGCAGCACTTCAAACACAAATTGCGGGCGAAAGTCACAATTTTAGGCCGACCGGGTCGGATACAGTGACAAGGTTAGTCCCGCTGAAAAGAAACCTTCTCAGTCCAGTACAAAGAGTCCTGTTCACAGTGAAGGGGGCCGCGAGGAGCAGCGAAGTGTCACGGATGGCAGTTGATGTATCCTGAAAGCAGGCCTGACGTCTCAGACGGTTGTCGCTGTAGCATGAAGATCCTGCTATCAATAGTAGCAGGCGGGCATGTGCTTCATGATGGCGCTCTCCGCAAGCGTTCAATGCTGTAGCAGTCCAGTAGAGTGGCAGTCCTTTCAGCAGCACAGCAGTCCTTTTTCTTGGCAGAGTTTCTACAGGTCCAGAAGAGTATTGAAGAGTTGGTGTCTGAGGTTTAATATTTAAATATGAGCCTTCCTTTGAATTGGGAGAAGCTTTTAAAAGTTTCTCTTTGAAGTCCACTGGCTTCCTGCCTTTCCTGCCCTGTCCCCAGCCTAACTACAGGGGGTATTCAGGCCTTTGTATGGAGACAGGAAAAGCCTATTCAAGTATAGATAGGGCTGAGCCTTTTTTCACCCACTATCAGAGTTGGTCCATCCGGACACACCTAGGCTCTCTAATGTGTGTGGCTGTCTAGGAGGAATACACGACACCAAACTGTCAGCTACATCAAGTCATGTGAACCTGAGACAGGCTGCAGGCACTAAATGGCTAAGGCAGTAAAATGGCAAGTGTCTAAAAGAGGCATTTTCAGAATTGTAATTTAAAGTCTGACTTCACCATGAAAGAGGATTTGACATTACAATTCTAAAGGCACCAAGCATGAAGTAGTTACCTGCTCCCATTTCAACTCTATCACTTATTAAATGTAATGAGGTAACCCCAATGTTATCCTATAAGAGAGGTAGGCCTTGTAATAGTTTAAAAACAAATGTAAGAGTTTTTCACTACCAGGACATTTAAAACTAAAACGTATATATGTCCAGCTTTTTAATTACACTGCACTCTGCCCTCTGGGCTGTCTAGGGCCTATCCTAGGGGTGACCTATATGTATTAGAACACAAGGTTTGGGTCTGGCAAAAGGTTTACTTTGCCAGGTCAAAGTGGTAGTTTTAAAACTGCGCACACAGACTGCAGTGGCAGATCTGCAAATGTTTAGAGGGCTACCTAAGTGGGAGGCACAGTCAGTGCTGAAGGCCCACTAGCAGCATTTAATTTACAGGCCTTGTCCACAAATAGTGCTACTTTATTTGGGACGTATGAGTAAAATAAATATTCCAATTGAGTATAAGACAATTCTGCCATATTTTAGGGCAAGAGCACTTGAGTACTAGTTACCAATGTTAATGTGTGCAGAGTCCTAAATTTTGCAAAAACAAAGCTGTCAAAACAGGAGGCTTGAAGGCAAACAGTTAAGGGGAAGCCCATGCCTAGGATGCCAGGTCTAACACCACTTCAATCTAAACCAATTGAGGAAGGTGTTAGACCCCAAAGAGGTGGCATCTAATATTCCCACTCCAATAAAGCCAATTTGGAGAAGGTGTTGGACACTAAATGGGTGGCATTTAATATTTCCACTCCAATCTATACCAATTTGGGGTAGGTGGTGGGCACTAAAAGGGTGGAATTTACTATTCCTACTGGAATCTAAACTAATTTAGGGAAGTTGCGGGACACTAAAGGGTTGACATTTACTATTCCCACTCCAATCAAAACAAATTTGGGGAAAGTGTTAGACACTAAAGGAGTGACATTTACTATTTTGACTACAATCTAAAATATATTATGCAAGGTGCTGGGCACTAAACATGTTATATACACAATCTGGACTCCATACTCAAAACCAAATTTTGTTCTTCAAAATATAATATAAATTACTTAAAAAACACAATAGCTCAAAATATAAAACTATATATTTATAATTAAATATTAACATATAAAATAATATGTTTATCACTATTAAAAAGTAATGTATTTGTATTCATATTTACTAATAGTACTACAATGTATTTACAATGACATAACTTTCAATATTTAAAAAAAGTTATATATTTTTTTAAAAATCAAATCAAATTAATAAAAATGTTGGCAATAGCTTTTAATCAAAATAAATTTACAAATTGTTGACATTAAAAATTTATTTTTGGCATAGTTTACATTTTACCACATTTTCTATAATTGAAATCATTATTTTAATATTTACAATAAAATATATTTTCTTACATGTAATGTAATTTATATATATATTTAAAATATTTATAAACTATTATTTAGAACAATTATTATTGCAACAAAAAAATGTATACATTTTAGAGTATTCCTTTGCATATCATTAACATAATTTACATTCAAAACACATTGAAATATTCAATTTTTTTTAAATCTCCCCACCCTAATCCCCATAAATTTCAACATCCCGCTACAAAAAAAAATACAAATACATTATTTTTACATATTAATACAACTAAAAATACAAATGTGAAAAATGAAAATTATCTTCCTAAACACACAAATGGAAAAATATTAAAAATATAAAATCAAACACACTGCAACAAAATACATACAAAATAACACTTACAAACAATATTATATACAACAATATTTTCTAAATCAATATTTGTTTGCAGCAATATTAAAAACAGCACCTAAAGCAATATTCTTACCTTCGATATCTCTGTTGATGATATTTTTGACATTCCAATTTTCTTGACACAATATTTTTATATCGCAATGTTTTTTATTCCATATTTTGCCCAAACACTGGGAGGACACCACAGAGCAGTTCTTTGATTTCTGAGTAAAAAGGCAGTACCCATGGTGGCTAGAAAGATTTTCAGTCATTACAGAACACTGCCAGCATTCCCCACTATTGCTGAGGTCTTTTGGAAAAAATTATGATTGATGGTGTTGAAGGTGACTGACAGGTAAAATACTATAAGCATTCATACACCCTATTGTCACCATGCCTTTGCAGGATGACAAGCACAAACAGTTCCACTTCCTCAGAGCGGTGGTGAGGGTGAAACCACTTGAAAGTTTCAATGGGGGCATGTTTACAAGCCCCTTGCGACACTTTTGCGCCACCGTTGCGTCACTTTTCTGACACAGCGGTGGCGTAAACAATGCAGCCAATTTACAACGTGACGCATCTAGGGAGATGCGTCACGTTGTAAAGCCCTGCGTCACATTATACCTTCATCAGGTATAATGTATGCAGGGTGGGCTTTCCCACGCAGGAAAGCCTCGTAAAAGTGACGCAGTGAAATCTACAAGATTTCACTGCACCACTTCTAGGATGCCACTGCGTCAAAACTTTACGCCTGCTTGAAGCAGGCGTAAGGAGTGATGCAGTACAATAAGTATAGGCCTCAACATGCATTGCTGGAGTTGCGTCGTGCTTGCGACACGACTCTGGCAATGCGTGACTTTTGGGTCAACAGATGCGTCAGAATTTCTGACGCATCTGTCAATCCTTGCGCCATGGTGCGCCGTATTCTAAATCCATAGTGGCGCAAGGATATTGAAGGCTGGTGCAGGGACACTGATGCATCTCTACAGATGCGTCCGTTTTTTGTAAATCTGCCCCAATGTGTTTATCTTTGTAAGTGAAACTTTGCAGTTGCATTTATCTATTGCAAGACTGTGTATTACTTGTATGTCTTCTCTGGGTGGACTATTTAAGGCATTTACCATGAAGCATTGACAGAGCCTGTATCCAGTGCATGGTTTTGCTCTCAGTTCTGGGTGGACTCTAATGAGCATTTACAATGTATGTAGCTTGTGGCTCTCTGTATCTAATACACATTTGTGGGATGTTCCTCTTGTTCTCCTGTTTGCATTTGCTATTGTTTTTGTCTAGTTCATGCCTGGGGGTTGCTTTTTCTTCACTCATGAATGAACTCTATAGAACATTTACCATGATTCACTATATCCACTGAATGCCTCTGGGTTGTTCCACTGTCACACCTCAGTGGACCTTAGGAATCACTTGCTATAGCTGCCTGTCTCCATAGCATGCTGGAGGCTGCCGTCTGACCCGTCTTGGTGAAATCCCAAAATTCTTTACCAGGCCTGCCTGTAATCCAATGCACTGTTTAAACCCAGTGAGAAGCATAACGTACCCCATCTAAGATGATATGCATGACTAACTGTGCAGTTTTCTCTCACACTTTTTATTCAACCTCTTGCATCAGTGAGCTAGATAACTGCAGTAATAGAAGGAATCAATTCCAGTACTCATCACACATGACACCAAAACATCCTAGACAAGTGCTTAATTTCTTAAAACAATAAGTGCCAGGGCTCTCTTCGGGAGGATATTGCAGCTTGCTCCACACATTGCACCTGCCATTCTGCCAATGATAGTATCAACCACTGGCGTAGCTAGGCCTTATGCCGACCGCGGCGGCCCCTGCATTTTCAGCCCGCAGCAGCCGAATTTAGGAAGGGGGGTGCTGACGATTCCTGCGGCCGCCGCCCAGCGACAGCTACAGGCAAGAGCGGGGGAGGGGAGGCCGCTGCCCCCAAAACCTGTGTCGCCCAAGGCGGACCGCCAACCCCCCCCCCTCCTGCTACGCCACTGGTATCAACACAACTACTAACCATCACACTCCTGCAAGTGTGACAATTTGGACTATTCCAGGCCTCCATAGCTATAAGAAAGACTTATTGGGCGGCAGAAAATAGCCATTCAAATTCGTAATTAATTGCTAATTAACTGTTGTTGTGGTCATCTCTAGATTAGCCAGACAGCGCCACCTTGTGGCAGACTGTCAAAAGCACTGGTGTTGACAATTAAGTGCCCTGAGCACCAGAAACCACCGGCTCAAATTAAGCACTACCTAGACACACACCTTCAACCAGACAGTTCTAGAATATGTACACACAGCATGCTCGTTATCCTCCTCCCCTCTTTTCTCCACCACATACTTAGGGGCCCTGATCTAAGTGAGGACAAGAGCATACACATTGGCCTATCACACACACAACACCAAAACACCTCCCACCGAGGCCACAGACACTTCCACACACTTCCAACCACGCATTTCCGCTTGATGTACTCAGGGTGCTTTGGCGCCTCGTGAAGGGTATGGAACACTGGATATATGGTAATTACTAAGCAATACAGCTCATGCAACAAACATGATTTACATGTTAGTGGTTCGACTGCTAACGTTTTTGCACTTTATGTGTGAAAGTAAATGTAATAAGGAGACACTTTTTACTTTAAAGAAAAACACTATACCGTTATTTTGCTATTTTAATTTTTATACATTCTCAGTGAAAATATTGTAAAATGCACAGCTCTGGTTTGTGTCCCATCCCAGATTTTCACGGAAAATGACAAATTCATTTCTATTTTATTTCTTTTATCTATTTCGAAAATTGGTTGTAGAGCTGTTGTGCATGCTAAGGACACGTTTTTATCTTTTCCGCACATTCTCTGTACTGACGCACACAAAAGGCGACCTGAATTCGCTGATTGCATCAGCTAGCACCAGGATATGTTTTTGTAAGCAAATACAAGCCGTAAGGCAGTCATTTACAGAAATTGCTTTGTCGGCTCCGTTAAGGCTAAGAATCGGTCCGCCGTTAGACATGTTATCAAATTACACTGGCACAGAAACAGTCCCTTCAAATTGAATTACTACGGGCAGTTTCCCTTTATGTGATAAATTCTATTTGTACTGCATCGTTTTCTCTTGAAATGTATTTCATCTCTGGGTAACAGAGTACTTAAGGAACATGTTTTATATTTATTTGTAAAACGCACTATATCACATTAACCAATTCTTGAGGCAAAGCTCATCGCACTCAAAGATAGCGGTATTTGTCATATTGCAAGAATTTCTAGGCATTATTTTGAAAGAAGATGCAGTTATTAGCAGAAATGTAAAAAAAGTGGACCAGGGTGACATTTTATTGAGACTAGCCAAAATTTGTAAAGTTTTTTCATCCAACATAGTGCAAAATTTACTAAAGTTTTCAAAATGTCATATAATGCAAGTTTAGGTAATTTATGCATGTGGGGACTGATTTGCAGAGAAATCACTTGCGCTGCTCTCGCTGGTCTCTCAAATGATTTTTTTTATGCTAGATAAACCCTCGAGGGAAAAAGTAATGTGAGATACCTAACAGTATATTTATGAAGGGGTTTGGGTCGCGTTTGCACCACACAAGATGGTGCATGCGCAATGCAAACCCAAAATGCGATTAATCAAGCCACGCAAGGTCACTTTGCATTGCTCTGAGTGGCTTGATAAATCAGGAGTAACGCTACGCAGCTCAAATCGCTACGTTACATTACTCTGCCCTGGGAAGGAGTTTCATGGGGTTTGCGTGGGTGTTTCCACGGATCTTAAATGGATGTTGATGCATTCCCAGATTTACCTTTACTGGGGGACCTGGGAATGCACCATAAATGCATTGACTTCCCAGGGAGTCGTAACGAGAAGAAATATCTTTATTTCTCCTCGTTATTTCCTCTTTCTATGTGTACTACATTTCGCAACACAAATAGATAGAGAAATATGCCTCAGGATTGTTTTTGGGCAAGAAGGTCCCCCTTCTTGCACAAAAAACAATCCTGCATGCAATGGAAGCATCCTTGCACCATGATGCAAGGGTGCCTGCGTTGGCGCTAGGCAGCCTATTGGGCACCTGCGCTGGGGAGAGGACAGGAATGCATCATAATGTGATAAATGCGGTGCATTGCTTCTCGTTCCCTGTAACACAGTGCAGCAAAGTGACTTGCTGCGCTGCCCTGTGCTATTTTTGTATAAATATGCCTCCTACAAAACACATTTTGTGCAAAAAGAGTGATTTTTGTGCTATTTAGCAATTTTTTCATGAAATGTCACCCCTAAAAGCTGCCCCCATGGTCGGATGATGAATTCTGTGCATTTTATTAGGCTCTGAGTTAGTTGAAGAATGTTAGAAGCACAAACCTGCACAAATATTTTAATATCTGAATTTAGGGGCTCATTACGATGTCGGTGGGTCTGACACCGACGGCTCGTTGGTGTCGGATCCACTGACATCTGCCCCTGCGTTCCGCTCGCCGCATTATGATGCAAAGGGCGAAGACATCGGGCCGAGGGACAGTCCGCAGCCCTTCCTGCTTCGGAGGGTCAGTAATCCCTACAATGAGGGTGGTGCCTAATAAGGCACCACTGTAGGGATTACAATGTCCCTTTCCGCCTGCCCTTTCATGAGGGTTCAACCGCCATGAAAAGGCAGGCGGAAAGTGACTTTGGGGGGCCCTAGCAGGGCCCCCTTCTCCCCTTGCTCTCTGATATGGGGCCCCCCTAACAATACCTGCACCATGTTTCAGGCACTGCATGGTGCCTGCCACACAGTGCAGGGATGTTTTTAAAGTGTTTCTTTTCTTTTGGAGTTGGTGCTGCAGTCCACTGCACATGCCGCAATACTTATGTCACATTTACAACAACACAATGCAACCATGTTTGGCCCTTTGTTGCTTGGAAAATCTGGAGAAATGCAAGGCAGCAAAATCACTGTCTTGCATTACTCTGCACACAATATGTTATATTCCTGCCAAATTGCATGTACATCCGTGTGCCACTTCACTCTATGCCACTTCACTCTACACCACTACACTATACGCCACTCCAATGTTTGCCACTCCACTGTAAACCATGCCATTATACGTTACTCCACTCTACACTATTCCACTCTATGTCACTCCACTGTATGTAACTCCGGTATTCCAATCTACTCTATGCCACTCCACTCTAATCTATTCCAATCTATGTGACTTCACTGTACGCCACTTAACTCTATTCCACTCCACTGTACAGCACTTCACTTTTCACCGCTCCATTCTATGCCATTCCACTCCACACCCCTCTGTGCCACTCCACTCTACGTCACTATAATCTGTGCTATTCCACTGTACACCACTCAACTCTATGCTATTCCACTGGACGCCACTCCACTCTACTCTATTCCACTGTATGCAACTCCACTCTATGCTACTCCACTGTATGCTGTTCCACTCTACCTCACTCCACTGTATGCCACTCGACTCTACGCCACTTCAGTGTATGCTACTCCACTCTATGCCACTCCACTGTAAGCTGCTCCACTCTATGCTACTTCACTGTACACTACTCTGCGGCAATCCACTATTTGCTGTTCCACTCTATCCACCTCCACTCTGTGCTACTCCACTGTTTGCTATTTCACTCTATCGCAGTCCACTGTACCCCACTTTATTGTATGTCACTCCATTGTGCGCCACTCCAATGTACACTACTCCACTGTATGCTATTCCACTTTACCCCAATCCACTGTACACCAGTCCAGTCTAGGCCACTCCACTATACGCCAACCCTCTGCAACTCTACTTTACACTACTCTACTCTACGCCATTTCAATGTATGCCACTCCACTGAATACCACTCAACTGCATGCTACTCCACTCTATGCCACTCCACTCTACACCACTACACTGTATACCACCCCACTGTACACCACTCCACACTACATCACTCCACTCTATGCTATTCCACTGTCCACAATTCCACTCTACATCCATCGACTGTATGCTGTATGCTATTCCACTGTTCGCCACTCCACTGTTCGCCACTCCACTCTATGCTACTCCACTCTACGATAATCCACTCTAAACTACTCTGCTATACGCCATTCCACTCTACGTTATTCCATACTATACCACTCCACTGTACTCCACTCCACTCTACGCTATTCCACTGTATGCCACTCCACTGTACGGCACTCTAATGTATACTATTCCACCCTATGCTATTCCACTGTATAATACTCTGCTGTATGCCACTCGACTCTAAACCACTCCACTGTACACTACTTCATTTACCCTAATCCGCTCCACACTATTTCACAGAATGCAATCCCACTCTATGCCACTCCACTCTATGCTTTTCCACTGTATGCCACTCCACTGTACGCTACTCCACTCCATGTAACTCACTCTACACCACTGCACTCTACACCACTCCACTCTACGCTATTCCACTCTATGCCACTCCACTGTACGACACTACACTCTATGCAACTCCACTGTACACTACTCCACTCAATGCCAATCCACTCTAGGCTGTTCCACTGTATGCAGTCCCACTCTACACCACTCCACTGTATGCTATTCCACTCTACCCCACTTCACTGTAGCCCACTTCTGTGTGCAACACTCCACTGTATGCAACTCCACAGTATGCCAGTTCATTGTACCCCATTCCACTGTATGCCACTCCACTGTATGCTACTCTACTCCAATGTATGCTGTATGCCACACCTAAGAATTTTGAATTGAATTTCAAAGATGAGGTGATAAGGTAGAAACTTTGACCAGGTCAACCTGCCTTGTGTATTTTACATCTGCTCCATCACAGTCAGCTGAATTCTTGCCCACGTCCCGGTCAACCATGAATGCTATTGCTGTTTGGCCTTTGCTTTTTCAAGATGCTTTTTGTCTAAAATATTTAATAAAAGTTCATGTCTATGGTCCCCCCTATCCAATTTTAATGATCTTGGTGCCTTTTTGATTGTTAATTTTTTCGCCATTTTGTTGTTTTCTTGACTTCAAAGTTGCTTATACTGCTTGAACGTAACACACATTTTTATGGGGAATTACCTGCTGCTTTTGACTTCGCTACCAGGGGTTGGGCAGATATTTTCTGAAACTTGTGTTCAGACCTAACCAGGATATCTTTAGTAAGTGAGTAAAACTCCTTCCTGTCCACAGTAATAACCCACTTTCTGAAGGTTAGATAATGCATTTGCTCAGAGATTTGTACATTAGCAAATATAAACACATATGTTTGCCCATGACAACTTGAAATAACATTTATAAGTGCATTTTGAGCAGTACTCCAGGAACCCTGGTACAGGAGCATAGAAGTATGGATGAGAACACCTTCACTGGCAAATTTGAAAACTTTGCAAGGGCAAAGCCAGGTGACATGGCACTATCTAGGTATAGGTGGGAGAGTGGGGGAAGCCATAGTCTATTCAGGAAGAGGTCAGTTGTGAGGAGGCTGAAGGGCAGCAGGGACCAGAATGGAATAGTGCAGGTGAAGGGCAAGGCCAGAATGGGAACAGTAACCAGCCCTGGCAGATTGCTGCTCGACCGTCTCCGGGAGCGGGGGCGGGCGTTGGTAGGGGGGTTGCTAGTGAGAAGCACCACTCCCGCTTTTGTTACAGGGGGCCGATATTGTACCACTGATGCATGCAAAACTGACCCCCTGTAACAAAAACAGGCCCCACGGGTACAAAACCGGACCCCACCTCTCCGGGCCACCGAGGAAATGCCCGGTGCCTGCTACGGACAGTCCGGCCCCGGTGAAGGGAGGTTGGCAACTTCTAGGCAGTGGCCACTCTGGTGCTGACAGGTTAGAGTGCCATGAGACCGACCAATTATGGGACTGCCCCATTGTCCTTTGCTGGAAAAGAAATGATTTTCCACTGCAACAAAGGGCATTTAAACATGCTAGTTTTTAAAATTTGTGAGCTCATGCTTTGCAAAACTTGCAAAATGTAACATGAAAAGAAGTAAAGGGAACTTTGCAACTTCACACTCACCTAAATTCTAGGAGCACTCTTTGAAACCTTTGTAAACATATGGAAATAAGAGATCTGCTTTCAGTGAGCTACTAATAATAATTCCACATTTGTAAAGCATAATAGGGTTGATAATTTCATTTTTATTAGTGCATACCAGGCAACCTTGCTTCATTCTTGGATTCTTCATTGTCATTTTATCGCAGTGACCAACTTCATGTGCACTCTTTTTGATTCTCAGGTGTTTGTCTGGATGTGTGTGTGTGCATGCATGTATGCATGTGTGTGGGAGGACGAGGACTTTGAGGTGTATGAAGACTCCTGAGGGAAGGCTGAACGCAGCTTGTCTCAGTCACTCTCCTTGACAGACTATGTAGGTGGGCCCTTCCTAAGAAGCCAGTTTTCAAACAGGCACTGAGAGTTGTAGAGCAGTACTATAAACACCATAGCTATGGGCAGAACTCGCCCTCCCTCTGGACATCTCATTCCCTATCATGTTGTCTGATACCTGCCACTCATTGCCTATACTAATTGGTGCAACATGGGTTAGACACTGGAACAGTAACAGGTAGTTCACAACTAAGGAGCCGATTACAATACGGTCGGAAAAGGCTCCAACTGTCAGTTGGAGCCTTTCCGACCGCATCGTAGTATGTCGGTCAGATTCCTTTCCGACCGCCTCATTACGATGGAGGTGGTCGGAAAGGAATCCGATTGGTCATTCTGACAGGCTTCCAAAGGGCTCAGAGCCCCTGTCTGCCAGTCATAATGTGGCCAGTAATCCCAAGGGCAGCTCTTTCCACCCGAGGGATTGCGATGTCGGATTTTAACAGCCTTTCTCTGCCGGCCTTTCCAACACAAAAAAGTCTGTCAGAACTCGACTTTGGAGGCCTCCAGCAGGGCCCCCATGGGTGCACGGCCTCTGGTTGGAGGTCGAGGGGGCACCTATGGTGCCCCCCTTTTGTTCGGTCCATCCCGTGGCAGACACTGTGGGGTGCCTGCCACAGGGTGCAGGGATGTACTGCACCTCCTATTTTACAATGGGAGCATGTATTCCGGCCAGAATACATGCTTCCATTGTAAAAGGCATGTGACCGAACAGTGTTCGGTCGCATCCTAATCAGTCGGGTGTCTGTCGGTCCCTTGACCGAGATGACATCAAGCAGAGGAATCTCTGCCCAACATCTTAATGTGGCCCTTAGATTCGATTTCTAGACATTATGCTCCTTACCTTAACTTTTACTGGAGAATAGCTCTATGCTCCATGTTGGAATGGAAAAGTCCCCTAGATGGTAACAGACATGCACCCCTGCCCTGATTGCCCAGCATTACTGATCTCTCAATCCCTAATGCTGATTGTGTTGTCATAGGCAAACATGGATCATGCGTGTGAGCCATGACATAGGCCTGCCTTACAGACTTCGGTTTTGTTGAAGTGAGGGGGGGTGCTCAAAGCGCCACCCTCATAATGGTGGAAGGCTACCACCTTCACTAGAAGTTAAGCAGAACGAGTGCGGTGGTGACAGCATATCATGTAGTGATAGGTAGGAGTGAACAGGTCCTTTTTAACTTGTGTAACTGCAGTGAGGCCTACAGGCGCACTCACTTTTTAAAGTTCTGGTGCTGTGTGCTTTACTAATAATTGGCCTACATCAGGTTGATGTGAAATGCTGTGCAGTGCAGAAGTGGTGTATCTAAGTCTGGTATAGTACCTGAAGGATGTAGTGCTGTATATTGCATGCAGGATAAATGCCTGTGAGTGGTACAATACATGAAGGGTACAGGGTGTGTATATTAACGCATATGCTGGATAAATGTGTGTGTATGAGTGGTACACTACATAAAGGATACAGTGCTGAGCAGTGTGCGCATGTTAGATTCAAGTGCTGGTTGTATGTGTGCCTCTGAATGATACAGTACATGGAGGATACAGTACTCTGCAGTGTGTCAAAGCTGAATGCATGCACTGGGTGTATGTGTGTCTGTGAATGGTACAATATATAGAGGGTCCTGGGTTCCATATTCTGAGACCAAGGCCTCCATGGTGAAACATGGGGAGGAGGTAGAGAGATCCCCAAGACAGATTTGTGGAGTGCTGCATTTCTGAAAGCTGGACGGGAAGCACTGGGAGGGGAGGACCATGCTTCCCCTGTAAACCTTAAAGGGTGCTCTTTGATTCAGTGAGAGGTCACAAGGAAGGTGTCTGGGCACATCTCAGGAAGGAGATGGGGCTGATAAGAGATTCATAAAGAGTAGGGCTGGGGGCCCAGGGTTAACATTTTGATGCATTATCACCATGGCTGACATATAGGTGTGAACTCTAGTCACACCATTGTCTGTGTTGTGAGACTATCAGCTTTGAAGACACTCCTGCTGTGACAAACTGCTTTTCAAGAGGAAGAGGGACCAGAGGATTATGAAAGAAGTAGAACCACAACAAAACATTTCAAAATATCAGACCTTAAATCACTTTTGGTGCCGGAAATGGACTATAAGAAGGGGAGGTTGGGAGCCCAAAAATTGTCATCTCCCAAGCAGCCGGACAGGTTGCGTTAGGAGGGTAAGCTCTACAAGACACCTTCTTTGACTAGGACTGGGGGTCAAGGCCTGCTTGTCTCCGTGCTGGGTGAGGGTACATCACCCAGCAAATTCAAGACCACCTGTCTGGAACCTGGAGCTCCAGTTCCTGCCTGCTTGCTAAGATCAGTGTGCCCTGTGAGGAAGAATAGAGCGTTCAGGGCCTGCTGTAGGGCAGTGCAACTGGTGCGGCCACACTGGGTGCTGACCTGTGGAGGGGGCGCTGACCTCAAGGTGGGGCGCTGTTTTTAGCAATAACTTATGATTGGAGAGATGAGGGGCACTTTTGCTTGGTGGTAGTGAGAGAATCCAAGGAGGCGGTCATGGGGTGTGTGGGGGGCCAAAAATGGTTGTCACACCTGGTGTCACCGGTGCTAAAGCCGGCTCTGAGAGCGTTGGAAGGAGCACGGTCCAGTGGCGAGCTCTGTCGAGTTGATTCAACAATTAAAGTTGTTTACTTTCCTGCAGAACAATTCTAGTTGTTTACTTTCCTGCAGGATAAGAAATTAACTGAGTCGTGAAAATGGAAGATAAGTAAAATATATTGAAAAAATTGCATACACACAGTCTAACTGTATAACTGCGACCACTTGAGTGAGGTCGCAAACCAAAACTCACTACAAATCCGGTGGTTTCCAATACAAAAAACATTAAGAAAATACACTTTTAAATCAACTACAAGGCTATGATAAAATGTATTTTCGCTAGAAATTGCAGTTATTTCTTTATTTTATGTGCTCCATGTCAGTCTGACGCTATCACATGCGTGTTTCCTTTTTACAACTCATGAGAGAAAATGTGCATGGTACCTTTGGTGAATTTAGTGCATGATGGAAGTAGTGGGGGTATAGTTAAAAAGGAAATTTACAAAAACATCCATAAGAGCCAGACACAAATTGTATTTGTACTTTCAAGATGCTATGCAGAAAAGTAAAATGGTTACATGCTTTTTCTGGTTCCACTGGAGAGTGTGCAAATTAGATAATCTATTCAAGTCTATTCTAAGAAATGGTAACAATAGAATCCAAAATTATACAAAAAGTTAAATTGTGGGACTCTTTGTTCTGCACAGCTGAACAGAACTAATGGCATGACTAAGGCTATGCCCGCCAACTGAGACTGACTAAAGGAGACATGCTGATAACACAGCATTTAGACACAGAAATTATGCCTACATATTGCTTCAGATTACAGGCAGAGGGAGAAAATTCAATTTAGCAGAAGCCAAGGGGTGTTTTTTTCTGTTCTAAAATAGCAGAGCAGCAAAATGTTAACATTTAAGATTCAGTTTTAGATCCTTGGGCAGTAAGAGGTTCCTAGGCAGTACCTGCCATAAGCAGTCAGACTTACTCCAGAAGGTGGTGGAGGGTTTGCAGTTCTGATCCAGCACAACAGATGAAAGATTTAGTGGCATACTTACTAATCTTTCATGCAACGTAGGGCAGCAAGCAAAGTTGCTTCACTGCACTGTGTTGCGTGAAAGGGAGAAAGGAGAAATGCTCTATATTTATAAAGATATGGGGTATTTCTGTTTTCTCCTTGCGTTGGCGCACTATGTGCAGCCTAGCCCCAACATAGGCACAACTGTTTTTTGTGCTGGAAGGGAAACAATTTTTGCAGGCATTTTGCTCTTTCTATGTGTGATGTGGAATGCATCTAACCCTGGGCGGTGAACTACGCTACGCTCGTGGAGCTTGCGTAGTTTCGGTAACTTCGCAATTCGCGTAGAACGCGAAGTTACCGTGCACTACGCAATTTGCGGCGTAGCGTAGCTGTTTTTCTTCTTCGCGCGCTCAATATACGTTCTCGCGCGTGCGGTAACGACCTACCGTGATTCTGCGTTCGCCGACGCGTCTTCCTATTCGTTCGCGGGCGCCACAAGATTTGGAATCCGGCCGCACGATCCCGCGAGAGTGTGCGAACGCGAACACGTCATTCGGACGCGCGATCTGACTTCCGGCGGCAGTGTTGGTAAGATCGTGATCCCGAACACGAAGAAACTACAATCTGGCGAAGAATATCTCTCGAGCATCATAAAACCTTCTCGAAAATGATGGTTTTGCTCCAAAAAACTCCTCAGATTGTGATTTGGCTGTAGTTTTTTGTGCAAGGAGTCCTTTTTTCTTTTTTTCCAAGAGGAAGGAAGTGCCCCTGAATCTCAAACTTCCTGTTCCTGTCCAGCAGGCTCCTCCCAGTGCTTTGTCCATGTGCTGTTCACTTTCATTTGGATTTGGAGCTGGAAGGATCACTTTTTGTGTCTGTCTGCTGCATCATATCATTAGATTGGATTTGAGGACTCTTGGATTTGAGATTTTACAAGTAAGTTGGAGAATTGGTGTACTTGTTTGTTTGATTGGGGCTTGTTTGTACCTACATTTTTTGGGGGATTTCCATCGTTTTTAAAATTTATTGTTGTGGCCTGTAGTTTCGGCAGGGGCCTAGTTGTTTTTCTTTGATTGGAATTTCAGCCAGTAGGCCCAGACTAGAGCCAGAGGTACCCATGGGTGCATGTTTCTGTGGTGTCTGTTGAATTTAAACATCAAGTAGGGCATGCATGGATGGCATTGGATTGAATTGGTAAATGTGGTTTTTGGGGTGTATTTCACTTTTTGGGTGTAATATATACCTTTGTTGGATGTGTGTGTGTGCTTGTTGTGTAACTTTCCAACCTTTCGTAGCCCTGTGGATTTTCGTTTTTGCATTTTTGTATTAAAGCTGTGTTGTTTAGCACTGCAGGCCTCCTTTGTCTGGTCATATTATTATAGGCCTGCTTGAGTTCATTGTTTTCCATGGCCTGTTGTGACTGTGAGTGACCACGTGGCTTGGGGCCATTTTGTGGTGGTAGTTTAGTAGTGTGCTGCTTTTTCCATATAGGCCTGCATGTCTTTTCTTTGTTCCCCTTGGCTTATGCTTGTTGTGAACTTGTGGGTGGCCTGGCCATGTGGTGGCGGCCATTTTGTGGGACCAGCCACTGTGCTTTTGCCATAGGCCTCCAAGCTTGCGGCCTAGTCTGCCAGTAGGCCCAGAGGTAGTCATCCTCATGGGTGCATAAAAACTGTTTCTGTGTTGTCTGTTGAATTGTAACATAATTTAGGCCATGGATGGCATTGGATTGATTTGCAAAATGTGGGTTTTGGGGTGGTATTTCAGTTTTTGGGTGTTTGTTAAATAAATAGGCCTTTTCAGCCAGTAGGTAAACCTGGGCGTTCAGCTCGCGGACTTTGGGCAACTCCGCACTGCGCGACAACGCGGACTTACACTTTTTATCTTCTTCGCGCGCTCAATATACGTTTTCGCACGCGCGATAACGACTTTTTGTGACGATCGCGATGCCGAACACGCAGAATTTACAATCTGGCGAAGAATATCTCTCAAGCAGCATAAAACCTTCTCGAAAATGATGATTTAGTTCATTTTGCACAAAAAACTCCTCAGGTTGTCATTTAGATGTAGTTTGGTGAGCAAGGAGTCACTTTTGTTTTGTTTTACAAATTTTTTCAAGAGGAAGGAAGTTGCCCAGAGTCTCCAACTGCCTGGTCCTGTCCTTTGTTTTCACTTTCTTGTTATTTTGGGTGGCCTGGCCATGTGGGTGGCGGCCATTTTGTAAAGCCAGGCATTGTGCTTTTGCCATAGGCCTGCATTGTCTGTCTTGTGTTCCTTTTCTTGTTGTTGTGGGTGGCCGGGCCATGTGGTGGCGGCCATTTTGTGGGACCAGCCACTGTGCTTTTGCCATAGGCCTCCAAGCTTGCGGCCTAGTCTGCCAGTAGGCCCGGAGGTAGTCATCCTCATGGGTGCATAAAAACTGTTTCTGTGTTGTCTGTTGAATTGTGACATAATTTAGGCCATGGATGGCATTGGATTGATTTGCAAAATGTGGGTTTTGGGGTGGTTTTTCAGTTTTTTGGTGTTTGTTAAATAAATAGGCCTTTTCAGTCAGTAGGTAACCCTGGGCATTCAGCTCGCGGACTTTGGGCAACTCCGCACTGCGCGACAACGCGGACTTACACTTTTTATCTTCTTCGCGCGCTCAATATACGTTTTCGCGCGCGCGATAATGACTTTTTGTGACAATCGCGATGCCGAACACGCAGAATTTACAATCTGGCAAAGAATATCTCTCGAGCATCATAAAACCTTCTCGAAAATGATGATTTATTTCATTTTGCACAAAAAACTCCTCAGGTTGTCATTTAGATGTAGTTTGGTGAGCAAGGAGTCACTTTTTTTTTGTTTTACAATTTTTTTCACGAGGAAGGAAGTTGTTGGGTGGCCTGGCCATGTGGTGGCGGCCATTTTGTGGGACCAGCCACTGTGCTTTTGCCATAGGCCTCCAAGCTTGCGGCCTAGTCTGCCAGTAGGCCCAGAGGTATTCCCCATGGGTGCATAAAAACTGTTTCTGTGTTGTCTGTGGAATTTTGACATCATTTAGGCCATGGATGGCATTGAATTGAATTGCAAAATGTTTTTTTTTTGGAGGGTCTATTTCACTTTTTGGGTGTGTTAAATAAATGCCTTTTTTGCGTGTGTAATTATAATTATGTGTTGTTGTAGTGGTTGTCTAACTTTCAAAAGTGTTTTTAGTCATGTGGATTTTAGTTTTTGCATTAAAGCTGTGTGTGTTTTATAAGGCATCCTTTGTCTGCCCATATGTAGGCCTGCTTGAGTTCATTGTTTGCCGTGCCTTGTGCCTGTGAGTCACCATGTTGCTGGGGGCCATTTTGTGGTGGTAGTTAGTAGTGTGCTGTTTTTGCCACATAGGCCTGCGTGTCTTTCCATTGTTCCTCTTGTCTTACTGCTTCCAAATCCATCCCCATTGCCAGCTGCAGCTCCCTGATGCTGCTACATACATCCCACATGATGCACAAATTTAGGCCAAACATGCTCCACTACATTTTAGTTTTTGTTCTTTACTATTCTTATTCTTCCAGAGTGTACACACTAGCACTACACAGTAGCCAGGAAAGCCCTGGCCTTGTTGTCAACGTCTCATAAATGGCTACACTGTGTGTTGTTGTTCACCGAGTTTCTAAAATTTAATAATTGAGGCCACCACACACTAAGGTCTATATTATATTTGATTGATTTGTGCTATGTTTGACTGATGTTCTGGCTTTTTTGCTTTTAGGTGCACAAAGACTGAGGAGGAGGTGTGTCATCATTGCCCGTTGCACTGCCAGACAGACATCCTGCTGCTGTACACACAACACAACGTGACGTGTGACCTGACCAGACATCTCTGCAACTGAGTGCTGCTGATATCTGAAGAAGATGGGCCCAAAGAAAGCAGGTACCAGGTCCTCCAGTACCAAGAAAGTTGCTATTGAGAAGAAGGAACAGAAGAAGGAAGTGACACTTAAGTCTGGTGTGCCGGCCAATACCTTTTTTGGGCAAAAGAAAATTACGCCTGCAGCAGCGGTGTCCGGGGGGCAAGCTGGGGGCAGCACCTCCGCATCAGTGGGCCCAACCCACCAACCGAGGCCCAAGCACATGAGTGTGGAAGAGGTAGCCAGCCTAATGGTGGAAAGCAGTGATGCTGAGCCTGAGATAAACTTATCGCTATCTCAAAGTAGTACCCAATCAACGCAGGAGGAAACACAGCAGATAAGTGGTCAACAACAACAGCCGCAACCACCGCCCGCAATAGTAGTTGTTGTTCCTCCTGAAGTAGGGGCAGTTCAGGAAATTGAGCCTCATGCAGAGGTAGAAGAAGAAGCCACTCATTCAGAAGATCCATTGTCTTCCAAATCTCCAGCAAGGAAAAGGAGGGGTAGTCCATCAAGTTCTTCGCCAAGCACCCCTTCTGATGATCTAGATGCCACTTGGAAGCCACAAACTGAGTCTGAGAGGGAGCCACGTTCCAAGACCAAGCTAGGGTAAAGGAAGGTTCCAGAAAGCCTTACACTTATGGAGGTCGATGTAGAACAGCAGGATGATGATGATGAGCCAGTCATCACGAACATCACTCCCGGCCCCGAGGAGATGGAGACCAACATTATTACCCTATCCAAAATGGCTGCGAGGGATGTAGCACGCATACCTCCACAGGTAACACCAACACGACCTACAGCTTCCATATTTGCATTAGCAAAGGCCCGGCAGCGACCTACATCCAGCACAACCACCACCTCAGTAGGAGTAGGTAGTGGTACAGCAGCACAGAGTCAAATTCAACACACACCCTCCAGTTCATCCGGCATTGGAAGTGGCACCTCCAGCAGGAGGCCAAAGTTAAGCTCCCCAGTTTGGGACTTCTTTACGGTTAGCGAAAAGGAGGAGAACATTGCTATATGCTCCATTTGTAATAGCTCTGTTAGTCGTGGTAAGCTTGGTACAAACTATGGTACCGGAGGCCAAATGACCCATCTGAAAAAACACCACTTGATCAGCTGGGAGGACCACCTTGGCGGCATAAAAAAACTGCAACCATTGGTGTTGGTGGGGATAAAGGAGTAGAAGATCCGATCACGGTGGAAGAGGAAGGACAGGGAGACATTCTCTCTGGTAGTGGTACACAAGGTGTCCCTGACCCCAGCAGTGCAGTGTTAACGTCGCCCACATCTTCAGCAACATCTCAGTGGCACAAGAGTAAGAGTCAGCCTGAGACACCAAGGAGTACCAGGTCCGCAATCCAAAAAAGGGCGTTGTTGAGCCTAAGAGAAAGGAAAACCATGCAGCCTACCATTATCAGCATGTTTGGGGGGAGGGGCAGTACGAACGCAACCACCCAATAGCACGTTTGTACAATGCGAAGCTGGCTAAAATGTTAGCACTGGACCTTCTCCCTTTTTCTTTTGTTGAAGGGGTGGGTTTTCTGGAATTTGTGTCAACCACCTGCCAAAAATGGCATGTTCGCAGCCGCTACTATTTTGCCAGAGTTGCTGTTCCAGCACTACATCACGACGTGCTGGAATTGCTCGGAAAAGCCTTGAAGCTGAGTGCTGTTCACAGTATCCACCTGACAACAGACATGTGGACCAGTTGCCAAGCCACAGATTACATGTGCATCACTGCACACTGGATCTCTTTTGCGGGGGTTAGAGAACAGATATCTGCTGGTGTTGACGCTGCTGAGATTTTTCATGCCACTCGCAAACATGCAACTGTAGCCATGTTTGCCATGGAGAAATCTCATACTGCTGCAAACATTTTGGAAGAGTTTAACACCAAGGTCTTTGAGTGGCTGCGCCCAAGAGGGCTTAAGATTGGTTTTGTTGCCACGGACAATGACAGTAATGTAGTTAAGGCCATGCGCAATGGTGGCTATTTCAGAGTCCCGTGTTTGGCACACTGCATTAACATTGTTGTTCAAGACTTTTTGAAAAATGAATCCAAAGTCAGCAACTTACTGGCCACCTGCAGAAGAATATGCACACATTTCAGCCATTCTTTTAAAGCCCGGAAGCAGCTGAGGGTCATTCAACGTGAGCATAAAATGCCAGTCAAAGCGCTCATCCAGGAGGTGCCAACACGTTGGAACTCAACTTATTACATGCTTGATCGTCTGTTTGAACTGTACATACCACTCAATGCTTATGTCATGCAAAGATTAGGGGAACCTACTGTGAGAGGCATGACCGTTGAGATGGGTCAATGGGACCTCATTAAATGCCTGACTGAGATGCTACTTCCTTTTGAGATCTTCACACGTGAAGTCAGCAGGGAGGACTGTACTATGGGCCAAGCTATCCCATTGTTGCACATGCTAGAGCAACAGCTGAAGGAGGTGTCTGAAACGTACGCAGGTGTGGATGACAAACAAGACGCATATCATTTGGCGGAGACCTTAGCCGCTCGCTTATCTGAAAATACAAGGATTCAAAATAAAATGTTTGTCACAACCACATTACATTAGTGCCACAATTTTGGATCCACGGTACAAAGTATTTCTGAACAGCAAGGCAGTAATTCCTTTTTCGGAAGTGGATGTTGCCAACTACAAAACTTTGATAGCTAAGGAAGCCACTATTTTCGAAAACGAACGGCTGTTAATTACAGGCCCCCCACCCCAGGCCATAACAAGTACTACAGGGCATCCAGAGTCAAGTTCTACTTCGGAGCCTGAGGGCAGTGCGTTTGCCTCCCAGCAGTCACCTACACCAACAATAACATCAACAACAGCAAGAACAGGATCATCCACAGTACAATCTGCAACTGATTGGTTTCTACGGCAGGGGTATGGTAAGTCCAGTGCTGATGCAAAGGCAAAAGAGGCCGAGCACATCGGAGCACCCCTGAACATTGAGCGGACGGTCCAGGCCTATCTGGATGACCCAACAGAGGTCTTCATGGATCGAAACCCATTGGTGTATTGGTATGGGAAAAGAAGCCAATGGACAGTGCTCAGCAGGCTGGCGATAAAGTATCTGGCTTCCCCTGTCGCAAGTGTCTCTTCTGAGTGTGTTTTCAGTGCTGCTGGTGCCATTGTAACTTCGAAAAGGACCAGTCTCTCGCCCAAAAGCGTGGAGAGGTTAACCATGATCAAAATGAATCAGCACTTTATACCACCGGATTACAAAATACGTGAATCACAGCAGGAAGAGGAGAGCGACTTGGATGACGTAAATAGTGCGTTACAGGACCTACTTCTGTCCGAACCACCAGAGTTTGAGGACGAGCTCCTCTTCCCTGACAACTAGGCTTTCAAATTGTTACTTTCTTCCTTCCTTTATGTGTCTGTGTATCTGTCTTTCTGGTTCAAATCAAATCACAACAAATCCATCACCACCGTCTTCTCTTTTTATTTCCCTATTGGAGTTGCACGTCTGTGCATTTAACTGTCCACTCTTCAGAGTCCTGCTTCATCTTCCTGTCTCGCCCTAGTACATTTCCATCAAGCCAGACATTGGAGTACAAGAAATGTTGCCTTTAACAGTCCCTCCATAAGAAGTGAAACGTGACTATAGCTATCCTCCGTTTTGTTTCCGAGCCGAAACTCATCAGTGTCCGAAGGCTACCGCCTCTGCAGGCGTCCACAACTCTTCACTGTCAGAACTTGGGCAGGCATCCAAAAGTGAACTCATCACTGTCCGAAGGCTACAGCCTCGGCAGGCATCCAAAGCTCCTCACTGTCAGGACAGAAGGTACTTGGCAGAGAAAGACAAGACTCTTCGAAGAAACTTGCTGACATTTGTGCAAACTCAAATGACCAGCAATGAGCGCTACCCAGGCCGCGGCCCATCATCACAGTGCTGACCATGTGAAGCAACTTAAACTGTGACAAAGTGCCACAGATGAATAAGACGAAAACCGAAACAGCGACTAACACTCAAAATGAATGTGGACTGGAGTAATGATGAGGCCACTGCCCCGTAAAAAAAACCACACACCTGGCAGAACTAGGCATCTGATGATCTGACAGCCAAAGAGAAGAGCAAGACAGGTAATGATGGAATGCATTGGATGCTTGCAGACTCTGAGCGATTGCTGTTGTTTGTTGTTGATGTTGTGCATGAAGTCGAACTCTACTCTACTAGTTAATCTACAAAGTGACTCAAGTCAGTGACAGTCAATGTTTCCCTTCTTGTTGTTTAATAACCAAATTGTACTCCTACTACTGCAGGTGCAGGCCAATATCTGTTGCAATTTTTTAATATGGAATATGGACTTAATCGGAGTCACTACAGACTGAGTTGGAGTTGGACAACACGTACCACACCATGATGATGACCATACTATCTTTGCAGTCAGTCAGTTGGATCGGAGATGATTGAAGGAATAACTGCGTTTCACAAAGTGGCATAAGGTAAACATAAACACAACAATTCAACAAGAAAGTAAACACAGCAGACCTACATGTCCATGTAGTGGTGGAGTCGAGTCAAGTCATGACTGACAGCGGCGCATTGATTTTGTCACTTAATTTTGAAAATGCTAAGTTGCTGTATATATGCCTTTTGTCTGGCTCTGTCAAAAATTAAGGTAAATGGAGGTTGGGTCACGGACGGGCTGGAGCTGTGGTGGGCCTGTTCTGTCCTGTTGTTGTTGTAGCTTAATGCTGTAAACAGAATATACACGATATATCCAAGCCGCCTCAGTCTGAAAGTGTTCTCTCTTCTCTTCTTGGACTCCACCGTAATTGATGCTTTTTTTTATTCATTGATTTTTCAATACCCCTTTTGTTTTTCCATCTAGAGACGTTACAGGCCGGCCTTTACCCTGTGCTATACTGGGAGACACAACTCACATTTACTTTACCAATCCGCATCAGGAAGGCCACCAAGATTGATGTGCGGAGCGTCCATGGAAGATAGGACCAAGAGGAAGGACGAGATTCAACTCCACAATTTGACCAGGATAATAGTAACTTTAGTATCATTCATCATTCATCTTTTAATTAATTGGAATCCTTTTTTCTCTTCAATCATTACGACTGTGTGTTGTGTGTTGTTGTTTGTTTGCTAATTGATCCCTACAACTATTTTTTAATTTTCTTTGCTATCTTTAAAAGTAAGCCCAGTACAACATGGAATTTGGGTCTCTGAGGGCATATTACAGGCAAGGCAAATTGCGTAGAATATACTGCTGCCCTGTACTGTCTAATTGTCTAGTAGGAGTTAGTAAGTACTACTCATTAACCATCAAGTTATCTTCATCATCATGCATGCATTTCCTTTTTCTCCCTTTATAGATTTTTTGGATAAGATCATGGTCGTCTGCCAAGATTGCGCTTTGCTTTTGTTGTCCATGCGTACTGTTTTTCTTTCTCCAACCTTTCCCCAAACCCCCTTCCCATCCATTCATCAAACCCTAACCCTCTTCCCCCGGGCTGTGATTTATATTGAGGTGTGATGTGACTACATAAAATGTACACCAATTGATCACACGCTTGCTGGGGCAGATGTGGTGAAAGCAACACTAATTAAATTTCAAGGCAGGGCGAGGAGCTTCTTCTGCTTGCCCACCCATGCTCAGTCTATGTGCAAGCCGTCACCGGCTAATAGTACATCATAATTAATTGCCAGCATTGATTGGATTCATCATCAAACTCCTACCACACAGCAGTAAAGGTTACGAATTACGATTGTGTTAAGTTAAGTGACTCACTCGACACAACTACAGTTTGTAACTTCTTGTACTAGGCTGTCCCCGCCACCATTATGTTTTATTTGACTTTAGCAGTTGCAAATGCAATATTGTTTGTTTGGCAGTCTTCTTCTGTACTGTATTTTACTTTGTTCTACTACTCCTCCCACAGTCACTTTCAGGCAAGTGACTGTCTCTTTTTTATTTTTTTAGCTATGCTGCTGCCAGTGTCTACTCTACTACTACCAACACAACCATGGCATCTTCTCCATTCTCTTGGGAAACCATGCAGCCTTCGCTGTGTCGAACGTAATCATCATCAATCACAGGTAAGATAAGTTTGGTGGGAGGTATAATGGACTAGGAGGAGAGACTGACAGTACTAGTAGGACAAATAACTCAGTGAGGGGTACCGCATCTATCTGTTTGTGTTACATCATCGGCAGATTATTTAAATCAAACACTGGCTGCGGCCCTGCAGCAGCAAGGAAACCATGTGACGTTAATTCATAAAACAGTAACCCCCCACAAAACATTAACATTGTATGTTTAAGTATAAATATAATTTATTACCCTAACAAAAATAAACTATCCCACACCTGACCCACCCCTCTCCCTAACCCCAACCAATGTCCAAAACGAAAAAAAGTCCAAAGAATGTCCAGAAACCCCAACGCCCAATTCCCACCCACCAACAAAAGGAATAAAAAAGGGGCAATGCAACAGGGTCCTATAGTTATATTCGGCGGGCTTTAAGGTGTTTGTCCACCAGAATTTTGACACGCTCCTCTAGTTGCTCCTCTAGCCATGCCACCCGGAGGAGAATCTTGCATCGAAATGCCCTGCAGTGGCATCCAGGGTGGGGGACAGCAGTGCTGGCTGCAAGAGAATTGCGGCGGCGGGCGGCTGCCAGACCGTGGCGCCGTACCACTGGAGGTCTGGCCTGGCTGGGGCCCGGGGCATCGGACGAGGCTGCAGCTGCTGCCGCCTCCTACTCCTCCGCCTGAGCCACCAGCCGCCGGTACTCCTCACAGATGGCCTCCAGTTTCCGGCGCCGGGCCCTGGCTGCCAACTCCTTCTGGGATGGTTTGTCTTGGGAAGGAGTACTATCTATATCAAGAAAGAAAAAGAATATTGTTGTAACCAGTACTCTTAGCAAAACAGTAACACAAAATTAATTCAACACATAATGGCACAGTAGCACTAGCAAGAAGCACAGTACATAACATTTCTGGTAATAATCTATCTATCCTCCCACTTCCTCGGCCTGTAACATTTGTGGGAGTTTCAGGCATTATACTAGCACTATGGACTCCAGTACACAGTACACCAGTCTTCTTCTTATCTCTACTAGTTTAGCGAAATGACATAACCTGGTTGTAGCCGGCATGCCAGCTCGGTCATCTATGCTTGCACCCAAGACAAACATACGAGTCATGACGCAGACTCACGTTAGTTTGATTTACTACTGTCTGCAGGTGGGGAAGCTCGTATTTTTCTATTACGGGTGGCACTGGCCATACTCTCTCTGTTACATGAAGGGCAATTGGTCAATTTCACTTTGACAGTGCCCTGGCTACTACAAAAAGGCAGATTATATATCTGATCCAATGATCATTGCTTTTATATGGGACGACGACATAAGGTCAGTAGCGGTCGGTGGTGGGACTCGGGGAGTGCTGCCGGGCGGTGACGTAGGGAGGGGCAGGGTGGGGGGTAGTAAACTATGGATTACGGCCAATTACAGGTAAGTAAACATATAAATAAATAAAACTAATTTTGTTGCGCCCACTGCATCGCTTTTGGCGGTGCAGTGCGCACAATGAAATTCGCTTTATTTATTTTTATGTTTACAGTAAAGTTACCTGTATTTGGCCGCGTAATACATTGTTTACTGCTACCCCCCACCCTGCCCCTCCCCACATCAGCTTTGCTACTGTGGCGCGGTTTCTTTTACATTCCCTTAAAACTAAAACTGTGCATCCCGTGACAGTCTCCACCTATGCTGTCTATGATGAATACATACAGGCATCCATCCATTCTAAGTAAATGTCAATCATTCTTCTTAATCTCTCCACAAACCTTACTTTGTTTCACCAACAACAACCCATGCGTCCACTCACTCCGTTGCTTGCCTTGGCTTAGAGTTTCACCCAAACACCGCTGATGATTCTTGCTATCCACAGTATCCACCCATACTGTGTCGCCCACCCAGGCAGGCATCCATTCTTCTTTCACCTTCCACCCATCCTTCAACAACACATGCATCTGATTCCTATCAGCCACCTATCCATGCTTCCAACGTATCCTTCTCTGCCAGTCATCATATTAAATCTCGCCCGTCCTTCCTCCTTCCACCCTTCTTTCCCTTTTTGTTCAACACATCCATCAAGGTCATCTGATCTGACTTTTAGTCTCCTCCATAAAACTTTCACAGCTGAGTTGGAGTCAGATAGAAGAGGCCATTGGTTAATCAAGTCACGCTGGTAATGCTATTGCTACTGCATTGCTAATGCTAAGTAAAGGGTGTCTTCTCTTCTTCAACCGTTGTATAATGTTCACTACAACTTCATACCTAATAAGTCTCAACAACAGTACAGTGAGTGAAGTCAACACCCTTCCAGCTAGTGCAATGTCAATAAGTAATGAATATAACTTACCACCGCCCGCCACTGCTGCTGGCTCACCCCCTGTAGCTCCTGCAGGTGCCGCATCTCCTGCCCCCTCCGGAATGGTCGAATCGCCGCTGGCCCCGCCGGCACTGGTGGTCGCTACTACGCCTAGATAAAAACATGACACATTTTTAGATGCCTGTGTACACCTCCCCCTATTTATTCTTTTTCACTAGCAAGATTGAAAAAAAAAGTTAATACATACATATTATACATCACATTCACTAGTCCAAATCGGGTACTAGAGTCAGTAGACACTAGTAGTGTTATGGTCCCTAGGGTCATTATTTATTATACTATACTCTACTCTTTGCAAAGTTAGCCTGAGCCATGCAACCATTTTTCGCTTCATGTCTTTTGCGCATGTTACCTCGCAGCTTGTTGTGCAGTAACAGTAAGACGCCTTTTGAGCCCACATGAGCACATACAGCTACTGTCTGAGCGTTGCGTACAAGAGGTCGAAAAACAAGCCACTTTGTTATGGAGTTCGGTTAGTCCGTATTGCTTAGCCATAAGTAACATGTTACACTTTTTTGGCAGGACTGAGAAATGCTTGCATTATACTATCTAACGCGCACCATTTTTCTCAGGCAGAAGATTTCCTTCTACGAACCAGAGATTTGCAGAGCTTATGAATGATGCATGTAACCAGTAATTCTACGTTCTACGGTGAGGAGTCTCCCAGAATTCGCACAGATCTTTTGTCTTCTATCATCATGCACTTGTTGTAACAATGTTTATTGTTTTAATCTTATGCATTTTGCTGTTGGAGCTGGCTGGAGTACACTGAATTTTATAGAACAACATACAGAGCTTGTTAGTTGAAAATAAACCTTTTGAACTTACACATAGACTCTGTGGTATTTGGTGTGGTGGTGGTGGTGGACTTACACGAGTGAGTGAGCGAAAGGGTGTTATGTTCTGGGTTGTGTAATCATTGGGTATCTTCGGGTGGGGGTTCGGGGACCTAATGAGACACTATAGCTAGTCGTTCAGGGGATTGTGGGTTCACTTCTGACTGAGGTGTGAGGAACGTCCAAGTTCCAAACTCCCATCACCAACATCCTATTTCCTTGTGCATAGTTCTGCATGGGGCTGTGCAGAATCCACACATCAGTAGTAGTATGTACTATATCCTATCAAAAATAGTCAAATATCTGGTTGGGCATTTTGTTTGTGGTAATTGTCAAAGCCTCAAGATTAAGAAGCCTAGAAGAGGACAACCGAAAGGACTGGACTCAGTGGCTAGAGCTATTGGTCAATCTGAGTTTTATTCAAAACCGTACAATAAAGAGTGGCAATGCAAACTGGGCAAGCTTAGCGACAGACTAATAGTAGTAGTACAGACATTCATAGCAGAGGCAGTTAGAACTTAGAGGCAGGGATAACCAGAATTTAGAAACAGATAGTCAAGTCAAGATCAAAGAATCTTTTGTAAAAAATAGAATTAGGGAGTGGAACCAGAATTAATAGTTCTGAAATAATAAGGTGCAGTAAAAGTTAGGGCAATATAATTGTTAATATTAACCACTGGAGGACTTACTGGGACCAGCAGCAGGGCCCTCGATAGAGGAGCGGTCCTCTGGTGGTTGTCCCGCCGACTCGGACCCCGTCTTCTTGCCCCTGGGTGCTGCAGATCAGTGATCATGTAAGATATAATAAAGAAAGACACAAACATTAATGATTGCTGTGAAACAAATAAATGATCTAAAAAAACGCTTAAAAAACGTTTTAGGAAACAAAAATTGCAATAAAATTGACCTATCTAATCCGATCGACTACTGGCTTGCGGGATTCATGGACAGTCTACTTATTTGGGAACACTAATTCAGTGTTCCAGTCTGATTGATTCAAATAAAATCCAGAACACTAACTAAGCCTAAGTACCACCTGACCTAGCCCACCTATTCCAGGCGGGCCAATTGTTCATTAAGTCTGCATTTCCATTTTTTTAGCCCTCAAAAATGCATAGATGAGAAGGAGGACACATGCATAAATTGGTGCATAATGCATACACCAAATTGTTGGTTGGTTGCGTCTGATGTTCTGCAGCTGACTGACACTGCTAAGCTTACCACTCTCTAAACAAACTACAAAAGGTTCTACTAAGGACTGGGGTAAGCAGCACTCAGTGACAGATGATGCGTCACGCAGACAGCTCAAAAATTATCAACTAATAGTAACTAAACCTAGTATCAAACTATCAATCCATCCACCACTATTTGACAGGAGGACAAAGGAAGGACTAGAGTCTCTCTAGCAATAGCATTACCTAACTGAAGTTCTCTAAAGTAAACTCTTACATAATAATAAGGACAAGCGAGCGCAAAGTTGCAAACAAGTAAGAGTAGCGCCCAGCACCTGTGTCCTACAATCACAGAAGATTTTGAAACGTAATTTACCTGCAATGTAAGCAGCAGTATTCTTGTTATTTGTAAAAAATGTATACACAAATCACAATACTTATACTACTATATATATTAGCTACTCACCAAGCCCCACGACCTCGACACCTAGCAGGTCCAACAGGTCCTGCTCCCGGTCGAGGATGTCTGACCACCGGTGGGCCAGCTGGTTATGGGTGCGCCGGACCCCTGAGCAGCGAAACACTGCCCGGCGCACCTTCACCCACCGGCGGTGACGCTCCTGGGTCGGGTACCCGGAGCCTGGCCTGCCGCCTGCTGCCAAGGTCAAGGGGAGGTGGCGCTGAACAAAAAAAACAAGGGCGGCCACCTCCGCCTCACTAAAAAGCTGGCGGGTTTGCACCCCTGCAGGGCGCAGTCTGCCGCAAGGCAGGCGGCTCTTGGGCGCACGCGCCTTGCCCTTCGAGCCGTTGCTGCTGCTGCTACCCTTCGCCATGGTTCTGGGGTGGGAGGAGGCAGAAAAGAAAAGTTAGAAGGGAAAAATAAAGTTAGGGGAAGAAGTAGGAGCTTAAAGAAGAAAGTTATATAAAACAGTCGAAAAGTAAAAAAAACACAGTAAAAAGTAGAAAAAAATGCAAAATATAGACTTAGGCCGAGAGAGAGATAGATAAGAAATAAAGAAAAATTGAAAAACAGTGTAAAAAACTAAGGATTGCAAAGATTGAGGGAGAATAGAAAAGCAGGCCCAGAACCATAGCATAGAGTGAAAAACAAGATGGCCGCGCCCATCGCGACCGCGTGGGTACGTTTGCGTCATATTTCTCCCCGAGCACGCAAAAAACATCGCGAACACGTACAACGCGTTCCCGAACATGGAATGCGCATCGCGAGCACGCTATACGCGACCCGGAACAGGAAATAAAGGATCGCGAACGGGCGGGACAAGTGAAAAACAAAATGGCAGCGCCCATAGGCGACCGCATGGGTAAGTTCGCTCCCCCGAGCACGCAAACAGCGTCCCGAACACGCACAACGCGTTCCCGAAGAAGAAAAACGCATCGCGAACGGGTGCGACAAGCAGCTACGCACGCTCGCGTAGCTCGCGTAGCGCTCTGATGTCTTCGCGTAGCTTCGCGTAGCTTCGCGTAGCGCGACTACGCGAACTACGCCCAGGGTTAAATGCATCACACGTAGAAAAATCAAGAAACAAGGTGTTTCTTCTTGTTACACCTCACTGAGGAAGGTGTAGCATATTGATGCATTTCAACATTTACTAGCTTTAGTAAATCTGGAAATGTGCCAAAATACATGGGTAGAGCACCTCCCAGCTTGAAATGTAACATAACACAGTGCGAGCCACTCTGTTGCATTATATTTCTTTACAAAGCCACACAACGTGGTGTAAATGGTTTTGCATGGTTTTGAAAATATTACTGAAGCCCTTTCTTTTCCTTGTGTCTTCTAGTGAGATGCAAGGAACAATGCAAAAGCTTGATAAATGTGGCCTCAAAGTCTAGTCACATATACATCTTTTATACAACAATCTTGTATTTACTGATGGTAAAGTCAGCTGGTTAAAATAAAGAATAAAAGAGTCTTGATAGCAGTAACTCCTAATTTACCCATCAGTACACTTTCACAAATAAAGCTCATGTGTCAAACCAGTGAGCTGGCTTGACCTAATCAAATCCTCCTCTTGATGGATCAAAAACTGGCTTGAAATATTAATCAGGTTATTAAAGGCAATGTTTATCAATAGCCATAAATGGGCAAAGTGGTATGCAATCTGTTACAAAATATTGAGTTTGAAGTGATATGTTTGACATTTTACTAGTTTGCCGGAGTCCCTGGGTATGAACAAAGTTCAGAGGGTTTGAGTCTAGGTACCCGAGAAACTGAAAGCAATCACTAAAAACAAGTACCTCCGAAATCCACCTTCCACAGCAAATTTTGGGAACAACCTGCTGGATCCACTGGTTGGCAAATTAAACCAGACCCCATCAGTCACTCCATTGATGAGCAAGCTGGCTCAAGACTTTTTCCAGGGGACTGATATCAGTTGGCATTAATATTGAAACCTTTGGGAATTGAAATTTCAAATAAAGTGAGAGACTGAAAACCATGAGATCAGCAGGATGAACAAAAAATTCTACCTATTGTATAGAACTGTACTCTAAAATTAACTTGAAAATCCTTTATGCAGTGAAGACCTTTGGGACAGTGGTGACATAAGATGTGATATAAAAGAGAAAACACATCTACCTGGTTCACATGCAATGCTCATTTTAGTGGATCAAGGACGGAGTTTATCATTTATGCATTTATATTCTGTGAGAATTTCAACTTCTAGAGCACGCGTTATCCTCATCATGAGTTTTCTCTCCTGGCTTACATTGTTAAAAGCCCTTTTTAATTTTTGAAAATTGTTGACACATTATGAAAGTTCCTCTCTGATAGAGATTTATCTCTAGTTTTAGTACAATGATCAGTTGGGAGTGTAGTCGGATGAAAGTATTTTAGGTACCCTCGTCCATTTCCCCAGAAGGAGTTGTAAAGAGGATTTGGAACTTGAACCACATGTTACCAGGGAGCAGATGTAGAAATTCCAAGGCTGATTTAATGTGGTCATGTGTAGGCAGCTTCAGGCTTCTTTTAGCTGCCTGATATAGAGTCTTTGCAGCCTATTTTGAACTTATTTGAGAGTCTGTTTCTAAACAATGTTGCAGTAATGAGGAAAGTGGACATATTTTTATCTGCAGTGTTCCTTGTGCCATTCTGCAACTTTGTAACTTATCTTGGCATGTTATCTGATCAAGCCTCCCCGTGAGTAGATATGACACTTTGAATCAGGGAAAGCTGATACCCCCCACCCACAGTTAAGGTTGGATACAACTCACTAAGCTTTGCTGTGTCTTTACTGAGGAACTTGTAACAGGAACAGGACTCTGCATGTCAGGTTTCCATTTTGTAAGGCCCTACCTAAAACTGAAAACGTTTTGTTGATGAGTCTTGCCCAACTGGAAGATTTTCTAACTGATGTAAAGAGGAGCAGGCCTTCATCAAGAGGAAGGTCCAGTTGAACTGATTTTGAGGAAGTGTACTGCCTAGATGGCAGAAGGACCTTCCAGAGTAAATGTTCAAAATAGCCCAAGAAGACCTGTATTGCATTAGGGCAATGGGTCTGCAACAGACTATCCAGGATGGTACGTGTGGTGAGCATGCATATGCCTAGTGTCATGCTTTGCTACCTCTGACTTTTTGGGAGGTTTCATGTACGACCTGAGAGGGGCGCCAAGGCATTTGGTATTGATACTAGGCCTTGAGGTAGAACCTGAATGGCTGAGGTTTCCTTCCTCATTTAAGAAAAACTGAAAATTAACAATATTTCTTAAAACATGGCATTTGTGCTAAAAATCTATTTAATCAAAAATCTATATTTTTACTAAACAGTAAAATGTCATGATGATGAAGCTTTAATGTGTTCCCCAGCCAACTTCTAAGCAAGTTTTTTTTTTTTTAAACAGTACAGCCATATACTACAGTTACTGATAATTCCACTGGCAAAAAGTCCCTTTTTCTCAAGTTTTCCTTTTCAACATAGAAGCAGGTACAGCTTACCCGTTTTAAATATGAACAGTAACCAAGTTGATCTTTCTACTTCACGGCACATTTTCAGCAGTTTTATCCATTTTCGCAACTAACATTTAAGGATCACAAACTGCATTTTGTAGTAATACAATAGTATGAGCGTACTACAAAATGCTATTCACATACCTACTCATGGAGGTCTACCTCTCCATCTCTCTTTTCTTTTATGTGCGTAGATCTCTGCACAAGTAAGTATGCATTTTAATAGTAAATGTGAGAGGGGCAGATGAGAGTGGCTTGAAGATGGGGAATATTTATGACTAAAGGAGAGGGTTAAGTAAGGAATAAAGAGGGGTTGGAAAGGAGGGGTTGGAAAGGTCTTAGGAAGGGACAGTCAACCAGCCACAAGGGAGTAAGCACATTACTATTCGTAAACTGCACTTCTATAGTTACTACAGCCAAAAAAGACCCAAAACAGTAGTAACTGTGCTCCGGCTCAGAGGTGGAGCAAAACCAGCACCACACATAGCCAACCACTAGTACTGCAGCACTCCCCCATTGAAAATAATGGAGGTAGGTGTTTAAATAAGGCCTGATAGATTAAATTAAATTATTTAAACTATTTAATCATATAAATAAATGCCATTCCATTCCAACAAACTTTATTTCGGTCATCGTGGACCATAAAAGTGCGTACACAAAAAATTCATACACATAAAAACATGTACTATAAAACATCCCCATAAATAGCTATACAAACTAATAGATTAACAGCGTTAAAGTGCATCACAGGGTTCACATGGTGGTAGAACCGGACAATTCAAGTCAGCAACCCGCCCTCATCCAGCTACCTTCTATGTTTCCCACTATGTAAAAGCCACATGGGACAAAGCCAACTGCATATGCAATTGTCAAAGTAAAAACTCATTTCACCAGCGGGCTTGACGTAAAAACATTAAAAAGAGTAATTTTTTTTACATAAAACAGTTAAAAGATGCAGACAATATATACTTTTAAGGCCGCTGTAACGAATTTAGGAACATCCAGCGCGTACGCAACATCAAGGTTAGAAATCTAGATACAGCAAAGACAATGGGCGTATAGGTATCGTACTTCAGGACTCTGAATGCCTCCTCGCAATGCACAAACCCTAGATTCCTGCACAGTTGGATAAGCCAGCGCTGTCTAGCTGATTTATAGCCAGGACAAAAGAAAAAAACGTGGAGCTCTGACTCGTCCTTACAGTTGCAGGCAGGGCACCCTCGAGATTTGTTAGAGAAAGCACGAAGCGGCAAGGTCCCAAATCTAAACTGAACATATAATTTCCTTGCCTGAAATGGTTGGATGTCATCCAGAAAAGACTCTAATATATACTCGTCTTTGAATTTCAAGAATTTGGCTGTCAGATGTCCTAAGGCTGAGCTCCCCTGGATATCTGCAAGTTTGTGCATCCTATAAGACCATACCAATTTTGAGCGTGAAATTACAGGGCACGATTCCTCTGGATTGCTCCATAAACTTGATTTTCCCAGCCTACAACATTCATCCTTTACATGTACAAACCATGGTATTTTAGCTACACCTGGGAAACTCAATAACTCCTTTAATTCTGACCGATAGACGTCCAGTTCCAGGGTCACCCACAGTCTGCGCCAAGAAGTTAGGGGTCTAAGTCCAATCTCATCCCCAATTGGTCTGATTCCTAAGTCCTAAGTCCAGCCATAGGGGGGGGTAAGGGGGGTGCTGGGGGGGAGGCCCAACAACTGCCTCATAAAATTGTTCTAAAATTGTACTCAAACTACCAGAACAACAATGACCCCATAATTCAGCCCCATACATTGTTGCACCCCTTGCGTGCACTTTGTAAATCACTGTTATTGGGCCAGCTGGCTTGTAGGAGGAGTTTCTATACAGTTTTGCAATTCCCCCCACAGTCAGGGCTAGCTTGAGACTTGCTTTGGCCATTTGCAGCCCCCACTCCAGATTTTCTGTCAAGGTGACACCTAGGTAATCAAATACTGACACCCTCTCAAGCATAGTGCCATCTAAACAAGGGTTAGAACCTGATGTGTTGGCTGGGTTGAAGACCATAAATTTAGCCTTCTGCTTGTTAATCTCCAGCCCCCTGTTTTTGCAGAAGGTAACAAAACTATCAAGCACCCTCTGGATACTCAAGGGCGACTTTGACATTAAGAGGGTGCTGTCCGCAAACATCATTGCTGGTACCTTTCTACGTGCTGTCTTCGGGGCATCATTATCCTTTAACTCAATGAGTTGGGTGACCAGTGTGTTAACAAAGAGGCAAAACAGGGTAGGTGCGAGCACGCAACCCTGCCGTACTCCTCTGTCAACTGGGAGTCGAGAGGTTAGTTCGCCACATTTCCCATACCTCCCTCCAGGCGAAGATGCCTTCATGCACTCTCATAAGCAAACTCAGGAGGTAGAGGGGGATCCCCAGTACACCCCATAATTTAGCTCTGGGCACCAAATCAAAGGCCGTCTTCAGATCCACAAATATTAAATAGTGACTGCCACCCTCTATTGTCACCGTTTTCCAATATAAAAGTTGGAGTCTATATATTTGGTCAACGGTGGAAATGTGTTTTCTGAATCGGGCTTGCTTCACTGCCCTACACCAAAGTGAAAGGGCAGGAATGCACCATATTTATCCAATACAGTGCATTCCTGGCCTTTCCCCGTGTGCTGGTGCTGTTTCGGCAGCCTAGCACCAACGCAGGCACCCTTGCACCATGGTGCAAGGATGCCTGTGTTGTCTGCAGGATTGTTTTTGTGCGGAACGGGCATCTTACTACACAAAAACAAGCCTGAGAGGTATTTTCCTCTTTCTATGGGTGCGCAAAATGCAGCACCCATAGAAAGAGGAAAGAGCGAGAAGAAATAGAGATATTTCTCCTCGTTACACCTCACCTCACTCGGCATAAGATTTCAACACATTCCCAGGTTTACAAGTCCTCATAAATCTTGGAATGCTTCAAAAGCCATGGGAGTTGCATGGGAACACCGACCGCAACGCCCATGGAACGCATCCCTTTGCGCAGAGCAAAGTGACGCTGCAACTTTTTTTGCGTTGCCTTACTCAAGATTTATTTTGCCACTCAAAGCCATGCAAGGTGACTTTGCATGGCTTCATAAATCTGACTCAGAGCCTTGCATCATGAATGTACCACTTTGCATGGTGCAAATGTGATGCAAGGCTCTCATAAATATGGCCCTTATTTTGTCCAAATCAATTACAAGATTTAGGTAAAAAATCACATATATTCAATGTTCATGTTTTGTGCACTCCTCCATGAAGAAGCAGTTTGAACTAGTGCACTCATTATTTAAATATAGGGCAAGACGTAAGAAAGACCAGGGCAATACACAAATTCTGAATAAACACTAACTCACACTCCGTCAAAGCAAAACAGAGAGAAGAAGACTCCAGCCTAAAAGGTATCAGAGCAACACTATGGGTGCCAGCAGAAAGAAAAAGGAACCACTTCCCTGAATGTAAGGGATTCTAAGTACAATAAAAAGCAGAGCGTAACCTCATCTAAGAGGCAGTGTCTTTCACTCAGGAACAGGGGATCTACCCGCCAAGAACAAGATAGGCAGCTGAATGATTAAGGTTTTCATTAATGACATAAGATCCAAGATACCAGGCAACTCACACAAAAACAGGTTAATTTCTATATGGTAAATGGCCCGCTGTTCCAAAGATCAACACATTACAACCAACTCAGAAGCTGAAGATTCACAAAGGTAAATTTACACTTGATAGTAAGTTTACTACTTTCTTGGAATTCACAAACTATGTGCAGAGTTTTTCAACTCTGCCCTCCATATACTTATGTGTATGGAGCTCTTTGCACTTAAAGACTCTGCATTTGGGTGGGGAACTCCGCATACAAAGTATAGGGAGTTTGGAGTCGTAAAACTCTGCAGATAGTATTCCAGTTGCATTTTGTAGTAGCTTTTGTAGGACCATGAAACATACTACAAAGTGCAGTTTGTGAATCAGGCGCATATAAAGTGGGGGTTATTTTTAGTCAGTGACTCCAACCCAATATTGTCTTCAATCTTCATCATTCCATCACATATAATTATCTGAATTGCCATTTAGTGCCTTGCAAGTTTATCTACTTATTATCATGCTTTAGCACATAAACTATATTCCCTTATCCATTCTGTTGAACAATCTTGATTCTAGCTTTCATGCCATTTTATCATTTATGCTCTTTGATCAACCCATAAACTTCACAAATGTTTACTTTCTCAACCTCTTTGAGCTAACATGTTTCTCATCTCTTCCTTCAGCAAAAGTGTCCCCGAGACACTCAGGGGCTCACTTAACCTCCTGCATGAGCAAGAGAAAGAACCTACAATAACACCTCATAGTAATGCTGTATTTCTACATAATGTATAACAGCCATTGACTAAAACTGAGAACAGTAATTGCTCAGTATTGGCTCTAACTGACCACCCATGCGTTTAGTATTGTTAATATGTATGCAATGGCACTCAACCTTCTAATGGTCCTACTGCTCCAAAACCATAAACCAAAGTGAAAAACAATATACAAAAGGGAATGCTTAGGAAGTCCAATGTTTTTACTGAAAGTTCACTTAATCACATCATAATCCAGATTATTCAAATATATGAATTTTTCTTATAAAAAGACTTTATATGTTTGAATAATCTGGATGAGTGACACTGATACTGCATGTTATTACCCATGGATTCTCATGAAACATTAAACCTATATGTAATACAGTGAGGTAATATTACCAACACAGCACAATAATATTCGAAGGCAGTTGTTTATAATGATTATATGATTTTGTATGTCTTTGTATAGGTTGCAACACAGGTGTAGACGTGAGACCTAGCACCCTCTGAACCAGATCCCAGAGATGAATATGTGACTAGGGCCCAGATTTTGAGTTGTGGTTGTTTCAAGATTTTTGCATAGCCCCAATGCAAAATCTTTTTGGGGATTTACAAAGGTACACAGGGCTTGTAAATTAAATACTACCAGTGAGCCTGCAGCACGTATTGTACCACCCAATCAAGTAGCCCTTTAAAACTTGTCTCAGGCCTGCCAAGGCAATCTGTGAGTGGAGTTTTAAACTGCCATTTTGACTTGGGAAAATAATCCTTTCGCCAGGCCTAAACCTTCCTTTTTAATATTTTAATACATATATGTAACCCTTAGGGTATGCCCTAAACAGCCCATAGGACAGGGAGTAATATATTTAAAAGGTTTAACATGTACTTTTAAGTTTTACGTATCCTGGTAGTGAAAAACTCACAAGTTAGTTTATCACTGTTGTGAGGCCTACTTCTCCAATGGATAACATTGGGTTTCCTTATTACAATTAATAAGTGATACATTTTTGTTGGGATCAAATGGGAATGTCATGTTTTGTGTCTGACGAATTGTAATTTAAAATCCTTGAAAATGGTAAAGTCAGACTTTAAATCACAAACCTGAAAATTCCACTTTTAGAAAGTTTGCATTTTCTTGCCCTAACCATTTGGTGACTGTTAGATTTGGGGGTCTCTAGTTGGCAATGGTTTGCACCTTTGTCCAAATAGGGACCCTTGCATCTAGTCAGGGTAAGGGACTACACTCCTAAAATAACCCCTGCTCACCCCCTTGGTAGCTTGGCACGAGCAGGCAGGCTTATCTCAGAGGCAGTGTGTAAAGCATTTGTGAACACATACAGTAATACAGTGAAAACACTACAAATGGACACTACACCAGTTTAGAACAATAAGTAATCTTTATCTAGACTTAACACAAGACCAACGCCAAAAATCCACAATACAATATTCAAAAATATGGCTTTGAAATGGTAGAAATTGCTTAGTTCAATGTAGATGGCAAATGCGACACTTTACTCTCAAAGTACCTTGGATGCGTAACGCAAAACAAACAAAAGGGTCGCAGGGAAGGTGATGCGTCGGTTCCTTACACTCAGGGGAATGGATGCGTCGGTTCCTTACTGCTGCGCAGGGGAGTTGAGGCTCGCTTCCTTACTGTGTGGGGAGTTGACGCGTCGGTTTCTTACTGTGATCCAGTGCGATGCGACAAGATGGCACCTCGATGCGATGACGATCCGGTGTGATGCAACAAAATGGCGTCTTGGTTACGGTGCGACAACGTAGATGCGATGCGTGCACGCCCAACGGCTGGGCGGCGACTCAGTGAACTTCTGAGCCGCGACAGGCCCTGCGACACGCTTCTCCGGTGATGCGACGGTGTCCTCTGCGGAGGCGGCACGCTTCTCCGGTGATGCGACACGCTTCGTTGGTGATGCAACGGCGAACAGCTGCGGCGGCGGCACGCTTCTTTGGCAATGCGACCGCAACTGCTGCGGCGGCGACACGCTTCTCCTTGTTGCGTCACGCTTCCAGCTCCCAGCGACACGCAGTCTTCTCAGAGGGCCCAACACAACAGCAGGCCCCTCTTTGCAGGCAGAATTCCCAGCAAGGGAATTCAGGGGAGCTGGTGGGTGAAGTCTTGTATCCTTGAGACTTCAGGCAGGAGGCAAGCTCAATCTTCAAGCCCTTGGAGATCTTCTTCAAGATGATGAAAGTACACACAAAGTTCCTTTCTCCTTTCTTTGGCAATAAAGTAACGACTGCAGGCCAACCCAAACAGTACACAGCACAGGGGCAGTCTCCTCCTTCAGTTTCCTGGTTCTTCTCCTCAGCAAAGGTTCGTCTTGATTCCCAGAAGTGATCTAAAGTCTTTGGGTCTGGGCCCCAATATTTATACTAGTAAATCCTTTGTCCTCTGAAGGCAGAGGGTGCCTGTACCTAGCCAAAACCAGTTCTGTGCAGCTTCCTGGCAGGAGGTGGAGACAGCATTGTTGAAAGCAGACCTGGCCCAGGTAGCTGAAAGGAAATCTCCTCCCCCTACTCTCTATTCTATGAGGGCTCAGTGGAGTGAAAGGAAATCCCCGCCCCCTACTCTCTATTCAGCCAAGGTCCTATTCAGCCCTGCCCTGACCCATCAGACTGCTGGAGCCCAAGCCCTCCTGTCAATCACAAACCAGACATGCAATACACAACCTAGCAGAGGCAAGCTGGATGGTTAGGCAAGAAAATACCTACTTTCTAAAAGTAGTATTTTCAAACACAGAATGTAAAAATCACCCACACTAAAAGATGTATTTTAACATTCTGAGTTCAGGCATACCAAACTCGAATTTCTACCTTGTTCCTTGGGTCAGTTAGGATTATAAGGTGTTATAATCAAACTGCCTATTCTGGCCTATGGGAGCAGGTAGCCTCGCAATAGTGAAAAACGAAATTGGATGTAATTCACTATCATGACATGCCACACACACCAGGGCATGTTCTACCTTTCACATACAATGCACCCTGCCCTAGGGCCTACCTTAGGGGTGACTAAGATGTAGAAAAGTGAAGGTTTGGGGACTGGCAAGTGGGTGCACTTGCCAAGTCGACATGGCAGTCCCAGACTGCACACAGGCTCTGCAATGGCAGGCCTGAGCCATAGTTTACAAGCTGCTTCTGTGGGTGGCACAACCAGTGCTGCAAGCCCACCAGCAGCATTTGATTTACAGGCCCTGGGCACACACGGTGCACTGTACTAGGGTCTGACAAGTAAATCAAATAATCCAATCATGGAATCACTAATCCATAACAACAATTTACAATAGGGAGCACTTGCACTTTGGCACTGAATAGCAGTGGCAAAGTGCCCAAAGCATCTAGACCAGCAAAAACATAGCAAAACACAGGAGGCAACAGCAAAAAATGGAAGGAAGACCCACGCCAATGGTGCCAGGTCTAACAGTGACTGTAGCCTGTTTCCTGGGTCACACTGTCACAAGGTTATTACGAATATAGTAGGACTGTATATTTAGAACAACAAAACTTTATAGTTCAGAGACTTAGGGCCAGATGTAGGAAGCAAAATTGCGGTCGCAAACGCTGAAATTCGCAGAATTTCAGCGTTTGTGATCGCAATTCAGCTGTGTGCAATGCAGGTAAGTAGAAACCCACTCTCAAAATTTGCGATTCCCTATTTTGCGCAAGCATTTAGAGAATCGCAATTTGCGATTCCCTAAATGCTATTCTGGGAGACATCGCAAATTGCGATTTTGCTGTAAGGAATCGCAAATTACCACCAACTTCAGGTTGGTGGTAAATTGCGATTACCTTTTAAAATGCACATTTCAGGAGTGCAACAGGGTGTTCTTTAGGAACCCTTGCATCCCTGAAATTGCGTGCGCAATTTGCGAGTACCTATTAGGTACTCGCAAATTGCGCACGCTATTCCCATTCATTCCTTTGGGCCTCTTGGCCCATAGGAATGATTGGGAGGCCATTCCTTATTTGCAACTCGCAATTTGCGAGTCGCAAATAATGAGTGCGTAGGAATCGCTAAATAGTAGCAGATTCCTACATACATAGCAGTTTGCAAGTCCTTAATAGCGATTCGCAAAAAATCGCTATTAAGGACTCGCAAATTCCTATTTTGCTACATCTGGCCCTAAGTCTTCTTTTATAATCAGTAAATGTTGGTATGTTTGGCAAGCTCTCAGTACCACATCTAAACTCCTAAACTTACAGAGTTATAGATGTTGTCAGTAACCTAGAACATGATCCTCAGATGCTCAAGGAAATTGTGGAAACAGATTTAACCCTTTCATTTGTCACTTCTACTTGCCCAAAGTGTCACAAAGAAAAGATACAATATTGCATTTTCAAACAATAATTTAAAAGCTTTAATCCTTGTATATAAAACATGAACTGTGATTATCAAAAAGATGAGAGACATCATTGTTATAAGCAGTATTAGAATGGTGAAAAGTACAAAAATTCATCCATGTTAATTGTTCATAATGTTACTAAGGTTACTCCTATAATTATTACTAATTTCTATATGCTAAAGAAGCATGTCGGGAGTACCCATCTGCCAGGCCTGTTGGAAATACCTAGTCCCATATCTAGTTACTGTATATCAGGAAGCCAGGCTCAGTGCATTCACCAATGCACCTCTGAGTGTACAGCTATCTTCCTTCTAAGGATGAAGGTTGGGGATAGCAGAATTGCATCTCAGTTACAGCTTGCAGCAGTGTTCCATGATGACTTCGGCGGGAAGTGCACCTGTCACTGACATCAACATGCATGCTGTTTTATACTAAAACGGAAAGCTTATCACACTGTGCCAGAGGTGCAGAACAACATTTTAATTAGACTGAAGCAGAAGAGTCATCCCCATAGAGCACAGAAAAATAAAACAATGCATCGTGTTCTGAGCTGTGCGATCCTGGAACTGTATGTGCAGACTACAAGGAGACAAATTCTATCAGAAATAAATAATTATTGCAATAGGGAAAACATGTGCAAACCACCATTAGAAAATTATGTTAAGTTAAAAATGAAAAGCTAAAATCAAGACAAAATGCAAGCTATATGACTAGGTGCAGTTGGCAGTTGGCCTTTGTGCATTCCCCACTGTACAGCCACACAATAGAGGGTTTGGCTGTTGGCAGGATGAGCCGTCCGTACTTGATAAGGGGAGAGTAACTGTCTCCTGTCATACTTGCACTTCAGAGACTCTGCCTCAGCTCACACACAAAGGACTTCATACAAGTATATTGTGCCTGCAGGAAGACTGGGAGTAGGACAGGGAGGCAGGGAATTCCAAATTCTGGACTATTCTGTAGGGGAAAGACTCCAGAAGTTTCTTTCACTTCGAAGTGGGCACCAGGTATAAAAGCATGACCCTCAGATCCATTCTTCAGTACACTCTTGGACCTGTGGACACTACAGAAGGACTGCTTAGTTGCCCTTCTGCACTGGGCTTACCTGGACCTTCAACTGGACCTGTTTCTGGCCTGCTCTTTTGTCTGAGAAGGAAGACTGGACTTGCACCCTTCATCCACGGCTGAAGTGATTCCATGGGTCAGCTGACTGACCTCCTGTTCTGAGCTACAGGGACACAACAAGCTCCAGATGCCTCCTTGCAACTGCCCAAGCTGAACCTTCTGCACTGGACCTGCCTGTACCTGCAACTGGACATGCCTAAGTCCTGCTGGATTCTGCTGGAGTGAGTTCCTGGTCCCCAAGAGGTGCCTCCCAGTTCCTTGACCCTTGGTGTGGCATCGGTTGAGCTCCTCCTTAAAAAAAAGAAGAACTCCTGATGTTTTGGGTGCTTCTTGACCACAAACGGGCCAATTTGCGGCAAGGTCTTGCCAACCACACTGACCACCAACGTCAAGCTCCGGTGAATCCATCTCTTCACACTCCAGCAACCGCCAGCGACGACCAGCTATGCAAGATCTGCACTTCACGCTACTCTATCAAAAGCCTGCGGTGACTGCCAACGTGAAGCTCCAGCACTGACAGTCTGCGACTCCCAACAGGATCTTCGTGCTACAGCAGAGACTGTTTGCGGCACTTGGCCAGCTCTTTGAGCTACAGCGATGACCGTGCACAATGTACTCCCTACTCCTTGTGGCCTTCTTCACTGGGATTAGAACTCTTCACACTGGACTTTAAAAAGTAGCTTTTTCAGCTGGAGTAACCTGGTCCTTATATCCCACCTGCACTTTTTTGCGGTTAGCCTGAACCTGTGACTTTCACCCTGGCTTGCATGACCAGATAACTGCGAGTGGTGCTTTGTACTTTTAGGTGCTATATTTACCTTAATCTTGAAAACTTCATATCTCTGGTTCTACTGATTGAATTTTTGTTGTTTTGGTGTCAAATAATTTATTACATTTTTCTCTAATTTTCTAATATGGTGTGGGGTTTTTCTTTTGTTGAATTTTCACTTTATTAGTATTAGAGATGCAAAAGTACTTTATGTATTGCCTCCAAGTTAAGTCTGATTGCTTTGGTGCCTAGCTACCAGAAGGTTAAGCACAGTTACATTTATTGTCTTTTTATGGTTCACTGTGACAACGATTGTGGCTGGTGCTTGAGGAGAGTTTCACCCCATCAACCACAACCCAATTTCTCACATTTCTGCATCATTCACGTCCCCTTTCCATCATTCACATATCATTATCACATGGAACATCATGTCTGTGAGTATGGATAACAGGGGGACTGTGGAATTAGCATCGGACCTGCAGGGCCTTGAAAATGCTGCCTTCAGAAGCAGGTTAGTGTTCCTACTGTCTGACACATACTCTCGGTCAGGATCCCAGCACGGTGTGCATCATAGTCTCACTGAACACACCAGACTGACTGTCGTTATCTTGGGTGCTGTGGCTGCCATCATAAACTAAACTTGTCACTCTCTCCTGGAGCAGCAGTAATATTGGAAGCAGGTATAAGGCCAGACGAATGCAAAGGAAGCCTACAAGCTACAGATATTGTATAAAATGTGTTTCTCATGTGAAATTTGCTTCTAACAGACACAATGAAACCAAAGCATCATGTTTTGGGTCCACTCTAGTAAAAAAGCATGCACCTCGTAATCTATTGGTGGTCTTCAATGAGATCTTTGGTGCATGTGTGAGACTCTTTAGCATTGCCAGTAATAGGGGAACCTAAGGAAGTAAGGTCAGTGAACTGCATTTACAATTCCAACACATTTCACCAAAGATCACTACAATGTAAATAGATAAGCATGACCTGTGTGCTTTTTTGATGAACACTCAAAGTTTCTGGGTATCAAAAGAAAACATTAATTAAGGGGGCATTGTTGCTCCACCGTATTCATTCTTTCCTTAAACATGTGGTACAATGTTTAATTTCAAGATACAAGTCATCGCCACAAACTCCAAAGGCAGTGTCGTCCTCCGTGCCTCAAATGGTTCTTGATGTACAGTTTGAATTTGACATAGTACTCTTCCTCAGTGGCCGGTGCCAAGATCGAGATTACTGTAAGAAGCAAGAAGACTATGGGGTGAGCTGGAAGGGGAAACTAAAGGCCCGATTCACAAAGGTAAATGTACATGTTTAGATCTACTGATGTGTAGATCTGCTCCTGGTATAACACTTCATTGTTTTGCTATTCATCGAGTGGAGATGTACACTAAAGGTGCTGACTTATATTCCTCCACCCCCCTTCAATGAGCCAGTGGAGCCTCTTGCAACCCATTTTATTACTGTAAAGTTACCACTAGTAGCTTTCCAGATTTTGCGGGAGATCGCTGCCACTGGGACAGAGATCTTCATATAGGAAAATACAGGAAACATGAAAAAAGTTTCACAAATGCATAAATAAAATCATTTGAATGTAAAATGAAATTGTGAATTCATTTCAAACAATATACACATATGACTATTAAAATAAAAAAAGCTAAATTACATTAAATATTTACATTGCATTTGTATTGAATTTTAAAATAATGTAGTTTAGTTTATTTCAATTTGTGTACGGTTAGCTAAAACCATTACAACTATTTAAAACACATACAAGGGGTATACAATCTCAAGTCATATAGAAATACACTCACAGGTAAAAGGAAAACTGGCGTTTTGTACAGATACAAAAATTCGAATTGACAGCGGTAAAGTGCTTGTGCAAAGGATAATAGCAGCATGATGTACAATGAAATGTTCAGTCCGACAGTATTGCATAACACTAAAGTCACTGTCACATATTTTCCACCCGGTTTCAAGGTTTTTACAATGGTTAAATCTTGAGTCAGTTAGAAATACACTCACGAGGAAGTACATTGCAATAACCAGAGCTAAAGTTTATTTGTAACTAAGTGGCAGTGCAAGAACCAAAATTGACAGTGGTGAAGTGCTAGTGCAATAGACAATAGCTGCAAGATGTTCACTTGAGAGAACCGTCCGACAGTGCTGCTAACGCTTGAGTCACTGTCACATGTTGAGAAACATACAAGGATTGAGATATTTTACAATATATCAAATCTCAAGTCGGATAGAGATACACTCGCAGATAGAAACATCGCTATGTGCTGAGCTAATATTTTGTTGTAACAAAGTGCTTGTGCAAGAACCCAAATTGATGGTGATAGGGTGCTGGTGTGATCAATAATAGCAGCGGGATGTCCATTTGAAGGTACAGACCAGAGATATCCGTAACACTGAGGACACTGTCACATGTTGAGAAACACGCAAGGTTTGAGGAGTGCCGACAGTACTTCTTGTGAGAGGGACTCTTTTACAGTGTCAGATAAAAGGGAGTCAATACCTCATGTGAGTGACACAGGATAACCGGCCGGTGACAGCGGGGGGATGCAGACTCTCAAAGTTCACTGCGATGGGGGCACACACTCATACTGATTAATGTACCCGGTGCCGATAGAGTAGGGATGGCTACTGTTCATCTTGCCGACGGAACAGACTTGTGGCAGCTTTGAGGAAGGATCATGTGTGCGATACGTTGGATCCCCCCCCCCAGTGAAGCCCCTGGGTGACTAAGTTTATTGTGTGCAAGGGAGACAAATTTTGTCAGCAGAATCTTTAAGCAAGTGTTGTCGGGGTTAAGAGAGGCGATGATGGAGGCATGACTTGGAGCCAAGCAAAGATGGCCGCTCACTAGAGGAGCTCCGTGCGGCTCGGAGGGAGTGGCGGCTCTCCTTGAGGACCCCTGCCACTTTGCCGCTACTGGATGCCTGATTTTCATGGGGTAAAAGACCCCGGATGCCCTTTTTTGCTCCTTCATGTCTCCTGGTGAGCACTTCTATCATTTGGCTGAAGCGGGAGCGTTTCCTTTACGGGACTCGTGTCCGCCATTTTGTCTCTGACTGAAACGGCTCGCATTCTGCAACAGCAATAAAATGGGAGTTTCTTCATATCATTTTGGGTACCAGATCATATTTCAGGGCCCAATATTCTGGCTATTAATGGGCAATTTTTATAATCAGTGGTGGCATTGGAACATAAAATAGATATCCTTATTTAAAGAAGAATTTCCACTCAGTCAGTTCTATTTTGCCTCAAATGTACACAGAGCTGCGGTGACTGATGTAAGATGAAAATTTCCCTACAGTGAGTCTCTGTTTTTCATTTTAACAAACAGTCATGACTAGAATTCATCATTTGGAAGAGACCATTTTGTTGCAGACGATGCGCTTTCTCCTCACGTGGGTTTTTGACACTCGTCATCATGTTTCATTGAGGTCTCATGTCAAGCAGGAATGGACTTTAATTAAATTGAATTCATTATAGCTAAAGAGTATGGTCTAGCTTATTAATCTTAACCTTTTCACTTCCAAGGGCGTTCTGCTGTTATCTCTGCTACGACACTTCACCCTGTCTCCCTACTCTGAGACTGCCTTTTTTCATTCTATTTTGCATGCTGTTTTGCTAACTTCAGTATGTTCAAAATCTCACTCAGCATTTTATAGGGAGAACAAAATCTACTCATCGTGTTCCTAGTTCTTCATCACCACTTTCATCTTTGGCAGACCACAACCCTTACTCTGTTCTTTCCTATGGAGAACTCTGAGACCAGTGGCGGCTCACCGAGGGAGTGCTGCGGGGCGGTGGGGCGGGGAAGGGGAGGGGCAGGGTGGAGGGTAGTAAACTCCGGCATACGGCGCAATGGAGTTAAGTAAATAAATAAATACATAAAACAATTTACATTGCGCGGGCTGCAACGCCAACTCGGCGATGCAGCACGTGCAATGTAAATTGTTTTATGTATTTATTCATTTACTTAACTCTGTTGCGCCGTGTGCCGGAGTTTACTACCCCCCACCCTGCCCCTCCCCCGCCCCGCCACCCTGCAGCATTCCCTCGGCGAGCCGCCACTGACTGAGACCAATTCATCATTTTCCAATAAGGAATCATTAGTAGCTGTATCTAATATTCCGCTCTCCACCAACAAACTCACTCCTAAATTGACCACTTCAGCTGTATTGTCTCCTGGAAAACGTATCAAAAAAGATCCTCCTTCACCTATTGCGTCCCCTCCACCAAGTGCTATGGATATGCTTCTTGAGGAGATACTAGCTCTTCGGCCTTACATGGAGGAAACGAATAAAAGGCTTCAAGCTTTGGACGACAAGTGGTCTACTATGGAGTATAGGGTTATGCAGATTGAACAACAAGTCGACTCTGTTCAGGTTGTGGTGAACCAAGTTCCTTCAATGAAGTCTGAAATCTCATTGCTCAAAAAACACGTGGAAAACTTGGAGAACCATAACAGACGTAATAACTTACGCATTTATGGTTTGGTAGAAGGCTTGGAAGGTTCAGACGCCATTTCATTCTTCAAATCATTCCTTCCACAAGTACTTGGTATACCTTCCTCTCCTGCGTTGCACATTCAAAGAGCGCATCGTTTGGGTCGTCTTCTAACCATGGCGGCCTTTTCAGCCAAACCTTGGGGAGTAATTATATACTTCTTGAAATACACAGATTTATTGAAGATTTTACAAGCAGCTAAACTCAAAGGTCTTTTTTCATGGCAAGGCTCTAATCTCTTTTTTGCGCAGGATTATGCCAAAGAAACAGCGGATCGAAGAAAGAAATTCCTAGATATGAGGCCAGCACTTCGTACTCTCAATCCCAGATTTGGTCTCTTTCATCCCTGTCTCTTCAAAGTGACATTTAAGAATAGAACTACAACTTACGAAGACCCTGCTTCACTACAACGGTTCTTGGAGCAGTGCAGAGAAGAAGATATGGATGTGTCCAGACATGCTACTGTTTAATCTTGTGCTGTTATTGGTCTAATGTGCTTTGTTGTTTAACCTACGTTGTCTTTGTTCCCGTTTATTTAGGTTTCTTGGATTTCCCTATGTTATACTTACCTGTTTCTTCTCTTTTTTTAGGTGCTGTATTTCCTTCATGCATATTTTCTGTTATTCATGGTCTGCTTGGATGATGTCCTCCCTCCCCGGTCCGCCCTGGGTTACCTGGTTAGTTGTGCCATTTTCCTCAAGTGGCCTCACCACCCTCATCTTGTTCATGTGTTTTTTATAGTCGGTTATTCTGTTTTTGAAATTTATGGTATATGTTTCTTGTTTGCTATATTTGTTTCTTCTTCTCTTCTCTTCTCCATTTCCTCTGTCTTCTTTCGAACATCTTTCTCTCTTCGTTAATGGTTTTTTCTTTTATCTCCTCTTTCTTTACATCCTCTCCTCCCTCCCTGCTTATACCTGTTTCTCTTCTTCTTTTCTCGTTTTTCATAACCACTCATTTCCTCCTCTATACTATTTATCTTGGCTGGTATGGTTTTTGCAATTGTTTTGCAAAATATTATTACTTATATTATATTGTTCCTTTATAGTTGTTTTAATTATTGTTCCACAAACGTTATGTCTTATTGATTAACGTAGATGACTTTGAAGGTTGTTTCATGGAATGCTAAAGGTTGGGGTTCTCCTATAAAACGTCAATGGGTACTCTCTCATTTATCTAGTTTAAAATGTGACATAGCTTTATTACAGGAGATTCATGTTTTAGAAAAAGAGATTACTAAACTTCAACGACAATGGGTTGGTAATGTTTTTGCCTCTCCGGGCACAGGTAATCGTTATGGTGTAGCCATTTTATGTCATAAACGTCTTGACTTACAAATTTTCTCACATGATACTGATGATGTGGGTAGATGGGTTTCTGTTTCACTAATATTGAATGATATCCCCTTGACTATTTTTAACCTATATGCACCTACTGCCCCAGATGTTGCTTTTTGGCCTTCAATATTATCTAAACTAATGTCCCTTCAAGATGAATACTTATTGGTTGGCAGGGATTGTAATTTGGTTATGGACCCTATTATTGACCGTAGTTCTCAATCCAAATTCACTTCCTCTCCTATGCACTCTCAATTCACATCTACTATTCAACAAAGATCACTAGTGGATGCTTGGCGATTATGCTATCCTACACTTCGAGAATACTCTTTCTTTTCTCCAGTACACTCTTCCCAATCTCGTTTAGATTATCTTTTCACTTCAAAAAGCACTTACACAACATATCACTCACTCTGACATTGGTTCTATATTAATTTCTGATCATGCCCCTGTTACCTTAGTTTTGGATCTTCTTCCTCCTATTCAGGGTACACAAAGATGGAGATTTAACAACTCCCTCCTCTTAGACTCCAAATTTACCAAACAATTTGAAGCCTTTATTGCCACTTTCTTTCTTGAGAATGAAACTCCACACTTGTCTCCACAGATTATCTGGGATGCCTTTAAAGCAGCATCTAGAGATTTTATTATTTCCTTTGTGTCCCAGTGAAAGAAATCTTCATTACTCACTATGCAATCACTTACGACATGCATTAAGCAATTGGAACTTTCCTTTTTCCATACAAATTCTAAATCCTGCTTGGATGAGCTAATCAGATCCAAATTCGAATTTAACAATTTAACTACTGAAAACGCTAATGCATTTTTGCTCAAATTCTCAGCCAAATACTATGGGGGCCAAAATAAAGCGGGGAAACTTTTAGCCAACTATCTTAAAGTTAAAAAATAACACACCAAGATTAGCTCTATTCTTTCTTCTAACAATCACATAGTTTACAGATATGAAGATATTTTATCAGAATTCACTCAATTTTTTCAAACTCTCTACACTCCTGATTCCTCTGTGCCTCAGGATGCTATACTTCAATACTTATCCTCTATTAACCCACCTTCATTTCCTGAGCTAGATTTTTCAGTGTTAGAGGATGATATCCAAGAACTAGATATCCTTTCTGCTATTCGCTCTATTAAACGTGGTAAAGCCCCAGGTCCTGATGGTTTTACGATTGAATTTTATTCTTATTTTTCTCGAATTCTTATTCCTAAATTACATCAATAATTTCACTTCTTTATTTCTTCCAAAAGGTCTAGTGGCTCTTTTCAAGAAGCCTTGATATATCTTGTTCCCAAGGAAGGTAAAGATCATACTCTATGTAAAAATTTCAGAACCATTTCTCTAATTAATTTGAACTATAAAATTTTCGCAAAAATTCTGGCCTTAACCTTAGAGAAATTTTTACCCCTATTAATTGGGCAAGAACAATGTGGTTTTATTAAAGGTAGACATCTTTCAGACAACACTAGACTTTTCTTTAACATTCTTACCAAGGCCAAATCATGTAAAGACTCCTTGGCGGCCATCTCTTTGGATGCTGAGAAAGCCTTTGATCAAGTCAATTGGTCATTCATTTTTTCTACTTTGTCCTGGTTTGGTTTTGGCCCCAAGTTAATAAATTATATTTCCTTATTATATTCTTCTCCTGTTTCCTTCATCTTAGCTAATGGTCTTAACTCTCCTTCCATTCCCTTATATTGTGGGGTACGGCAAGGTTGTCCTCTCTCACCTCTTCTCTTTATACTTGCTCTCGAACCCCTCTTAATTAAGATCCGTTCAAATTCTCAGATTACAGGCTTTAAATAAGGCACTAACCAATTAAAACTTTCCGTCTATGCAGATGATATTTTGCTCTTTTTATCACAACCACAGACCTCTTTGCCAGCTTTTTTAGCCGAATTACAGTCTTTTGCCTCTGTGTCTGGTTATAAATTAAACAGCGACAAATGTGAAATACTTCCATTAAACAAAGTATGCTTTTCCGTCGACTACGCTTCTTCAGATTTTCGTTGGGCCGCAGACAAAATTAAATACTTGGGTTTATGGTTCAAATCTTCCATTCAAGAGTCCATGTTAATAAATGTAAAAGAACTACAGACACTCTTGAAAAATGCCACGTCCAGGTGGAATCCCATGTTTTTATCTTGGTGGGGTCGTTTCGACACAATAAAAATGATGTTGGTACCTATAGTACTTTTTTATATCTCTAATATTCCTGTAAATGTTCCTAAATCACATTTTAAAACAATTAATTCTTTTCTATCGAAATTTCTATGGAATAATAAGAAACCTTGTATGTCTTTACATAAACGTAAACGTCCAAAACAGTTGGGTGGTGTCATTTTCCCAGATTTCCAAACCTATCATACCGCATTCTTTCTTAAACAAACCTTTCTATTACTCCAAGAGGACAACAAAGATTTATCACTGCTGTTATGGACTACTATTGAAAGAAATTTTCTTCATCCTTTCCCCTTCCAAGAATTTTTGGGGCATATCAGCAAGGGCCGGCGATAATTATCGCTAAGCGCACTTAGCGCTAGGATAATTATCGCCGGCTATCGCTGCTTTCTATCGCGGAGATAGCGTGCTATCAGCAACGCTTATCTCCAAAGCGATAGAAATGCAAGCGATAGCTGGAAAACAGTGTGATTATCGCTGGGAAACCAGCGATAATCGCACTGTGACCGGCGATACCTTACTGATAGGGCAGGGTGGTCTTAGCCATGTAATCCACCTCCCATTGGATTACATGGCTAAGTCAGAATTAAAGCATGCGTAAGGAAAGTAGCGATAACCGTGGTTATCGCTACTTTCTATCGCTATGCTTGTTAGCGATTCCCTTGATAATAGGAGAAATGTCGCTTAACGACATTTCTCCCGTTATTCTGGGGGGAACGCCACTTTGCATCTCATTAGAGATGCAAAGCTGGAGCGATAAGGAAAGGGCGAAGAAGCATGGATTCACGCGTTAGCGTGTCCTTGCTAATAGGGCGTTAAAATTATTGCCGCTTTTCGTCCGAAAACGGACACTAAAGCGGCGATAATTTTATCGCCAGCCCTTGTAGATATGCCGCTTTATCCTTTACACACCGTCCTTTGTCACTTTCTCTTCCCATTTTTAATAACAGCTGCAGAATTCTCCAGTCTTTACTTACCAATCATCTTTCTCCTAAAGATCACTTTTTGCAATCTTCACTATGGTAAAATAAACATCTTAAAATCAATAATAGAATTATTTTTTGAAAGGATTGGCATACGAAAGGGCTTCATTGGGTACATCAACTTTACCAGAATAATGCATGTATATCTTTTACAGTTGCTCAAGCACAATTTTCTTCACCCAAACTTTATTTTACATTTATAACAGACTTTTATTGACTCCTGTTTCACTACATAAAATAAACCCTGCTCTTTCTCCCTCAAGCTGGTCCTGTAATGCTTCCCCGGCTGACTTACACCACATGCTATTTATTTGCCCTCATGTTCAAGGTTTCTGGAAACAAGTTTGGAGACAAATCAATAATATCTTTCACACACAAATCCCTTTCACTTTTGTTAATATATTTTTAGGCAGTGCATCTTCTGAATGGGAATCACATTCGAACAATTTTCATATTATAGACCTACTTCTTGCAGTTGCTTTCCAACAAATTACTAGGGTCTGGAAGAACGCTACCAGTATTTCTTACCAAGGCTGGTGTTATGGGGTTTGTTATAACCTCAGGTTAGAGAGGGCGTATGTCCACCCTATTTCCCTTGCAATGAAACGAGAATACCTATGGTCAGCTGTTACTCATTTTCTAGATGTATCTGCAAATTTAGCATGAGTCCATAATCCCAGATTTGAAGAAGTGCCTAAACCTCCATGATTTTATTTTTGTTGTCTATAGAGCTACTTTTCATATTAACACTATGTATTTTCCGTGCACATTTCTTTTATTACGCAATATAGTAGGTATTTAGTATATAAGTGGTTGTGTTGAAAATTAATATTACATGAATGTCATTCCCTTCCTTCTTTCCCTTCCCTCTTTCTCCCTTCCCCTCCCTTCCCATATTACCTTAATAGATTATACAGTTAAAATTGTGTTTCCTATTTCTGTACTTTATTGAGATGTTTTATATTATATCAATAAAGTTCCTTTTTTCAACAAAAAAAAAAGAGAGGCGATGAAGGTTTGCGGCGGGAGCGGACTTCCACTCATGCCTTAGCCTGATATTTTGCTCATCCAACAGTGCAGGACAAAGGCACACAAAGTGTCCAAGGGATTCCTCACACTGCCTGCAGCCCCTGCGAGTTGTTCCTACCTGGGGTCGTTCCAACTGGCGAGATGGTTCAGAAACGGCCACTCAGTCAGTCTGAGAGCCATGAGTCTTGCCTGCAGTTGGTTGGAATATGTGCAGGCAAAGTAGGATGCGGGGAGTGCTGGTTGATAGATGTTAATAACCATCCCGTAGTGCTTACGCTTGACAAAGGTGGCCCTGTCAGAGTGGTATGACCAGAAACTGACACATTTTTTGAAGGAATGTTGGCTCGGATCACTGGCCCAAAATGTGTTTACATTAAAAAGATGCTGGAAGTGCTCAAGGAACTTGTGATGCACTAGGCTTGGGCCGCTGGTGCTAATTTTGGCCCATAACACTGCTTCTAGACATCCACCCCTGGCTGCCTGCAGTTTGTGTCAGAGGTTGAGGTAGGCACCAGCCATGAGTGCCTGCTGGTCAGGTATGCGCAGTTCTAGACTGATCAGGGCTGCGGATGAGGACATTGGCAGGCGAAGAACACTTTTATATATTCTTCTAATGCGTTTCTTTAGTACGCTGCTATTTATTCCCAGTAATATTTCACTACCATAAGCCAGTGAGGGTGAGATTTTGGCTCTCATGACATCCAGCAATGGAGATAGGGTTGGCCCTAGAAAAGATTTTGAAAGTTTTGATAAAGTCTCCTGGAGAGTCAGACCCTTTGCTTCAACTTCCTTTTGGTGCTGTGCCAAGGAGCCTCTTGCTTCTATGTGTACCCCAGGTACATATATGATTGATTCACTGTAATCTTGTTACCTTTATAGAACAAGGTGTGTTTTTCTTCTGAATGTTACTACCTTGGTTTTCTTCAGTTTGACTTCCAAGGTGTTGGCAATTGTATAGGTATGTAGCTGGTTTAGCAGACGTTGTAGCCCTACTCGTGTAAAGCTCAACAGAGTGAGGTCATCGGCACGCCATCTGTAATTTTGCAGTAAACCCCGTTTGGTTTTTTAGGATGAGGCTTTTCAACTCTGCCCATAGCCAAAGGTCCTCCAAGAGCAAGCTGGCATAAAGTTTGACTTCATTGTCAAGATCGCAATTAATCTGTAGTTGCACGGATCAGATCTGGAGCCCCCATTGTGGATGGGATGAATTAAGGCCCAACGCCGCAACTCAGAGATAGTCGAGCTCCTCAGGCAGTAGTAGAGAAGTAAGGAAAGTCTTCCTGCCCAGAACAGAATGAAAAGGGCTTGCGGGAGGCCATTGGACCCAGGGGCTACTTCTGTTCTGGCCTTCAATATTATGTGGTCCACCTGTTTTATCAGGAGAGCCTTGTCCATGGCGGGGCAGGACGAGCAGTCTTGATCTTGAGGTGAGGCAGGACAAATGATTGTTTCTGGACTTTGGAGGCCACCGTCCGGTGCGAGGTCTACATCCCTGCTTGCCAAGAAATGCCTAGAGAGGAAGGATACCCATTCCGGTTCAGTAATGTTTGCATAACCGAGCCTACTGGATCAATTCAGTGGCCTGTTTACCAAGGTCCATAAATTCCTGGAATTGGGTTTCTTGCTTGCTTCTCTGTGTGAATTGTCTGCCAGTAGTTTTTCTACGCTAGCTTAAATGCATCGATTAACTCCTTCAATCTATGGTTCTTTCGGACTCCTCTCGTTGCCATGTTATGGGCTTTCTTTAAACGCCGAATCATTGTCGAGACGATGGCTGGCTTGGTAAGGCAGTGCTGTCGGTCTGGACATGGAAATTTAGCAAGGTGCCAAGTGATGAGGCTTGTCCATGGAGTGATCAGTGACACTTTACTTAAGCCTGTTTCCGCAGCAGATTTTGTGCATTCAGCCTTGATGTTGCCACTAACAGCATCACTTCATTTGAGGTGCTTGAGATTCTCAGTATATATTTCTCTGCACGTAGTGTTGCCGGAGGGTGATAAGACAAGTCGGCGTTTATTATGATGGTTTAATGGCGGTGATCACTCTCTTTGCGTGGAACAATTCTGTAGCTTTCGACTAAGGGTAACATATCTAGTGGCTCCCGCTGCCTCCGACCCACCCAGAATTGGGTCACGTGTGATATATAACATATCTATACTGCATATGGTGTAGTCAAGGTAAGAACAGGGTTTTCCATCGGTTCTTGATCAGTTTGGTGGTGTGTCTTGTGGCAACCTAGCGTTCAATACTTCAAAGCCCACACTGTTGAGTTGCAGGACCAGGATCTCTCCTAATTGGCAACGTGGGCAGCCCCTCGGCTTAGTTTTTTCAATAATATTCATGGGTGTCCCCAGGGAGATCTCATCTAGATCCTCTTGGTGGTCGTGGAAAAGGTTACTGTTGGAATTCCCGGTTATCATACAACTGCTCGGGGGTAATCCCTGGTCAAGTCCCATAGGGTCAGGTTTATTTTTAACCTCTTCTCTCTTGCACTTGGACTAACATAAACGTTAATCAAGAAGTGGGGATGCTGTGATCTCCAGTTGATGAATTAGATTTTTTTCAGCCAGCTCTCTTGAAATGTTATCAGGTCAATGTTCCCTTGCAGTTTTACTGAGGTGTATATAGATAGACCAACCTTTGATCTGCTGAACTTGTGCTCTCTCAGGGCCGGCTTCCGATGTTCAATGAATCCCATGATTGGACAACTCTGCTCAGCCCATGTTTCCTGCAGGGCTATGATATAATCACCACTTAAGAAAGCTATTGAGTTGAGAGACTGTAATTTCTGAAGGAGGCCATTGATATTCTAGGGGCAAAAGGTTAGCAAGAATGGCTTGGAGCCCAAGGGTGACGAAGGGTCAGTTCAGTTAGAACATCCATGGACAACCAGTTCCAGTTGTTTCTTGAGGTGTCGATTGTTGCTGTTCTTTATTCGCTGCTGATTGTAATTGTGCACCCAAGGGCATTTTTTAAAATTCACTAAGGCTACTTCCTGGACATCTCTGTAGGTGCCTGAGATATTTCCAGTACTGTTGGATAGCCAGTCCCTATAAAGGGACTGATCTTGATGCCCCATAAGCTAAATGCCCCAGATCTAGATAGAAATAACTGTACAGGATCTGTTGAGTTAAAGGTTGCTAATGTGGCTTCTGATGTTTAGAAACCCCTTGGGGGAGAAATTCAGTTGATGTGATATCACGTGACTCCAGGCCATTCAGAGCTGGGACAGCCTTCAGTAACCTTAGAATGTTCCCCCTGTTTAGAATATTGTGGGGACCCTGCGAATGATATTCTGGAGTAAATAGTAGTTTGATGTTTAAAGGTTTCAGGGGTACTTTCTGTTGAAGGCCGTGTATCCTAGACAGATCCTGGATTGCCTGAGTAGGCATGGGCAGGCTTCCCTGTGGGTCGGGGGGGTACTCAGTTGTATGAGTTAAATCCGACTGAAGGGGTTGCAGAGACCTTGCAATCACCACTTGGAGGGTGTCCTTCCTGACCTGGGTGGGATTGCAGTTGACTGGAACAAGAAACCTGGCTTGATCAATGGGAAGGCCTTGGTTTGTTGCCGGGCCATGCACACTCGGGCCCACGTGGGAGGACACTGACATAGCAGCTTTTAGGCTTGCACAGGTTGTCTGGATGATTGATTGTGCCCATTGCCAGGGAACCTGCTGGTGGTACATTATGGTCAGCGGGCACTTGACCCTCAGTAAGGGCCAAGGTTGGGTCATGCAATGACAAGTGAGGGCCACATTCCACACTGTTGGGAAAGGCAGACTCAGTTCTTGAGTTTGCACTCAGAAACAGGTTGCAGGTGGGGTTGATACTCGTCTTGTTTAGATGTTTGCTGAGTTTTTTCCTTTTCCTCCTGCTGAGGGGGTGTGACTGCTGAAGTCCATCTGATGCAGTGTTTCCAGAAATGGCCTGGGCCACTGAGGTGGTGTCAATTGCTGAAGGTGGTGAGAGTGGGGCCCCTGCCTACTCATGGCTTGAACTTATTGATTGAGAGTATGTACTCATGGGAGGACAACCAAGGCCTTCTTATGCCCAGGTGTTCGCAACATTGGTAGTCACAGATGGACTAGTCACTGGCCAGGGGGCTACAAGTTCTGGAATGGAACTGATGGACATGATATGCAAGTCAGTGATATGGATATTGTGGGCTGCAAGAGTTTGTGGGGGACTTGCAGTTTGTTGGCATTACCTGGAACCATCAATGAGTTCCTTGATTTCGGACAGGATAGTATTGAGAAAGATTGGAAGAGAGGCCAGACTGTTTATTATAGGAAAACAGCAGCAGAAGGACTGCATGAATTTGGCACTGGATTGTGCTCTGAAAATCAGCTTATTTAAATTGTTGAGCTTGCTGTCAATCCCTGCCATGAAGGCAGCTAGAGAATTCAGGAGGTCGACTTGAAGGTCCAATTTATCGGAGTGATAGCTTAGTGCATTAACAGTGGATTGAAGTGTCTGCAAAAGTTGAGTCCAGATTGCAGTGGGGAAATCCGTAAACATTTCTGGATTGAGTTTACCTTGCAAGCCAGGGCTGTGGGTGGTCTCTGTAAGAAAGAGTGACAGTTCCCAGTGGGATTGGTCATTTAGTTCCATGGCGGCAGGTCTTGGATCTGGGCTTTCTTAGTCTTCCAGTTTGAATGGTTTTGTAGATGAGAGTGGAATTATGTTCCTGGATGGGGCCCGGGTCCATTGGGCCATAGGAGCACTAAACGGGCGGTCCGCACATGTCTCTGATGTTAACTCAGATGGAGGGCAGGCTGCCAGGTATGAATGAACTTAGGTTTGGAGACCTTGCACCTCGCAATTTGGAGATGATGCAGATATTTCATGCAGCGACTCATGAGAATGGACTGGTCCATTGGGGTTCAGGAAGAGGGGCTCTTGATGCAACAACTGGTGAGGGACTGCGGGGTGGTGCAGCTACCTGGGGGTTGGTGATCAAAGCGCTGATGAGAGCCATTAAGGTCAGTGTGGCATATGGCTTCTTGGGCACTACTATCTCGACTTCGACCTCCCTGGCCACCAGACTGGTGACTCCATTTCTGTCTGGAGGAGGCCTTGTTTGTGGAGCAGCATGCACTATAGCCTGAAATTTTAGTTTTGTTGGCCCTTTCCTCATCTGCCCTGGGCTACAGTGGGTGGAAGGCTCACCCCTGCTTCTTAATGGGACACCAGCACTATCTACCATAAAGGGCTTTTTGAAGAAGTCAAAGAGGGTTGTGAAACAAGGGCTAGTGGGATGACTATTCTTTTAGTGTCAGATAAGGCAGCCATAGAGTGGTCGGGGTCAATGATTGATTTGGGGCATTTACAGAAGAGGGAGCCTGAGAAGGTTTCGGTGGTGAGGTGTGTTGTTGGCTGGACTTAAGGGCTACATATATGAGCCCCCCACTTACCTGGGGGATCCCCAAACAACTGCCTTGTTATTGTTATTGTTAATTGTGATTTATAGAGCGCTTAATACCAACAGGTCTCTAAGCGCTGCGAGAAGATCAGCTATAGTCCCACAGTGAATGTTGTCTCTCAGTAGGGAGAGCTATGCCCAGGCTTCTGTGAATAGTAATGTCTTCAATTTCTTCCTGAACGGAAGGAGGGCACTTTCAGAGCGAAGCTGGACAGGCAGCCTGTTCCATAATTGCGGGATGAGGACCGAGAAGGCTGGGCCCCCTTTGGTGGTGTAGTTGAACCGTGGACATTTTAGTAAGCCCTCCATGGAGGACCTTAGGGTACGGCCAGGCACGTATTTCACCAGGCGTTCTTTAATATATTTAGGCGCCTGCCCATATAGGGCTTCGTGTGTGATGCAGAGGCCTTTAAATCGAGACCTCTGTTTAATGGGAAGCCAGTGCAGTTGTTGCAGTAGGGGAGAGGCCCGAGTGTGTCTTGGCAACTTTAAGATTAGCCTTGCAGCATCGTTCATCACCACCTGGAGTTTGCCCAGCAATTTGTCGGGCAATCCAATGTAAAGTGAGTTCCCATAGCCAAGATGAGCCACGATCAAGGCGGCCACCACCGTCCGCATGGTTGAGAAGGAGAGGATGGGAGATAGTTTCCTCAACTGTCTGAGTAGGCCCACACATGTCCCGAACACAGCAGATACTTGATTGGCCAGTGACAGTTTGGCATCTATTTTAATGCCCAGACTTTTCACCACCAGAGCTGGAGGCGGAGTGTCTCCCAGCTCAAGTGGCCAGTACTGGGAGGACCATGGGTTGCAGTCCGTAGTCACAGCCAATACCTCCGTTTTATCCGGATTGATCTTGAGAGAGTTGGCTGTCATCCAGTTTACCACAAATCTCAGTATATCTTTCACCCGTGTGTGGGCTTGTGGAGTGTTTTCTATTTGTAGGATGATTTGTGTGTCATCTGCATAGTTAAATACCTGGCAGTCCATCAGGGCCAGGTCCCTCACTAGTGGTCTGAGATATATGTTGAACAATAGTGGGGACAGTGCCGACCCTTGCAGGACTCCACAGGTAATGGGCCCCCTCTCTGACACCCAATCACCCATCTGTATTTTTTGGGAGCGGTCCGTCAGAAAGGATGTGATCCATTGTAGGATTGTCCCCCCAATGCCAATGTCCTGGATTCTTTCCAAGAGTTGGGAGTGGTTGACCGTGTCGAACGCTGCCGACAGTTCGAGGAGGACTAACGCACACGGTTTTTTGCTGTCAGCTAGGATCCTAATTTCATCTAGTACTGACAGCATCACTAACTCGGTACTGTGGTAGGCCCTAAAGCCTGCCTGCCTGTCCCTGAGAAGTAAGTGATCTTCCATGAACCTAGATATAGTTTGCAAGACATATTGTTCCATGATTTTGGCCAAAAAGGGGAGTTGAGATATGGGTCTGTAATTTTTCATGTTAGAGATATCAGCTCCTGTCTTTTTGAGCAGGGGGATTACTCTGCTCCCTTAAATTTCCTGGGGACGTTCCCAGTTTCCAGCGAGAGGTTCATCATGGCGAGGATTTCTCCCTCAATTGCTGGAAGTGCTAGTTTAAAGATCCTTGGTGGACATGGATCTGCGGGTGAGCCTGATTTTATTCAGGTCGCGATTAACCCTGGGCGTAGTTCGCGAAGTAGCGCTACGCGAAGCTACGCGAAGTGCACTCCGCACTACGCGAACTACGCGTAGCACTACGCGAACTGCGTAGTGCGCTGTTCGCGATGATTGCACAGTGCCGGATGCTTGTCCGCACTGTGCAATCATTGAAAACGGCATCTTGCACAGTGCAAGCTGTCTTTTACTGCCGCTCGAGTAGATTTTTACTCGAGCGGCAGCTTTCTCAACGCGGACTGGTAGTTTCTCATCGCGAGCGGTTGCGAGCATATGCGACCACTCGCAATGAGAAACCTGACCTCCCCGCGTTGAGAATCTCGCCGGGAGGTTTATTTTCCACGCTCGCGATCGGCAACTTGATGTTGCTGATCGCGAACGAGGAAAAAGTCTCGCCGGGATGTCATTTTGCTTGCTCGCGGTCGCCAACTTGACGTTGAGGACCGCGAGCAAGCAAAAAATGACCGCTGCACTACGCTACGCTACGCATGTTTGCACTGTGCTACGTGCAATTCGCGTAGTGCGAAGTAGCGCAAACTTCACAAACTACGCGAGCGTAGCGTAGTGCTTTGCCCAGGGTTAGTCGCGATGCGGCGCAGGGTCTAAAGGTCGAGATTTTGGAAGGAGGTGATCAACTCTACCCTATTTCCACATGGCTCAACTGCTTCTCCGATAAGTTGTTTAAAGGGGGAGTTATCAATGTCTGCCAGAATATCTTGTACTTTGTCGGAAAAGAAGGACAGGAATTTGTTGCATTGTTCCTGGCTGGAAGGCGCTTCATGCGTCTGTTTTTGACTCAGCTCCTTCAGTATTTTAAATGTTTCTTTTTGTTTATTGGCTGCCTCCAAGATCCTGTGTTCATAGTATTCGGCCTTACTACTGAGAAGCGCTTTTTTATAGATGGCAACTTTTGCCCTATAATCTATAAGTGCCTGCGGCTCATAGGCTTTGCGCCACTGTCTTTCGTGGTGACGAAGGGTACGTTTCAGTGCCCTTAGCTCTTCCATGAACCATGGGGCACCCTTCCCCTTGTTTTCTATTTTTACTTTCTTTGCTGGGGCTAGCTTATTGATGGCAGATGATAGCTGATTGGAGATGGATTCAGTCCACTCTTCAATATCGGCTGTCCCCAGCCTCCTTGGGGTGTTCTCCCGTAGTGTGTCCCCTAAGCTAGTGCCCTCGATTTTGTTCCAACTTCGCACCATTTTCCAATTGGGCGGGGGGCGTGTATTGCGACTGGCTAGGTGGAGTAGGAGGCTAATAAAGTAGTGGTCTGACCACTCACAAGGAGTCGCATCCACTAAGTCAACTAATGGATGAGTTGCCCAAACAAGGTCTAAGGTGTGACCTTTTTCGTGGGTAGGGGTCACCACTAGCTGTTTCATCCCAAGAGTGGTCAGAGTTTCCTCTAACTGTTGAGCCTGTGCCCCTCTGGGTTGTTGGTCCCAGTGGTAGTTAAAGTCACCTACCACCAGAAATTGTTGGAAACTTGAGCGGAGATTGGTGACACATTCGATGAGGAGGTCCACGAATCGTGGGGGGCATTTTGGGGGGCGGTACGCCATCATAATTGCTATGCTTGAGGAGCGGTGACAGACCTTAGCCATTAAGATATCTGCTCCTTCCAGGTTTTCTGCTGACAATTTCTCAATTGTCAGTTGATTGTTGTACAGAAGTGCCACCCCCCTCCTCTTTTCCCGTCTGTCCTGTTATGCCAAATGGCATCATAGCCAGTGGGAAGTGATGCGATTATAGTAGGTCCGGAATCATCATCAAGTATTGTTTCGGTCAGTGCTAGGATGTCTGGGGCTTCCTCTTGTAGGAAGGTGAAGACCTCTAGGGCGTGCTTCTGTAGGGAGTGTGTATTTAGGACTCTAATTTTTATGTTTTGTCTGTCGCTGGAGTTGTAACCTCTAGGGGTATGTGGGGGTTTAGAACTGGGTACCTTCCTCTCCTGTGAGATGAGGAGTTCTTCCATTTGGAGAATGTTTACTATTTCTGGTTTCAGAGGGCCAGATCTATGTTCAAGAGCTCTTAATTCTTCCCCTAAATGTGACCGAAATTGGCCAGGGGTCCTGGCCCCTGGACCCGGTCGGGCACGGACGGGCGCAGACGGGCTTGCCTTAGGCGCGCCTTTGGCCTTGTTCTTACTGTGCCTTCAGGCAACTAGGGGCTCCTTCTGCATCTTGCCCGACCTCATAATATTCCTCCTTGGACAAAGGGAGGCTCCTCCAGGGAGGACCTCTACTGGTGCCACCTCATCTCCACTACGTGCGGCTGATCTTCAACTGGAAACGGCCCACAGAAGGGAGCCACATGGCCCCCTTCCTTTATAATTAAAAAAAAGAAAATGCTACTGGCATGGCGCCCCCACCCCCTTTCTGAAGCACTCTGCAATCGCGCCTCCTGGCATGATGCTGATTGGGGGATGAAGCCCCCTTGGCTGCTGAGGGTCGTTAGGCGCCAACAAGACCTCCTGTTACCTCCAGTAAGTCCCACATAGCGGGATTGCTGAGAGGTGGTCGGAGAGCCACACCCCTTTCTCCACCACTCTGCAAATGTGCCTCCTGATGCACTGCTGGTAGAGGCATGACATCCCCTTGCCTCCTGAGGGCCTCAGGACTAAAGTGGAAAAAGGGGATGTGGGTTCTGACAACTTCTCAGCAATCCTGCTGTGTGGGACTTTCTGGAGGTAACAGAGGGTTGTTGGCCCCCAAGGATGTCCTTGGGACAACTGCCCCTCCTGTTACCTCCAGTAAGTCCCCCACTGCGGTATTGCTAAAGGGTCTTTGGGGGCCACAGTCCCTTTCAATCAATAAAGGCATTTGTTAAGCGCGACTACTCACCCGTAGGGGTCTCAAGGCACTGGGGGAGGGTTAGCAGGTTCCAGTCCATCAAGGGGGGGTCTGTCGAAGAGCCAGGTTTTGAGGTTTCTTGCGAAGATGGTGAGCGATGTTGTCTGTCTGAGGTGGAGAAGAAGGGCATTCCAGGCTCTGGCCGCGAGGAAGGAGAAGGAGCGGCCTCCCGATCTAGTCTTTCTGGTGCGGGGGACCACGGCGTAGGAGAGCTGGGCTGATCGTAGGGTCCTCTGGGGTGCGTGGAATTTAAGTCGGCTGTTCAGGTATGCTGGTCCGGTGTCGTGGAGGGCCTTGTGAGCGTGGGTGAGCATCTTGAAGGTGACTCTAGCTTCGATGGGGAGCCAGTGGAGTGTGCGCAGGTGCTGGGAAATGTGGCAGTGTCTTGGCAGGTCGAGGACCAGTCTTGCGGCGGCGTTCTGGATGTTCTGTAGCTTGCAAGTGAGGTTTTTGTTTATTCCGGCGTAGAGTGCGTTGCCGTAGTCGAGTCTGCTGGTGACCAGGGCGTGAGTGACGGTCTTTCGGTGTTCGAGGGGGATCCATTTGAAGGTCTTACATAGGAGGTGGAGGGTGTGGAAGCAGGAGGACGAGACGGAGTTGATCTGGCGGTCCATTTTGAGCTCGGAGTCCAGGATGATTCCCAGGTTGCGTGCGTGGTCTGTCGGGGTGGGCAAGCTTCCGAGGGCAGGGGCCACCAGGTGTCGTTCCAGGCATCGGGGTTTGGGCCCATAATGAGTACTTCTGTTTTGTTGGTGTTTAGTTGTAGGCAGCTGTTTTTCATCCATTTGGCGACGGCTTCCATGCCTTCTCGAAAGTTGTGTCTGGCGGTATTGGGTTCGTTGGATAGGGAGAGGATGAGTTGGGTGTCGTCTGCGTATGACACAATGTTGAGTCAGTAGGTTCTGACGATGGGGGCGAGCGGAGCCATGTAGACCTTGAAGAGCGTAGGGCTGAGGGAGGACCCGTGGGGGACTCCGCAGGTGGTTGGTGTAGGGTCAGAGAGGAAAGGGGGGAGTCTGACCCGCTGCATTCTGCCGGAGAGGAAGGAGCGGATCCAGTCGAGGGCCTTATCTTGGATCCCTGGGTCGTGGAGTCTGCGTTTTAGGGTGCGGTGAGATACAGTGTTGAACGCCGCTGAGAGGTTGAGGAGGATGAGGGCTGCTGCTTCTCCTTTGTCCAGTAGGGTGCGCATGTCGTCTGTTGCGGCGAGGAGGGCGGTTTCCGTACTGTGGTTTTTTCTGAAGCCGGATTGGGAGGAGTCGAGGATGTTGTGCTCTCCGATGAATGTGGCAAGTTGACTGTTGATGGCTTTCTCGATGACTTTCGCTGGGAATGGGAGCAGGGAGATGGGTCTGTAGTTTTTGAGGTCGGTGGGGTCCGCCGAGGGTTTCTTCAGGAGGGGGTTGACCTTGGCGTGTTTCCAGTCGTCAGGGAACGAGGCGGTTGCCAGGGAGCGGTTGATGGTGTGGCAGAGCATGGGTGCGATGGTGTCGGCGGCTCTGTTGAAAATGTGTTGGGGGCAGGGGTCCGTGGGGGCCCCGGAATGGATTGACTTCATTGTCTTCAGTGTGTCTTCGGTGGTGAGGGCTGTCCAGTTGTCGATCGCTGGCTTCAGGGTGTCGGGGTGGTTGGTGAGGGTTCAGTGTGTTTGTTGTCTTCGTCAAAGTTGTCGTAGATGCTCTTGATTTTGTGGTGGAAAAAGGTGCTGAGTTTGTCGCAGAGGTCTTGTGAGGGAGGGATGTCAGTGGACTCGCTGGTGGGTTGGGGGAACTCCTTGATGATGTTGAAGAGTTCTTTGCTGTTGTGTGCGTGAGTGGAGATTCTGTCTTCAATCGCGTTTTTCTGATGAGTTGGTGGTGGGCGTTGGTGGCAGCTCTGAAGTTGTTGTGGGCTTCTGTGGATTTGGTGTTCCTCCAGGCCTTTTTGAGGCAGCGGCAAGTGCGTCTGGACTCTCGAAGTTCGGTGGTAAACCATCTGGCTTTCTTGGCATGGGTGTTGTTGTTTTTCTTGAGGGGGGCTATGGTGTTGGTGCTGTTGGAGATCCATCTGTGCAGGGTTCGGGCTGCGGCGTTGGGGTCGTCGTTTTCCGCGATGGTTGGGGTGGAGTTGCTGAGTGATGACATTAGCTGGTCGTCGGTGATTCTGGTCCAGTTTCTTTGTGGGAGCAGGTGCTGGTGTCTGTGGATGGTCGGTGTTCTGAAGGTGAAGTGGACGCATCGATGGTCAGTCCATGGGAGTTCGGTGGTGTGGCTGAAGGTGATGGAGTTTCCGGTTGTGAAGAGGGGGTCGAGGGTGTGTCCTGCTGAGTGCGTGGGTTCGGTCACAATCTGGCAGAGTCCAATGTTGTGGAGGTTGTCCAGGAGGGATGTGGTGCTGGGGTCCAGTTGGTTGTCGAGGTGGAAGTTGAGGTCTCCCAGTAGGGTGTAGTTGGTGGACGCGATGGCATGCGGGGAGATGATGTCCGTGATGGAGTTGGTGAAAAGTCCGCGGGGTCCAGGGGGTCGGTAGATGAGGGTTCCTCCGAGGGTGGTGGTAGGGCTGGCCAGTATCTTGAAGTGAAGGTTTTCCATCAGGTCTGTGGGCTCGTCGGGGAGTGTGCTCAGGCGGAGGGTGGATTTGTGGACGATGGCGATTCCTCCTCCCGGGCGGGTGGGGCGGTCCTTCCTGGACATCTTGTATCCTTGGGGAATGGCGATGGCGATGTCCGGTCCCGAGGTGGTGTTGGTCCATGCTTCGGTGAAGAACGCTACGTCCGGGGTGGTGCTGTTGAGGAGGTCCCAGATTTTGGTGGCATGTTTGTGGAGGGATCGGACGTTGAGGAGGATGCATTGCAGGGTCTTCGGTTCGGTTGTGGTCTTGCGGGCGGGTTGCGCCAGGTCTGTGGTCTTGGCGGTGCTGCAGGTGTGCCGGCAGTGGTGACAGCTGAAGGGTCCGTGGGTGTTGGCTGGTGATGCTAGCTTGCAGTTGTTGTTGCGGCCTGGGTTGAGAGCATGGAGTGCCGCTGGGTCGTAGCGTTGGCGTTGCGGAGGTCCAGGGTTCTTGGCGCTGGTCGCGGTCGGGTCGCGGACGGGTGCAGACGGGCTTGCCTTTGGTGCGCCAATGGCGTGGCCACGCAGCAGCTGCCATTAAGTAGGGGTCAGGGAGGGCTGGACAGCTGGGAGGCGGGAGCGGGGAGGGGAGCTGGATTGGGCCGGTCACGTTGGTCGTGCTGGGGGGGAGGGGCCACGGGGGCAGCAGCGGCAGGGAAAAACGGGCAGAAAAAGGCAAAAAGAGAGGAAAGAGTTTAAATAAGGCAGTGAAAAGTGCAAGAAAAGTGGAGAAGAGACACAGAAGGAGAGTGAGAGGGGGAGATTAAATCAGTGAAAAAACGAGTGAAAACGGAGGAAAGACACAGAGGGAGAGTGAAATGGGGAGATTGAAATCAGTCAAAAACTAGTGAAAACGGAGGAAAGACACAGAAGGAGAGTTAAAGGGGGAGATTGAAATCAGTAAAAAATGAGTGAAAACAGAGGAAAGACTCAGAAGGAGAGTAAAAGGGGGAGATTGAAATCAGTGAAAAAAACAAGTGAAAACGGAGAGAAAGAGCAGAGCAAGCGAAAGGAGACAGAGGTCCACTGGACCACCAGGGATGAGGTGCAGGTAAGACCTGCGGGTGGAGGAGGTCCTCGAACACCAACACTCGAGAGCGCAGGGGCTCGGGGTAAGGCCTCACTTGATGGTGGAGCTGCGAGGGAGGGAGAGCAATTTCACTGACAATGAGTCAGTGGTCTTTCCCCACCACTCTGCAAACACGGCTCCAGGTGCAATTCTGGTTGGGGGATGAAGTCCTCTTTATTCCTAAGGGACCTTGGGGGCCAAGAAGCCCTCCTGGTACCTCCTGTAAGTCCTACACAGCGGTATTCCTGAGAGCTAGTTAGCGACTCAGCCTTCTCTCTCCCCTACTCTGTAAATTCAAGTCCTACTTGAAAAAACCTCAGAAATTCAGTGAAAAAAACCAAAGGTTACAGGGATGTTATAGTTAGGAAATGGAATGGAAAAAAACCCTTAGAAATTCACGTTAAAAACCAAAGGTTACAGGGTCGTCATAGTTAGGCTGACGTTTCACTCGTACAAAACTATTGAAATTCATCCATTATAGTTAGTGAGCTAACTATAACTCGCGCCCTCGCAATGCACTACTTATGACTTCACATATTACATCACTCATGACATGGTCAGTGGCATCACAGAAATAAGAAGCACAAACATTGTTGGAGTACTTAGTATCCATGAATTTATACATATATTTTTATTTTTAAAAACCCTATAAATTCACTGAAAAAAACTAACGTTAAAGTAACGTTGTAGTTAGGTATAATAACAATATGAGTTTTTGATTTTAAAAAACCTTGAAAATTCACTGAAAGAAACTAAATGTTAAAATAATGATATAGTTAGTTTCATGTCTCAGTGACAACATTAATGTTTTGAACTACAAACACACAGAAATTTAGCAGTTATAGCCAGCAGCACTAACTGTATAGTTTACTTTCATACTCAAGCACAAAAATATGGAAAACCCTAATTCAGTATGGTATTCAATCTGTATACAACTGTTCAGAGAAAGCCAAAGTAGTGAATGCCATACTATGGACACCTTTAATCTGTTTCAAACTCTTGGCACACACCAAACCTACATCAAGAAATGAAGTTGATATCAAGTAGAGAACTGAGTACTGTAAACAGAGTTTACTCTATGGAGAGAGTTCTCTCTATACCACACTGTTTAAAAACAGTGAAATGCTCAGGAGAAAAGCAGACCACAGAGTATTCAAAGAATCTACTAAGAACAGTACTCATTCTATGCAACAGTTGTCCAAAAAATAGTATTTGCGAGAAAAAAAAAAAAAACCTCAAAGTTCCAAAGATCATGCTACCTGCAGCCTTCATACTGTGTACATAGATTAGTACCTGGTGCCCACATTTTTCCATGTTAAGTATATATTATCATGCTGACACGATTCTCTCTATTAACCTAAGGCTGCTTACAAAAGTTAGTATTTACTACGTAGAATCTTTCTCCTGTTGGAAACGTTTCTGCAGAACCAAAAAGATGTGTGGAGCATAATGAATACAAGTCAACTGTCTCTCACACACAGAGTTACTGATGAATGCAAACATTTATAGCATGTTCAATACTTTTATACAGCTATGGAGCATTAGAAGCACATGTGTTTTGTAAACACTTACACCCATTAGCTGCACCCAAGCTGTTCAAAATTACATAGAATTAATATGGTAGTTACTGTCAGGATCTTACCTGTGTTTCCGCGGAAATGATATGCAAGATGAGAAGTCCCAACTTCTCCTACCCACCCAATGTGCCCAACAAGGTCAAAGCAACAATGGTGAATTAGGGGAAGAGGGAAAAAACAATGAAGAGAAAGAAAAATATCCCACAACGTCTCCCACTCAAAGGTAAGGCAAGGCACTCAGTAGTATTTCCTATATGTAATAAAGTAAACAGAATGTATGAGTATACAAAAAAGATGAAGAATAACTTGCAATGGTAGTATTGGTGTTTATGTATTGTATAAACCTTAACTACCTGTATAATTCCCATCTTCCACTATGAAGCATTTACTGTATGAGTGGGATCTGGGGTTTCATCTATAGGCAAGAAACAGAAAACATAAATGCCTTTTGAATAATACAGGATGTAGTACATAAAAGTAATGAAGGAAATATTTAGAACAGCGACCACCTATATGGAGAAAAGGAATAGCCCATGCTAACAGGAAGACTAAATCAAAAGACAAGGACCTAGCAACTTGCTAGAAAAACCATAAGAGAAATAACTTTATATAGGCTATGCATAATGCCTCCTTAAGTTCAAGAAGTGTTAAAAGAGTTTTCCTTGTTTTGCAGATAATAGACAGGCTTTACTAAACAAAAAGGAGATCTCCAAGGATGAGAGACCTATACTCAGATAAGTCTATTTTATATACAATCATTTGAATTCAAACGTCAGCGCTAAAAGCAATGTTACCACAATTTCAGAGTCATTGGTTTTTTGCTTCTTACTTGTTTCCAGGAAGGGTGTGTCCTATGCCAGAAACGGGGCTACGAGAAGCTGAAGGAGAAGACGGCAGGAGCCGCGAAGAAATCGGACAAGGAACGCCAAGATACCACCATGTGACGAACCGGAAGGATTCAGGTAAGGGACCCGGAAGCACAATTACTTCCAAAATGCTTGAACGCAAAGCGTTCTGCTACGGGCCCGTTTTTTTTTTATACCTTCCTGCTGTGACCCGCGTTGAAGACAGCATAGGCACCGCAGGCACAACAGTTACTTGCTACTATGCAAAATGTAAAACAAACTAGTACACTCATTAGATGCTGTCATCAGTGAAGTCATTAGGAATGTCAACAGTAATGTCATTTGAAATGTCATTAGTGATGCAATAAATGATGCCATAGAAAATGTCATTAGTGATGTCATATGTGAGGTAATAATCAGTATATGGCGGGGACACAAGTTATAGTTTGTGCTGCTAACTATAACTGCTGAATTTCTGTGTTTTTTTTAAATTTCAAAACATTAACGTTGTCACTGAGAAATTCACCTACCTATAACATTATTTTAACCTTAGGTTTTTTTCAGTGAATTTCTAATATTTTTTTAATCAAAAACTCATATTCTTATTACACCTAACTACAACGTTACTTTACCCTTTGTGTTGTTTCAGTGAATTTATAGGGTTTTTTAAACATAGAAATATATTTATAAATACGTAGACACTAAGTACTCCAACAATGTTTGTGCTGAGAACGTTCAACTTCTTAGTTTTTGTATCTCACATACACAGAAATATTTCCAGCATAACTTCCACATTTATATTTCAAAAAGACACTGATCAGTTTTTCCTATACTGTAAACTATGTGTTTTCACTATCTACATCTATTTTTAAGGTGTGTGATCGCTCTTGCGGGAGGCTCGGGGATCACAGAGTTATACATTTTTTCTAATCTGTTGTACAGAGTTATTTTTTAACCTACAAGTTATTACTGAATGCTAATATTTAATAATAATGTCAGTACAGTATGTATATAGTATTTATTATTTTGTTTAAAAATGTAGGGCTTTTGTGAGACAATCACAGAAGCCGAACACACAGTCCTCTGCATGCACTACAAGGGGACTGTACTTACTGTCTGGCTCTCACGATCATACATTTGGAATTAAGTCTTTTTTTTTATTTTGAAGAAGGCAAGACATGGGAAGTGTTGTTTAAAGTACAAAAACATTTGATATATTGCTGTATTGGAGATATTCTCTGTATTTTATGATCTAGCGGGCCACTCGTGAGACACTCGAGAGACGCCCAGGAGAGGAATGACATACCAAGAAAATATTGTGATTGGTTCACATGGATGTCTTTATTTTGCAAAGAAAGAGTCCTTCCTTGTTGCATGATTTGTCTATTGGGTTTTTCTTGGATTACACCTTTTTGGCTACCTCTCTGACTTTGCTCATTTTCTGTGATCAGAATGTCATCATCTGATTCAGATGAGAACTCTTCTTGTGTTCCTGCAAGTCAGTCTCCTCCGCCAGGGAGTCCTTGGTCTGGCATTTGTTTCAGATGAAACCTGGTGGGTAGGTAGTATCTTACAAAAATCTACTTTGTAACATATGCAAAAAAGAGGTTAGCAGAGGCAACTGGAGCAAGCATGAGTACCACTGGGAAGTGGTGACATTTGAGAGCACCCCAGATGCCTTGCTTTGGCTGAGTTAGTCTGTGCTTTAGAACTTGATAACTCCTCAGGGAATCCACATCTTTCCTGCCTGGTGACAGTGTGCCTGACAAAGACAACACACAAACTGTAACACCAAAAATTGTGTATACCTTGTCTCTTGCACATGTGAACTCCTCTACGTAGGATGACCACCAGGGCCCATCAAAGTAAGAATTGTCAAAACACAAGAGCACCATACGATGCGGACGCATCTCTACCAGAATCGGCAACCACTTTATCGAAAACAAACACTCTGCTGATGATATCAAGTGGACTATCCTAGAATCCAATCCGACTTGGAGCAACTTAGCCCTACTAAGATGCGAACAACGATGGGTCCATCGCCTTCAGACTCACAAGAAGGAACTAAATGATGATATCCCATGGATAGAACTATGACCCACTGGACTATGGCACTGTGACCATTACCTCACACAACAAACATTTAAGACACTATAATAATCTATCTAGCATCTTCCGCCTCATGTCCTTTAAGATATAACAACCTATATGACATGAGGTCTCCACCCTAGGTACCCTGTGACACTAGGGAAAACTTCTAAGGAACACATATCACTATCACTACACGGGGTCCTGTATTGTACACACAGCACAGAGGCCTGTGCAGTCCACACACTCTCGTTCTCTGTACATAGGCTCCTGTTTAGGGCCTAGTCAATTTGTATGCATCACATGACTCATAGCAGAGCCAACACATGAGGGCCTACCCTATCTAATAATAATATCTCAATAGCCTATCATCAAGGCTTTGTTCTATTCAAGCTGTGGTATGCAACATTCTATAAACTACTCACTCCATGGCAGTCTTTACTGCTGCCAATAAAAACACCAGATCATCACAAAAACAGTCACTGTCATTAACATATCAGCCCGATTGCTAGCTTCACCCTACACCAATCACTCAGCACTATTCCAATATGTCTCCCATCGCAAACTCAGTTTACATGCCCTTCAAATAGGACATGGTATTAGATGACATGGGTTAACACTATAAGATGGTGCCCGCGCATGCTCGTTAAAATGAAGAGACACGCCCACCGGAAGCCAGGCAACCAGACGTCAGGCACACAGATGTATGACGAGGACCGGTAGACACTCAGACCAATATGCAGGTACGGATGCGAGGGTAGGTGCTGCAGAACAGTGCACCCAGCAGAAACCGTGAGTACATTAACCCTGGTTCTCCACCAGTAGCTACTGGGCAACCATGTCCAAACTGCCACTGTAGTAGCGGCCTCCCGCTCAGCTGCTTCAATACTATTTGTTCTTCTTTTTGTCTCCCCTATTGCCATCCTCAGTCCGTTACGGTGCGAGCGGACATGCAATAGCCTATGGAGCGATCTGAAGTTTACCAATACCTTGTACTGACAACCTGTTATTTAGATTATACTCACTGCCTACTTATGTAAATGAGTGTGAACTCCGTTTGGAGTCCCTGCGCTGATCCACAAAAGTGAGTGTGTGCACTGAATGTATTTATTTGACGCTCTTATTCTACACCCTATTTCGGCACCCACAGCACCGCTCTCCTGCCCAGCAAGAGAGTACATGATTGGGATGAGATGCCATAAATCATCTCACCATTGAGAACTATACAGTAATCATGTATTCATGTCTGTCTGTGTATCATCTCTGTGTTTTTTATCTTCTCTTGATTTATCTAGGTCGCAACAAGAGCAATTTTAATTGAGCTGACGCCACCCTGTAGTTTTCACAAGGGGAACCGTTCTACTTTTAACATAGGGGTTCTTTATTTGTTTATTTGTTTTTCACTTTTCAGAATTACCCTTGTTGGTCCTGATGAAGCGCCAAGGATCGATTTGACCTTTGAAGGGCGCAAAACATGTCGACTTGATAGTTACTGGGGTACGTTATTACCCAGTCAGTAACACACAACCTACGGATTTTTTTAGCCTGTCAGGGGAACCAATATATTAAAAAGCCTTTTGGGTATCCCCTAGCCAGTTTTAGTCATTCACTCACTCACACCCTTTCTCACGAACCCTTCTCTCATGGAAAACCTCACACCCTCACTCATCATATGGCGTAACTAAAAGATCTCAGCTAAAGTGCCACTTTGGGGTACCTGTAGGGCATTGCAGCACCGGCCCGACAAGGAGCAGCGCCAAATGATGAAGCATGGCATCCCTTGGGATGTGTGAGGGCAACAAGAGACACAATCAGTGATTGTCTCTATTTTGTGAGGTCAGAACCTAGACTCCTCTGTTCTCTCCCATTCCTCTTCTATGTGGACAGTAATGTTGTCCCTATAGGAACAGTAACCCACTTTTTGGATTTCTACTACTACGTGGGGCATGGGTACTAGACCTCAACTAGCTCCTATTCCCCCCCTCTTCTTTGATTAACAGACAGTATGCCTGCCCAGGAACTCACCACACAGGCAGATAACAACCCGGCATATCTGAACAAAGTTGTTCTATGCTGTTTATGCAAAGAGATTGTTTTTTCTTCAGAGACAAGCAGGGGTAAATGGGACAGGCTTATCCAGGATCATAAATGCCCACTTAGGCAGTAGGTTTTTTAAAAACATTTTTTTCTATATTTTTCTTGTTTTGAAGGAGACATTTTTTTTACTCCCAGTTTCCTGTTGTTGTTCTCTCCCTTTAAAAAAGAATACAAAAAAGTTGAGCCATGATGCTCTAATAGCATGGTTGGCTCTTGCGGGTCTCTCAGGAGAGCCAGGCGCACAGCCCATCGCATCCACTCTCAGGGGGCAGTGTTTGCTTCTTTATGCTTGTGAGCCTCCCGCGAGAGTGTACTTTATGGAATTTGCATTTTCACTAAACATATCCTGTTGCTATAGGTATAATTTATATGCCCCCTTTTTTTAATATGATCTCACAAGATCGTAACATTTTTTGTAAAATAGGAATTAACCATCTACTCATCACAGTAGTTATCTCTTACACACTTCCTTTCCAAAAACAATGACCACAATATGCATTCCGGCTAATGGAGTATGTTCAGGACTTATCTACCCCTTTTTACTATTCACGATCTTGCGCGAGTTCCACTAGATCGAAAAAATTAGTTAAAAACAATATACATTTATTTTAATTACAGTAGTTATCCCTTAGACACCTCCTCTCTAAACTTTGGGGGACAGCATTTCTTTCTGCTTCCCCCTTATAAAGCTTTTTTATTTAATTTCCACAACACCTTTAATTTTTCACAGTAAACAGTAATGGCCGCCATTTCATTTCTAACATTCCAACAGTCAGTCAATCAGTGTGCTCGATCTCACCAGATTCGCGGGAACCTCTCGCTCCCACGAGAGCATGAAGGCTCATGGGAAAAACAGGCCTCTCAACCAATCACAGGCCTCCATTTTTAAATTTGCAGTCCTACATTTGCAAGCCCAACTGTCCAAATATACAATTATTTTTCACCCTTACATTCTTAAAAACTACTGATCAAATTTATGTCACATCACAAAAAGCACAATCTACAGGCCAAGATCTAGCTTCCTGCCATATTTGGTGTAATTCTGTTCAGCAGTGTTTGCTGTGGCCATGTCTAAAAAAAAACTATGGAAAATGCATGGGGATTTTATGTTTTGGGACCCCCCCTTTTTTCTCGACACCCTCCTGACAGATCACCCCAAAACTTTCCAGGAAAGAGCTGAGGTGGATGATCTTTTGGAAAGTTTTGTGAAGATTTATCAAACAGGGCAAAGTTATTAGCAAACTAAAAAGCGCTCCATCTATGGAAAAGCAGACCTAACTATAACTATGATATATCTATATCTCTATCTCTATCTATATCTATATCTATATCTATATATCTATATATCTATATCTCTATAGCTTTATATCAAGATAGATAGATAGATAGATAGATAGATAGATATATAGATAGATAGATAGATAGATAGATAGATAGATAGATAGATAGATAGATAGATAGATAGATAGATAGATAGATGACACTTCCAACCACAGCAGCAACTAGGAAATGTGCACTCTGGTACATGAAACAATCTGACACAATTTTAGTCCGGTGAGTAGATGCCAAAAAGAAACCCAATGCATTTTGACTTCTTATGCGCCTTGATCCCATGAGTGTGGATCTCTCTGCCATTGTAGCAGAGATCTTCATACAAAAAAGGTAGGATAGGACGCCGGCAACCTCCATTTCCATTTGAGCCAGCGAGCTCTTGATTAAGAAGGGCCTTGTCCAGTTTTTTGGGAAAAGTGCATTGGTCGCAACCTTCCTATTAAGCACTAGAGCCAACAAGCCCTCCTTTGTGAATACCTTGATTGAGAAGGTGGATACAGAGCCCTGTCCCAGTTTCCAGGAAATGCGCAATTGCCATTGACTGCTAAATTAGCACTAGCGCCACTGGCATTCTTGTTGACTGAATGGTTGGATACTTGGCGGGAATATACCTTGATGTAGCCACATGATTTAGGTTGTAATTTTTATTTACTAATTCATATATTGAATTATGTAGCAAGGCAAACATTGTACTGTCCTGATGATGATCCCACATGTTTAGTGGATCAAAACGTAGTCAAAATGTAGTCAACTGAATCACTGTGACCCATGCAAAATTGTTTCTTGGGTGCAGTAGTGGTGTCCTTAACAAGAAGTCAGACTTTTGATTTTATATAACTCTCTATGGGGCCGAATACGAGTCTGGCAGTCTACGAACCACCAGACTCATAGAGGAGCGGTCTCCAAACCACCCTATTATGATTAGGGCAGTCAGACCACCATTGCCCGTCCACCGTAGCCAAGGAACCACTATTCCCTGGCAGTGTTGCGGCAGTCAGGAAGCCACAATATCCTTAGCGGGACGGCTGCGGTCCCGCCAAGCATATTCCGAGTTTCCTCTCCACCGGCAGTGTCATGAAGATGTGCGCATGCGTACGCGCAAATCGTACAAAGTAGGGGTTTCCATCGGCGAGGACAAAGAAGGAGAGTGAGACCATGGCAAGGAGGTAGCAGCCACAGCAGGTAAGTGCCTTTTTTAAATTATAATTACATTAGGGAGGGTGGACGGGCCGGCTAACTCCGCTCCCTCGGGGAGTCGGAGTTTTGCCTGAACTCTGCGTTCTCGACGGAGCGCAAAGGTGGCAAAAGTCCGTAAACTCCGCTGGCTGAGCTACCTGCCCGGGCTTAGTCTAAAGTGCACTGCAGCCAGCATGTCCAGGAGGAAATGGAATAATCACCATTACAAATGAATGATGCTGAAGTGTCTAAAGTGCACAGAAGCCACGGTGTCCAGTAGGAAATGGAATTATATATCTAACAAACCCACACATTTCTGAAAACTATACACCCAGGGGAGTCCAGCGAGGTATGGCTTGCGTGGGTCCCCCAACGTTTTCCTACCCAGAATCCCCTGCAAACCTCAAATTTAGCTGAAAAAATCACTTTTTTCTCAAATTTCTGTGTGGGAAAGTTCTGGAATCTACGTGGATCCACAAATTTCCTACCACCCAGCGTTCCCCAAGGTCTCCTGATAAAAATGATACCTCACTCGCGTGGGTGGGTCAAGTACCCGCGACAGGCAAGGGCCCAAAACGTATTGAGGAGACATCAAAATTACATATCACAAAACAACCTAGTTTTGCAAGGGGGTTCACCTGGGTTTTGGCCCCGGGCTCGGCGGCCATCTTGAGAAACTACCAAACCCACACATTTCTGAAAACTAGACACCTGGGGAGTCCAGTGAGGTATGGCTTGCGTGGATCCCCTAACGTTTTCCTACCCAGAATGCTCTGCAAACCTCATATTTAGCTGAAAAAACCACATTTTCTACATATTTTTGTGTGGAATCACCGTGCCGGCACAAATGTCCTACCCCACAGCGTTCCCCTCAGTCTCCCGAGAAAAATGATACCTCAATTGTGTGGGTGGGGCAAGGGCCTGTGACTGGGAAGAGCCCAAAACATAGGGATTAAGGGTATAGCACCGAGAATTCTAAGCGCTACATTTTTTTAAAAATACGTTTTTAGCCAATTTTGCATTGGACACCCACACAAGTGAGGTATCATTTTACTCGGGACACTAAGGAGAACGCTGTGGGGTAGGACATTTGTGCCGGCACGGTGATTCCACACAGAAAATATGTGGAAATGTGGTTTTTCAGCTAAATTTGAGGTTTGCAGGGGATTTTGGGTGGGGAAAAGTTGGGGGATCCACGCAAGCCATACCTCATTGGACTCCCCAGGGTGTCTAGTTTTCAGAAATGTGTGGGTTTGGTAGGTTTCCCAAGATGGCGGCGAGCCCGGGCCAAAAAAAACAAGTGGCCCCCCAAAACCAGGTATTTTTGTTATAGGTAATTTTGAAGTCTCCACAGTACAATTTGGGCCATTTCCTGTTGCAGCCACTATGCCTACCCACACAAGTGAGGTAGCATTTTTATCGGGAGACCTAGGGAAACACTGGGTGGTAGGAAATTTGTGTCAGCCCTTTGATCCTACAACTTTCCCACACAGAAATGTGAGAACAAATTGATTTTTTCAACAAAATTTGAGGTTTGCAGGGGATTCCGGGTAGGGAAATGTTGGGGGACCCACGCAAGCCATACCTTGCTGGACTCCCCCGGGTGTCTAGTTTTAAGAAATGTGTGGGTTTGGTAGGTTTCCCTAGATGGCCGCAGAGCCCGGGGCCAAAAACTCATGGGACCCCCCTTGCAAAACTAGGTTGTTTTGTGATAGGTAAATTTGATGTCGCCTCAATAAGTTTTGGGCTCTTGCCTGTTGCGGGTACTTGACCCATCCATGCAAGTGAGGTACCATTTTTCTCGGAAGACTTTGGGGAATGTGGGGTGTGTGGAATTTTGTGGATCCACACAGATTCCAGAACTTTCCACCACTGAAATGTGAGGAAAATGTGGTTTTTTTTTAACAAATTTTGAGGTTTGCAAGGGATTCTGGGTAACAGAACCTGGTGAAAGCCAGACAAGTCACCCCATCCTGGATTCCCCTGGGTGCCTAGTTTTCAAAAATGTATAGGTTTTCTAGGTTTTCATAGGTGCCGGCAGAGCTAGGGTTCGAAATCTACAGCTAGGCACTTTGCAAAAAAAGGGTCCGTTTTCACTGTGAAAATGTGGTGTGTCCACGTTGCGTTTTGGGCCGTTTCCTGTCGCGGGCACTAAGCCTACCCACACAAGTGAGGTACCATTTTTCTCGGAAGACTTTGGGGAATGCGAAGTTGGTGAAATTTTGTGGATCCACACAGATTCCAGAACTTTCCACCACAGAAATGTGAGGAAAATGTGTTTGTTTTGACAAATTTTGAGGTTTGCAAGGGATTCTGGATAACAGAACCTGGTGAGAGCCAGACAAGTCACCATATCCTGGATTCCCCTGGGTGTCTAGTTTTAAAAAATGTATAGGTTTGCTAGGTTTCCCAAGGTGCCGGCAGAGCTAGGGTTCAAAATCTACAGCTAGGCACTTTGCAAAAAAAGGGTCCATTTTCACTGTGAAAATGTGGTGTGTCCAGGTTGTGTTTTGGGCCGTTTCCTTTCGCGGGCACTAGGCCTACCCACACATGTGAGGAACCATTTTTCTCTGAAGACTTTCGGGAATGCGGGGTGGGTGGAATTTTGTGGATCCACGCAGAGTCCAGAACTTTCCACCACAGAAATGTGAGGAAAATTTGTTTGTTTTTTTACAAAGTTTGAGGTTTGCAAGGGATTCTGGGTAACTGAACCTGGTGAGAGCCAGACGAGTCACCCCATCTTAGATTTCCCTGGGTGTCTAGTTTTCAAAAATTTATAGGTTTGCTAGGTTTCCCTAGGTGCCGGCAGAGCTAGGGTTCAAAATCTACAGCTAGGCACTTTGCAAAAAAAGGGTCCGATTTCACTGTGAAAATGTGGTGTGTCCACGTTGCGTTTTGGGCCATTTCCTGTCTCGGGCACTAGGCCTACCCACACAAGTGAGGTACCATTTTTCTTGGAAGACTTTTGGGAATGCGGGGTGGGTGGAATTTTTGGGATCCACGCAGATACCAAAACTTTCCACCATAGAAATGTGAGGAAAATGTGTTTTTTTTTACAAAGTTTGAGGTTTGCAAGGGATTCTAGGTAACAGAACCGGGAGAGAGCCAGACAAGTCACCCCATCCTGAATTCCCCTGGGTGTCTAGTTTTCAAAAATGTATAGGTTTACTAGGTTTCCCTAGGTGCCAGCAGAGCTAGGGTTCAAAATCTACAGCTAGGCACTTTGCAAAAAAAGGGTCAGTTTTCACTGTGAAAATGTGGTATGTCCACGTTGCATTTTGGGCCATTTCCTGTCGCGGGCACTAGGCCTACCCACACAAGTGAGGTACCATTTTTCTCAGAAAACGTTGGGGAATGCGGGCTGGGTGGAATTTTGTGGATCCACGCAGATTCCAGAACTTTCCACCACAGAAATGTGAGGAAAATGTGTATTGTTTGACAAATTTTGAGGTTTGCAAGGGATTCTGGGTAACAGAACCTGGTGAGAGCCAGACAAGTCACCCCATCCTGGATTCCCCTGGGTGTCTAGTTTTGAAAAATGTATAGGTTTGCTAGGTTTCCCTAGGTGCCGGCAGAGCTAGGGTTCAAAATCTACAGCTAGGCACTTTGCAAAAAATGGATCCATTTTCACTGTGAAAATGTGGTGTGTCCCCGTTGCGTTTTGGGCCGTTTCCTGTCGCGGGCACTAGGCCTACCCACACAAGTGAGGTACCATTTTTATTGGGAGACTTAGGGTAACACAAAATTGTAGAGCAACTGTTATTACCTATTGACTTTTGATCCATTTCTGCCTTCCAAATGAAAGACAATGTGTAAAAAAGAAGTCACTTTGAAAAATGTCCTATACTTCTCATGCTAGTATGGGTACTCACAATTTTGGAAATGTGCAAATATCTACTGTTTCTAAACTCTATATTTTCTTCCAATTTCAGAAATACATAGGTGTCTTTCATACCGATTTTTCTATGTATTTATTTTCCCAAATTAATTGCTATATACCCGGTACATAATAAAAAAACATTGCAAGACGCTGCTCAGTTATTGGCTCTGGGTTCGTCGGGTTTTTGGTGAACCTACAATTCCTATATATCCCCACAACCAGAAAGGTCCAGCGGATGTAACGGTATATTGCTTTCAAACAGCTGTCATAATTAGAAGAAGTTACAGGTGAAAACGTTGGCACAAATGGCTGTTTTTTTCAACTAATTTTCAATTTTTCCTATTTTCAACTGTTAGTTTCTATAAAGAAACCTTGAAGGATCTACACAAATAACCCCTTGCTGAATTCAGAATTTTGTCTACTTTTCTGAAATGTATAGCTTTCCAGGATCCATTATTGCTTTCATACCCATTTCTACCATTAACTAGAAGAAGGTTGAAAGCACAAAAAATAGCAAAAATAGGCTATGTCCCAGTAAAATGCCAAACCTGTTTAAAAAATGTTGGTTTTATGACAAAAGTCTGTCAGTCCCTAAAAGCTGGAAAAATGGTGATTTCAGCCCCACAACCCCTTTGTTGACACCATTTGCAGGGAAAAAACCAGACGCTTTCATTTGCAACACTTTTTTCCCATTTTTCCCAAAAAAAACAAAATTCAGCTGTATTTTGGCTAATTTCTGGGTCCCCTCCAGGGGAATCCACAAACCCTGGGTACCTTCAGAATCCCCATGATGTTGGAAAAAAAGAACGCAAATTTGGTGTGGATACCTTATGTGGTCAAAAGGTTACAGGGGCCTAAGCGCGAACTACCCCAAATAGCCAAAAAAAGGCTTAGCACAGGGGGGGGGGAAGGCCTAGCAGCGAAGGGGTTAAAGTAAACAATATTAAATATAGCAATAGTCTTGAAAACAATAATATATACAGAAAAACAATATTCTTATGCTCCATGTTCTGTTTCATAATATTTTTGTAGGGACACTATTTTTGACACAATATTCATGTCACACAATATTTTTTAAGCAATATTTGAGTCATCCTCTGTCGCAAAGACAAGCAAATGCCTATGAATAAGAAGGAGCCACTGTCCCCTCTATCACCAGGTATTAGAAATCAGAGTTCAAGTTCTTGCATAACCAAATGTTTAATAAATCCCAATGATTTTAAAAATATTGTAGTAAATTAAATGCTTAGTTTACATGGTCATGTTGAAAAAACAACTGTCATAGGGCCAGATGTAAAAAGCCGTTATGAGGTCACCAAGCCTGTGATTCGCAAAATCACAGGATTTTAAACCTCAGAAAAGCTTTTCTTAATGTACTAAATCCTTCCTAAATCACAAATACAAAAGAGGCATGAATGAGGAGTCCTGCTTCTATTTTTTTAAACAGAGAGGAATGTGTCAAGAGTTGGTGACTGCAATTGGCGTTGCAAACCATGGATGAGTTACTGACACCTGAGTTCATATGGTAACTGATTAGCAGAGGGCATGGTGCACCCGGGGCACCTTCCCATTTGTGAATAGTGCCAGCATCCTCAGTGGAAGTATGTTTTACCGAATGACTACAAATGCAGGAGTGATGCTCTGTCTTTCTACAGGCCACCATCTTTGTGTTTGTAGCCAACCAGAGGGGGTTGAAAATTGTGACCTGCCTAATTGATATTCATTAGGCTGGTCGTTCTCTGATCCTTTGCAGCTAGAGATTTTGTGATGTGATCAGTTAATACCTAGGTTACATTGCAAAATTAAATAATGGTCGCAAAAGTTGGTGCACAATTTGTAACTACTTTTTATGACCAGGCTTTGAGTCCTTGCTCACTTTGCCACTGGATTCAAGCTAGCCTGGCTGATGAGGGGTGTTACCCTGAAACCGTTCCCAGGATGCTTGTTTCCGGTTCAGGGAAGACCTGGCTCGGCAGTTCAGGCTAGACTGTTCCCATATGGAACAGGGTCAAGACTGATTTGCATATGGCTGGGTCTGAACTGGGGTGGCGAAGTGAGCTAAAGAACGATGATGGATTCAACCCAGATCTGTGACTGGGGGTGAATGTCTGAAACGTTTCAGCGCTCCGCTATCATCTCCTTGTGTTTGCTTTGAGTGCACCTGGCCCTAAATCTAGAATGGTAGTATGTTGGTATGCATAAAATGTGTCTCTACATTAATCTGACCGCATATGAGAGATTGTACTAGCTGCTTTCACCTACGCTCAAAATGGCTTCTTTCTGTACATATATTAACGTGTAATTATACCATGCTAAAGGCACTGCGAAGGAAATGTCACTGTTTTATTAAACGTCAAGCCGCTGTCTGTCAAATGGCACAAACTATTCCAGCAAACATTTCACAACAGCTCAACGTGATTATGTAGGAGATCTAAACTGATATAAAAAGGCCCTATTAATAGTTTGAGAGAACAAAACGATACACAATCATTAGTGGAGCACTGCCAAGCCTGTACGGCTTTCAAATGCTTGCACTGCGCTCTAGAAGAATGTCACCCAAAACAGGAAGGACAATATACATTTTATAGGTTATTTTCGCGCATAACTTGCAATGAAATAAATGATCATGTCTCTTGAGGGCTGCCTTCCTCTACCTCTTCTTTTTCCTGTCATACAATGTGTACAAAATTGAATGTAGCCCGTAGGTGATTCGTGTGGCTTTCAACAAAAAAATTAATTAAATTAAAAAATAACTTAAGTCCACAGTAAAAAAGCATCCATTATATAAATATAATTGTAACGACAGAGGCCTCAATTGCCTGCAATGAAGTAACAAGGTACCAATTAACACTAATTTAAGTAAGGGGGGTTCCTTCCTCTTGCCCCGGGCATGGTTGAGTAGTACAGGATTGGCAGTGCGGGAGGACACTCACACTTCCGGCTCCTAGTACCCATGGACCTGCGGCACAAATGATAGCTTTTCCCCTTTTTGTGTGAGTTTGAATAGAAAAACTGAATTATTCTTAACCCACCCGTGCCTTTAAAGTGGGTCTGCCCGTCACATCACGCGATTCCTATTTACAGTATCACTTCTGAGCACAATACAAATGAGTTGATAAACAGTATCCCAGCATGGTTGACGTAGGTGTGTGAATCCCAAGTTCCACAAGTCAGAAGAATTCATATCTTAACCCACCATGCACATTACTCCACCAGTACTGCGCATGATATTATTTTAGGGATAATGACATCATAGGATTTCAATCCCTTAACGAAGCCAGGTGAAATGCATATTTTTTTATCAGTAATGCATTACCTTTTTTATTACAGTCATGATTATTTTGATTTATTCAAAACGCATAAATGTTCACACTTCAGCCAACAAACCAATCATTATGAAATCAACAAGACAATGCCATTTTGCAATTTACATTAAAACATTTGCATCGGATCCAACAGATGTACAAATTAAAAGGAAGTCCAAGTAGGTGAAATGCTAATGTAAAGATCGTAGGCACATAATTAGTTTACACATAATCTAATGCTAATAATTTATCGCATTAATATAGAATACATAGAGGCTTCAAACTAAAAGGAGCATGTTAATCACCTCAGACAGGAAGATAATTACAATCAGTAATGCTATTCATGTTTGATACACAGAATGCTTACACTTTCTTCAAAATACTTGTAACTCATTTATTTTTCGACATTCCTGAACAATACACTCATTTTGCATCACAAGGAACAATTATTCTACTCTCAGTTGATGTCTGGCATGCAGTTCTCTAAGAACAGGTTATTAGCTGCACCACCAAGCAATTAACTACCCTCTCCTGCAATTATAGTCCCAAACAACAAGCGAGAGTGCATAATTGGGTGGAAGATAGTTAACACCAGTAATAACTGGTGGTTAACTATCTTCCACCCAATTGTGCCCTCTCGCTTGTTGCTTGGGACTATAATTGCAGGAGAGGGCAGTTAATTGCTTGGTGGTGCAGGTAATAACCTTTTACCATGTGTCCTTGTGTAATGTAGCTGGTGCTCATGTAAACTACTCCAATATCTTCGTGCAGAGTGTGCGCTATATAAAACTGCCCAAAACAAATTTGTCTCACATGTAAGAGCAGTAAGGCTATTAGCACTTCTGCTACCCTTTCACCTCCCAAATTACAGGGCGCAGCAGAAGCAAGTACTGTCACTCACTCGTAAAGGCACATGATTGGAAGCTCAATAAATAAAAAATGGCAACTAACTATCAACGGTGCACCTCAACTCTGTGTCTGATGAACTCATGGCGCAGACACAATGCCGGTATCCACCCTTGCTTTTCTTTTGTGGCATCTAAGCCACAATAACTTGGGGCCAGATGTACGACCCTTTTTTGCGCTCGCAAACGGGAGATAGGCCCGTTTGCGACCGCAAAAAAGGGTAATGGCATGTACAAACGCTATTTTGCGAGTCACTGACTCGCAAGATAGCATTTGCGACTCTCGCTATTAGGAAGGGGCGTCCTTTCCTAATAGCGAGACTCACTGCCATGTACTATTGTTTTGCGACTGCATTTGTGGCCGCAAAACACTCGCAGTTTACCACCTACTTCAAGTAGGTGGTAAACCACTCGCAAATGGGAAGGAGTCACCAGGGGACCCCTTCCTCTTTGTAAGTGTGTGAGAAAATATTTTTTAAGAGCAGGCACTGGTCCCTGCCCTTAAAAAATTAAACTGAAAAGTTTAAATGCATCCCGTTTTCTTTTAAGGAAAACGGGCTGCATTTAAAATAAAAAAAACTGCTTTATTTAAAAAGCAGTCACAGACATGGTGGTCTGCTGACCACAGCAGGCTACCATCCCTGGGAGTGCTAGCCATTCCCAATGGGGTTTCAAATTGCGCTTGCCTCGTAAATATTGATGAGGCATGCAATTTGCGACCCCATTGGGAATCGCTAACAGTGTCTGTGACACTGTTGTACATTGCATTTTGCGAGTTGCAAATTGCGAGTCGCAAAGGGACGCAATTTGCGAGTCGCAAAATGTAAGGGTGGTACATATGGCCCCCAGAGATTTGGAAAATTCAACCAGATTTGAAGTTTATTACTTTCTTTTTATAGCTCTGAGAAATCCAGAAATACATTATGATAAAGTGACTCTGCTGCTTTCCTCCGTTAGTACCTAATTGCAAGTTGGGCAGTACTGGAGGCACAGTAAATATGCATGCACATTTATCTTAACAAAATGCTTTTGAGTGGAAGGGGCACCAGAAATGAAGTCGGGATAGCAAGTTTAGTCCATCATCCTTCTTTATTTGTAATTGAATTAACATCAGCCATCAGCCAACGCGTTTCGTTCCTTTTGCATAAGGAACTTCATCAGGGCTGAAACAATCACATGAAATACAATATAAGTCTTCACACAAAGACACATATAAAAAGACATAACAAATTTAAATATATACATGTACACTCCATATTTGTTACACAGAGTTCACTCTGTTAGAACATTGAGATGACTGAACGTAGTCAAGTCGCTAGACAGCCCACGAAACATATATATATATACAGTTATAAACAGTAAATAACACTCAGAGAAAAAAGAAGACATATACAGAAAAAATCACATATATACAAATTCTATACAGCCTAAGCGTGGAGTCTACAAACGCTTTCATTATCCATATACCGCATAGGTTTGTGCTAGGGGGAAAGGTAGGAAGAGGGAGAAGTGATTTGGATTTACCTAGAAGCCTAGGGAGGAAAGAATTATACCTATGTGCACAGGGAAAAATATTTATAACCTGCCCCCATATCCATACATTACCCGAGTCTCACCTTAGTCTGTCAAGTAGAGTATCCACAAAATTCCTTAGTGGTCGTGGTAGTATAGCCCGGGTATTCACCCCAGAGTAAGGGCAAGTCAAGTCAAATCCCAGCTTGAAATCTAAATGGATAACAATTCTATTAGCCACGGCCATAGTAAATGAGATTATCATAGTGAATTACATTACAAATGTCAAACAACCATGTAGTCAAAACATGATATTCAAATGTTTGAAGAGCGCATCAAAGGGAACAATCCATGCCTATGTTCATGCCATTCAGCCGCCAGACTAGAGTCACGCCTGGGAATAAGTACATAAAATGGCGTATTTAAACAAAAAACGGCCTTAGCCCATCGACACAATAAAACAGAGTTGCATAATCGTCTGTCTATGGTCGGGATCTGAAGAACTATTACATCAATACTTCTCCTTTCTAATTGATAATGAGTATTATGTCAAGCTCAACATGACATTCCACAAGGAGAAAATAAACTTCCTGGACATACAATTTTATGTCAAAAATGGAACAATACAAAGTACATTATACAGAAAGGAGACAGCCTGTAATGGGGTATTGCATGCCTCAAGTGCACATTCACGCTCTGTGATTAATAACATCCTTTACGGAGAAATGACACGCATCAGGAGAAATTGCAGTGAGGAAGAACTTATCAAACCAATATTCTTGAGTCTAAAAAAAGATTCCTAAAAAGGGGATCTGATAAGAAAGTTTTGCACAGGGCACAGTCCAGAATACGGCAGACAGACAGGGAAGCCACATTAATGAACAAACCAAAGCAGAGCCAAGAGTCCTCCATCAACAGCAGAGTAAGATTTGTGACCCAATATACCACCCATAGTAACATCATATTCAATATCTTGAGAAAAAATTGGCACCTCCTTACGGAGGTCCCTGGTCTTAAAAACTCTCTAACGAACACACCAGCAATAACCTACAGAAGGGAGGTATCCCTGAGGAACACCCTCTGTCCGAGTTATGTCACTACTGTGGAAAAGAAGGAGACATGGTTACCGTCAAAACCAGAGGGTTTCTTCAACTGTGGTTAGTGCAACATCTGTCCATGTGGTAAAAATAAGATCAAGACTTTCACATACAACACATCTAGGCCATATAATATCAGGCATTTCATTAACTGTAACACTACCTATGTCATATATGTGTTAGGATGCAAATGTGGAATGATATACGTGGGCAGCACGATACGCTGCCTTAAATACCGAATACAGGACAGCAGATACCCCATGACAGATCACTACAAAAGTATCCACCCAGGCGATGCGGCCATTTTGGTTCCATGGCATTGACCACGTCCCTGTAGGAAAAAGGGGTGGTAATAGAGAACTGCTGCATAGGCAAACAGAGGCAAAATGGATTTGTCGTTTGAGGGCGACACTAAAGGGTCACAATACGGATGGGGAGCTGCATTACTTCTTGGGGTGAAGTACCTTTAGAGTTGATATATTTCTGGGCAGTGGAGTATGGATTAATGTATGATATGTTATAGTATCACGCAGGTCACCTCATTTCGTATGATGCTATGAAGTGGTGACTGAAGATATTTTATGTTTTTTCTGAATTTGCATCACTTGCTCCTCTTTTCTAATTTGATGTTATCTCTGTATGGCACTACTGGGCTTACCCTCCATATATGATGAAACCATGCACATCTGGGTGGCTCTCTTTTGGTGTCGACTAACTATATCCCTAGGAAGAGGTCTAGGGCTGACACTGTCATCCGGCATGTCCCTATGACAGGCATAAGCTAGTGTGATCTCCATGTTAGCCACAGTGTAGTTGTTAGTGCTGAATGGGGGCCATACGTCTGTTATTTATACTAAGGGTCTTAGTGGATTTCCATCCACTGATGAGCTTTTTTGAGTTGGCCATTGCATTCAAAAATGTTTTGCTTCCATTTCTATTGGGAGGCTTCTGATTTCTCATACTGCTGCTACTACAATACAGTATACGGTTCTTCTGTTTTAAACAGTTAGATTCTATTGTGTTTGGACATTCTAATATGGCGTCACTTGTCCACGGAAGAGCTGTCAGTGGCATACGGGGTCGTGAGTCTGTTTCCTTAAAAAAGGACCATAATGGATTCTCACCCACCAAATAGCCCTTCCGATTTGGTCATTGCATGTTATAATGTTTAGCTTTCATGCCCATTGGGAGGCCTCTGACTTTCTAATACTGCTGCTAGTAATAATCTGTATACGGTACACGAGTTTTAAATGATTAAAATCTGTTTGTTTCTTGGACATTCAAAGATGGCGTTACCACACGCCGTCTTCACGTCACTACCATCACACGACCTGCGCCGTGATGCTTACAACGTCTAACCCTTCCGGTTTATTTTCTTGAACATGGCGCGCGAACATGGACTTTCGTGCTGGCGACCATACTGTAACGGGGGGACTTTGAGGACCTGGCTAAGTGTTTCCCTTTCATTGGGACTTGGAAAAGTGGTCGGATCTATTATTGGCCACTATCTTACTCGTCTATGTTATTGCGGCAATGGGCCGATGCCGGCTTTTGCACTAACACGGTAACTTGTGTCCTTACAATTTTCCATTTTTATTTAAAATTGGACCAGTGGTCGACCTTACGAATGGCCACGACTATGCGCTTCTGTTTTAATGCATCAATGGACTAAGGCCGTTTTTCGTTTTTGCTTAAACACGGCAATTTGTTTACTTACAAGTTCCATTTTTATTTAATGGCTGCCTTTACTTAGGTCCACGATTATACAACTCTGGGGCATATTAGCAAGGGCACTATCGCCGCTTTAGCGGCACTTTTTGCCGCTAAAGCGGCGATATTCATATCGCCCTATCAGCAAACTGTCTCTAACAGCAGTTAGAGACAGTTTGCGGGCATTAGCGCCCGTTTTTTTACCGCTTTGCATGTCAGCGATATTTATCGCTAATGACATGCAAAGTGGGCGTTCCCGACGAACAAACCTGGGAAACACCCGCTAACAGGCCTATCGCCTATTAGCAAGGTGGCCATGGCCCCAGTTAGCGACGTGAAAAGTCGCGCTAACCGGGGTCATCGCCATTTATTTAACACCTGCAATTAGCAGGTGTTAGCCATACCTAACATGGGGGGGTGGATTATGCTGATACGACCACAGGGTCATATCAGCAAGGTGTTCTCCCTTCTCCATGCAACATCGCTGGTTTTTCAGCGATGTTGGCCCATTTCCCCCGCTATCGCTGGAATATTCATCGCCATAGCGCTAATCGTTGCTAATACAGCGTTAGCGTGGCGATATATTCCAGCGATAGCCGGCGATAATAAAAATAACGCTAAGCAGGGTTAGCGATGATTATCGCCTCTTCTTGCTAATATGCCCCTCTGTTTTATTGTGTCGATGGGCTAAGGCCGTTTTTCGTTTAAATACGCCATTTTATGTACTTATTAGTACCAAGCACATTATCTGCCTTACTGATGTGCAATACATTATACTGGGGTCGAACACCTCGGACTCTGCTTATAACGCAGTGTGTACTGTTACTACATCATGGCCAATACTAAATAGCCACAAATCACTCAATAGCACGGTCTTGTCGTATGTGTCCATTTGATGTATATTTTCTGGAGCACGTGTGTGTATTTCATACGGTAATCTAGCACTTTCAACTCTGCTACCAACGCAGCGTGTATTATGACTATGTTTCGGCTTATACTAGGTAGCCATACTACAGGTAATAACATTTTTTAGTCCTATTTGTCCTATTGATGATCCAGTTGGTATGGACTTTTACATATTGTTGTGCGTGCTGGCTTTGCCATTTGCCCCCACTTTGGGGCGCCATTATGACAGTCAATAGTTTTGGGAGATGACCCTAAAAGGGTTTCACCACGTCTGTTAGGAGCACTGGATTAGCAATTTTTTTGCTCTGGTCCCAGGCGTGACTCTATTCTGGTGGCTGAATGGCATGAACATAGGCATGGATTGTTCCCTTTGATGCGCTCTTCAAACATTTGAATATCATGGTTTGACTACATGGTTGTTTGACATTTGTGATGGAATTCACTATGATAATCTCATTTACTATGGCCGTGGCTAATGGAATTGTTATCCATTTAGATTTCAAGCTGGGATTTAACTTGACTTGCCCTTACTCTGGGGTGAAAACCCGGGCTATACTACCACGACCATGAAGGATTTTTGTGAATACTCTACTTGACAGACTAAGGTGAGACTCAGGTAATCTATGGATATAGGGACAGGTTATGAATACTTTTCCCTGTGCACATAGGTATAATTCTTTCCTCCCTAGGCTTCTATGTAAATCCAATTCCCTTCTCCCTCTTCCTACATTCCCCCTAGCACAAACCTATGCAGTGTATGGATAATGAAATCGTTTGTAGGCTCCACGCTTAGGCTGTATAGAATTTGTATATATGTGTGTATATGTGATTTTATCTGTATACGTCTTCTTTTTGCTCTGAGTGTTATTTACTGTATATAACTGTATATATATATATATATGTTTTGTGCGCTGTCTAGCGACTTGACTACGTTCAGTGTGACCTTTTGAAATAGAATAATAGTGTACGTCATCTCAATGTTCTAACAGAGTGAACTCTGTGTAACAAATATGGAGTTTACATGTATACATTTAAATTTATGTCTTTTTATTTGTGTCTTTGTGTGAATTCTTATATTGTGTTTTATGTGATTGTTTCAGCCCTGACGTTCCTTATGCAAAAGGAATGAAACGCGTTGGCTGATGGCAGATTTTAATTCAATTATAAATAAAGAAGGATAATGGACTAAACTTGCTTTTCCGACTTCATTTCTGGTGCACCTTCCACTCAAAAGTATTTTGCTCTTTCTGGATTCCAGTGGCGCTCAACGGCGGTGAGTGCTGGAAGTAGATGCACAGGACAATAAATTAAAAGCGACAGGGATCGAGGTGCTGAACCTGTGGTCAGCCGTTGGGAACATTTATCTCAACACCTTAACTGCTGGGCCTTCTCCTTCCCACTGCTGAGCCCTTTTTTGGCCATTTGAGGTAGTTCATGATTAGTGCTTCACAACTTTTTTCCCCACAAGCTATCCACACCAAATTTAAGTCCTTTTTTCCTAATATACTGGGGATTCGAAAGCTACCCAAGGTTTGTGGATTCCCTTAGATGGAAAATAGGCAAAAATATACCTACATTTTGAGTATTTTGGAAAAAATTTAAAAAAGTGCTCCAGATAAAAGTGTCTGGTTTTTTTTCCCCTAAAAGGGCATCAACAAATAGTTTGCTGTGCTAAAGTCACCATCTTCGCAGCTTTCAGCAACATGCTGAGATCAATAAAAAAAACTATATTTTTGTCAGTGTTTTAGCATTTTTCAATAGAAATAGCCCATTTCTCCAATTCTTTTTATTTTCCTCAACCTACTTCCAGTTTGTGATGGAAACCAGTGTGAAACCTATTGGTGATCCAGGAAAACTAAAGATTTCTAAAAAGTAGACAAAGTTCCAAATTTAGCAAGGGGTCTCATGTGTAGATCCCTCAAGGGTTTATCCAAAGAAAATAAGGACTAGATGTACAAGCAATAGTAATAGCGATTACCAAATAGCGATTCTTTGTAAAGCGCTATTTGGTAATCCCTATTTCTAATATACAAAGGGTTTATTTAGCCCCTATTCCCTAAATTGTGATTTGTGATGACCTACCTCATGAATTAGGCTTCTATTTCTGACCCAGTAGGATTCGCTGCCATCACAGGGATGGTGTCCTGCTAGAGTCAGCACACCACAGGCCACCATCTCTGTGATTGCTTTTAAATAAAGCAATATTTTTTTTTAAATGCAGCCCATTTTCCTTAAAGGAAAATGAATGTGTTTAAAAATAAAACATGAAACGTTTCATTTGTATTTTTTAAGAGTAGGCAATGGTCCATGAGACCACTGCCTGCTCTTAAAAAATATTTATTCTACCATTCTCAATGGGGAAGGGGTCCCATGGGGACCCCTTCCCATTTGTGAATGGGTAACCACCTACTTTGAGGTTGCGGCAAAGGGCAAATGTTTTGTGACCTTATTTGGATTGCAAGATATGCGTACATACCAATGCAAATCAGTATTTTAAAGAGACACCCCAAATGCCAATTTGCAAACCCAAATTGCAATTCGGGAACAGGTTACTGAATTGCAATTTGGGCTGTGTACATCAGAAAAGGCATTTTTGCATTCACAAATGTCCCGATTCTGTGAATCGGGCCATTTACAAACCCAAAAATGTTTGGATATTAGGAAAAAATGGTCACTTGTGACAACATTTTCATCTGCAACATTTTGTCACAATGACTGATATACAAAAGCACTGATAATCACATTTTCCTTCACTGCCTATGACAACATCACTGTTGTATATGTTAGATGTACCGTGCTGTCTTAGGAGTGGGTGTGTTTTATTTCTTGAATGAATGCTGATATGAAAGTAATAGATTGAGTGTTGTAAATCTTTAAGTGTCATGCTGAACGCCTTGGTTCAATAATGCTTTTAATATTTTCACCACATTTCATAACATAGATTCAAAATCAAATAATAAAAATTATGGTTCTTGATACACCCATTATGTATTTCCTTTTATGCCTTCTTTCTCTGTTGAATGTGTTTTTTCATAATTAAGGGGCCGATTACGATGGCGGTCGGTGTCAGTACCGCGGTGCGGAAAAATGCCTTTTACCGCCCGCCAGCAGCGGTCCTCACGGCCGCCATATTATGAAGGGCAAATATGCCCCATTTCCCGACCTCCGCGGTGCAACGCCGACCGCCATGAAATTGCGCCCGCCACCGCGCCGGTGGGAGCCAATGGAGACTCACCGCCGTGCGGAATGACGTCCCGTCCGCTCAACAAATTAGGATGCGCCAAACAACCCGTCGAACCGCAGGGGAGAAACCGGCCTTCCAGACACGGCGGAATCTCGACAGCGGAGCGTGAAACGAGACTTCCGGAGCGCTCCACCCGGAGCCGAATGCCATGGATCCAGCACTACACGTCCTCCCGGTGCTGTACGTGATACATCACCAGGCCAACATCGCCCGCCGCGGACGCCGCCGCAGGTACGTAAAAAAACACAATACAACACAAAACAGAACACAAATTCCACGGGCTGAAACAGGGCACCTGGCCACACCAGACACACTGGTGTGGACAGGAACACATCCATCAGTGTACCCACACATGTCTCAGCTGGCACCAATTCACACCCTGCATCAAGCCCACCAAATTACCGCGAACATAATGTAATGTGTTGCTGACGACACCGCAGCGGTGAGTATGCGGGAAATCCATCGCACAAAGCAGAATGCATGTACAGCAACGGACAGGCCAGAAAGACCACAGGCCACCACCACCACCCACCACCCACAGCTCTGCCGCACACAGCAAGAAACATGCCAATCCCCCCTGTGCACCCCCATGTCCAACACCAAGCAAGCTAAATCCACACCCAGCAGCACACAACTAACACCTAGGGAGACAGACACAGCAGCATTGGGTGTAGATTAACACACAGCACAGAGGCACAGGCCCAGGGCAACACACACACACACCACATACATGGCAAGAAAGCAGACTACAAGCACAAAATTAACATACACACACACAAGGAACATACAGACTACTGGACACACACCCTGCCAACTCACACAGACATACCCCACACCGACACACAGCCACATACACAGACTACATGCCACCAGCAATGGAGCACAACATAGAGGAAAGCAAAAATTATGTGCACACAAATGGGAGGGCAAGGAGACAACCAACAACCAGGTGAACAGACACATGCAGGACAAGGAACCCAGAACAACATCCACACCCCATCCAAGCACATGGCTGGCACAGTGAGTGAAGTCAAACAACAGTCACCTCAGTGCAACAACTCAGGGAGACAGCAAGGTAACCCATGTATAGGGACAGGGATGAAAGGAAGGACCTCAAGTCAAACAGTGAACAGCAAGTACACATGAGTATCACACAGGGCACATTGGCACACTCAATGACTGTCAAACACAAGTAGGAGTCCCCAAACATACCCCCTCATATCTGCAGCACACAACCCCAATGCCAGACACACAGAAGGGCCTACATAATGTCCAGACAAGATACAGACAAACAATCAAACCCCTGGGGGCATCCACAAACATCACACACACAGGGATTTCAGTACCAACGTCTGCACCAAAACAAAAATGGCAAACACAATTCAAAACAGAAACACATACAGAACCACAAAAATAACACACATCACCTGTGCAGCCAAACTAGGGGAAGGCAATGGGAGCACACACACAACAGGAGTGCACCACCTCATCAGTCAGGAAAAATGCATAGGCTACATACCACAACACAGACAAGAAGTGCACCATCACAGAACAACACAGACACATCAAACACACAACAGATGCACAACACCACAAAGCACATAGCAAACACAGCAGTACATCAGGGGATGTACACTAGGACAGCACAAGGCAACACACCCACAGCACTGAATGCACAACAAGCAGTGTGTGCACACAAACACACAACAGTCCCACACAGCCATGAGTCACACTCATTAACACACACATCAACACACACGACAAAGCCACAACCAACACACCGTACAACCCTTGACCACCCAAATGCACACCATGTAAGTAACCGTTGTAACTAGGATGACTGCCCATCACAACATGACTACACATCTACACTGCTAGGCATACATGAAAGCAAGAACGCACATACATGTTGAGCCTGGTCAGCCTGCCTGCAATCCCGTGTATATGACCCCTCTATGTGTTTGCAGTGCCCACATACCAGGATGCAGTAAAACATAGCCAACAGCAACAAGGAAGGAACATGGGTCTGGTATGTCACTGAAAACAACATCACTGACCCCACAAGTATCCGAGTCATGAAGAACTGAAGTCCCCGTCACCCCTGTAAAATAAATGATAAGTCAAACAAGCCAGTGGCACAGTTGAAGTGGCACACAGAGCATGTGGCCCAGTAAATGTGAGACATACAGGAAAAGCCTTATTCAGTAAGGACAATGACACAACTGACAACATGAGCAACTGTTTTTATTCACAAATAGCACTGATAGGCAACAATATCAGACAGGACCAAGGCACAAGATGCAGAGCCTGAACATGAGAAGCTGCACAGGCAGGGGGCAAACTGCAAGGCCAGTGGCCAGTCCAAGGTGCTGACAGAGACAATGAGAAGCTGCACAGGCAGGGGGCAAACTGCAAGGCCAGTGGCCAGTCCAAGGTGCTGACAGAGACTATGAGAAGCTGCACAGGCAGGGGGCAAACTGCAAGGCCAGTGGCCAGTCCAAGTTGCTGACAGAGTCAATGAGAAGCTGCACAGGCAGGGGGCAAACTGCAAGGCCAGTGGCCAGTCCAAGGTGCTGACAGAGTCAATGAGAAGCTGCACAGGGAATGTGTGTCACCAAACTCCGCCATGGTCAGCAACACAGTCTGGTGTGTCACGATGGGCAGCACAGGTACCGGTGTGGGAGAGACAGGTCTGTGACATTGATCAACATTCAGACTTGGCTGTCAGTCTGACTGGGAGCTGACTGTGTGTCGGGCACAGTTGGACCACTTGACTGGGGAGTGAGACGCCCAGCTGAGGAAGAGCTATCAGTGGCCTTGGACGCTGGAGGGCTGCTTGGACCAGGTGGTGCAGTGGCACGTGGAGGTGGACTCAGGCCGACGTGGGACACAGTGTGGGAGGGAGACAGTGGAGGGGTGCCTTTCCACTTCTTGGGGATTCTAAATGGCTTGCCTGTCTTGGTATCAATGGGAAGTGGTGTGGACACAAACGGCACACTCATCACCAAGGCTGCCGCAGGTGCACACGCTGGACCTCCCTTTGGGGATGTGCTGGATCCAGAAGGGCGCTTAGCCTGGCATTGCCTCTGCCCCTCCATCCCCTCTTTACCCTGTGTGCCCCCTACAGTGCCCTCCTGTCCCTGCTTCACTGGACTTGGAATGGGAGTAGAGGTAGTTGGTGAAACAGCCTTGGATACCTTACTATGTGTAGCCTTGCCAGGCCCCACCTTCACAGTGGGCATGGAGAGTGTCTGCATGCCTTTGCGAGACGTTTTTGGGACCACAGAGTCTGTGGCCGGGGATTTCTCTGAGGCTTGTGACCCTGAGTACTTCCTCCTTGAATCATGTGCCTTTGCAACGCCTGACGGGCTCTTCCCTTTGCGCTCTGGGGTTGTTTTTTTCTTCGTAGGGGAAGGTGTCTGTGACCTTGACCGCTTGGGCTGCTGCTGCTGTGTGCTACGTGTGCAATATCGTGACGTTGAGGTGTGTGAAGCGTGGTCACCGTGGTCAGACGTCGCCACTGGCATGGGGTGGACAAAGGGACTGGAATTGGACTACGAGATTGAGCCAGTTGAAGTGCAGCCGCCATTGTGGAGGACATTGTCTGGACAGTGCGGTGCAGCCCACCCACGTCTGAATGGATGCCCTCCATGAAAGCTAACACATGTGCCAATTTGCGGTCGTGGTCTGACAATGCATTGAGGAGCCCTGTCTGCCCCACACACAGCTGGCGCATAAGTTCCACACACTATGCACTGATGGCAGCAGGGGGCACAGGGGCAGGGGCAGCGGTGCCTGGAATGAAGGACACTCTTCCCCTCTTTGTGGTGCGAACACGGGCAGCAACAGAGGAAGTGGCTGGGAGGGTGGGCACTGCACGCTGTGTGCTGGAAGATGTAGCAGACTCTCCGTTCCCTGTGTCCTCCAAGATGTCTGCACCACCGCCGTCATCAGATGATGTTGAACTTTGCGTCTCGGGCTGTGATTCCTCCAGCATACTCCTATCCCCTCCGAGGCGCTGGTCACATCTGTGTCACTGGGATCCTGTGCAGCTGTTGTGCTTGTTTCACCACCACTGGTGTCCGTCCCCTGTCCCTCCATGCCCACGGGAGATGCTGCATAACAGAGAGACATGTAGGGACAGCAAAGTGACAGCAACAGGACAAACATATTCAAGCAAAGCAACACTGAGGATGACAAAGTCTACATGTTGCAGGCCACCCCGTGCAATCTCACCATGCAGACACACATCACTACCTCAAACAGTGCGTACAAACATCTAAACACGGCATAGCTGAGCCATGTGATGGGCAGACAGCACAACATCATGCATGTTGGGGCGTACAAACACTAACACCAATGGACCAGGCCTGCAGCACACCACCCACAATGCCATTGAAATTCCCAGGATTGGAAAAACATCAGTAAGTGCATGTATGTAATATCCGTGACTGCCACACCCAGCACAGGGGCCACTTACAACCCACTGCATCACAGTAACCACATCACGTACACCAGCGCAGGTACAGGCTTGGTACACATGCAGCCACTCACAGACAAAATCAACCTTCACAGAATACTCACCCCTAGCTTGCTGTTGATGCTCCTTCAAACGTGCGTCCAGCTCAGGCTGTGTCACAGCCAAGATGCGGCACATCAGTGGTGTCAAGATGCGTCGTGACAACCTGCCACTGCGAGGGAGTATCCCCAGTGTCATCTCGGCAACGTTCTTTGCCAGTCGTGATATGTCGTCCCACCTCTTGTGGCAGTGGGTGCGCCGGCGGTTTGACACTCCCAGAGCCCGCACCTTGGTTGCAATGGACCTCCACACGGCCTTACGCTGGTGTACCTTGAGCTGCAGGTGTGGGAGACAAGAGGGGGAAAACATCAGTGACACACTCTCATGGTAAAACCTCTCTCTCTGAACAGTGGCATGACACAGACTCATCTCCACACGGCAGATATGGGTCATTGATGTACACTCATGCCAACCACACACGTATCACACTCTGTACAGTCAGTGATGTGTCCTTGTCACATTGGGCGTGGACAGTCCATGCCAGGTAGAATCACACAGAGATGGACAACGAGGACCCACACAAACAGTCACATGAACAATAACTGTCCCGAAACATGCATCACCAGATAGCTGTCACACCATATGGATGTGTACACAACACATGTCCATCCACCCTTCATGTCCATGCATTTAATGTGTGGGTTGCATGCACCCCCTTAACAACTAGGAAACAGCATGTCAGCCAGTGCATTACACAACCCCCACACTCTCAGGCACATACACCATCTGATCGACTACATGTGTGCCCCCCTTGCACTCACACCCCCACTGTTGGAGACTTACCACAACATTTGGGCCACCATATAGCAGTGGGTACTGTGTCAGCACCTCATCCACCAGGACATCCAGCTCCTCGCTTGTAAATGGACTGGCACGGATCTTCTCCGTCCTAGCCATCACTGTGGACATGAGACGTCAGCGGCGGCAGTGGGCGGTGAGGGGTCCCAGGCAGCAGTCCCTGGAGGCAGCAGCAGGTGAGGGGTCTCAGGCAGCAGTCCCTGGAGGCAGCAGCAGGTGAGGGGTCCCAGGCAGCAGGCTCTGTGAGCAGTGGAAATGTGGTGCTCCCTTCCACACATATATAGGGCCCTGGACTCGTTTCAGTGGTCATAGTCTTCTGCCATTGGTGTTCCAGGTCAGCCTTCTTCAAAAGCATCCAATGACCGCCTCCGCGGGGCGGAGCACGCCTACCGCGATTTTTGAATCTGCAACATGCCACCGCGATAGCGGTCCCCATTGGCTGCAAGGGCATGGTTAATGGCGGTGACACACCGCGTGGTCCTGGCCGGGCGCTACAGCGGTGGTGCATCTTACAAATGCATCCTATCTCCGCATCCGCTGGGGCGGAGCACGCCACAGCGAATTTTTGAATCTGCATCATGCCACCGCGATAGCGGTCCCCATTGGCTGCAAGGGCATGGTTCATGGCGGTGACACACCGCGGGGTCCTGGCCGGCGCTACCGCGGTGGTGCATCTTACATATGCATCCTATCTCCGCATCCGCTGGGGGCAGAGCACGCCTACCGCAATTTTTGAATCTGCATCATGCCACCGCGATAGCGGTCCCCATTGGCTGCAAGGGCATGGTTCATGGCGGTGACACACCGCGGGGTCCTGGCCGGCGCTAGCGCGGTGGTGCATCTTACAAATGCATCCTATCTCCGCATCCGCTGGGGGCGGAGCATGCCTACCGCGATTTTTGAATCTGCATCATGCCACCGCGATAGCGGTCCCCATTGGCTGCAAGCTCATGGTTCATGGCGGTGACACACCGCGGGGTCCTGGCCGGCGCTACCGCGGTGGTGCATCTTACATATGCATCCTATCTCCGCATCCGCTGGGGGCGGAGCACGCCTACCGCGATTTTTGAATCTGCATCATGCCACCGCAATAGCGGTCCCCATTGGCTGCAAGGGCATGGTTCATGGTGGTGACACACCGCGGGGTCCTGGCCGGCGCTACCGCGGTGGTGCATCTTACATATGCATCCTATCTCCGCATCCGCTGGGGCGGAGCACGCCTACCGCGATTTTTGAATCTGCATCATGCCACCGCGATAGCAGTCCCCATTGGCTGCAAGGGCATGGTTCATGGCGGTGACACACCGCGGGGTCCTGGCCGGCGCTACCGCGGTGGTGCATCTTACAAATGCATCCTATCTCCGCATCCGCTGGGGGCGGAGCACGCCTACCGCGATTTTTGAATCTGCATCATGCCACCGCGATAGCGGTCCCCATTGGCTGCAAGGGCATGGTTCATGGCGGTGACACACCGCGGGGTCCTGGCCGGCACTACCGCGGTGGTGCATCTTACATATGCATCCTATATCCGCATCCGCTGGGGCGGAGCACGCCTACCGCGATTTTTGAATCTGCATCATGCCACCGCGATAGCGGTCCCCATTGGCTGCAAGGGCATGGTTCATGGCGGTGACACACCGCGGGGTCCTGGCCGGCGCTACCGCGGTGGTGCATCTTACATATGCATCCTATGTCCGCATCCGCTGGGGGCGGAGCACGCCTACCGCGATTTTTGAATCTGCATCATGCCACCGCATTAGCGGTCCCCATTGGCTGCAAGGGCATGGTTCATGGCGGTGACACACCGCGGGGTCCTGGCCGGCGCTACCGCGGTGGTGCATCTTACAAATGCATCCTATCTCCGCATCCGCTGGGGCGGAGCACGCCTACCGCGATTTTTGAATCTGCATCATGCCACCGCGATAGCGGTCCCCATTGGCTGCAAGGGCATGGTTCATGGCGGTGACACACCGTGGGGTCCTGGCCGGCGCTACCGCTGTTTGATTGCCATAGAGTGACATGGGTGACCGGGATGTGGCTGGTGGAGCATGACAAACGCCATCTGCAGCTATGTAGAGGGCCATCACTAACACCAATGTGTCATGTGCAGCACATGACACACTTGCGTCAGTGGTGGGCATCGACACAGGTACAAATGGTGGTTGGCATGCTCCGCCACCCAATTCACGGACAGTATGTGCGTCCGCTATGGGGAATATGCAGCATCACATCGTACACTCTGTGCGTCATTGTGTTTATGGGGCACGTTTAAGGCACCTATGGACAGTTCTTGTTGTGTGTGGGTCAATGGTCATTACTGTACTACGCACAGTGGATACGTACAGTGGCACATGGCACTGGATAACATTGATATGGTCTCCTGTCATAAATGTCAGCCACTGTGTAACGTCTCACACCAAATGGAACACTGTACTCCATTATGTTGAGCAATATTTACACACAATGTCGTATCTGCCACCCATCCTGACCACTATCTCACACCTGAGCCCATGTGTTACACTGAAAACCCAGATGAACTCATTTATTCAGCATGACTGTCATCATTGGAAACAGATGTCACCCTGTTGTGTTATTGCTAAGACCAATTACATGCTGCATGTTATGTCTTTGTACACACTGGCAACTCCTGCAGTGTATGTCCACATGTACAGGGGGGCTCGACCTGCTAAAGGATGACGAGTACTTCAGCACCACACCTGGCATCCGTTGCATTATTATTGTTTGTCACTTGGGTAGACGGCCAGAGCAGATGTCTTTGCTACATGTCTGCCACCTGTAACCACAGGGACCTATGTGGTAGTGTCAGGTCTGTGCTCATGTTGTTTGGACTGTTGTAGTGAATCAGTGACATGTACATTTCAACAATGGTGCTTAGCTACACTATGTTTTTGAGTGTTGTGCTGTGTTCCGGTGCTACTCACCTGCCACCAGTGCATGTCCATTGTTCACATCAGGAATGCTGCGTTGGCAGATGGACTGCATGCACGGTTGTGGATTGTGCTAACTGTATGGAATATAGTATGCAACATTTGTCCACAGGCTATGGGTGTCCAGTTTTGCCTGTGCAATGTGTGTGCACTGATTAGAGGGAATTGTCTGCAATGTTGGATGGTCAGCACAAGTGGCACACGTGTGCAGTGTGTTGCCACCAACTCTAGTGTATGTGCATGCTATGGGGTGCTAGCCATCCTTGCTCACCATCTATTCCAGCACTGTGTGGGTGGATCACATCTGCTGGTGTATCAGGATGGTGTGGGCACCCAAGACAGGTGAGATGTACCTTGACTGTTGTGCCTGTGACACTCATCCAACTCCGACATTTGGTCAATGTGAGGTACCGGTGTCCCACTACTCATGCACAGCCAGCATGTTTGTTAGATGTGGGATATTGATTGTATGCTGTGTTGGGCCTGACAGCCTGTGTGGAATGAGGGTCAGGATGCATCTCCTTTGGGACATGTGGTGTAAAATGACATCCACTGGTGTCAGGTGTCTGAGCCAGTAGTCCATATGTCATGCATACAGTATGTTCATGCGTGGACTTGTTGGCATACTGGCTTGGCATTGTCCATGTAGTGTTGTATGTATGTGTTGTGGCACTGTTGTGTCTTGAAACAGCTGGATGTGTATCACCATGGTATGTGTTGTGGTGCACATGTGTCCTTGGGCAGTCCCTCATTGATGCTGCATGTAAATGTCCAAAATGGGGGAAGATTAAGGGTGCATACAGGCCCTGCTGATCACATCCCTCATCTATTGTTAATGTGTGCCACATTGGCTATCTGTGTGCTTGTAGAGAGTATTGGGCAGTGGGGTAATGGTGGCCTGTTACAGTGGTACACATACTCTGCACAGGCGTGACATCATCTGTCACTGTCCGACTTTGTATTCAAGTCAGCAGCAGATATGGCCTGTGTACTGATGACATTGGCACATGTATGGGTTTGGGATGTGAATGTCATTGAATTTGAGTGTGTTCGAAGTGGCACTGAGTACAAAGACAATCCCAATGATCTATCCACATTGTGTTGTTGATGTGTCCCCTGCAATTATTGGCCAAGGAGGTGTGGCAGGTACAGCAGCAACGTGGAAGCCAGCAGTGTCTCTGCTTCACACATGTCCTGTGTCATGTACACCCAAGGCTGAGTCCACCTCAGCTCGATATGTGACTCTTGGCATTCACATAGACAGTGTTCGTATTGTGTCTACTGACTGTGCACATCCATGACAGTTGTACAATTAATCTGTCTCATGTTGGGACAACACTGAATTGCACTGTGTGCTTTCAGGGATGACAGTCAATGTTAGCGCCGTGACAGGACAGACTTTATGAATTTGTGCACATCCTAATTTATGTTGCTATGACGTGCCCCTTTCATCTCACCTAGGAGGCGACCTAATGTGTTTCGTACCTTCACCCTGCTGGCTAACATGGAGGATACCGACATCATAAGGCGATTCCGTCTGGATCGGACAAACCTCCTGGAACTTTGTGCACTATTGGAGCCACACCTGCTTCCACGCAGGACATACCCAACAGCACTCATGGCAACGGCAAAGGTGATGGCATTCCTACATTTCGTGGCTACGGGATCCTTCCAGCAAACTGTGGGCATTGCAGGGGGGATGTCCCAACGATACATTCAGCATGGTGCTACGTGATGTCCTGTTGGCTATGATGCAACACAGGGACCAATTCATACATTTCCCCAGGTGGCATGAGTTGGCGGATGTGAAGGGCGAATTTTATGCACTTGGACACGTTCCTAATGTAGTTGGTGCAATAGATGGCACACATGTTTCCCTGATTCCACCCCAAGCACGGGAGCATATTTACCGAAATAGGAAACATTATCATTCCATCAATGTGCAGGTGGTGTGCCAGGCAGATATGGTCATCTCACAGTTTCCAGTCTGTGCAAAGTTTCCAGGATCAGCCCACGATTCACAAATAATGCGCAACAGCATTTTACCACAGCTGATGGCCAATCTGGCGCCGGAGCGGGCATGGATTGTGGGTGAGTACAAAGGGTCGAGTCGTGTGCTGTTTGTGTGCCATGATGTCCTCGGACACATGTCAGACACTCAATCTGTATGTGTCTTTCACACTTAGGTGACTCTGCATATCCCAACGGACCTTGGTTGCTGAGTCCACTTCGCAATCCCAGGACACCAGCTGAAGTGCGCTACAACAATCCCCTTGGGAGGACACGTCGGGTCATTGAGCGAACATTTGGACTCCTGAAATCGCGTTTTCGATGCCTCGACAAGACCGGAGGGGCTCTGCAGTACTCACCCGTCAAGGTGTGTCAGATAGTGGTAGCATGCTGCATGCTACACAACCTGGCCTTGCAGAAGGGGATCCCCTTAATCCAGGATGATGATGACCAGCCACAGCCCCCACCTGCAAACACCCAAACGTCAAGTGACAAGGATAGTGGAGAGGAGGAAGGTGTTGGACAGCGTCAGCAGCTCATCAACAACTACTTCACTTGATGGTCAGTGGCAATGCCAATACTGGCTGTTGTCTGATGATGTTGTGCTTGGTGAATATGTGTATGTGAGTTTTGTGACTACAGCATGTTGCAGAGTCAGTGCTGGCTGCAGATGTGTATGGCAAGGGATCTTTTGACACAGCTACTTGATGTCTATGTTGGTACAGCTGCTCCTTGTGACATGTGCAGATTGTCGTACCTTGATGTGCTGTGTTGTGTGATGGTTGTTAGTCCACCACCTGAGTAGCAACTGATGTTCTGTTGTGTTTTCCTAGGTCCCTTCAGCCTCTACTTGCCTGCGGAGTATCCCTGCTCCTGTGACATTGTAATCATGGGTGTGAGTTAACATACTGTGATGAACATGGAACAGTGACAACTACATTGGTGCGTTATTAGTGTTTATTTACAGTGGATACATGTGATGTAGATGTGGATATTGACAGATTTGTGAATGGTGAATAACAGATTTGTCAGTGATGGTAGATGAGACAATAGAGTATACACTAGATCAGTATGGCAACACAGTCCAACAGTCATTTGCCATTCCCACGCCATTGTGTGTGGGGACAGTCTGCAGGGTACACACCAGGGTGAAGAGATGTGCCATCATGGCTGGCTACTTGACTGGCTTTTGCCAGGTGCTTTGCCACGGGATGCTCCCAATGATTTTTTCGGGCGGCCCCTTGCTCTTTTGGCAGGGGGGGACACAGGTGCATGGCCAGTGGTGTCTGATGAGTCCCCATGCTCGCTGGACGCAGGGGATGGTGGGGGTCTGTCATCCTGCGTCACAACGGAGGGAGCTATAGGTGTTGGCGGTGCCGCATGCCTGTCCCTGAGGACCCCCACTAGCTGGCCCATGAGGTCTCTGATTTGGCCCATGCAGGCCACGAGTTGGCCCATGCGGTTGTCAATTGAGCGCAGCATCTGTTGTTGCTCACGGGCATCCTGCTGAGCCTGCCTCAACTGTCCCTGGGCGTGTTCATAGGCCCCCACAACTCTGTGAATGTGTGCCAGTGATTCAGTGGCAGGGTCTTCTTCCCTTTGGGTCAGCCTTGTCCTCACACCTGGCCTGCTGTCACGGCCCTGTTGCCTCCCTCCTGTGGGCACCGGCCTACTCTCCCGTACCTCCGCAGTTGTTGTGGTCTGGTTGGACTGTGGAGCAGGGCGAGTGTTGCAGGCAGCAGTGGTAGTGGTGGTGGAGGTGGTGGTGGTGGCACAGGTCGTTGCAGCAGGGCTCTGCGTTGATGTTGTTGCTGAGGGTGGTGGGGCTGTGGGGTCCTGGGACACATTACGCCCTGCCACACCAGATGGTCCGGGTTGGTCCTCCTCCTCATCATTATCCAGGGAGTCTGCATCCGAGGGGAGATGTTCGGGAGCTGGTGACTGGCTGTGCTGGTTGAGGTTGTCGTCCTCTGCAGTCAGTTGTTGGTCACCTGTGGGACAGGAAGTAGATGGTAATTGCCTTACACACCTCAGGGTTGCTGTGTTTGATGTCTCTTATTTACATGTTATGCTACACACAGTTGCCTTTTTCACACATTGTATGTCTGCACAGTGATGTGCCTCATGCCATGAAGTGGAGTTACATTCATCATTTCACAATGGTGTGACCTGTGATTGGTTAGCATGCCACACGTCTAGTATTGGTGATTTCAATGTGAGGTTGTCATCTGACAACTGGCATGACTACAAGTTGATGTTCAGCATCTTTGCTGATCACTCTGCCTGGCAGACATTACCTGTGTGCATGGACTAGCCATTGTCATCACATGCATACCGTTGACATGTCCTGTGCTTGTATTTCTTTATACAGCAGACCATGCTAGTTTGGTTTTCCCATGGTCCTTCATGATCAGCACCCATGTACGCTACAGAGGGAAGTCTGGGTGATGCATGTCAGAGGCCCGTTTGCTTGGACATATTTGTTGAGAGTTACAGTTCTGTTTCTGTCACAGTTACGTACGCTGAGCTGTCTGCATCCTGTCAATGGCTGTGCTTTACTTTTCTATTTTTGGGTGAAGTAGAGCCTCATGTTGTCATGTCTCTCAATCTTTTTGTTGAGTGATGGTGGTGTGCATGCACTGTCTGATTACCTGTGCAGTGTCACTTTGGTTTTTACTTACAGACACATGCTTCTGGGTGGGGTGCCCCAACCTGCTGAGGGGTGTGAGAGGGGGCCTGTTGGGAGTTGTAGTGCTGCCTCCAGATACACATTCCCCAACCCTGTGAAGATGGCTACCTACCTGTTAGGTGGTGGGGGAGCGTTCAATGGCTGACACATGCTTCTGGGTGGGGTGCTCCATCCTGCTGAGGGGTGGGAGAGGGGGCCTGTTGGGAGTTGTAGTGCTGCCTCCAGATACACATTCCCCAACCCTGTGAAGATGGCTACCTACCTGTTAGGTGGTGGGGGAGCGTTCAATGGCTGACACATGCTTCTGGGTGGGGTGCTCCATCCTGCTGAGGGGTGTGAGAGGGGGCCTGTTGGGAGTTGTAGTGCTGCCTCCAGATACACATTCCCCATCCCTGTGAAGATGGCTACCTACCTGTTTGGTGGGGGAGCGTTCAATGGCTGACACATGCTTCTGGGTGGGGTGCTCCATCCTGCTGAGGGGTGGGAGAGGGGGCCTGTTGGGAGTTGTAGTGCTGCCTCCAGATACACATTCCCTATCCCTGTGAAGATGGCTACCTACCTGTTAGGTGGTGGGGGAGCGTTCAATGGCTGACACATGCTTCTGAGTGGGGTGCTCCATCCTGCTGAGGGGTGGGAGAGGGGGCCTGTTGGGAGTTGTAGTACTGCCTCCAGATACACATTCCCCAACCCTGTGAAGATGGCTACCTACCTGTTAGGTGGTGGGGGAGCGTTCAATGGCTGACAAATGCTTCTGGGTGGGGTGCTCCATCCTGCTGAGGGGTGGGAGAGGGGGCCTGTTGGGAGTTGTAGTGCTGCCTCCAGATACACATTCCCCATCCCTGTGAAGATGGCTACCTACCTGTTTGGTGGTGGGGGAGCGTTCAATGGCTGACACATGCTTCTGGGTGGGGTGCTCCATCCTACTGAGGGGTGGGAGAGGGGGCCTGTTGGGAGTTGTAGTGCTGCCTCCAGATACACATTCCCCATCCCTGTGAAGATGGCTACCTACCTGTTAGGTGGTGGGGGAGCGTTCAATGGCTGACACATGCTTCTGGGTGGGGTGCTCCATCCTGCTGAGGGGTGGGAGAGGGGGCCTGTTGGGAGTTGTAGTGCTGCCTCCAGATACACATTCCCCAACCCTGTGAAGATGGCTACCTACCTGTTAGGTGGTGGGGGAGCGTTCAATGGCTGACACATGCTTCTGGGTGGGGTGCTCCATCCTGCTGAGGGGTGTGAGAGGGGGCCTGTTGGGAGTTGTAGTGCTGCCTCCAGATACACATTCCCCATCCCTGTGAAGATGGCTACCTACCTGTTAGGTGGTGGGGGAGCGTTCAATGGCTGACACATGCTTCTGGGTGGGGTGCTCCATCCTGCTGAGGGGTGTGAGATGGGGGCCTGTTGGGAGTTGTAGTGCTGCCTCCAGATACACATTCCCCATCCCTGTGAAGATGGCTACCTACCTGTTAGGTTGTGGGGAGCGTTCAATGGCTGACACATGCTTCTGGGTGGGGTGCTCCATCCTGCTGAGGGGTGTGAGAGGGGGCCTGTTGGGAGTTGTAGTGCTGCCTCCAGATACACATTCCCCATCCCTGTGAAGATGGCTACCTACCTGTTAGGTGGTGGGGGAGCGTTCAATGGCTGACACATGCTTCTGGGTGTGGTGCTCCATCCTGCTGAGGGGTGGGAGATGGGGGCCTGGTGTGTGTTGTAGTGCTTTTTGTCTGTACACATGCATCCCAGTTGGTTTTGTTTAGCTTTGTGCTTTTTCAGGTTGAGTGGTGGTTACATCTGTGTGACCTGTTTTGGGTATTGTGGGTCAGACGAATGTCCTTTGGCCTAGGGGTTGTAGGTTTGAATTTGTGCAAGACGGTACATGGCAATGTGATGATATACATTGGTTTGTACTTACCAGCTTCTAGTCCCCCGCGGATTCCTTCAAGACTCTCTGGATGTAGGATTCCAAGGACCTTCTCCTCCCACGGACTGTATGGTTTGGGTGGGATGGTAGTGCCTCCACCAGTCCCGTCAGCCAGCTGACGGTTCTTGGCCCTCTTCCTCTTCACCACGGTCTTCAGGTCATGCCACCGCTTCTGTATTTCCTGCTTGTTGGGGGGGTGGTCCCTACTGAATTGACCTTATTGACTATCCTCACCCACATTTGGGTTCTTGTGGCTAATGGGGTGTGTTGGACCATGTTGCCATAGAGTTGTGGTTCAACTCTTATTATCTCATCTACCATGACTGCAAGCTCTCCATCAGTGAATTTTGGCATTTTGTGTGGTGCCATGGTGTGTGCTGTGCAGATGTTCTGTGGTGCAGTTGTGTGGGTGTTGTGGGTGGTGTAGGTGGTGTGTGTGTTGTGGTGGTGCTGTGTGCAGGTTTGCCTCTCCTTTGTTCTCTGGGGTTGGGACCTTCAGTTGTGGAGTGTAGCAAAGGATTGTGGTCAGGGAGGGGCTGGTTTTATGCTCGGCTATGGGGGTGTGGCAAGCTGGTATGTTGCTGTCAGGTGTGTTGTGTGTGTTGTCCTGTGATTGGTTATTTTGAAATTTCTGGGGCTGTTGTCATTGGGCACTTTTGGTTTGTGTTGGGACAGGTCTACTTCAGTGTGTGCATTGTTTGGTTTTTTTTTGTATTTTTTCTACGTCCGCCATTTTTTTGCGGTTCCTCCGCAGCGGTTCCTCGGCAGCGGTGGCTATGCTGCAGCCCTTCCGCCGCCTATCGGATTCATCACTGTTCGCGCACGATGCGGTCGGATTCATAGGTAGGTACCATGGTGGTAGCGGGGATGTCATAATGTCACGGGCGGTTACTCCGTGTGCATGGTGGCGGTTCTTGGCTTTTCCGCTGAGTATCCGGCCGTTGTGGTCGGATTTTCAGCTGGTCCGGCGTGTGCGGGCGGTTTTTCGTTGTCTCCCGCCGCCGCGGACGGATTATTGTGCCGGTTCATCGTAATGTATCCGGCGTTTTTCCCGGTGGCCATGCGGGCGGTTTTTTGCCGCTACCATGGCGGTCGGTATGTTTTTCCGACCGCCATCGTAATCGACCCCTAAGTGTTTGTGATATATCATTTGAGTTGCTTCAGGTTTTTGCACATTGATTTTGTTAAGTGTGACACATGACTGTCTAGAAAGCTAAACATCAAATATTTCAAGTTTATTACATGTACAATAGGGCCTGATAATAAGCACGGTAGAGCAGTGTCTCCACTGAGAATGTCATTTTGCCTGACCACAACTGGCCTAGTAATCCAGCACTCAGAACACCAGCTCAGGTTTTAGCATGTGTGAACCTACACTGTGGAACATTGCAGCAGAATGGGGCAGTGACTGCAGACACAGCACAGCTGAGCCGCATCAGATGCTTCCAACGTCACGTGGAAGAGTAGAACATTTCTCAGTTTAGTAAGAGCCCTCTTTGACCTCGGATGCTCTCTCCACCTCAGGCCTCACACCCTTACCTGCAGCAATCCTACCACTCCTGTTCATCTTCTTATCAAAGCAGGTGGTATATGGGAACAGAAAAGAGCCAATTATTCAACCAGACTAGGCATCCACGTGTGTTGAGCTTTCCTTTAGGACCTCTCAAAATGGGCTTGTTAATATAGCTCTTACTTTTCTATGCATGTCAGGACTGATGTACAGATATCTGGTCTGGTGGGCAAAGACTTTTTGGCCTATGTCCCGGGGTCTCACCAGAGCAAACAGGTCACCTGTAAGACTATATCATCTGAAGAAACAGCCAATACATTTGAATCAGGTCCACATATTGATTCAACCTAACCTCATTGTCCCAGTTAAATCGCCCTCTTGTATTCATTTCACAAATGGATGCAAGAAGATTCTTGAGTGAGTCCATGACATGAGGCCTCACCAGAAAGTATTCACTGCCCACAGTCAGAATGGAGACTCACACCAATAATTGATTGAAAAATCGCCATTGAATACAGAAATAAAATTACAAAAACCTTTAATCTTGAAAACTAACCATGAAGACTAACAGAGACTGTCATAGCTGAATATTGAACTTTGCATTTTGCGATGCAGCGCACGCAACAAAATTCGTTTTATTTATTTGTTTACTTACCTCAGTTCATCCATACTCCGGTGTTTACTAACCCCCACCCCGCCTCACCGCCCCACGGAACTCCCTCCACGGGCCGCTACTGCTTGTTTCCAAGCCTGACCGCGTATGCGGACAGGACAGAGCAAGTCAGAAATAAAGCGGGCAGGAAGGGAAGAATCAGCACTTCGCATTCTAGTGCACACGTGCATGTCTTTCGTCCCTGCCCTTGGAGCTCACCTGATCGCTTCCGGGTCTCTTCGGCGGTCTATATCGGCGATCGGTGTTGGGCTGCTGAACTTTATGTTCCCGTGCTCTTGGAGAGTCGTCCTCTTTGCAGTTTGCCTCGCTGCTCTTGGTCAACGATATCCTGCAGAAAGAAACAAACAGACATACCTAAAGACTCCTTTGATTCAGCCAAGTTGGTAATATGCGCTGCGATCTGAAAAAAACTGTTATACTTATCTGATATGTCTCCACAACGCTTAAAGATCCCGATTCCTATTCTGCACTACTGTAAGCTATGAGGAAATATATGAATACATGTAAATAATCTTTCCTGAAGTCAAGGAACTATTATTATTATATTTTCAGCCCTGCATATTTTTGGTATTTTTTCCTGTCTTCTTTATTCTATTCTATCCAGTTAGGAATTATGTTTTTGGGTTTTTTCCTTGGATTGATTCTTTTGTTTGGGGTTTTTCTAATGTTTTGGTATCATGAGGAGTTTAGTGCACAGAATATCTATTCTTAAATATAGGCCATGATATTCTGTTAATGAAATACCTAATGCTCATATTCTTTTACATAGAAAGAAAAGGTGTTCGCTCCTGCTTCTAAATAACTATGAATTTTAGCGGAAGAAGGGAAATTCGCAGGTATTTACGTGCTAACTATGAATACACTGCTATGTATCAGGGAGACTGGGATTGTATGTATAGATTAGTTCTATTTAGTTATACACATACCTTTTGTTTTGCCTGGTGCACAGACAGAATATCGAGTTTTTAATTTCGACCTACCATAATATTGAGTTTTAAATATCGTAGGTCAAGAATATCGACTGCAAGAATATCGTGGTACAGAATATCGACAGAAAGGTAAGAAATATCGATTTTTTTAATATCGAAGACAGTAATATCGTTTGTAAAAATATCGTTGTTAATAATATCGATGTTTATATTAATGTTTTGTATTTTAGTATGTGTGTTAAAAGTATGTGATGTAATTTTTGGGTATAAGTGTAGTTTTTTTTAATGTATGTGTTAAATTTTTAGCAGTAAATACTTTTATGTAAATTAATTTTTGCGTAGTTTAAGTTCTGTAGCGGTTTGTGGGTTTATAGGGGAATAGGGTGGGAAGTAATTTAATTATAAAAAAGTAATTATTAATATTTATGTATTAGTATTTATAATTAATGTATTGTTAATTAATTATTAATTGGTTATTAAATAATATTGATTAATTAATAGATAATTATATAAATTGTGTTATTTTTTCAGGAGCAGGTTGTGGGTTTATAGGGGAATAGGGTGGGAAGTAATACTGTTGCACTCACTGGAGTGGGAATAGTAATTTTTACCCCTCCGCTATACAAAACTTTCCCTACTGTTGCACTCACTGGAGTGGGAATAGTAATTTTTACCCCAACGTTATCCAACACTTTCCCTACTGTTGCACTCTCTGGAGTGGGAATATTAATTTTTACCCCTACGCAATCCAACACTTTCCCTACTGTTGCACTCACTGGAGTGGGAATAGTAATTTTTACCCCTTCGCTATCCAACACTTTCCTAACTGTTGCACTCTCTGGAGTGGGAATAGTAATTTTTACCCCTCCGCTATCCAACACTTTCCCTACTGTTGCACTCACTGGAGTGGGAATAGTAATTTTTACCCCTCCGCTATCCAAAACTTTCCCTACTGTTGCACTTTGTGGAGTGGGAATATTAATTTTTACCCCTACGCTATCCAACACTTTCAATACTGTTGCACTCTCTGGAATGGGAATAGTAATTTTTAGCCCTACGCTATCCAACACTTTCCCTACTGTTGCACTCACTGGAGTGGGAATAGTAATTTCTACCCCTTCTCTATCCAACACTTTCCTAACTGTTGCACTCTCTGGAGTGGGAATAGTAATTTTTACCCCTACGCTATCCAACACTTTCCCTACTGTTGCACTCTCTGGAGTGGGAATAGTAATTTTTACCCCTACGCTATCCAACACTTTCCCTACTGTTGCACTCTCTGGAGTGAGAATAGTAATTTTATCCCCTCCGCTATCCAATATTTTCTCTACTGTTTTAGTTAATGTAGTGTAAAATGTATTTTAAAAAGATTAAAAATATTGTAATATTTTAATTTGTTAGATATATTTTTTATATTTTTAATTTATATTATTGGTGTATGTGTATATATATATATGTATTTATAATTTTTAATATCTTTAACAATTTATAAGTTATTAAAATAATTATTTATAAAGTTTATTAGGTAAGTATATATATTATATTTTATACATATATATGTTTAATTGATTTTTACATTATATGTATTACTTATAATTTTAATTCTTTTAAAATAATTTTAACTATGTTTTTTAAAATTATATGTATTATTTACTTTATTTTACATTATTTTTTATACATTAAAAAAAAAGATATTTTTAACAACGATATTTTTAACAATGATATTTTTTTATCGATATTTTTGTACTTCCCATTATGTAGATAGGACTTGGATATTCTGGACATCGATATTCTTGCGTTGATATTTTTGTAGCTCGATATTCTGGCTGTCGATATTCTGTCAGTGATCCATCACGCCTACAGGCATTCTCTGTGATTTCGAAGATTCCTATTCATCCCTGAGCATCCTGGACGTGTATCTTTTTATTCCCTTGTTTCCCCTCTTCCACTAATTCATCATTTTAGGCTTTGACATTCTTGGGCTTCAGTGGTGATTGAGGGAAGGTGGGACCTTGCTACTTTCTTGCATCTCGCCCCTGTGGAAACCATCAAAAGTGAGAATTACATTTAATGGATGCCTTCATGGTGCAGTTCCTGACTTAAGTCTTGATGACATCTGTGAGATTTGAGAAACGGTCATTCATTGCCATCAGATTGGCAGCTAGGTTACTTGTAACATTTTCAAACCCAGTTATGTTTTTTATCTAGGGTTATCAGTTTTTGGTTAAGCATTTTGATCTGCTGTTGTTGCAGGCTCTAAACCTTGAGTATAGAGGCGCCTATTCTCCAAAGAGTTATTGATTTTCAGGATTTATCACATTTGGAACAGGGGCCGTGGTTGAGTGTGTTGCGGATGATGCCTGCCAAGTTGATACCTTCCCCTCAGTTGGTGTGACTTCAATCCAGGTTCCTGTGGAAAAGTTGGTGTGATGTCCTCACTCCCTTCTTCAGCTGTTTCTCTATGCTCCACAACAGCAGGAAGTTGACTGATCATCCTTCAGCCCGTTCTCTGCAATTTCTTGAGGACATGGGAGCCGTACACGGCTCAGATCTGTAACCATTCACGTCTCCTGCACGTGAGGTAGTACCTGATGTCCACACGAGTTCTTACGGGATGTTCTTAACGGATCATGCTATCGGACATGCTATTTCTTGCTCTTAATTGAACCTGAATCAACCCATAGAAGGTCCTTTACTGATTGACCAAAAGATCACATTATTTCGAATACGACATCCATTCTGAAGTGACTCTCCACACCCCAAGAACCGTCTTGTGGTGTTACCAGTGCCCTGATGAAGCCCTGTTTAGGGCGAAACGCGTTGGCTGCATGTGTACTTGGTTGAAGCCAATAAAGAAGAATCTTATTTATCATATGAAGACTCAAGAACATTTATTTGGCAATTTAACTTCCTATTTCTGTTGCCTCTCTTCTCTATATGTTTTATATATTTGCAGCATGCATTGGGCTCGCCTAGCTTGCACTATCATTGGAGTCAGCTTCATGCATGTGTATGTTTTCAGGCCATTCCCCTTCTGAGTGGCCATTTTCTGTAGGTAGATTTTCTATGTAAAATTGGATTGAGAAAATCTTAGTGATTTGTACTTTGCTGTACATTGACTAAATGTATTACATTTACTATAAACTCTTATTATCCTTCTATTTGTTGTTATTATTTTACACTAGACATCACATAATGCACTTTGAAAGTACATGCACTACAACTATTGTATATCTAAGATTTGGATTTTAGGTTTTTGATTTCACTAGATTACTATGGGTTAGATATATGTTTATTTGTCTTAAAGACACTCTTCAAATACACTGTATTAAAAGTCTATATTTGACTTACATTGTGAGGTTTCTGGAAGGTCTGACATGTCAAATGCTCCAAAACTACTGATGGCTTCTGGCTCCACCGTGCTTTGCATAAGCTCCTCAATGGTAGTTGGTGGTGGGATGGTGGACGGGACCGCCTCCTGTTCCTTGTCACTCATGCAGATGGCTTGCCACCTTCTCTGTGGTATGAGATCTGAGATCATACCATCTCTTCCTTATCTCTTCAGTTGATCTCTGGGTGACTCCAACTGCGTTGATTTAGTACTACATCCCCTTCCATATTTGTTTCTTCTGAGCCTCAGGCACTGTCAGGGATGACTTGCCAAATAGATTGGTCATGGTGCCCAGCACATTCCTCTGTGAAGATTTCAAGTTAGTTTTCTGAAATCTTCAGTTTTCTCTTCCTGCTGCCAGCATCCTTCTCACTGTTCTTACAAGACATATTGCTTTCATAAAAGGCTGGATGGCAAGTAAACAATGGGATACAAAATGGATTCTCTTAGGGAGCTGCTGCACCATTCCCTCCAGATTTAAAATGAGGCCTACTTCCTAGTTTTGTTGTCAACACTGTATGCCAAAAGAAACAGTGGCTATTTGTGGCTCCATTCACTAGTTAGGAAATTGCTAAATGCGATTCCCTAAATACCGAACTGACTACATAACAAATTGCTATTTATGTGTGATTCATTTCGTACATACCAATTAGCAATTACCAAATAGTGATTTGCAAGGATTAACTTTTAGGTAATCGCTATTTGGTATTTTTGTATGCATGACTACTTCACTATTATTGTATCAAAGTATGCTGGAAGTGCCCATTGACACATCTTTATGTGCCCTACAATTAATAATTGCTTCCAAGCAGGCATATATGGAAATTCTCGATTAGTTGGTAAGGTAATATTTTTCTTATATATTAGTTATTTTTAATAATACGTAAATACATCCCATTTACTATTTAGGAAACAAGCATTTAAAATAATTAAAAATATATATTATAATAAATGTTAGAACTCATTTGTCATTTGTGTATGGATATAAAAAATTAGATACATGGATGTTCTTCCATGTTCATGTATTTTTGTACATATTTACATTTTAATTTAACCCCTTACCTGCTGGGCCTTCCTCTCAACCGCCCCCCTTCCCCTCGTGGTGTGGCTTTTCTTTGCTATTTGGGGTAGTTAATGCTTAGGCCTCCATAACTGTTTGTTCAAATAAGGTATCCATGTCAAATTTGCATCCTTTTATTTCAACATCCAGGGGATTCTGACAGTACTCAGGGTTTGTGGATTCCCCTGGAGGTGGCCAAGAAAATAGCCAAAATATAGCTAAATTTAGATTGTTTAGGAAAAATAGGAAAAAATGCTCCTGATAAAAGTGTCTGTTATTTTTCCTAAAAATGGCATCAACTAATGCTTTGCTGTGCTAAAGTCAGCATCTTCCCAGCTTCCAGGAACTTGCAGAGCTGAATCAAAAAATTTTTTTTTTACCACAGTTTTGGCATTTTTCAAAGAGGTAGCCCATTTTTTCTTTTTTTGTGTTTTCAACCTACTTTCAGTTTGTGCTGGAAATCAGTGTGAAACCCATTGGTGATCCAGGAAAGCTATATATTTTCAAAACGTTGACACAATTCTGAACTTAGCAATGAGTCATATGTGTAGCTCCCGCAAGGTTTTTCCAAATAAGCTAACTGTTGAAATAAAGAAATATTGAAAATGTGTAGGAAAAAACCACCATTTGTGAAAATGTTTTCCTCTGTAACTTTTTTTCATGATGGCCAATTTACAAAAGCAATGTACCATTACATTTGGTTGAGCCTTTTGGTTGTGGGGATATATAGGGTTTGTAAGTTCTCCAAGATCCCAAGGTACCCAGAGCCAACAACTGAGCTGCACCGTTTTTCATTGTGTACTGAGTATAGACCAATTCATATGGTGAAATATGTTAAATGAAAAATGGGTATCAAGTAAGCCTATGTATTTCTGAAGTGGGCCCAAGATATGGAGTTTATGAGCAGTGGTTATATGTACGTCTCTGAATTTGTAGGTACCGGTACAAGCATATGATTTAGAGGATATTTTTCAAAATGCCTTCTTTCCTATACACTGGTTTACATTTGGAAGGCACAAATTCAGCAAAATCCATTTGGTAATAACACATTTTCTAATATTCTACACTTCCACATATCTTCTGATGCAATTGGTACCTCACTTGTGTAGGTAGGTTTAGTGTCTGTGACATGAAGTGGCCCAAAAAGCAACATGGACACATCACATTTTGCCACTGAAATGTGACCCTTTTTTTTTGCAAAGTGGGTACCTGTGAAGTATGGGCCCTAGCTCAGCCGGCACCTAGGGAAACCTAGCAAGTCTATACATTTTTGAATACTAGACACCCAGGGGAATCCAGTATGGGGTGACGTTTGTAGCTTTCAACAGGTTGTTTCATCCAGAATACCTTGCAAACATCAAACGTTGACTAAAAAACTGATTTTCCTCATATTTCTGTGATGGGAAGGTCTGGAATCTGTGAGGAGCCACAAAATTCCTTCCATCCAGCATTCCCCTAATGCGTCCAATAAAAAGGGTACCACACTTGTGTGGGTCGGCATAGTGTCCGCAACAGGAAATGGCCCAAAACACAACATGGATATATCACATTTATCCATCCTACCTGATCAGTTTTTTGCAAAGTGGGTAGCTGTGGATTCTGGGCCCTAACTCAGGGAGATCCTAGGGAAACCTAGTAATCCTGCACATTTTTGAAAATTCAACATCCGGGAAAATCCAAAGTTGGGTGACTTGTGGCTCTCACCAGGTTTTTGTTACCCAGACTCCCCTGCAAACTTCAAACTTTTAGTGAAAAAACACATTTTCCTGACACTTCTGTGATGGAAAGTTCTGGAATCTGTGGGGAGACACAACCTTCCTCCCACCCAGCATTCCCTTAAGCCTTCCATTAAAAATGATACCTCACCTGTGTGGATAGGTCTAAAGCTTTGAACAGGAAACGGCCCAAAACCCAACATGAATGAATCACATTTTTTGACTGAAAACTGACCCTTTTCTTCCAATGCGGGTGGCTGTAGATTTTGGGCCCTAGCTCAGGCTGGACCTAGGAAAACCTAGCAAACCTGCACATTTTTGAAAACTAGACAACTAAGGGAGTCTAGGGTGGCGAGACTTGCATGGAGCCTACAAAGGTTTTCTCACCCACAATGCCCTGTAAACCTCAAACTTTACCTGAAAGCATACACTTTCTTTACATTTCCATGAGGAAAACTTACAGAACCCACAGGAATCCACAAAGTTCCTACCACTCAGCATTACTCCACTTGTGCGGATAAAAGGGCTGCACCACTTGTGTAGCTGGGCCTTGGGCCCACGGCAGGAATGGATCAAACCAAGGTCATGGGAGCCCTTGCATAGGGACTCCCATTAACCTCAGTTTGACTCCTTCCTAACGCAGGCACTAGGCCCAACCACACAAGTGGCACCACATTTTTATCACCACAAGTGTGGCAATGCTGGGTGGTAGGAAATTTGTGGATTCCTATGGATTCTGGAAGTTTCCATCACAGAAATGTAAGCAAAATGCGTCATTCCAGACAAAGTTTGTGGTTTGCAGGGCATTGTGGGAAAGAAAATATTGTGGAATTCATGTAAGGCACACCACCCTGGAATCCCCTGGTTGTCTATTTTAAAACAATGTCTGTGGGTGGTAGGTTTCAATGGGAGGCGGCTGAACACAGCCTCAAAACCCACATCTACCTCAGTTGCTGATCTCTTCAAGTAGCACCTTAGGGCCTTTTGTGTCTAGGTCTCTTGGCCCACCCACACAAGTGATGTACCATTTTTATCGTGAGACTTGGGGAATTGCTGTGTGGTAGGAACTTGTGGTGCCCCACAGATTCCAGAAGTTTTCCTCAGAGAAATGTGAGGAACATGTGTGCATTTAGTCAAAGTTTGAGATTTCCAGGGCATTGTGGGTAAGAAAATGGTGTGGGATGCTTGGAAAGCACACCACTCTGGACTCCCCTGGATGTCTAGTTTTAAGAACTGTCTGGGTCTGGTAGGTTTTTCCAAGTGGCAGCCTACCCAAGGCCAATAAGTGCAGCCATTCACCATTGCAACTGTGATGATACTGGGAGTTAGCCAAACTCTACTGGCCCATATATAAAAGCAACACCCAATAGAATCGAATTTCCTCTTGCTTGACATTGAGTAAGACCTTTGACCCTGGTCTCAGGCCTACGCTCTCCCCACAGCTCAGCTCAACCTGCCTCGCCGCTGGTCCCTCCTGCCCCCTCCAGTGAGGTGTTCGAGACCGCTACCAGCACACACCTCCGTGTGTGCTCTGCCTGATTCCATCTCCATGCTACGCCCATAGCCGCTGGTACTGTCTGTGTCTGTGTCTATTTTATTTTATTTTGTTCATCAGTGTTTTAGCCCATTGTCATTGTTAGTTCTGCGCTTGTCTTCCCATTTCCCCTTTTTCTGTGCCTGTCTCTTCTCACTCCCTTCCCGCCGCTGCTGCCCCTGCGGCCCCGCCCCCCGGCACATGCCCACTCCCCACCTCCCAGCTGCCGTCCCTCCCCCCTCCCCTACTTAATGGCGGCCGCTGCGGGGGAGCGCTAGTAAGACCTTTGACCCTGGTCTCAGGCCTACGCTCTCCCCACAGCTCCGCTCATCCTGCCTCGCCGCTGGTCCCTCCTGCCCCCTCCAGGTAGGTGTTCGAGATCGCTACCAGCACACACCTCTGCGTGTGCTCTGCCTGAATCTGTCTCCGTGCTACGCCCATAGCCACTGGTACTGTCTGTGCCTATTTTATTTTATTATCTTCATCAGTGTTTTAGCCCATTGTCATTGTTAGTTCTGCGCTTGTCTTCCCATTTCGTTGTTTTCCCATTTCCCCTTTTTCTGTGCCTGTCTCTTCCTGCTCCCTTCCCGCTGCTGCTGCCCCTGCGGCCCCGCCCCCGGCAAGCCCGTCTGCGCCCGTCCACGACCCGACCGCGACCAGCGCCAGAAACCCTGGCTCCACTACCGCCCGCCGCTACGACTCCGCCGCACTCCTCGCACTCAACCCCGGAACGCCCAGAGACTGCCAACAGGCCTCACTGAACACGACCCATGGCCAGTTCTCCTGCCTCCACTGCTGCCGGACCTTCACCACCACCCTAGGCCCCGACACAACCGACGCCAGCACCGACCACACCCTCAACTGCATCCTCCTCAACGTGCACTCTGTACACAAACACGCCATGGAAATATGGAACCTACTCGACTCTCTCGCCCCCGACATCGCCTTCTTCACGGAAACCTGGACCAACGCCTCCTCCGCCCCCAACATCCACACCGCCTTCCCGGACGGATACAAAATCCAGAGGAAGGACTGCCCCAACCACCCAGGAGGGGGCCTCGCCATCGCCCACAAGAGCACCCTCCGCCTCACCACCTCCAGCGCAACCTTCACCTCCGCGGAACACCTGCACTTCCAGATCCAGACCAGCCCAAACTCCACACTCCGAGGAACCCTCATCTACAGACCGCCCGGCCCCCGTACACCCTTCGCCACCACCATCACCGACTTCATCGCACCCAACGCCATCGCATCAATGGACTGCATACTCATTGGAGACCTCAACTTCCACCTCGACAACCCCAGCGACCCCAACTCCACCATCCTCCGTGACAACCTCACCAACATCGGACTCAACCAACTCGTCACCACACCAACACACAGAGCAGGATACACCATTGACCCCATTTTCGCTGCAGGTAACAGCGTCCACTTCAGCCACACAACGCAACCACCATGGACCGACCACCACTGCGTCCACTTCACCGTCGACAAACCCAAGGCACCAAAACCAGCTCCCCACCCACCACGAAGGAACTGGAGCAAGGTTACCGACGAGCAACTGAACTCCACCCTCACCCAAGACAACCACCTCAGGGCATCCGACGCAAACATCACAGCGAGAGACCTCAACACCTGGATCTCCAACTGCACAGACGAGCTCGCTCGCTACACAACCCCGGCAAACAACGCCCCAGGAAAGCCACCTGGTTCACCACCGATCTCCAAGAAGCCAGGCGCAACTGCAGACGACTCGAGAAGAACTGGACCAAGACTGCCGATAACTACTCCACCTACAAGGACGCCATGACCAACTACCACAACCAAATCAGAACAACCAAAAGGAACTTCATCCACAACAAAATCCTCGCCAACTCCACCAACTCTAAGGAACTCTTCAGTGTTATTCAGGAATTCACCAACCCAAGCAGCGAAGTCACAGACAATACCCCGTCCCAAGACCTCTGCGACAAGCTGGGAACATACTTCCACCTCAAGATCAGAACACTCTACGACAACTTCGTCGACTAACCACAAGACGTCACAGCTGCCCCCCTGCCCGCCCGAGACACCAGCTAGCCCACCATCCCCAACTGGACATAGATCACGACCGAGGACACCGCCTCAACCATGAAGGGTATCCACTCGGGGGGCCCCCACTGACCCCTGTCCCCTGCACATCTACCACAGAGCTGCAGACACCATCACACCGAAACTGCAACACACCATTAACACCACCTTCACAACATGCACCTTCCCAGACAACTGGAAGCACGCAGAAGTCAGGCCCCTGCTCAAGAAGCCCACGGCCAACCCCACCGACCTCAAGAACTACCGGCCCATTTCGCTCCTCCCCTTCGCAGCCAAAGTGGCAGAGAAAACAGTCAACAGGGAACTGACGTGATTCATCGAAGACAACGACGTCCTCGACCCGTCCCAATCTGGATTCCGAAGCAACCACAGCACAGAAACCGCCCTACTAGCTGCCACAGATGACATCCGCACCCTCCTGGACCAAGGCCACTCCGCAGCCCTCACCCTCCTCGACCTGTCTGCAGCCTTTGACACCGTCTGTCACCGCACACTAATCGCCAGACTACACGACGCCGGTAAATAAGGTACAGCCCTGGACTGGATCCGATCGTTCCTCACCGGAAGAAGCCAAAGGATCAGACTACCGCCCTTCCTCTCCACCCCCACGGATATCACCTGCAGAGTCCCACAGGGGTCATCTCTGAGCCCGACCCACTTCAACATCTACATGGCCCCCCTCGCAGCCATCGTCTGACAACACAGCCTCAACATCGTATCCTACGCCGACGACACCCAGCTCATCCTCTCCCTCACCAGAGACCCCACCACCGCAAAACTCATCTTCCAGAGAGGAATGCAAGACGTGGCAGTCTGGATGACCAACAGCTGCCTAAAACTCAACGCCGAGAAGACAGAAGTCCTCATCCTGGGAACCACCCCTTCAGCATGGGACAACACCTGGTGGCCCACTGCCCTCCGAAGCTCACCTACCCCCTCAGACCATGCCAAAAACCTGGGCATCATACTCGACTCTACACTCGCCATGAACAGACAGGTCAACTCCGTCACCTCCAGCTGCTTCAACATCCTCCGCACCCTCCGCAAAACCTTCAAATGGACCCCCTCCCCCCCCAAGAAAGACAGTCACCCACGGACTCATCACCAGCAGACTTGACTATGGAAATGCCCTCTACGCTGGCATCAACAAGTCCCTACTCCGCAAACTCCAAACAATACAGAACACCACGGCCAGACTCGTCCTAGGCATCCCCCGACAGGAACACATCAGCCAACACCTGCGGAGACTCCACTGGCTCCCCATAGAGAAGAGAGTCACCTTCAAACTCCTCACCCACGCCTAAACATGCCTACACAACAGACCCAAATACTTCAACAACAGAATAAACTTCCACGTACCCAAAAGAAACCTCCGATCTTCCAACCTCACACTGGCTGAAACCCCGCGCATCCACAGGGCCAGAGCAGGCAGAAGAGCGTTCTCCCACATCGCAGCCAAGACCTGGAACGAGCTACCGGCAGACATCAGACGCGCCCCCTCCCTGAACACTTTCAGGAAAACTCTCAAGACCTGGCTCTTCGGCTGAACGGATCTGCGAACCCCCATCCCCTCAGCGCCTTGAGACCCTCACGGGTGAGTAGCGCGCTTACAAATCCCTGATTGATTGATTGATTGAGGTGGGATGCTTAAGTCCACAGGAGAGCAGAATACTGTTGAGGTTTTAGGGGTGAGAGTGGGGCCTGATGTTAGGATGGGCAAGACTCACCCCATTATCTAATTGAAAAAATATATATTTTTGCCATAGAGCGGGCTTCCGCCCCTGGGGCAAATTGGGGGAACACCTCCTGTGAACCCCTGGGTGGAAAAGACTGATTTGTCCCTTTTGGGGTGGGGTGTGGTCAATGCCAAAATGCAACACCTGCACCACTTTTTTTTGTTCAGAAGGCAAAATATCTGGTGTCAGATGGAACCTCTCAAATTTTCCCTGAACCCTAGTGGGCTGTCTGCCCCCCCGAGGGCAGATCAGGGGAATGTGCCCCATCTGATCCCCAGGTGGGGCAGAAAGGCTATTGCCCCATTTATTTGGGGTGGAAACATGGCCATTCCCAACTGGGCAGTCCCCACCACTATGTTTTTATAAAAGCAGAATTGCTGGTGTGTAGTGGGCTTTCTGCCCTGCTTGGGGGGCAGAAAAAATGTTGCCCCATTAAGTGGGATTGAACATAGGCATGCACATGATGGGCAGCCTCCGTCCTTATATTAAAAAAAAAGCTTTCCCTAGCATCTAGTGGGCTCTGTGCCCATCGGGGCCAGATCGGGGGTAATTAGCACAACTAGACCTGGGGGGCTAAAAGACTAATGCCCCATTTACTTGAGGGAAGGGGCATGGCCATGCTCATGCTGGGAGCCCCCACCCCTACATTAAAAAAATCCCTGGCATGTAGTGGGCTTTCTGCCCCCCCGGGAGGGCAGATCCCCTTTGATTAACCCTTCTGCTCCCTCTGTGGGAGCCAAAAAACTATTGCCCGGTTTAGTTGGGATGGGGTAAAGCCATGCCCATCTTGGCCAGCCCCCATCCCTATATTGTTTTTAAATAAAGTTTCCCTGGCTTCAAGAGGGTTTTCTGCCCCCCCCCCCGGCAGCTAGAGTAATGAGCCCATCTGCCTCTGGGGGGAGGCAGAAAGAGTGTTGCCCCATCTACTCCAAGTGAGGGCATGGCCATGCCCCTGCTAGGCAGCCCCCACCCCTATATTTCTATTAAAAAAAAGATCTGTGGTGCCTAATGGGCAGAAAGACTCAAATATAATATTTACCACAGGGGGACATAAGTGCTTGCCCAAAGACTTCTCCTCCTATCCCTTGTGTCTAGTGGGTGGATCCCTTTTCCAATCTCTCATATACAGCTAATCATTTTAGATTAAATTTATATGCCAAGGAAGAAACACAATTAGTATAGGTGACATCGAAATTATTCCAATAATTCACTTAGTTCACTAGGGGAACAGAGCACCCTTTCCAGGATCGGGGACTACGTGTCCCAATCACCACAGGGTGAGGAAGAGGTCCTTTCTATACACACCTGGCCTGAATTCAGAGCGCTACATAGCGCAGTGACAACTCCTGCTGCAATGGAACAGAGCGCCATTTCCAGGATTGGGGACTGTGTGTCCAAATCACCACAGGGAGAGGTCATGGCCAGGAATTGACCCTGCAGACAGATCGCCATAGACACCATAATATACCCTGGGAGGTACCTATAAGCCCTGCTGACCCCGCATTATAGAAGAAGGGACTCCAAGTCCCAAAAGTCCACAGTGCCAGGAAGGTGCCAATGAACTTCGGCAGCAAGGGGGCGGGCTACCCTCGCATTGCGCTACAAATCACGCCTTGGATTCCCGCAGCGGGGGACACGCCGGGCCAAGGGCATGCCCATCCTGCACCCATCATCGAGTGGAAGAGGCTGGCCTGGTCCACCTCCCCTAACATCCTCACCAAGGTACTCTTTGATTTCTACTGTTGTAGGTTATGTTGCAGGGAAGTTGCTGACTGTTCAATGCAGATTTAAATTGGGGAAGCAGAGAGAAAATGCTAATGCCCCTTTGTCTGTGCAGGGAACAACACTGGGTGGATTCCTACAGTGGGCAGTACGAGTGATCAGCAGGAAGATAGACCTGGCAGAAAAATGGCTGTCAATCTTCTCACCCACTGATGTGCGGCCTAATATGATTTGATATGATTTAGCATTTGTAGAGAGCAGCCAATTACCCAAAGGCATCAAGGCACCCTAGGCAGCCAACCGGAAGGGGCCTGCTGTACATCCGAATCCTGAGAGAAAGACTAGAGAGGGTATAGCCAGGTCTTGAGTGCCTTCCTAAAGGGTGGGAATTGAGAAATAGCCCTAAGGCTATGTGGAAGGGAGATCCAGAGTCTGCTCGCAGCCGTTGAGAATGCTCTGCTGCCCCATTTCTTCTTTTCTTCTCAGTATAGAGCCCTCAACTGGAGATCTGATTGTGTGTCTATTGGAGGGATTTGAGGAAGTGGGGCAAGTACCCCTACTTCTACCCTGGGCTCTCAAGTTGTTCTGTCAGGAGACACTGACACTGTCAAGGCCCTTGGAGATGCCTATGTAGGGTCTTCAGGGGATAGAGAAAATTTCAAACAAACTTTGTCTAATGGAGTTGAGAAAAGAGAACAGAAGAGCAAGAGGCAAAGGACTGAGGATGGGCAAAATCCAAAAGGCAGTGCCCTGGCCAATCACCCCACTCGCTCTCCTAATCGATTGGCTTAGGCATCGCAGAAGGGAGAGCCCGGGCTGGGCTCCTCGTGCCGAAGGCCCTAGCAGAGGATGTCTGTACCCGTGTTGTGTTGGCTACATCGGAGTTGCTTAACTCCATCTATGTCAGTCTCAAAGTCATTGAGAAGGAGCTAGCGAAATTGAATTGTGCCTCAGAAATGCATCAACCTGTAAAGGCAGCATCCAACCCCAATCCCCTCCAGAGACATAACTCGCAGCCTAGGGGACCTTGTCCCTCTTACCACGCAAGTTTGGGGTGTCATCACCCTGCCCAGTAAAGAGCTGTGTGTTCAAGGAGAGCTAAGAATAAGATGGTGGGATGAGTGGCTGGGGAGCGTGTTCACTAATCAGGGGTAGGAAAGTCAAAAGAGCCTGTTAAAAGCAGTTTGGATTTTCTAAGGCATGGTCCACCTAACCCTTTCCCACAACCCCCTCCAGAATATACACCATATGTGCTAGTTTAAAAAAATGTGCCAATTTAGCACCACATGAAAAGGGAAGGGTTTCCTGCCTTGAAAAACAAAGTGATGTATTGGCAAAGGGAAAAACCAGTTGGAGGACTAATTTTATGAGGGAAATATCAATGATCAGAAGAACACCCTGGATTGGCCCCGGAAAGAAGGAATCCCCAGGGGACTGCCTTATCATCAAATTTAGATCACCCTACTTGGTAGACTCCCTATTGAAGTTTTTCTACTTCAGTAGCTGGGACCTCGGCTCCATCCAAGCTCTCCCTTTGGGCTATTTTTTCCGACAACCGGCATTTGCCTTTACATCAAGCATTTTGGCAGCAAAACATTCTTACATACCACTGCGATTCGATATTAGGAAGGTATGCCCTAAACACTCCCCTTCCTCATACCGAATCGGTATGTATTCACAATTCCAAATTGGGATTCTGTAACATGCTACCAAATCGCAAATTGGGATTGATACATACCAAAATTCTTTTTCCAATTGCAAGCGGCCCAATTCTGCAAATCGGGCCATTTGAGACCAGAAAAATGCTTGATACATCTAGCCCTCAGCAATCTCATGTATAAAGCAACCGGGGATTGATGTACATAGTACATTACAATACCCTATATCTATTTCTGATCCCCAAGGCACAATGAACAAATTTGCTACAGCAACACACAGATCCATATTACAGAGCTTTTGTAGGAAGAGAAAAGCCTATTTATGTTATCTAACCTTAGAAGAATGTAAAATTCAGGTCAGAAAACATTTCCAAGCATAAGAATATAGGTGCCAAAAAGAATAAGTTACAGTGTGGTTTGTTGGGATACATTGCCACATGGTCAACTTGGCAATGGCGAGCTCCAGTCAGCTTCCCTGGGAAACAGCACTAATAAATGTAAATAAATGTAATATATTAAAATGAAACTTTGAAAGGTAAAACCTGGAATTCACAATAAGAATTGATAAAAGATAAAAGCCCCAGTTTAATTATGTTGTTATTGGCACTAGAACAAAGTTTAGTAAAATTCACCTGGTGAAGTCTACCCTGCCTTTTCTTGATCACCTCTTTCACCTGAGACACAGCCGTTCCATTTGTAGTCTCCAGATTAAAGAATAGCCCTGTGAGGCCTGAATCTGAAAAGATCTCCTTGATGTAAATAATCCAAGGAATCACCGAGGCATTATCCAGGAATAGACAGTCATCCAACACATCCCGTATTTCCCCAGATTCTAAGCCAGAGTAGCAAGGTTTCCATCTTGATCGTATCCATCATAGGGGTCAGGCTCACCTCACATTGGCACATAAAAGTTTGAGTGGGTTATGGGACAGTCAAGATATGTCTTTGGCCCAGAAATGTCCAATTCCTTACAAGTAGGGGTGGGGATGCTGTTTTTCTGGGGAGGAGTGGGAAGTGAAAGGGGTGGGTTTGTCCTTGGGAGAGATTTGTATGTTTCTTTTTTTTGCGCCGGGTTCAGGGGGGTGAGGATGCTGTTTCTCTGGGGTGGAGTGTGAAGTGGAAGGGATGGGTTTGGGTGTCAAAGAGCTTTTTCTGACTTTGGGAGGGTGGAGCTCAGGTTTCAAAGGGGTAAGGGCAAGGGCAAACAATACATCATCAAGGGCAAAATGGGTAGGATGTTCGGGATGGAGTTCGGGTTGGGAGGGAGTGGAAGTGTGAGCTGGGTCTGCTATCTGCAATGTGTGTTGTGCTGATGGCTGTTGTATGGGTAACTCGGAGCATGTGCGTTTTGTGCCTGTGTGTGCAGTGGATGTGCTGGGTGCTGTGGAGGGGTCAGTGTGTGTTGCTGTGTTGTCTGCAGGTATGGGTGTGTCTGTGCAAGGGGCCAGTGTGTGTTGCTGTGTTGTCTGTGGGTATGGTGTGTCTGTGAAGGGCTCTGTATATGTTTCTGTGTTGTCTGCGGGTATGGTGTGTCTGTGGAGGGGTCTGTGTGTGTTACTGTGTTGTCTGCAGATATGGGAGTGTCTGTGGAGGGCTCTGTGTGTGTTAGGCTGTGTTATCTGTAGGTATGGGTGTGTCTGTGGAGGGCTCTGTGTGTGTTGCTGTGATTCTGCCGGTATGGCTGTGTCTGTAGAGGGTTCTGTGTGTGTTGCTTTGTTGTCTGCGGATATGGGTGTGTCTGTGGAAGGGTCTCTGGCATTGCTGTGTCATCTGCGGGTATGGGTGTGTCCCTGGAGGGCTCTGTGGGTGTTGCTGTGTTGTCTGCAGGTATGCTGGGGAGGGTGAGAGGGGTGAGTGTCTGCTGTGTGCATGCATGTTTGAGTTTTACATACTTTGGCACTTGTAGTATACCACTGTAAAATGATGTAACCAAATAGGATGGATACAAGTGTGAGATTTACATAATGCTCACACAAAGCGCAGAGTGAAACAAATCTAACTATTACTCATAACACATCATAATGTGCTGAAGGACAAGTTCAGCACCAATGTACCACCAATTAGTGTTGTGGCAGGCATCACCCCCATGTAGCTGCTGTTGGGCCCTTCAAACTCTGAGTAGGCCACCGACAATATGAGGCCATCAGGGGGGTCAGGATCCGGTACATGCGCCTTCCACGTTGAGAGGACTTCCCCAGCTGGACCTCCATGATCTTCTGGGGACAGAGTCCCCCACCTCGTTCTGGATGCTACATCAGTTATAGACCACCAGGATCTGCACCTTCTGGGCGATGGCTCTCCAAATAGCTTTCTTCTGATGGGCATTGACCTGTATGGATGCAATATATGTTGAAACAGACTTAATTGGAAATTTGAGGATAACTGTAGGGTTGATACATAAGAGTCAACATAATACGTGTCCATGTCACATGGTATACATGAATAAAGCATGGATGCACACTTTTGCCATCATCTGATGACAAACCTCAACCCTGGTCATGACCTATACTGACTGAGGCAGCCCACTAACATCATATAGGCCAGGGCCATCCTACATGGAATGTGATGTGAGGTGCCATGACACACAGCACACTAGTTTGACATTATGAAGGGTAAACTACTTGTGCATGACTGATCAGACACCTTTGCTGCCAGGTCCATTGCATTGATACATATGGTCCACAGAGGCAAGTGTCATAGTATACACAACACCCTAAGACTAATGTTAAAATGTAAGGGCTGGCATTTGTGGCACTGAGAGTTACCTCTCTGGGGGATGTGGGTACATGCAGACTACTTATTGGGATATAATAGCATGTCAGAATACATCTGTGTGGCATGTACTGCCATCACAAGACAAATCTTTTGCCATATGTGTCAGTCACAGGAATGACAATCAAAATACCATTGTATGTGTTGTGTGATAGGAAATATTGTTACCAAGCAGATGAATCACATTTCAAATCTATTCAGAAGTAACCCACTATCTACACTGTTCATGTCTCAGGTGTGCAATGGGCCTGTACATTGGAAACAACACTAATAGAAAAGTGTCAACAGACCTGTGTGTGTAAGGGGACAGTCATTAGTGACAGACACACATTGACACTGTGGTTCAATGGAAAGAGGTATCAGGTCAAGGGGTGACCTCAGTCACCATGCCCCATATTATACATTTAACAGCTATCAGGGCTACTAGTGTGACAGATAACTCTTTCAGGGAACATTCATAGATCAGCAGATCTACAGGGACATTGCTCTGTGGATCAATTCTCCAGCCACAGTAACTTTGGCCCAGGCTGGGCAATGGCCCAGAAAGCCCAAAAATCTATGTCAGGTCTTGCTCTCTGCACCCACATAAACCTCACATTTCAACCAATTAATTACTGAAAAGTCAAACTTCTGCCCATTCCATATGTGAACATACAGTCGTTTGGTATCTGAAGGGGTCTGTGAGTTATAGCTACCTCCCTGACAACTGTTTTAGAAAGTCTGATGTGGGCTGAGGGATCTTTGGGATGGTACACATGGCTAACACCATCCTCAAATGCTTATAACTGTATCCAGACATGGTTCATGGTGTACAGCCTATATATAACTATGCACATATACCATGATTTGATTTGAGAACTCATTGTCACTACTATGAATTTGAGCCCTGCATAGATATATGCATGTAACACGAGTGGAAATCACCCTTATCACACATTACAATGGTGGCCATCTCTCCACAAAGTACAGGGCCTCATAATCCAATATATGTGTGTCCTATGTAGGGACCACACACAATGCATGCAGTCAACATAATGCTTACACTCTGACACTCAGAGGCACATTGCAGCCTATGGGAATAGAAAGGAATCAGTTAAATAGAGGAAAATATGTAACATAATTACCTGTTCCACTGGTGAGCCATAGAGCTGAGCATACAGGGGATGAACATCATCCACCAGGGTATTCAGCTCCTCTCTCCTGCAGTGCGTGCCATGATTGCTCCCAGAGGTGGCAAACAGCAGCTAAAATGGAGGAGGTGTTGAAAGCAGCAGTGTCAGGAGGCAAGTGAGATATTATTCAAACCGAGACGCACAAAAACTCACGGTCATCAGCATTGGCGCACACAGCCATTGGACTGCGATGTCGCTATCACCTACGTTAGCCTATGGCTGTGTCCACCGTGCATGAAACCGCCCACCACGCGGTCGACTTCTGCTGGCGGCAGACATTCAAAATTTACTATTATCGAGGTCAGGCATCCGCCATGTTGGCTGTTGGGAAAACAATATTGGTGACAATTAAGTGCGTCACCACCACTACAAATGAGGGCATGCATGTTTACTTTTGAAAAACTCAATTCCCATGTCATTTCTAGTACATAACATCATCTGTGTAGTGCATTACTGTGCACATAGGCAAAATGTGTGTGGTGCACTGTACACCGTGGTTGGCGGTATTTCACATGAAATCTAATGATAACCTCATTATAGTGCAAATTTACAATACCTGATTTAAATATGTGCACAGTTCTGTTACAGACATGTGAAGGCCACATTGGGGATGACTGGTGGATGTTCAACATTTGACAATGATGATGTGAAATGTGTAATGCTTCATGAAGCATTTATGTGCAGTCACATGGCTTCTGTCTTACTCTTCACACATTGGTCACAGTGCACACTGTGACCAATATATATTTTTGTGTTACTCCTCACATAGGTACCCTGGGAGAGGGAGGAAATGCCAGGCTCCAGTGTACCGCCGAGCAACATGTCATACAGAAGATTTGTTTGAATCGCCAAACAATACTGGACTTATGTCATTAGTCAGAGCTTGATCTCCTACCTCACATCACTTATTCTACATCAATCCTAACACTTGCGAAAATCATGTCTGCATTGCATTTTTTGGCCACAGGCTCTTTTCAACTCACTGTCGCTATTTCAGGTAGAATGTTACAACCTATGTTCAGTCGGGTACTCCAAGAGGAGCTAGCAGCACGTCTGAGACACGTGGACAGCTACATCCAGTTCCCCAGTCAGGATTTAGAAACTGTGAAGACAGAATTCTGTGCGTTTGGTCACATCCCACATGTGATTGGATCAATTGATGGCACCCATATTGCTGCAAGCCAGGGAACAAGTGTACCGCAACAGGAAGCACTTCCATTCTATCAGCATGCAAGTTGTCTGCTTACCGAATTTGTACATCTCAAAAGTCTGTGTCCTGTGCACAGGATCTGCACATGATTCCTTAATACTGCGGAACAGCACCATACCCCAGCTGATGTCACAACTGCTATGAGAGGGCCTGGCTTGTAGGTAAGTGAGATCTCACCTAACTTTTTGTGGGTGATGTCAGGTAGTATAATCCGAAAGTAACTTATTCCGGTCTATCTTCATTCTAGGAGACTCAGCGTATCCCACCCGGCCATGGTTGTTGACACCGCTGAGGAAACCTACTTCACCAGGGGAGGTCTGCTTCAATGAGGCCCAAGGAAGAACACAGTGGCCAGTGGAGCGGGCTTTTGGGCTCCTGAAAGCCAGGTTCAGATGTCTAGACAAGACTGGGGGAGCACTCCCCTACTCTAAATGGGGGAAGGTGTGTAAGATCACCGTGGCCTGCTGTATGCTCCACAACATTGCCCTGCAGCGGAACATCCCTTACATTGCAGTGGATGCAGGCTATGAAGAGGCACCGGGTGAGGAACCTGAAATGCAAAATGATGATGATAGTGGTGAAGAGGAAGGAATAGATGTGCGGCAAGATCTCATCAGAAACTAATTTTCCTGAGTATAACTATGGTGTGAGATGTGATGACTTTGACTATTATTGCAACTCTTGTAGTGATAGTGTGAAGAGGATGTTAATGCAACATACTAGGAATATATGAGTCTGCCAACATCTAGGAAAAGTTGTTTGTTAAGTGTAGCTTTGTTCAGCTGTAAATGTTGTCTGGGCCTGTGTTCTCTAGGAGTTGACAATGTGATTTGTGCCATTTGTATGGTTGCTTAGCTAATCCCTCTCTGTGTTGGTCTGTTTTAGATTACTTTACCTTGGCATCTTCATTTGGACATTTCAGAGCTGTGACATTAGCAGGTGCATGATGCTGTTCAGACGTACGAAGTGGATATGGATTGGTCCTGGGAATGTCAGTCACAGTGTTTGGGTGTATAAAGCCTGTACCAAGACAGCTTGTGCAGCGATAGGATGGAAGTTATTTTGCTTCAATTGGACTTGTTCCTTGTGGTGTGTTGGTCCTAATGCAAATATGTGCCATCATGTGATCCAACACAATGTTGTATTGGGCCCAATTCATGCTATCATGCCTTCACATTGCCTCATTCCTCATTGTATGTGAGATGTATGTAACTGTTGATGTGTCTCCTCATTGCAGGCCAAAGCGCTTGTGGCACCTCACTGACATTTGTTTGTGATTTTCCACCAGATGCAGCAACACTGGATTGAAATGTCCCTAGTGTCAGAAACTGTGGTACTGACATGTGTCTGTTAATTTGTTTATGTGATGTAGGATTGCTTTTGTGAGGTCAGTCAATCAATCAGGAGTTTGTAAAGTGTGGCTACTCACCAGTGAGGGTCTCAAGGCTCTGGAGGGGGGGGGGCTGCTGATCGATTTGGGCGTGGAGGTTCAGTTGAAGAGCCAAGTCTTGAGGTCCTTCCTGAATTGGGCAATATGGCTCCAGGCAATATGGCTCCAGCTGATGATGTAGACCTAATTTATTGTTACCTATTGTGTAGATGTCAGGACACAGACTGGATAACCACTAACCTTAGAAGCCAGATACAGCGGGAGCGATGAATGATGTTGCTTAACCCTATCCCCAAGTATGGAATGACCTGCGAGTACACGACTACAACTCAACAGGAAACACCATTATAGGGGAAAAGGGAAAAAGGGACAAAAGAAACAATAACGATGCGGCTGCGAAACACACGATGGGGAATGGACCTGGAGTTGTAGGTTTCACTCCTAGTCTTGTCACTCCAGCTGTCTAGTCCTGTGTACCCTGTAGTAAAACACAAGCACAACACATATGTAATAGCCACAGTATGTAGGTTGAGTAAGGCACATAGGTATTATGTGTAAGCACTTACGTTTAACTTTGCCGCACTCATCCTAACGTAAAAATCCAAAATCCAAAAATAAACCAATGAAATGAATAAGCACTCCTTCAATTGAAACCACAGTGCCTGCGCTTTTAGCCTGCAAAGTAACTGTACCTCAGAAACCAAAACATAAAAAGTGTACTTAGCTGGGTAGCTACAGGCCAGAGCAAAGGAAATGTATCTTCCACGGCAGGGTTAAATCCTCAGGCACTGGAAACCTGAATGTCCCAAGTGGAGCTGCAACGTGGTTCTGGAGTGTTGATTTGGGAAAAGAAAAAAGGCAAACTGCTCCGAGCCTCTCAACAGCTCGTAGACACGCACCAGCGCGCTTGAAGGTTAGCACCAAAGAAAAGGGAAATTCAGCTCCGAGCCTCGTAACGGCTCGTAGACGCGCTCCAGCGCGTTCAACAAGCAAGAGCATGGAGTCACTCAGCGGCTCGTAATTGCGCTCCAGCGCGTTGTCCGGGATCTGTTCAAGGACAGCAAGAATGGACGGGGGCAAGAAGGAGACGTGGAAACACAGAAGTCTCCTATCTCGATCGTGCAGCAGCACGGCGTATTGAAGCAGACTGTCCTGCGGGTTGACATCTCTCGTTTGAAAAGCACCAGGCTGCTCATAGGCGGTGCTTAAGTAATTCCCTGAGTGCAGAACCCATGTGATCCTCCCTTCAGGGATTATGGGTGATGTAGTCCTTACCTCACACACACCATTCATCCTGTTCCACACATTCCTGTACATAGTATGTGTTTCCCCCCACACTATCTATGCCTAATCGTGACAGTAGGGATGTAGTCAGATGTATCCCCTCCTTCCATGTTGTGAAAATCTGCAAGAGCATCATGTGATCACTGATACAGAATAACTGAGTCACGTCTTATTTGCTATGTTACTGACATCATGTCAGCCTATGATTTCAACAATGGACTAAAGATGTTATCAGCCCAGACACTTGTATGTATGTGTTGTTGTGACATGGTAGTGATCCTGAGTTGAACATTGTTTACATACAACATACCCATGCTTCCAAATGTACCTAGTTTTGACATTGTAAAGGTCACATGCTAATACATTCACATTGTTATATGTGAGAATTACAAAAGGAAACAATGATTTTGGTTACTAGTGTTTTTTGTGAAGTGAACGAGGAGAAGATAAAGTAATTGACTGAAAATTGCACAATGACGACAAAAAGTGAAGTCTTCAGTCATGGTGAATGAAGCCATTGTAGTAGAGTCCAAATTGTCTGGACTCCAAAGTCCAAAATACTCCTCCCATCAGATATGGAAAGTGGGCAGGAATAGTCCACAAAGTGAATGTATAGCAGCACACAGGAGGACATTAGGGGCAAGGTTTCTTACTGGCGGTGGTGGATGTCTTGCCATCCCCACCTCCTGGATCCTTCTGTGGACGTCCCCTCTTTCTGACAGAGGGTGGATCCACAGATACTGAGGCAGGTGCGTGCAGGTGTGTCCTCCTCTGACAGGACCTCCTTTCCTGTGGCTGTGACCGAAGTTAACAGCCTTGCTGGACTTTGACAACAAGAAGGGGAGTATGCAGGTAGAAAAGCCCTGCAGAGGGTGGTGTTGATGTCCTGCAGCACCCCAACCTGTGGGCCATGTTGCTGTTGATGTGGGCCACCTCAGTGTATATGCCAGCCACCTCGGTGTGTATGCAGACATCCTCCTGGAATGTGTCCCTCTGCAGCTCCTTCGTTTCCTGGATTTCGGTCAATATCGGACCCATAACACTTTGGGAGTCATCGTAGTCTCCCAGGACTTGGGTGATGGCAGCCTGGGCATCCATGGCCCAGGTGGGCTCACTCTGTGGGCCCACAGTTACCCTCTCATGACCCCTACCCTCATGGCCCTGTGCTCTTGGCACAGACTGCACCTTCCCACTGGGTCCTGCTTCTTCCATGACTGTGGTGGTGATAGCCGCTGTCAAAATCTGGACTGGGGGGCACAGGATGGTTCTGACTGTGCTAGGAACACAGGTTGGGGGTGCAGTGGTTGGCTGTGTTGTTGCAGCTAAAGTGGGAGGTGTTGTTGTGGGCACAGTAAGCCTCACTGTTGCTGTCTGCCCAGGCTGACCAGATGGGCCAGGACCGTCATCCATGTCCACATTTCCAGGATCATTGTCATCAATGAGGGCTTCATCCTGGGGTGGAGCGGAACTCTGTTTGGTTTCCAACCTCTGTGCTGGTGCTGTGGATGATCGACCTGTTGAGAAATAGAGAACATTGTTATTGATAGAAGTGAGGTATCTACATCCATGTTGTTTGTGTCTAAGTAAATAGGGACCTAGAATGAAACAAAATAAGTAAAGATTAGTATTGCCATCTATTTGCATGGAGTTGAAGTTGGTTACTAGACATTTGAAGACATTCAATCCATGTAGTAGAGTTCAGCAGCTCTTCAGATGTGCAGATATGTGGCATTTTGGCTTTAGGGATAGGCATGACATCTCCAAAACAATTCAACAAACACTGTGTAGTCGTAACATGTGTATTTGTCCATTCCAAGGCCTAGTTGTGTATAATACAGTAAAACACACAGCTTGGTTGTATATTTAGCATTGTTCATCATGTGTGGAATGCAGAGTCAAGGGGTTACCTGCCACTGCTAATCAGCTGAGCTTCCTTCATCACTTACATATATTAGAGGTACACAGTTGTAATGGTGTCACTCATACCATCAGTAGTTTCAGTTGATGAGACCAGTACACCATCAAGAAAAGTGTTCAGACATATATCTGAGTAGAGCATTGTCTGTACATTGCACAGTCCATGATGATTGTAAATCAGTAGTGACATGACAGCAGTGCTTAATTTGTAAAGAAATATGTGCCAGGGCCCTCGTCAGGATGCCACTGCAGTTTGCACCACCCTCTGCCAGAGCTGCCAATGACAGCACCAACATACTACTAATCATCACACTCTTAAAAGTGTGACAATTCTAGGCCCCCCCCCAAAAAAGGCCTGGATGGTAGGTATTGGTCATTTATTAGTGTGTATTGAATTAATAAACAGCTATTGTCCTTTTCTCTAAATTCGACTGACAGTGTCACCATGTACAGACTATCATAAGTGCCGGTGGTGGAAATTAAGTGTGGGGGCCAAGCATCGGAAATCACCGACTCAAATTAAGCACTGCATGGCAAACAAGTGAGAAGGAGTAAAATGAGTCTGGCATCTTGGTTAGAATTTCAGTCACAGGGTCTCATGAAATTAGTGGTAGTTTCTATCTCAACTTACCAACACATGGCAGACAAGTGAAAAGGGGCGAAAGGAGTCTAGCATCTTGGTTAGAGTTCCAGTCACAGGGCCTCATGGTAATTGTAGGCACTTCAATATTACTTTACCACCACTTGACAAGCGGTTAGTGTACCATACCTGTTGGCAACATGCATTTGGGATGGACCATACATTTACATTTTTACAGATATCATGGGTGCTGGATTGATATTTTTATGGTTATTGACTTATGGACAGCATTGCAACATGTGGCATGTCATAGAGTTGTATACATGTGCTCTTCTATGCAACAATATACATTGACACAGATAAACCAACATCTCATATACTTTGCTTTTCTATGCAACAATATACATTGACACAGACAAACCAACATCTCAGATACTTTGAGTACTACATGTTAGGAAAGTAGACAAAGAACACAATAGCAAAAGCAGAGTTGAGGGCAAACAGGACATTGTGATATTGTGCCAGTTATTGAAGTGTAACTTACCAGACTCCACTTCCCTAGCTATTCCTGTTAAGCCCTCAGAATGCAGGATGGCCAAGACCTTCTCCTCCTAGGAAAAGAATTGTAATGGGGCACTGGGAAGGCCACCACTAGTCCTCTGAGCCTCCAGGTGGTGGTTGTTATACCAGCTATACACCTTACACCTGAGGTCAGTTCACCTCCTCCTAATGGTGTTCTGTGTGTGCAGGCTGGTATCAACAGCATTCACTCTGTTGAATATCCTGTCCCACATTTCAGTTTTCCTACTGAAAGAGGGAGTATGCTGGACTTGGGAACTAAAAAGCTGGGGCTCTACTCGAATGATTTCATCCACCAGGACTGTCAACTCAGCCTCAGTGAAGGGTGTTTGTTTGGGCGAGTCATGATGAAAAAATAAAATCTGAGTGACTAAATAAAAGGAAAAACAAACAAGTGATACAGGTAAAAAGGTGCAAAACAAAAATTACAGGTGGTGTAAAGTGCTAAATGGGAAGATGAAAAAAGGGGTGCCTTATCTCAAAATGCACAAAACGGTAGTTTGTTCCTGTCTTGTGGGCTGCAGTTGGCAAACAAAGGATGCTGGTCAGGGATGGAGTGTGTTTTATATTGTGATTTCCAGGCATGTCCACTTGGCCAAATCATATCAGCTGTGTAGTTGTTACATCCATCCAATGGTCACTGTTGTGGTGTTTTTTTGTGCAACGCCAACATTGCAGACTGCCGCGGTCCCAGCAGGAAGAGTGCCATGGCTATATTGGTGTTTCAGACAGCACAACAAAGTATAGAATATGCTACAAACAGCCAATTTTCCTTTCAAATTAAGAAAATTATAACACTAGCCTATATCCCTGTCACAGAAGTAGACAACCACTCCTATTTTCTAATAGAATGTTCTTTCTACCAACAAAATGAATACAACCATAGTCCCCTAATGGACGATTTTGAAGACACTTGGGTTGGCAGACTGCATTGCTCCGGACACAGATACCAACCAAAATTCAAAATACCACAAGGCAGAACCTAACCTATACTCTAGAAATGTATAGAAGTATTACAAAAAGAGCAATGCCATCTGTTAGCCAAATTGCCCCTAAACTTAGCAAACAAACCAAAAGAATGTTCGACATCCTACCATTTAAAGTCAAACTCTTCAAAAATAACAAAGGAGACGATTACTTAGAATTCATATTCAAAAGCATATTACAAAATAGATAATAACCTACCAAAGTCCACAAAAACAATGACAAATTGTAAACCAACATACCAACCCCCCAAAAAAATAAATATATATATAATAATATATGACATGAGTTAAACAATTATTTAAAATCTCAATGACTGAGATAATACAAATATATATAAATTATTCTGAAAAAAATTAACAATCACCAGCCAAGATAGTTGAAAACAAACTCATTCCATCACATAAAGCAATTACAACACATGAACCAAAAACATTCCACATGCCAATCACATAATTCTGACATAAACAATAGAATATAACATTTCCCACCCAAAAGAAAAAAAACGTATTGTTCTGTAGCTGCAGATCTTTCTCTGTATCCACTAATTAGAAATAGTAATCCACAAAAAATGAGGTAAATAATATTAAAAAATCTTCCCAAAAATGTAAAAATATAACTAATGCAAAAAAAATCCCTCAAAGCAATCCAAAGACTCCAGGATCCATAAAAATCTGAAAAAGTGTTTTAAAAAAGAAACACTCCAGGAAACCCCCAAAAATAGGAAATCAAAGTAAAAACCATTGGTTTATTATAAACCAAACCTGTTTGCCATACAAAAAAAAACATAAACTCCTAATGCCCATAGGAAACATTTGTAGACAAAAACCGGTAAAATACATTTTTTTAAAACACCAGCAAAACACATTACATTCCCAAAAATACATATACATATCAGTTAATCATCAAAATATACCTAGGGGTGATATTTACTATTCCCACTCCAACCTAAACATATTGAGGGAAGGTGTTGTATATGAAAGGGATGAAACCTACTATACCCACTCCAATCTAAACCAGTTTGGGAAAGTTGTTGGACACTGAAGAGTGACATTTACTATTTCCACTGTAATATAACTATATTGGGGGAAGGTGTTGCACACTAAAGGGGTGACATTTACTATCTCAATTCCTATCTAAGCTAATTTGGGGAAGGTGTTGTACACTAAAGTTGTGACGTTTACTCCTCCCACTCCAATCTAACCATATTGGGGAAGGTGTTGGACACTAAAGGGGTAACATTTACTTTTCCCAATCCAATCTAAGGGCCATATTATGACTTTTGCGGTCTCAGAGCGGGCCCGCCACACCTTCGCCCAGCTCCAAGACTGCCAAAGCCATTATAAACACCCGCCAGAGTACGACTTTTAAAGTCTCTGGCGGGCAGTTCTTTGGCAGTCCCATGGTATTGTCAAAGATAGTTCATGCAGGGCTTGGACTAGCAAGTCCATGCCCTGCAGGAACTGGGGGTGTATGCAGACAGGGGGGAACTGACTGACGGTAGGTCGGCAGGTCCGTCATGGTGCGGTCCCAAGCTCACATTTCTCTATGGGACTTTGTGCTGCGGTCGGAAACCGGCCGCAGCACAAGCTCTTAGAGAGAATTGGGAGTTTTTGTTAATCCCTGCACCGCGTGCACACACGGTGCAGGGATTAACAGGGTGGCACCTAGGGTACTCCTCAGGTCCCCAACCGGAGGCCGCTGAGGCAAAGTGGCCGTGCTAGGGGCCCCCTAAGTCGCTTTCTGACAGGCTTTTCATGTCAAAAAGCCCAACATAAAAAGCTTGTCAGAAACCAACATCGTAATCCGAACGGCAGAAACAGCGTCCTTAAGAGATTACGTGGTGATTCCGACTATGCAACGGGCCTTTTTGAGCCCGTCGGAATCCAGCCGGAATGACCGGCTGGTTTAACTTCCGACCGCCTACATTGTAATTAGGGGGTCGGAATTCAAACCAAGGATATCGGTCGGTAAGCCTCCGATGAGCAGTCGGAGGCTTACCGACAGACATTCTAATTAGGCCCTTAATATATTGTTGAAAATATTTGCTACAATTCATAAACTGAAAAATAAAATCAGAATACAAAATTAATAATCATACATTAAAAAAATTAATTACTTTTTATATTTTTATTTAATCTAGAAAAGTTACTTTTTCTTCATTTTTATATATTTAAAACTTTACAGTTTAACGTATTTTCAAAATATTCTACTGCATTAAAAATATTTTGTATGTTTTTAAATTGTATATTTTAAATATAATTATATATATATTTAATACGATTAATATATATTTTATTTAACATCACATCAAAATATGTTTTAAAATATTAATATAACACAATAATTAAAAACAAAATTATGAATTTGCACATCTTTAAAATTATATACTTAAAATTTAAATTTAAAATATGTCGTTTTTTAAAAATCTCCCACATTTATCCCCTAGAAATACAGTGTCCTGCTCCAAAAAAAATTATTCAGCAATTAAATATATACATTAATACAACAACAAAAACACATTTCAACAATTTCATCAGAACTAAAAACACAAATAAAAAAATAATACACATATACAATCACACTACAATAAATTACAGACTAATTAACATTTACAAATGATATTACATACACTAATATTAGATACATAGTACATATTATATACATTGTACACTAAAAACAATGGGGCTTATTTACAAGCCCTATGGCGCAGGGCAGCGCAGAAAGTAACCTTGCTGGGCTGCCCTGCGCCACAGGGAAAGGGCAGAAATGTGCCATATCTACAAGATATGGCGCATTTCTGTCCTCACCCCCTGTGCTGGCACACAATCGGCTGCCTAGTGCCGACAAAGGCACCCTTGCACCATGGTGCAAGGATGCCTGCGTCACAGACAGGATTGTTTCTGTGCAGGAAGGGATACCTTCCTGCACAAAAAGAATGCATGGAGGCTTTTTCCTCTTTCTAAGGGGCATATTCTCAAGGAGCCATCGCCGATTTATCAGCACTTTAGCAGCACAAAAGTAGCGATAGACTTATCGCCCTATTCACAAGCTGGTGCAAACTGTCGACATCGCCAGAATTCCTGCGATAGCTGCCACAAAACACATCGCCACGGATGAGAGCGACAATTAATGCTAATGACATGCAGAGTAGCCGTTCCCGTGCAATAACACACGAAAACACCACTTCGCGATATTCTCAACGACCAGCCAGATCTGCGATGCCGGACAAAAACAGGCGATAAGGCGCGTTAGCAGCAGGGACTTAACACCTGCTCATTACTGGTCTTAAGTAGGACGAAAATCTGCAGTACAGAGGGAGCCCAGGCCAGAGCCACATCTGAAGACCAACAGATGCCATGGAGCTACTAATCATGCAGCTTGGAGACCCAAGAGGGCGACAACACCCACCGCCACCACCCAAACCACCACCGAGGCAGCGTAGAACAAAACAGCGGGCCTTCCGAAAACGCATCAGCCTCACAGACTAAACGCCAGAGGATGTCAATGCCCACTACAGGCTCAAAAGGAGAACCATCCTCCGCATCCTGACCCACATTGCCCACAGGCTGACGGTACCAACACAGCGGACAACCAACATCCCTCCGCAGACAAAGCTGCTGGCTGTGCTGCACCTGTTGGCCTCTGGTACCTTCCAACCAACAACTGCCAGAGTCGGAGGAGTCTCACAGCCAGCCCTATCAAAGGCCATCACACCTGTCCTGGATACCATCATCAGTTTCATACCCCAGCACCTTCACTTCCCCCACGCTGCGCAGGAACAGCTGGAGACCAAGCAAGGCTTCTACGCCATAGCCGGATTCCCGCATGTATTGGGGGCAATCGACTGCAAACATGTCCTACTTGTGCCCCCTGCCGACACTGCATACAATTACCGCAACAGGAAGCACACGCATTCCATCAAAATGCAGGCAATAGTGGACCACCGGGGACTGTTCACCAATGTCGTTGCCAACTACCCAGGCAGTGTGCATGACTCATACATCTTCCGACAGTCCATCATCAACCAGCGCTTTCAAAATGGCACCTATGGAAATGGACGGCTCGTTGGTAAGTACCAACGGAACACACCACACACCTCAATTCCACAATCACACAACGCACAACTGTGGGAATGGACACGTAAAAAAATCACATCCAACATGCCAAACAACATGCACACCTGCCAGACACGACAACACAAGTAACCATGGTAAGAGGGGCCAGAAATGTGGACAAACCATACACTAAGGCATAGCCCCTCTGCCACACATTTGCAGAATGTGGGGAGAGGTGGGAACCACAATTGTGCGAAGGAGGCAATGGACCTATGAATAACAATGTACACAATGCCAAGTGTGGCGGTGATGTGCTGGACAGTCCTGAGTATGCAGAGCACAGACATGTCCATGTGGACACATACTGCTGGAGTCTGTAGTGTCGTGGGCAGTGGACGCAACCATGTCATCACAGGCAGTGGGGAACACCTTGGACAAGTAGCCATGTCGGCCCCCCTGTAAGCGTAAGCATAGTGGGCAGGCCCGGCGCATGCCAGTCCAGCGTAGGGGAGTGACTAAATAGGCCAGGGCTCAGGGAGTGGTTCACTCCGGGATGGCCACCAAAGTAACTACTGCGTGTGGCTCTGTGTCCGCCATATCCTGACCACAGGCCTACACACACATGGCCGACCACCTACAACGGGCAAAGTCACACCGGCGACGAGGTGGCTACGTCCCATGCCACCCGGTGCACATCTCGTCATCGCCTGCAGTGGCGTGTCTGCCAGGGCAGCGTCCCTCACCCTGCCATGAGGCCACCGTCGTGACCGGTGGTGCCTGCACGATCCTGTGCGCCTGCCGCACCCCAGCCCGCTGATCCCCAGACCCGCCCAGCGGTGAATGCCGCCCCTGCGCACCCAGGCCTCATTGCTCACCTGCCGCCACCTGAGTCTCTCCAAGAGGGCCCACCACGTGCCAGTGCAATCTCCAAGGCCAGGGTCCGCAAGCTTGGCAGCCTCCTCAGCCGATTGCTCGCTTCTGCGCAACCGGCCCCCAGCGCACCCAGCGGCACCACACCGCGGAGTTGCGCGTTGGCTACTGCTGCCTTCTGACCACACTACGGTACAGCAAGTAACATACACATCCTTTCCAGTCTGCCCCTCCAGGCCTGCTGCATCATCGCAGGCTGCACACCCGCTCAGCTCTTCCGGTGGGCCGAACTCAGTGCACTGCAAGTCATCGCCACATGGCGGTTGGCCCGTGCCGGACGCAGGGCCTCAGGTGCCACTGACTCAGTGCACCACAAGTCACCGTCCAGCCACCAGGCCTGCTGCATCATCGCAGGCTGCACACCCACTCAGCTCTTCCGGTGTGCCGAACTCAGTGCACCACAAGTCACCGTCCAGCCTCCAGCATTATAGCATGATGCACACCCGCTCAGCTCTTCCGGTGGGCCGAACTCAGTGCACTGCAAATCATTGTCCCGAGGGTCTACCTCACAAGTCCGCCTTCAGTAGCCAACAGCATGTCCTCGGTAATGCCACTGGAGCCCTTCACAGTCACAGGGCCACCCCCATCCCAGGCAGGTCGCCAGTAAGCCTGGGCAGATCGTCTGGAGACGTACTCCGAAGCGCACGACATCCCAGCACCGTGGTGGCGGTGCACGCATGTGAGGAGTGCAGAGAAATAGCCCTGGGCTCTGGGCGTGGTTCAGTTCTGGGCTCTGGGTGTGGTCCAGTTCCGGCCTGGCCACAAAAGTGACTATGGCGTGTGTCTCCGTAGTAGTGTCTGTGCCACCCGGCCTGTAATCGACAATGTTGCAATGTAGCATGCACCAGGAGGGCGGCCTCACCCGAATGGATTAATAAAGGAGCGCGAGACCGCTCGGGGTCTCGGCTCATACATGCCAACTGTTGTGTGAGTATCTACATTGCCGCAGCCTGAACCGAAGGCCTAGCCTCAATATCAGCGTGAGTTCAGCCAGGCCAGAACTCCACATCTGTGTCCGCCCTATCCTTACCATAGGCCTACACACACATGGCCGCACACCTTCAACGGCCAACATTACAGTCTTGCTGTCCGTCCTGTGGACATGCGCAGACAGGCATGACATTGGTGTGCCGTAGGAGTGCAAGTGATGCAACTGCGCAGCACACACAAGTAAATAGGCTTGGTGGGAGGGAGGAGCAGCTGTGAGGGAACGTAATACTCATTGTCCTACCACATTTGCCAGCAGCAATACATGGCTAACATGAATCCCAAGGTCGCACAAATCACACACCACAAAACTTGTATGTCTGCCAACACAGCATGCAGAACCACCAGTTAACACTGACCTCACTTACCTCTCACAGGTGATCAAGGATATGCACTCTGCCCGTGGATGATGACACCCCTCCGAGACCCGAACACCCCGGCCCGGACACAGTACAATGTGGCCCACAAACGCACCAGGGGCATTGTTGAATGCATGTTTGGCATGTTGAAATCACGTTTCAGGTGCCTGGACATCACCGGTGGAAGTCTCTTGTACAGCCCAGAAATAGTGTGCAAGATGATCACTGCATGTTGTGTATTGCACAACCTATGTGTACGCACCAATGCCCCAGGGATCCAAGTCCCAGAAGCACCGGACGATGATGAGGAAGATGATGCAGGTGGACCACACCCCACTGCAGCTGCAGCAGGAATAGCCCGAAGGAACACAATCATCAACAATGTCTTCGCATGAGCACGTCACATTGTGACTGTCCACAGCAATCATGGCACAGTACAAGATGACCACATGACCAGCATGTGCAAATAAAATCTTAACAACACACATTCCCCGTGTGCATGTCAGTCCTCTGCATTAGCACATTAATCTGACGGGTGTAAGTGCAACATTGAGTGCTTACATTTGCATATGTTGCAAGAAGAGATGGTGTGTATGTCACCTCTGTACCGAAAGGCTGTTTAAGGCATCACGTATTCGATATGCCATATCAGGGTGTCACATGTAGTACGTCATGCCACTCATCAGTGTCCCACGTGTACATGAACATGACATGAAGGCCGTCATTGGTGTTCAGGAAAAGACAACAGGGTGCCATTTGTGGTCAGAGATGTACCTGCCTGATGAAAATATACACCCTGTGTGTCGAGTCCCACAACATGTACAACATGGCCGTAAGGGGAATGTGGGCACAGTGGACACCTCAGCAACATTGGGAGATGCACACCAGCCTAGAAGCCAGCAGGTCCACCTTGCGTGGAACACACCAAGGTGTCCCCTGGTCAAATGTGCCATGTACAGGTCACATGTGTACACGGACGTCATCCATCAAGAGAAGTGATCAGTGCCAGCTAATAGATGCAAGGTGAGTGGTCAACCGCCTCCTCACAGCTACCTGCACCCATCACTGTCAGACTGCAGCAAAACAACACTGCTACATCAGAGCATGCAATACTGACTGTGAGGGCATGTACATGGCTGGTAAGGGTTCAACCATGCCGGAAGGCGAAGCAGTGACATCCCCCCCACCCAATACCCATCACATTTCCAGAATGCAAGCAGATGACAAACTAACATTGTGGATGACAGCCCCTCTGTCTGAACTAGAAGGCGGTAGCACATCTGTACCTCCGACCTTGGGAATGCATGCGCCCAGCACACCCTGAGCGATACCATAGCAGCTGCTGACGGCTCCAACAGTACGCACAGCGCTAACCAGAGACCAACGTATACACACCCCACACACAGGAGTTCACTTGCATGGTATGACCTTCACACTTACACACCGACCATCCCAGGAGTCCAAGCGCTCCACACTCAAACCAATCATTGCTCCGAGCTGTGGCTTCCACATAACTGTGACTTTACCTTTCTGACACACAGCCCTATTTCATACATTGACGTGGGGCTAAGTTTTTTAATAGCGAGATTGTTGTTTTGGAGCAATGAGGCCACAGCTACTTTACACATTCCCAGTCATCTCACTGCCTATCTGGGACACGGACATACATGCGCATTGAAATCAGTTCCCAGGGAGCACCGTTGTTTGGAATCACTGCCCCTACATACATCCATACTTTCATACTTGCTTGATCATGGACATGACTCATCTGTGTGAATTTGAATGTCTTAATCACATTCGGTGGAGTGGTGAAGGTGGACCAGTACCTGGCCATGCACACGCTACTTTACAATGTTGCCCCGTGGAGGGCCAGCCAGGGTCCTTTGGGGTGGGAAAAGTACATCGTAGGAGAGGGAGTTCAGTCTGCAGTCTGATTTCTGTGTCATTGGTTGCCTACACAAATGTAGCAGTCCATGTCGGGGGCCAAGGTGAGTGTCGCAGAGTGTTAAGGGGGACAGTTGAGGGTGTTATTCTTGGGCATGATGCAGAGGGCAGAACCAAGCAGAAAGAGGCCATATGGCGGAGATGAATGCTACCGCTTCCTACTTAGCCCAACGGCAGATTCATCCTCATCATCGTCCTCCTATGTGTGATGTGCCTCACATGTGGGTGGTGGTGTTTTGTCTGCAGTACTGTGTGGCAGTGACACTTCAGGGGCCAGAGGTGCATTTTCAGCCGCACTGTGAGGCACTGACACATCATGGGGCGGTGATGTGAAGGGAGTAGTGGCAGCAGCATTCATCTGCGCCAGGCCTTGTGGCAGCACCGCCATGATGAGGATCTGCAGGGCATGGTAGATCCCTGCTACATCTCGCTGGTGTGCAGCCATGGCAGCCATTCTTCCCGCCTGAATCCGCTCCATGTTCTCCATGTTCCTCCCCATGTTGGCCAACTCACGGATGAGATCGCTGGAGCCACTCTGACTAGACAGTTGTTCTTGTCTACGAGTCATGACTCCGGCGATGTCAGCCATGGATTGTTGGAGACCATGGAGCGGACTGTGGGTGTCCGTTAGGGCCTGTAAGTGGTCCCTGATGGGACTTGGACACCCACGTATGGCATCTAGTTTGGCTGCCATGCGGTCGAACCCCACCCGCACCTGCTCTGCCCTCCCCTTCTGGCCCTGCGACACACGGCGTTGGAATGCCATGTGTTGCTCGTGGGGATCCTGGGAGACGGCTGTGGTGGTGGGTGCTTCCTGCTGTGTGGTCTGTGCAGGGGGTGAGGTCTCCTCGATGCAGCTGGGCTGCCCTGCTCCTGGGGGTGGGGTGCTGAGGGTGTCCATGAGCTGTTGGAGGGTATCGGGGTCGATGGTGTGTAGGTCCTCTTCATCATCGGTGATGAGGAGTACGGTCTGCTCTGCAGGAGGTGATGATTCTCCCTCTGCAATGTGAAGGGGAGATGCAGTTTGACATTGTGTTCACATGTATGTTGACGCATTGGCCAAGTTTACAGACAGACTGCATGTCAATGTACATTGTGACTGTTTGTGTGGAGATGCCTATTTAATGCAGGACAGTTGACATTTTGCCACCATCACGGTTGTGAGATTGTATTTGTCCATTGTCATCTCACAGTTTCCTGCTATGCCAAATGCGAATGGCCATTTTCTACACACGAGCGGCAGCAGTTGTGTCCTCTGTTCTGTTGTGAAAGTGTTGCAGTTTGGTCCACTTTGGTGTAAATGTTGAGGTGCTCTGAATGTTATGTGTGTGTGTCGCATTGTGGGTGATTTGCCCCTTCAGCTCTGATTTGGCTGGCCCTTATCCCTTTCAGGCAGTGTGCCTTTCACTTCTGTGCTTATACAGTGCTGAGCTGTTGCAGACTTGGGTAAATTGGGCTCTTTGTCAGAGTTGTGACTCTTGGGCATGGTTTGTCCGCAGATGTGCTGTACTTACTTGTGCATGTGTGGCATTGTGCCCATCTCCCCCCGTCCCCCCAGTCCCTGGTGGTTACTCACCCTGTTGCTGTTGTGTCAGGTCATGTTGAGCAGTGTCCGGTCCTCCGACTCCTGCCACCGTCTCCTCACTGATGACTGTGGACACCATTTCCTCCATCTCATCCAGCTCCTCCTGTGGCGCAGGACTCCCACCCCCAGTCTGCATTGCTGCTTTGCGGTTGTTGGCGAGTTTCAGCTTGGTTTTGCGCTTCACATCATTCCAGCGCCTCTTGACCTCTTCCATTGTCCTCCTCAGCACTCCGACTGCATTCTCCTTGTCCACGATGGACTGCCATATTCCATTTTTTGTTGCCAATGACACAGTGGAGGTGATGAACAGTTGTTGATGGTGTTCTGTCACCACCGTAATCAGGATCCTGTTTTTCTGCAGACTGAACCGCGTCTTCCTCTTCTCCTTGCCCTTCCCTGACCCCGAGGTCCCAGGCTGGTCCTCCGTGGGGCTTGTGGGGTTCGGGTTCTCCTCTGTGCTTGCTCCGGCTACCTCCATGGTGCTTCGCAGTTGTTTGTGTTTATTTGTATTTCATTTTTGCCGCTTTTATAGTGATTGTTCCCACCTTACTTGTGGGACTTGCGGGCCTGGTGCTGCTTTTCGCTGGATTTTTATCGCAGTTGGGCCCATCGCAGCTTTTGTCACGTTCGGGTTTCCTTTTTTATCGCCGTCGCGGTAGTTGTATCGCGGACATTTGTGGCGTTCTCGGGAAACTATCGCATGTTACTGCCATGTTAGGAATACGACGTTGACACAGAGTTATTTTCCCACGATAGACGGCGATATGAAAAATTGCGTTAGCCTATTTTGGAGATGTTTATTGCACATTCTTGTGAATATCCCCCTAAGTGTGCTGCAGAGGAGAAAACGAGAGCATATAAAGATAGTTCTCCTTGTTGCACCTCCCCTAGAGAGTAATAGGATTTTGATGCATTCCCAGGTTTACAGATTCTTGTAAATCCAGGAATGTGGCAAATACCATGGGTGTTACATGGAAACACCCATGGTAACACTCATGGCATGCCTCCCCATCACAGTGTGAGGCAGTGCAGTGACTTGCGTTGCGTTGACTCACTCCATATTTACAAGGCCATGAAAAGCCATGCAGGGTGGCCTTACGTGGCCTTATAGATATGGCTAAGCCCTGTGCGCCACCCGACCATCACAAAAAGTGACGTTTTGGTGGCGCACAGGGCTTGTAAATAAGCCCATTATTATTCCCTTCAATATTTTTGGTATTTTTGTATCATAATAATTCTTTCGATATTTTGTCCAAATAATAATCTTTATAATTCAGGACCATTATTTATGGCAGGGGTATGTAAAAGCAACACCATCTGCATCAATGCCAAGGTTTAAGGATAACCATTCAAATGTAAATGAGCGTAATTTAAATTTGACACCATCATATACATCTGAGATAAACGTCCATCCCCTATCTAGGGAAGCTCGTTGAGAATTGATATAGAACAGAACTAATATTTACCTTCTACCAGTGTGATGCTCAGCTAAGATATATTTCTCAACAACACCCACGTGTCAGGTTCTTACTGTTAAGCCTCTCCTAACGCTTTGCTTCATATGAGAGATTCACATATACGCGTTACACCAGCTCTCTTCACTTCAAAGAAAGGCCTTTTATAATGTTACTTTTCCAAAGAAACAACTGCCAGAATTCTCAATGACTCCAAAATCCTGTCAACAAAACTTGTTTTCATCTCGAAGCTCTAACAGATTACATGCTGCACGACTTAGTTAAAAACATAGGATATTTTCTTTAACAAAGTGTACAATTCTCAGTACTGCTTTCATCACTCGTATCAACGCAAATGTAGCCGGTAAATTATCAGGCCCATTAATTAAGAAATTTATGAGTTGACGAAGTAGAATTCCTGCAGTACTACTTCACGTACTCATACATTCATTTGAGAATTGGCCCCATAATATTTATGCTGATCCTAAAGTAATATTTTAATTTTGGTGGCTATCGCTTTTAATCACTATTTTAGCACACACCAAAACGATTTTTCATTCCCATATTTATTCAAAAAATTTAAGAGGCCAATTTGCAAAGGCATTTATGAGTGTGGGAAGTTCTACTTCACGTGCTCATACGTCATTTAGAATTGACCCCTATGATTTGATTTATTTCTTAAGTACCATTGGAAAGACTTACAAATTATGGGCCACATTACCAAAGACTTTGCTAAGAGTAGCTAAAATTAGTCTTGCAATACTCAAAGGGGCATATTCTCAGGGACTTATCGCCGAGTTAGCGGCACTTTATCACAGCCAAAGTGGTGATAAATTCATCGCACCATTCACAAGCTGGTGCTAACAGCCCACATCACCAGTATTCCTGCGATAGCAGCCGCAAAAAACATCGCCACGGATGACACCGGCAACTAACGCTAATGAGATGCAGAGTAGGCGTTCCCGTGCAAAAACCTGCGGAAACACCACTTTGCAACATTCACAACGACCAGCCAGATCGGCGATAAGAATCAAAAACATGCGATAAGGCGCGTTAGCAGCAGGGAATTAACACCTACTCCTACCTGGTGTTAAGTCGGACGACAATCTGCACCACAAAAGGGAGCCCAGCCCACAGCCACACCAGAAGAACAACAGATGCCATGGAGCTACTGACCATGCAGCTCAGAGCCCCAAGAGGGCCACAACACCCACCGCCACCCCCCCCAGGCCCGCCAGGACCCCCCATGTGGCCCTACCCCAGGCACCCCCCCGGACAATGATATCGTACATCTACCTCACAAATCCATGAACACAACAATTCGCCTGATGTCGCACAAGTACACCAACCAACAACCATGTGTGGTTCGAAAAAGGAAAAACATACATACATCGCAGAATTCCCAAAAAATCAATTTATTCAAATTCCAATCAACATCAATAATTGGAAGAGTCATGGAGGGTCTTCTCCGGACAAACCGTAAGTCACAGCCTGCAAGACAAAATTGAAGATAAGAAGGTGTGTCATGCGCATAACAAAGGACAGAGAGAGAGAGAAAGAGAGAGAGAAAGAAAGGGAGAGAGAGAGTGAAAGAGAGGGAGAGAGAGAAAGAGACAGAAAGGGGGAGAGAGGGAGAAGGAGAGAGAAACAGAGGAAGAGAGAGAGAGACAGCGAAAGGAAGAGAGGGAGGAGAGAGAGAGTAACAGAGGAAGAGAGAGAGACAGTGAAAGGAAGAGAGGGAGAGGGAGAGGGAGAGGGAGAGACAGTGAAAGAAAGAGAGGGAGAGAAAGAGAGAGAAAGAGAGAGAAAGAGAGGGAGAGAGAGAAAGAGAGAAAGAGTGAGAAAGATAGAGAAAGAGAGGGAGAGAGAGACAGTGCCAACACTGCGCACCCAGGCAGCTGCACCCCAGTCCCTCCCGCCGCCGAGCGTGAATTGCCTGCCCCTGCGCACCCAGGCCTCACTGCTCACCTGCTGCCACCGGTGTGTCTCCAACCACGTGCCGGTTCACACTGCAGCCCACCAGGTCCCTCATCTGAAACAGAGTCCACAGCTAATGATGGCAGAGTACATATCATTGCACACAGCAACATCGCATGGCCGCCCCTGCGCACCCAGGCTGCTGCACCCCAGCCCCTCCTGCCGCCCAGCACGGATTGCCCACCCCTGCGCACCCAGGCCTCACTGCTCACCTTCCGCCCCCGGCGTGTCTCCAAGGGGGCCCACCACGTCCCGGTGCAAGCTCCGAGCCAGGGGCCCGCGACCTTGGCAGCCTCCACATCTCGCATCCCCGCAGCGCAGTCCACCAGGCACACACTTGACTCTGGGTCTTGATTTTGCAATGGCAGAGATCATATAAGTGCACACGTCATCATCGCAGGCTACACACCCGCTCAGCTCTCTAGGTGCCACTAACTCTGTGAAACGCGAGGCAACACCACGTGGCGGTAGGCCCGCACTGCCCGCTGGCTCAGGCCTACATTGCGGTCCACCAGGCGCACACTTGAATCTGGGTCTTGATATAGCAGTGGCAGAGATCATATCAGTGCACACGTCATCATCGTAGGCTGCACACCCGCTCAGCACTTTAGGAGCCCCTACCTCAGTGCACAGTAAGTCACCATCCCGTGGTGGTAGGCCTGTGCCAGCCGCATGTCAACTGGTGCCAGCGACTCCGTGCAACGCAAGTCATGTAACCTATATGATTGAGCCTCGTCGTAGGCCAGGCGGACGCAGCCATGTCACCTCAGGCAGTGGGGAAGAACTGGGACACGTAGCGTCGTCTTCCCCCCTTTATACGTACGCCGAGTGGGCTGGGTCAGCGTACACCAGGCCAGCGTAGGGGTGTTAACAATTATCCCTGGCCTCTGGGCGTGGTTCATATCTGGGCTGCACAGGAAACCAACTGATGCGCGTGTCTCTGTTGCAGGGTCTGCGCCACACGGCCCGCAATCGACAATGTTGCAATGTTGCATGCAGCCGGAGGGCGTACGCGCACGAAGTGACTGTACATGGAGCGCAAGGCCGCTCGGGGTCTTGGCTCATACTTGGCAACTGGTGTGTGTGTTCATCGCTTGTGGTGCACCATAAGCCCAAGGCCCAGCCTCAATTGCAGCACGACAGCCACATCACATACCCAGGATACAAGCAGTGGTCTGACTAACATTAGGGATGAAAGCCCCCTTGTCTCAATACAGAAGGCGGAAGGACATCTGCACCCCCGACCTTGGAAACGCATGCGGCAGGCACCCCCTAAGAGAGATACCATGGCAGACGAAGACGACTCCCACACTACACACGGTGCCAATGATAGACCAACGTATCTATACCCCACACACAGAAGTCCTTGCCCGAGGTACTCCTGCATGGAACGGCCTTGACACTTACGTACAGGACAACCCATACGTACAAACTTTGCATACTTATACGAGTCATTGCTCCGAGCTGTGGCATATCATCCACATAACAGCCGCAGGTCAGAAGAGTGCTGGTTCTACGAGAGCGAACAACGCAATGTCAGAACATCCCGGGCACATGCCCAAACCCTGTCACGTGGAACTGTACTGTGACCGAATGCTGCATTTGTTGGGGGCACTGCCACTGGCAGTGTTGCGCATCAGTTACTGTCTGAGCTTCCGTCTTGCATACGTCACCTGCGTCCAGCCCTGGTTCCACTGCCGATCATGCATATTCGAGTGGCCCATGGATGTCTGCCTATCCAACACAACGGTAGCTGAACTGGATTATGACATGTGTGTGCGCCCCCTGTTGGACCACGACCAGGAGTGTAACTGTGATACCAGTTCATGGGATGCCTTGGAATTGGGCGTATGTGCTGGCAGTTGGGCATGTGAGATCACACAATTCCTCGTGTGCAGTGACCACATCGAAGCGCTCCCCTATTGGGCTGTGTTGCGGATTGGTGAAACGGCGTGGACGGAGCACATCTGTCCGGACCAGCTAATGGATTGGCTCGCCCCCGTGTTCGTTGAAGTCGACAACGACGTACTCTTGGAACTGATTGCCCATGAAGCTGCGCTCGCTTTCATGGACGAGTAACTACGTTCCTGCAGCCACAAAGGATTGTAACCCATGGCACAGGTCCCAACAACCTTTTGTATCTCAGGGAAATGGACACATATCCCACCATGACAGTGGACATGTCTGCATTCGACTGGACTCAGAATGCATGTGCGTGCAGGACTGTGGGTTGACACATACCTGTGCAAGGTGAGTGGACAGCGGCGCCTGGCAAAGTTCCTCAACCTGACACACTGCTGGAGGGAGAGTACACACATGGCAATGTGGTACTACATATGACCTTGTTAGACTCCTTCACCTGCTCACTGTCAGCAGAGCAGACAGTCAGCGCAGTCCAGTGGTACAGGACTATGTAGATCCCATGGGCTGTGAGTGGTGTCCCCTGACGCGGTGCAATGAGCATTTGCCAAACACCACATGACTCGTCCAACAAGGCAAGGTGGGCTGAGACCATCGGCATCCGTCATAGTTGGTGTTCATTTGTGCCTCCCCATGTCTTGCACCTCCACATGTTCCTTGGCTGCCTGTTAGTGTATGATGCATTGGTCTGCATGTTGTGGCCCTTGTCTTGCCCGTACTGACACGCACATGCTAATAAAGTCTACGCAGCTTCACGAGTGTTCAACTGTGATGAGTGTTGAATTGCATGCCAAATCGTGTGCCCCAATGAGCATTGTACATACACAGGGAGGGCCTGACTGACGGATTTCACTTAGGGGTGAGTCCCTATTGCCAGCTCCACCTCTGTGAGCCAGACATTGTGTTTGGGAGAGTTGGTGGTCGACCTGTGCGCTTACGTGTCTTCAGCAATGTGAGTATGGTGTCCAACTTCTTGCCATGTGGACCAATGTGTTCCATCAAAACAGGCTGTGTCCACACAGTTGAGTGTGCGTAGGTATGCGAAGAGATGTTCTGTTGTCACATGTGATGTGGGACAGTACTTTAGGCCTCCTACCGACTCTGACATATTTACACACAGCCCTATTTAAGACATGGACGTGGGGCTACGTTGGGGCGTTGCGAGATTGTTGTTCATGATCAATGATGCCACAGCTAGTTCACACCTCCAAAGTCATGTAATTGGCCATGTGTGTCACGGTCAAACATGCGCATTGATGTCATTTCCCAGGGTGTACCTTTTTGTGCAATCAATGTCCCTACAGTCATCCATACTGTCATACTTGATTGGACAGAGACATGACACATCTGTGTGATTAGGAATGTTTATTCACATCCTGTGGAGTGTCGGAGCTGGAGCGGTACATGGCCATGTACACCCCACATTACATGGTTGCCCAGTGGAGGGCCAAACAGAGTCCTTTAGGGGATGGCAAGTTAATCGGTAGAGGAAGAGTTGAGCCCGCAGCCTGTTTGCTGTGTCATTGGTAACCAGAGCAGATATGGCAGTCCATGTCGGGGTCCAGGTGAATGTCACAGAGTGTTTCGGGTGACAGTGGAAGGTGTAGTACCAGGGCATGATGCAGAGGGCTGTACCAAGCAGAAACAGGCCATATGGCGGGGGATGAATGCTACAACCTCCTTTTTGACACAGAGTCATTACCGTCCACATCTTCGTCCTCTGATACATCTTCTGTGTCAGGTGTGCTAGGTGTGTGTGGTGGGGTTATGGCTGCATCACTGTGTGCCACGGACTCATCAGGGGGCGGAGGTGGTATGGCTGCATCACTGTGTGCCACTGACACATCAGGGTGCGGAGATGTGTGTGTCAAAGTTCCTGCAGCAGTCATCTGAGACAGGCTCTGTGCAAGCAATGGCAAGATGAGGATCTGCAGGGCATGGTAGATCCTAGCTACATCTCGCTGGTGTTCAGCCGAGGCAGCCATCCTTCCTGCCTGCATCCGCTCCATGTTCTCCATTGTCCTCCGCATCTGTACCAACTCTGTGCTGTCGTCGCTGGAGCCTCTCTGCCTAGACAGTTCTTGTATCCGAGTAATGGATCCAGCGAGGTCAGCCAAGGATTGTTGTAGGGCATGGAGCGGACTGTGGGTGTCCGTTAGGGACTGTAAGTGGTCCCTGATGGGACTGAGACACCCACATATGGCATCTAGTTTGGCTGCCATGAGGTCGAAACCCACCGCACCTGTTCAGCCAGCCCCCACTGGCAGTCTGACACACGGCGTTGGAATGCCATGTGTTCTTCGGTGAGGTGCTGGGAGCCAGCCGTGGTGGTGGGTGCTTCCTGCTGTGTGGTCTGTGCAGGGGGTGGTATCACCTCGATGCAGCTGGGCTGCCCTGCTCCTGGAGGTGGGATGCGGAGGCTGTCTACGAGCCGTTGTAGGGTGTCGGAGCAGATGGCCAGGGGTTCCTCCTCCTCATCACTGAAGAGATGTCTGGTCTGCTCTGCAGGAGGTGTTGATTGTCCCTCTGCAATGTGAAGGGGAGATGCAGGTTAACAGTGTGTTCCATGTATGTGCACGCATTGTACATGTTTACATACTGACTGCATGACAATGTACATTGTGACTGTTTTGGAGGAGCTGGGTATTTGATGGGGGACAGTGGACATTCCGACTACATGACGGATGTGAGGTTGTACTCGTACATTATCATCTGACAGTTTCCTGCTATGCCTGATGTGATTGGCCATTTTCTACGCACGTGCGGCACCAGTTGTGTCCTCTGTTTTGTGGTGTACGTGTGGCACTTTCTACCACATTGTGGTGAATGTTGATGTGCTGTGATTGCTATGCGTGTGTGCTGCATTGTGGGAGAGTCGCCCCTGCAGCTCTGATTTAGCTGCCCCTTATCCCTTTGAGGTGGTGTGCCTTTGACTTGTGTGCTTTTACGGTGCAGAGATGTTAGCGACTTGGGTCATTTGTGCTCCTGTACGGATTTTGTACTCTTGTGCATTGTTTGTCTGCAGATGTGTTGTTGACGTCAGGGGTTGTATGTGCACGTGGATGTGTCAGAGTGTGACCTGCTCCTTTGGGGATGTTATCCACACTGGGCCACCTCAGTGTCATGGCGTGCACCATGTCATGTATTTTGACTGCAGCCATGCTAGTGGTCATGCAGTGTCACTTGCATTGTCAGTGTGGCTCACAGAGCTGCTGCTTTGCTGGGTTCTGCACATGTGCATGGGTAGGTTGTGGGATTGGTGAGGGGGGGGCCATTTGTGCACATGGTGGACGGGGGCCTACTTGGTGTTTCTGTGTGTGCCGCAGTGTGCCAAGGCCATCAGGGACAGGTTCCACAGTCATTGTGGGTGTGCAGTGTGGTATTCTTGATTGTGCATGTGTGCCATTGTGCCCGTCTAACCCGTCCCCCCAGTCCCTGGTGGTTACTCACCCTGTTGCTGTTGGGTCAGGTCATTTTGGGCAGTGTCCGGACCCCCAACTCCTTGCACCGTCTCCGCACTGATGACTGTGGCCACCATTTCCTCCAGCTCATCCAGCTCCTCCTGTGGCGCAGGACTCCCACCTCCAGTGGCCGTTGCTGCCTTCAGGTTGGCAGCGAGTTTCTGCTTGGTTTGGCTTTTGGCGTCATGCCAGCGCCTCTTGACCTCCTCCACACTCTGACTGCATTCACGTTGTTCACGATGGACTGCCATATTTCCGTTTGTGTTGCTGATGACACAGTGGAGGTGATGTACAGTTGTTGGTAGTGTTCGGTCACCTCCGTGACGATGATCCGGTTTTCCTGCGGACCGAACCCCGTCTTCCTCTTCCTCTTCTTTTTGCCCTTCTCCGGCCCCGGGGTTCGTGGCTGGTCGTCTGTGGGGCTTGTGGGGTTCGCGTTGTCCTCTGCACTGGGTCCGGGTGCGTCCATGGTGCTACGCAGTTGCATTTATTTGTCTTTTTTTCCTCTGCTTTTATAGTGCATTCTCACGCATGGCGCATGGGAATCGCAGGCCAGTCGCTGGTTTTCGCTGATTTTTGTATCGCCATTGGGGTCATCGCAACTTTTTTCGCGTTGGGGTTTCGCATTTTTTCAGCGTTGCGTTGATTTTAAGGAGGGCATTTGTCGCGTTCTCGTGAGGCTATCGCATGGTGCCGCCGGGTTGTGAATGCTGCGTTAACACGGTGTTATTTTCCCGCGATGGACTGCGATGTGAGAAGTTGCGTTAAGCGATTTTGGCGATAGTTAACAAGCGTTCTTGGGAATATCCCCCAAAGCGTACTACTGAATACCAGGATTAAGCCAATAGAGGCTCCAGTGAACTCCTAGAATTCAGTAGTAAACCAGAAATGTTACCATAGTAAGTAAAAGCTAAGCTCACTAACATATTATTGAATTAGGCCTTGTATTTGCAAATCATGTTGCAGGCACAAATAAGTCAACAATAAATGCCCACAAGGACCAGGAAATGAGTTATGCTTCCCAACTGCAGTTAATGCATATGATCTGAACCTTGTCACAGAATTTGTGTGTGAGTGAGCAATGCCCAGGTGTTTATTCCTATTCATTCATGCTTATCCTCTGACAGGCCCTGAATTAGCCCCCAACCTGGAAGTGTATATGAATCAATTTTGTGAAGTGCACCACTGCTTCCCCACGCTGGTAGGAGGATAAAGGTTTGTGCTAGTGCAGAAGAACAAAGCTTCATTCATGAGTGCTGCTCTACAAAGCTGTGTCATTTCTCTGGACTTGGTCGGCATCATATACCAAACAAAAGAGGTACTTAAGGGCTTATTTATGAGATGCTTGCGCCGCCAGAACATCACTTTTTTTGGCGCTCTGGCGGCGCAATCCTCTGTTTCATAATTATGAGGGGATGCAAAACCACTCTGCGTGTCTTTGCATGGCCTCATATATATGGAGTAAGACAAAGCAGTGCAATTTGATGCCTTGCCTTTCTCTGTGTCAAGGCGACATTCCATGGGCTCTGCGGTGGGTTTCCCCACACAAAACCTATGGATTTTGATGCTGCCACAGATTTACTTAATCACATAAACCTGAGGCAGCGCCAAAACCTTACGCCTCCCAAGAGCAGGCATAATGAGGAAAATATTTTCATGTCTCTCCGTTTTTTCCTCTTTCCATGTGTACTGCATTCTGCAGCACACATAGAAAGAGAAAAACACCTTATAGGATTTTTTTTGTGCAGGAAGGTGCACCTTCCTGCACATAAACAATCCTGCCAGCAATGGAGGCACCCTTCCACCATGATGCAAGGGTGCCTATGTTGGCGCTATGCAGAAAATTGTGCACCAGCACAGGGGGAAAGGGGAGCAATGCACCATAATACGGTGCATTCCTGCCCTTTGACATTGGCATAGGGCAGCACCGCAGGAAGGCTTGCGGAGCAGTTCTACACCAATTCCTCATAAATGAGGCCCTTAGTATGTAACTTCACACTCTTTAATGTGTCTTACTTTCTCTAAACCATTTCTAGCCTCAAATAGGTCACTCAGTTAAAGGTACAGATTTGTGACCACTTATGTCATTAACAAAACTCACCTTTTTGAATGGGGTACTCTCAAACGGGGGCTTTATCACATAACAGGAGAGGGTATAACATTATAGCCTTACAAGAGACCTGACTGATTGACCCTCTCCAATTGGAGGGTTATGTTCTTCATCACATTGATGCAATTAAAATGCACCGCTTTGGAAGGCCAAGGGGGGGGGTCTTGCGGTTTACGTTTCGATGGCATTGAAGGTGGACTCAGAGCAACTATCAATCTCCACTCCAGATCATCAGGTAATTAAACTTAGCTTCTGCCATGATTATTGGAAACACCCAGTGATATGGTTCAACATCTATACTCATCCTAATACACAAGATATCGGAAATAAGATTCACAAGCCCCACCTTAAACATAATGGTGACAGGCGATTTTAATACTAATATAATCCATACCCCAGAGAAGGATGAGCATTTGGCAGCTGAAAATGCTATCTTGGCAGTACTCCCATAAGCAATTCACCCTCCAAAAAGATCGGATCACTCTGGGAGCGAACTGGTTACCTCACTTGAACATCTAGAGCTAAGAGTAATCAAGGGCAGGCCTGAAGATGACAATTATCCACGGTTCACACACTACGGAGTAAACTCTGCATTAATAATTGATTATACAGTCTTCTCACTACCACTAATGAAACAATTAAGCAAGTTTAAAATCAAAACCTCAACGGAAAGTGCCCATTCATATCAACATTTGGAGCTAATGCTAAACCCAGTTGAACACCAGCAGGAACCAGGGGAAATCGGAAGTCTACAATCAGATAGCCTGAAGCATCTATTCTGGACTCATAACTCTCTTCCGAAGCTGGCCGCAAAGGCAAAAGTAATACTGGAAGCCAGCGCAATACAATATGTTAACCCAATCAAATTACGGCATACGTTCACAACAAAGCTGTTAAAACAATGCCCAGTATCGACATCTAGAGCAACAAAAACCATATAGAGTTCAGTTGGCATATCTTCCGAAACCCTAGCCCTAAGAAAAGCATTAAGGCGCGGAATTAAGAAAATTGAGAAATGTAGCTGAACTGCCCAAACATGGGAAAAAATAAAATCCTTGAGAAAGCAATATAAAAAGCAAGTCTGGGACAATCAAAAAATAAAAATCTGGAGAGTTCTGGGCAAAGATCCTGTTTAATTCAAAACATACAAACTCTACAGACTTTTGGGCAACTATCAATGGCATTGGTAGAGATGTAAGAATTATAAACAGCTCAAGCATCCAGGACAAAACCTGGGCAGCTCACTTGACTGAGATCTTCGGCAATCAAAAGTCCCTATCCATGCCAGCCACAAATACCTACGAAGAGATAAGCAGGATAGACATAACGAGGATGTCTGAGACTGCACTCCAACCAGTGGCACGGAACTGCACATCTGCAAAAGTGGCAATGACAATCATGGCAGGTCGACGAGATGGGGCTCCAGGTCCAAATGGCATTCCACAAGCAATTTACAAGCTCGACCCAGAGTACTGGGCCAGCACGCTATCAGCTTTTTACAACAAGGTGAGATTAAACAGGGTTAATCCCCAATAGTTGGAGAGGCTCAATAGTAAATCCAATTTTCAAGGTGGGGAATCAATGAAATCCATTGAACTACAGATTAATCGCCCTTATCGATTAAGAGGCCAAATACTACGCACCATTAATCTAGGAGGATCTGATGGAGTGGTCTGACTCCAACAATAAGATTCCTCTCAATCAGAATGGATTTTGAAAAGGTTATAGAACTACCATCAACACCCTCTGTTGCCGACAAATGTAAGCGACTAAAGAAAAATGTGTTCTTATGCTTTATAGACCTGAAAGTCACCTTTGATCAAGTTAATAGAGCCCTACTGTGGCCGAAACTAAGGCGGTAGGGGCTCCATGAAAAAACTTTACGAGCAATAGAACAACTGTACACCGACACCTGGATCCAAATTAAGCTGGCATATGGGACGCGACTGTCCAGGCGTATACACACATCCATCGGCCTAAAGCAAGGCTGTGTCCTGGCACCCCATATTTTCAATCTGTTTATAGCTGATCTATCAATGGGCCTCGATCAAGTAAACTCTCATCTCCCCAGGCTAGGTGCACTGCCACTGTCACACTTGTCATATAGGGATGACATAGTGCTGCTAAGTCATACAAGAGCAGGTCTACAAAGGTCAATGGATGAAGTCTCGGCATTCGCCATGGCAAATAAACTGGAAATCAATACAACAAAAACGATGACTATGGGAAATGGCATTGGCACCTCACTAAGGATTAAATCAAATGACATAACGCCAGAGAAAGTAAGTAGCTATAAATACTTGGTTGTTATCATAGATAAAAAGTTACATTTTATGATGCATAAACAATATCTGGTGAAAAAAGTAAGGCACTGATGCACGCCTTCTGCGTACTTGCTAAAAAACTGGATGGCCCTTCTTTTAAACCACTATTAGCTATTATTGCCACAAAATTACTGCCATCACTGTCATTTGCAAGTGCCGTTATGCATGGGAAAGATGCTTCCACTCTAGATAAAATACAGACAAATACTTACAAGCGAGTTTTTGGGTTCCTCTAGAGTGCCTTCCCCTGCCCAAGTTCGACTGGAATTTGGTCTGAAAAAGCAAAGCATCGCAAGAAGATACACCATCGTTAAAAAATCGCACAAAATACAGAGTAATCATAATAGCCCATTAGTTAGTGCATTATGGCAGTCAGTGGATAATGACAATAACGCAATATATGGTAAATACTGGAGGTCCTCACTATTAGAAACAAATAGTATCAACTTATGGGACCTACATTTACCATATCACACATTTTGTCGAGCTATCAATAAAGTAGCCATTTGCATTCCCTCATTGAAGATAAGCAGAAACTAACTTCACAGCCGCTTTGTTGTTTGGAGGAGGTCGTTGCTGGACATCGAGGGGACTGCAAGTCCCAGGAAGCCTTGCCTGCCACTAATGTGCCGCACCTGAGCAGGGGAAAAGCCTACATAGCCTCTCGCGGCACCCGCTTCGCGGGACGCGTGCGGGCGCGCGCCGGGCGAAGCCTGGGCCAAGGGCAGGCCTGTCTGAGCCCGTCAGAGACAGGAAGAGGCTGGGCTGGGCCACCCCTCCGTGACTACATGCATTAGGGTGGATGTCAGTTACTGAAATAAGGTACAGTTTAGTTTTGGACTTGTGTATCCCGAGGGATTGTTTGTAATCAAAAAATAGCTTGCCGACAGAATGAGCAAACGCAAGGTCACGGGTCCACTGGTAGGAGGGGGGGTTGTGGGAACCCTGGACGCTTTCCTGACCAGAGCAGAGTCAGTTTTGACCCATCAGATTCAGCTCACAGAAAAAAGACTCTCACTTGATACATTTGCGGCTCAAAAACGGTCATCAATGGGAGGCCTAGTTATGGCTAAATCCCCAAGGGGTGGGCAGCAATCTGTGGACTACTTATGTTCTGTCACCCCTGGTTCTAGTAACATTGGGGAAACAGTCAATCTTCCAATCCTGTCATCAGCGATTACAGTCGAGCAGATGAATTCCACTAATTCTGCCCATAATATCGTAGGGGACGATGAGCCTGTTTTTTCGCCCATACTGGTTGAGGAGACATCGATTCCTTCCATGGCACAAAATGCACAAAATGCAACTTTATCTGGCTCATGCCGTGGTGAGGTTATTACCCGATCCAAAGGGGCCACCAGGCAAAGCTTGATAAGTATACCGAAGTCTCTGACGGCATGCAGTGGAGAGTCGCCTGCGAAGCGAACGAGGGGAGGAGTTACACAAAAACAAAAGCAAAAACAAAAACCTAGATCCAAGCATCATGTAATGAGGTATCCTGATAAGTCCGCCTCAGAATCTAACAAAGGATTGGCCACGGATCAACTTCTAAAAAGTGGCAATGACACTAGCGTGGGGCTTGGGGACGACCCCGATCAATGGAGAAGATTGGAGACTTTGATGACTGTTCTCTTGGGGCCCCTTCTATGCAAACTAGGGACAATTGATGAAAAACTACTGTTACTCCTGAATTCTAGTAGTCCACTAGCTAATCAAGGGGCATGTAGTTGTGCACATGTTGCTCAGGAAGAATCTGAAGTTCCCAAAGTTCCAGCCCCATTGCCTGTAAATGTAATTGAGAGGAGGAAAAATGGGGATAGCGAATATATAACAGGGGTAGTTGTTGCAGCCAATAGTGTCCCACATGTATACCCGGCAGTAACTAGACCCAATGCAAGCACTGGCGCTAGGGGACGCAGGGAAGTGACGACAGGGAGTCCAGGTAATCCCTTACTACAGCAAGCAGATACTGTAAGGATAGAAAGGGGAGATAATGCAAATCAATATTTAAAAGAATTGCCTTCTCTAAGTGCTCAGAGCACTATAGGCTTACCAGTTTTAGACTTACCCCCAGCCTCATGTCCGTATACAGTTGTTCTAACTGGTGTCCCAGCACATACAAGCCAAAAAGAGGAACCCGCGACCCAATTGATTAATAAGGTGGCGCATTGGATGGGTAGGAATGCAGGGTTTAATATCAGAGATCACAGACACATCCTGATGGCAAGGAGGGTGTCCTAGATCAGCAGAACCAGGAAAGCTTTCTCAGGGGATTGTGTAATTGTGATGCTTAGACACCCCGACCCTGTGCGTAAGATTCTTTCGCAGAGTAATGGGTTCTACCAAGCTGAGGTGGACTCAAGCATTAAATTGCTTCCATTGGGCTTTTTTTATAGACCCCTGCCGAACTTGAACCAACGTTGTGGATACGTGGGTCAACAGGAGAGTGCAATTGGGTGGGCCTCTACAGCACCGACAAATAACATCTTTGCACCATTAAGAGACCTAAATGATATTGATTGACTAGGTACGTTGGGGGATGTTGACAGAGCCCGTGACACCCCCGTGATCATTAAAGACCCTGGGGGGAGAGGAGAAGAGATCAACACGGGGATAGCTAAAGGCCAAATTACCAATGATTATCAGGTTGTAAACGCCCATGTGGACTATAGTTTAAATAAGAAAGTCTATAGGACCCATAGTCCCCAGGTATCTGCTAGTGTAGAAAGGCAAAATGATAGAGAAATAAAAATAGTCTCCTGGAATATAGCAGGTCTATCTACTAAATTTAAGAATGAACAATGGCTACTTTACATACGGGAATTTCAGGTAATTTGCTTACAAGAAACATGGGAACCAGTAAACGATAACTTTTTTCTAGAGGGCTATAAAACCTTCTTTTGTCCAGCGCATAAGACTACATCAGGGAGAGCCAGGGGAGGGTTGGTCATATTTGTAGAACTTACACTACAGGGAAGATGGACAGATTTGGCTTGGGGCTCAGAAGTAGCGCAGGGGCTTACATTTTTTAATAAGGGTTACAGGTTACTTTTTATAAACTTTTATAATGCAACACCACATGGACAGGGTTCTGCTAGCCTGCATGAACTGGACACTAGACTTACCCAGACACATGAGCGAGGGTTGATGGCGCTTCAGCTGGTTATAGCAGGCGATTTTAACTGTCATTTGTGCCCAAACCTGAGAGTAGCTTGTGGGGATTGGGCGTCTTGTACGCTTGAGGATGGCCCTCATATGGAACACACAAAGGAGGGAAGGGAACTCTGTGGCCTATTAAATACGTATGCGTTAACACACACCATTGACCTGATTGATGTTAGACAGGATACAATGGTTCATCCCACATTTAAAGGTAGAGGATGTGCCTCATTTATTGATTTTATTTTTGTTTCCGCAGTACTCAGAAATTGTGTGTCTGGGTTCAGTATTGGCCATAGTGCCTTCAGTGATCACAATCCTCTTGCATTATCCCTTGTTGACGCACACCACCGCCAGGAACCCCTTAGAGCGGGAGGGGGGGTGGTAAGGGCTATGGATCAAGGTAGGAGGCTGAGATGGACACAGGTCAATGGCGAGGCCTTCTATAGATCTCTTTTAAAAGAAGGCGAACAGGTCATCCTAAGGTGTTTAGACCTAGAAGTGGAAGGAGTAGAATTAGTTGAGGCCTTTAAGGGCGTTGCCCAAATAGTTGATAGTTTGCTTAGAGCCCCAGCCTATAGGGTCAAAACGGATAACCCGAGATGGTTTGACCCACAGTGCTCTTGTGCCCTTAGAGAGTTGAAAGATGCTCTAAAGTCCTCTCCAACAGATAGGGACCGGGTGACTCTTTGTCGTAAAAAATATAAGTCTGCCATCAAGGGACGTAAAGGTCAATTACAACAGCAAGCCTGGGAAGATTTGACAGAGGCGATGGCACTAAAGGATTCCACCGCCTTCTGGAGAGTCATAAATAATCCCTGTTTTCAAGATGCTAACAAACCAGGGCTAGGCAATAATATTCTGCCGGAGCAATGGTATGAGCACTTCCAAGGGCTTTATAATCACCATCCCAGTATGGTTCAGTTGCAGGTTCATAGTGGGGAGCAGAGGGCATCACCATTAAGATTCTCGCTGGGTGAGGTTAAAACAGGAATTGAAGGACTAACCAGGAACAAGGCCCCGGGCCCAGATGGGATCCCACCTGACCTTTTTATAAGTAATGTGGATCTCTGGGCGCCTATCCTGACCAGGGTCATAAACGCAGCAGTGGACACAGTAATGCCAGCCTCTTGGTCCACAGCCACGATTGTCCCTATTTTTAAAAAAGGTAACAAGGATAGCCCACAATGTTACCGCCCGATTTCCCTCATTGATGTGTCAGCGAAGGTATTAGGGCGGGTGGTCTTAAGCCGGCTAACCGATTGGGCTGAGGATCATCAAGTTATAACTGACGTCCAATTTGGTTTTAGGCCTGGGAAATCTACCACCGACCAATGCCTTAATTTATACCTTCTTTCAGCCAAATATACAGCAGTCAGTCCAGGGACGATGTACCTGGCATTTATGGACCTGACTGCGGCCTTTGACAGTGTCAATCGAGGGAAATTATGGGCAATTATGGGTGGGCTCGGTGTGGATCCGGGGCTTATTAACACCTTACAATCTTTACATCTGAATACCACTGCTGCGGTTAGATACAGCCAGGAGGGTAAACTAACAAAATCCTTCATGTGTTCTAGTGGGGTCAGACAGGGCTGTATACTAGCTCCTTTCTTATTTACGTTATATATAAACGTCCTCGATCAAGCACTAAGCACCTTACAGATAGACACTCCTAGGATAGGTACCCATGGGATCCCAGTTCTGCTTTATGCAGTTGACGCGGTACTCCTGGCCCGTACCCCTAAAAGCCTGCAGCTCTTAATAGATGGCTTTGTGTCGTTTATGGGGAATCTGGATTTGTCCCCCAACCTGGCAAAATCCTATGTCATGGAAGTGGGTAAAAAACCAGGCAAATCCTACAACTATAAAATTGGATCTCACTGTTTGGGAAAGGTACAGTCCTTTTCGTACCTGGGGATTTTATTTGATGGTCGATTACATTTTAAATATTTATTAGAAGAGAAATGCCGATCGATGACCAGATGTACAGGGTCAATAATGAATTTTGCACAAAGGCTAGGACGGTGGTCCCCAGAACAGGTTTTAAGACTATATAGTTCCATGTGCTGTGCTAAAGTGCTGTATGGTAGTGAGGTGTGGGGATTTATAGAGGCTAATCAATTACAGATTGAAGAGAATAAGTATTTTCGGCGTCTGCTAAAAGTCCCCCAGAGTACGCCATCCCTTATTGTCCATGAAGAACTGGGTGTCCGCTACATTACGGATAGGATGGCAGTCAAACCCCTAGTTTGTTGGGTAAAGATCTGGGCAAATGAGGAGGCGGCCTTAAGCAGGCAGGTTATAGAAGACTGTCTCTCCTTGGACCATGGGCTCAAAATCCCTTGGTTAAAGTATGTGAAGGAGTCTTTTGAGAAAATAGGATGTGCAGAGCTTTTCACTAATCCTTCTAGAATGACCTTGCAGGATAAGGCCCTGGTCAAGGATCGGTTCTTTAAGTGTGCCTCGACGCTCCGGGGAGACAGAGAATTAGTTAAGCTGTCAGTGAGAGAATATATAGCAACTAAGTCTACCGAGGGCATTGAACCGTACTTGTCTTGTCTAAGTAGCGCCCATGATAGATTTTTAATGACCCGATTTAGGCTAAATCTTTTGCATCACGTTTTAGCAGAACCGGCAGGGTTCACATTGTCCACAGAGATGAAGGGGCCCTGTGGCTGCGACCATAGGTCTCCACAGGACACCCTTCACTTTGTTTTATTATGCCCTTTTTATTCACATCCTAGAAGTCGTTTTTTGAAGGGCATTTTAAAGAGAGCTAGGTTTAAACAAGCACGGGTGGCCCTGTTATTTTTTAAATTGTCCCCAGATGCTTTTACACTTTTTTGTACCATCAACTTTTTAAGGGCTGCGGTTAGATTAAGGACCACAAAGGGTAGCGGAAGCCCATAGATTTCTTGCGTCCATTTTTTATATTGTTTTAAAAATGGTTTGTTGAGATGCGTATAGCTTCACCCATGTACTGAAATTGTATTGTGTAGGAATTATACTGATGAATTGTTCTTTTTAACCCTGTTGAAAATTGCCACTTTTATGGTATTTTTTATATGCCGAATAAAGATAAAGATAAAAAAAAACAAAAAACTTCACAGTCACACGCCTGGATGGTGGTTCAATCCTATATTAGTTTAAAACCAGCAGAATACTTCAGCAAGACATACCCAGCATATCTAAAAAGAAAGCTAATGGCTCTTAGATTCGGAGTTCTGCCATCCTTAGCTGACCTACCCACATGGAGATATAGAGGCTCAATATTGTGCAGACTTTGTGATGCACCAAAGGAAGACATAATACGCCTAGTCAGCCATTGCCCGGCCTTAAAGAAACCCCGAACTCTATTACTGAAACATGCATTTAATGAACGGGAGATTTGAACATGCCGGATGGCAATAATTAAGAGCCTATCTCCCACAGATCCAGAGATCAACTGTAAATTGCTGAAATTTCTGACACTGCATGAGAAACAAATGAACTCTGCCTGATTTCTAGAACACAACATAACCCCTGAGACTCCTAGGTTATTCCATCAAAGAAACAGTATTTTCTGAAATAAAACAACAACAGCGGCATGACCAGGTTATTTCAGGGAAAGGTTGACCATTTGAAAATCAAGCAATCATTTTAATCAACTCCCCGGGAGCAATGCGTTCACTTACAATCATGTATGCAAGTTATCACTCTCTTGGCAGGCGAAGGTTCAATAATAACGGGAACAATAATACTATTATAAACACAAGTCCAGCGACCATTCCTAGTGACAGCGGGGAATTCATGTTGCCCAGTGGGTCAAACAACGCAACAAATAAACATCATCCACAATGGCACCGTACTCACTGTAACTACTAGTGATTTTAGGATACTTAGCATTTTAGAATGGATTTTAAACAGTACACATAATGTTAATTTTACTCATTGTTTATATGTTTTATGAAATTACCATATGTAAGGTTATTGTGATGGTTTTTATTAACTTACACCAATAAAGATTGATTGGTTGATTGATTGATTAAATGGAGTAGGCAATGAGGATTTCCTGTGGGATACACACTCTGCCATTACAAGGAGGCCGGGCTTAGGCTTTATATCATTCTAATTAGCCACGGCCTCACAAATAAATGTGGTGAATAAACAAAATATCAAGTTAAAATATTGTGTAGACAAAATATTGTGTCAAGAATTTCTAGAAATAAAATATCATGAAGGTATTTTTCCATGGGAAAACAAAGTTTTACTATACTTAACTCCACATATATGTACCATGATGATATATATATCTTCAAGGTACACAGATGTGAAGTTAAGAATAGTAAATTTATACTTACCCTATTTGCAATTATGTTAAAAAGATGACACTTCATAATAAAGTTGTCTCTGGTATTATCTCAGCATCTCCTCTCTCCACAATTACATCGCTCTCTGTCGCCTGCTTGACAGAGTAGAATCTCTCCAACATCAACACTCTAAGGCAGGCTGCAAAGCCTAACTGTAAGAATACACCAACTGGGAATGAAGGTAGGGGGTTACCATAAAGGGGAATACCATCTTGGTATATTACATATATATTCATAGCAAACAAGCTGACAATATATCATATGTACTATAATACACAAGCTGGCATTATAACAAATTACCTTCTTGATATTTTGGTTCTCTATACTTTTGACACAATATTCTGTACACACAATATTTTTGTCAATGATATTCTATCAGACAACCATAAATGCACCTGAGAGTTAGTAAGATTACACATTACAAAATAAATATCAACTATCAGGTGAGAATGGCAGTGCACAATGGTGCCCACTCTGAAGCATAACAGAATTACAAACATTGGGGGATATTCTCAAGAACGTGCGATAATCATCGCCAAAACAGGCTAACGCAATTTTTGATATCGCCGTCTATCGCGGGAAAATAACTCCATGTTAACGTCCTATTCTCAACACGACGATAACATGCGATAGTTTCCCGATAACGCGTCAAATGTCCGCGATAAAAGTACCGGGACGGCGATAAAAATCTAATCCCTTACATGAAAAAAGTTGCGATGGGCCCAACTGCGATAAAAAATTCAGCGACAAGCAGCGCCAGGCCTGCAAGTCCCACAAGTCAGGCGGGAAAAACCACCATAAAAGCTGCAACAAAAAACACAAACAAAACACAAACAACTGCGAAGCACCATGGAGGTAGCCGGAGCAAGTACAGAGGACAACCAGAACCCCACAAGCCCCACGGAGGACCAGCCTGGGACCTCGGGGTCAGGGAAGGGCAAGGAGAAGAAGAAGAGGAACCTGCGTTTCAGTACACAGGAAAACCAGATCCTCATTACAGAGGTGACAGAACACCACCACCAACTGTTCATCACCTCCACTGTGTCATTGGCAACTAAAAATACAATATGGCAGTCCATCTTGGCCAAGGTGAATGCAGTCGGAGTGAAGAGAAGGGAAGTGGATGACTGCAAGAAGTGCTGGACTGATGTGAAGCACAAAACCAAGCTGAAACTCGCAGCAAACCTGAAAGCAGCAATGCAGACTGGAGGTGGGAGTCCAGCGACACACCAGGAGCTGGATGAGATGGAGGAAATGGTGACCCGAGTCATCATTGGGGAGACAGTGGCAGGAGTTGGGGGACCGGACACTGCACAACATGACCTGAGCCAACAGCAACAGGGTGAGTAACAACCAGGGACTGGGGGACGGGGGGAGATGGGCACAATGGCACACATGCACAATTAAGTATAGCACATCTGCGGACAAACCATGCCCAAGAGTCACAACTCCGACCAAGAGCCCAATTTACCCAAGTCTGCAACATCTCAACACTGTATAAGCACAAAAGTGAAAGGCACACCACCTGAAAGGGATAAGGGCCAGCCAAATCAGATCTGAAGGGGCAACACACCCACAATGCAGCACACACACATAAGAATCAGAGCACCTCAACATTGACAACAATGTGGTACAAACTGCAACACTTTCACAACAGAACATAGGACACAACTGCTGCCGCTTGTGTGTAGAAAATGGCCATTCGCATTTGGCATAGCAGGAAACTGTGAGATGATAATGTACAAGTACAACCTCACGTCCCTGATGGTGTAGAAAGGTCAACTGTCCCGCATCAAATAGGCATCTCCTCACAAACAGTCACAATGTACATTGTCATGCAGTCTGTTAGTAAACTTGTACAATGTGTGAACATACATGTGAACACAATGTCAATCTGCATCTCCCCTTCACATTGCAGAGGGAGAATCAACACCTCCTGCAGAGCAGACCCAACAACTCAGCACTGATGATGAAGAGGACCTCCCCAACATCGACACCGACGCCCTCCAACAGCTCATGGACAGCTTCGGCACCCCACCTCCAGGAGCAGGGCAGCCCAGCTGCATCGAGGAGACCCCACCCCCTGCACAGACCACACAGCAGGAAGCACCCAACACCACGGCTGTCTCCCAGGACCCCCACGACCAACACATGGCATTCCAACGCCGTGTGTTAGGGTGCCAAGAGAAGATGGCTGATCAGCTGCGGGTGGGGTTCGACCTCATGGCAGCCAAACTAGATGCCATACATGGGTGTCTAAGTCCCATCAGGGATGACTTACAGTCCCTAAAGGACACCCACTGTCCGCTCCATACTCTCCAACAATCCATGGCTGACATCGCTGGAGTCATGACTCTGAGCCAAGAACAACTGTCTAGTCAGAGTGGGTCCAGCGATGTCAGCCGGGAGTTGGGACACATAAGGAGAATGATGGAGAGCTTGGAGCGGATGCAGGTGGAAAGAATGTTTGCCACCACTGCACACCAGCAAGATGTAGCTGTGATCTTCCATGCCCTGCAGATCCTCGTCATGGCATTGCCGCCACAAGGCCTGGCGCGGATGAATGCTGCTGCTACTACTCCATCCACATCTCCGCCCCCTGAAGTGTCAGTGCCACACAGTGCGGCAGACATTCCACCTCCGGCCCCTGATGTGTCAGTGCCACACAGTGATGCAGAATAAACACCACCACCCACATGTGAGGCACCTGACACATCAGAGGATGAAGATGATGATGAATCTGGCTTTGTGGTAAGAATGAAGTGGTAGCATTAATCTCAGCCATATGGCCTGTTTCAGCTTGGTTCTGCCCTCTGCACCATGCCCTGGAATAACACCTTCCACTGTCCCCCGATACACTCAGCGACACTCACCTTGGACCTCGACATGGACTGCCATATTTTGTTTGGATACCAATGACACAGCAATCACACTGCGGACTGAAGTCTTCCTCTTCTGATGAACTTGTCAATCCCTAAAGGACTCTGGCTGGCCCTCCACGGGGCAACAATGTAAAGTGGGGTTTGCATGGCCCTGTACTGCTCTAGCTTCAACACTCCACTGAATGCAAATATAACATTCTAATTCACACAGATGTGTCATGGCTATGATCAATCAAGTATGAAAGTATGGATGAATGTAGGGACAGTGATTCCACAAAAAGGTAGTCCCTGGGTAATGCTATCAATGCGCATGTATGGCCGTGACCCAGATAGGCAGTGATACATACATTGTCTAACCCTGGGCGTAGTTCGCGAAGTAACGCTTCGCGAAGCTACGCAAAGTGCAGTTCGCACTACGCGAGCTACGCGTAGCACTACGCGAACTGCGTAGTGCGCTGTTCGCAATGATTGCACAGTGCCGGATGCTTGTCCGCACTGTGCAATCATTGAAAATGGCATCTTGCACAGTGCGAGCTGTGCTTTTACTGCCGCTCGAGTAGATTTTTACTCGAGCGGCAGCTTTCTCAACGCGGACTGGTAGTTTCTCATCGCGAGCGGTCGCGAGCATACGCGACCACTCGCAATGAGAAACCTGACCTCCCCGCGTTGAGAATCTCGCCGGGAGGTTTATTTTCCACGCTCGCGATCGGCAACTTGATGTTGCTGATCGCGAACGAGGAAAAAGTCTCGCCGGGATGTCATTTTGCTTGCTCGCGGTCGCCAACTTGACGTTGAGGACCGCGAGCAAGCAAAAAATGACCGCTGCACTACGCTACGCTACGCTACGCATGTTTGCACTGTGCTACGTGCAATTCACGTAGTGCGAAGTAGCGCAAACTTCGCAAACTACGCGAGCGTAGCGTAGTTTTCCGCCCAGGCCTAACATTGTCATTCAAATCAACACTCATCACAGTTGAATACAAGTGAAGGTATGAAGACTTTATTCGCATATGCGTGTCAGTATGGGCAAGATAAGTGCCACAACATGCAGACCAATGCTGCAGTATGTCAGAATGAGGAACGTTGCCAAGCGCCGCTGTCCATTCCGGGGGAGTGCCTCACCTTTCACAGGTGTGTGTTAACCCGAGTTGTTGTCCGCTCATGTATTCGGAGTCCAGGCGAATGCAGCCATGTCCACTGTTGTCGTGGGATATGTGACCAGATCACCAAGATGCAACAAGGTGTTGGGACATGTGCAATGGGTTCCATTCTGTTGTGGCTGCAGGTACGTAGTTACTCGTCCATGAAAGTGATTGCAGCTTCGCAGGCTATCATTTCCAACATGAGGTCGTTGTCGACTTCATCAAACAGGACGGTGAGGCAATCCATTAGCAGGTCCGGACAGATGTGCTGCGTCCACCCCCTTACACCAATTAGCACTACAGCCCAATAGGGGAGCGGTTCAATGTGGTCACTGCACACAAGGAGTTGTGCAATCTCCCAGGTCCAGCTGCCGGCATGTATGCCAAGTATCAAGGCATCCCATAAACGGGTATCATGGTGACACTCCTGGTCGTGGGCCAACAGGGGGCGCACACACATGTCAAAATCTAGTTCAGCTACCGTCCTGTTGGATAGGCAGACATCCATGGACCACTCGAATATGCACGATCAACAATGCAACACAGGCTGAACACAGGTGACGTTGGCAAGGCGGAAGCTTAGCTGGTAACTGATCCGCAGCACTGCCAATGGCAGTGCCCCCAGTAAATGCAGCATACGTGCCCGGTACAGTTCCACGTGACAGGGGTTGTGCATGTGTCCGGGATGTTCTGCCATTGCGTTAGTGGCTCTGGTTGAAGCGGCACTGTTCTGACCTTCACCAATTCTGTGGATGAAATGCCACAGCTCGGATCAATGAGTTGTTTCAGTGTGCAACGGTTGTACACCTGGGATGGTGTGGGAGTAAGTGTGAAGGCCATTCCATGCAAGATAACTTTGAGCAAGCACTTCTGTGTGTGGGGTGTGTATACGTTGGTCTTTCGTCGGGCTGTGCATAGTGTGGGAGTCATCATCAGCTGCTATAGTATCTGTCCGGGGGTGCGGGGCACATGCAATTCCGAGGTCAGAGGTGCAGATGTGCTTCCGCCTGATAGTTCAGACAAAGGCGCTTTCATCCCTAATGTTAGTTTGTCATCTGCCTGCATTCAGGAAATGTGATGTGGCTTGTTGGGAGTGGGGTGGGATGTGTGCGACTTTGGGATTCATGTTTGACATGTCTTGCATGTGGCAAATGAGCGGCATCACTGTGTGTTAAGTTGCCTCACAGCTGCCCCTCCCTCCCCCGAGCCTATTTACTTGTGTGCGCTGCGCGGTTGCATCACTTGCACTCCTATGGCACACCATTGTCATGCCTGTCTGCGCATGTCCACAAGCCTGACAACGACATTGTGATGTTGGCCATTGAAGGTGGGCGGCCACGTGAGTGTAGGCCTATGGTAAGGATAGGGCGGACACAGATGTAGAGTACATGCCTGGCTGAACTCGCGCTGCGTTTAAGGCTAGGCATTTGGCTCATGCTGCGGCAATACAGATACACACAACACATGGCATGTATGAGCCAAGACCCCGAGCGGTCTTGCGCTCCTTCATTTCTCTGTTCGTGCGAGCCCGCCCTCTGGGTGCATGCTACATTGCAACATTGCCGATTGCGGGCCGGGTGGCGCTGCCACTACAACAGAGACACACGCATTAGTTACTTCCTTGTCCAGGCCAGCACTGAACCACGCCCAGAGCACCGGGCAAATTGTTCACACCCCTACACTGGACTGGCGTACGCCGGCCCAGCCCACTATGCTTACGCTTACAGGGGGGGGACAAAGCTACATGTCAAAGGTCTTACCCACTGCCTGAGGTGACATGGTTGCGTCCGCTGTCCACAGCACAATGTAATGTGGTAGGGCCCGGGCCCATCATGCATACATAATGACCACAAGGACACACTTAGATAGATAGTGGAGCTGGCTACCGGCATGTGCGCCCAGCCCCTTTTTATTACAAGGGTCACATGTCCAGTGACGCCTGTGCTGGATGGGTGTTGGGTGAGTGTAAGCCAGCCCTCAGGGAGTGGTTGGTGCTGGCAACAACTAGAACAGTGATCATTGGATCACACACACAAGACTCAATCATGAAGGGTCCATGACTTGTGGTGCACTGAGGTAGGGGCACCAGCTCTGACATCACACACAGAAGACTCAGTCATAAAGGGTCCATGACTTGCAGTGCACTGAGGTAGGGGCACCAGATCTGGAATCACACACACAAGACTCAATCATGAAGGGTCCATGACTTGTGGTGAACTGAGGTAGGGGCACCAACTCTGACATCACACACAGAAGACTCAGTCATAAAGGGTCCATGACTTGCAGTAGGGGCACCTGAAGCGCTCAGCGGGTGCGCAGCCTGCGATGATGCGTGGTCTGGGCGGGCCGCACTGGAAGCAATGTCTGTTGCCTACTGGACTGCGCCATAAATAAATCAAGACTCAATTTGAATTGGGGGACCTGCTGACCGCAGTGTAGGCCAAAGGCAGTAGTCAGCAAGGGCCCACAGCCATGTGGTGATGACTTGTGGTGCACTGAGTTAGTGGCACCTGAAGCACTCAGTGGGTGTGCAGCCAGCGATGATGGCGTGTCCTTGCAGGTCAGGATTGGATTTGATATGTGTGAGTCCTGCTGACCGCTGTGTAGGCCGGAGGCAGCGGCCAGCAAGGACCCACAGCCACGTGGCGATGACTTGAGCTGCACAGAGTTAGTGGCACCTGAAGCGCTCAGCGGGTGCGCAGCCTGCGATGATGCGTCGTCCGGGCGGGCCGACCTGGAAGCAATGTCTGTTGCCTACTGGACTGCGCCATAAATAAATCAAGACTCGATTTGAATTGGGGGACCTGCTGACCGCAGTGTAGGCCGAAGGCAGTAGCCAGCACACACATAACTCCGCGGTGCTGTGCCGCTAGGTGCGCTGGGGGCCTGTGTCGCGGAAGCCAGCGATCGGCTGAGGAGGCTGGTGGTCACGGCGGTGGACTCGTGGCAGGGTGAGGGGCGCCGCCCTGGCAGACGCGTTGCCCATCCGGGAAGTGAACCACACCCAGAGCCCCGGCCTATTTATTCACACTCCTACGCTGGACTGGTGTACGTCGGACAAGCCCACTCTGCTTACGCTTACAGGGGGGGGATGACACAGCTACATGACCGAGGTCTTCCCCACTGCCTGAGGTAACATGGTTGTGTCCACTGTCCACAACACTACAAACACCAGCAGTATATGTCCACATGGACATGTCTGTGCTCTGCATACTGAAGTCTGTCCAGCACATCACCGCCACAATTGGCATTGTGCACATTCTTATTCATGGGTGACTTGCCTCCTTCACACATACTTGGTTCCCACCTCTCCCCACATTCTGCAATTGTGTGGCTGAGGGGCCATGCCGTTTTCGGAAGGTCAGCAGTCTTGTTCTGCGCTGCCACGGTAGTAGTCTGGGGGGGTGAGGGAGGCCTGGGGGTGGTGGCAGTGGGTGTTGTGGACCTCTTGGGTCTCCGAGCTGCATGGTCAGTAGCTCTATGACATGTGTTGGTCTTCAGATGTGGCTCTGGGTTGGGCTCCCTTTCATGCTGCAGGTTGTCGTCCTGCTTTACACCAGTAAAAGGCAGGTGTTAAATGCCTGCTGCTAACGCGCCTTAGCACCTGTTTTTGGATCGCATCGCAGATCTGGCTGGTCGTTGAGAATATGGCGAAGTGGTGTTTTCGTGTGTTTTTGCACGGGAACGCCTACTCTGCATATCATTAGTGTTAGTTGTCGCTCTCATCTGTGGCAATGTTTTTTGCGGAAGCTATCGCTGGAAAACTGGCGATATAGGCAGTTTGCACCAGCTTGAGAATTGGGCGATAAATCTATCGCCACCTTTGCGGCGCTAAAGTGCCGATAAATCGGCGATAAGTCCTTGAGAATATGCCCCATTGTGTGCCTCCAGAGCACATTAGAGTCAGGTTTGTTTTTGTATGAACTTCTTTTGAGGATTTTGGTCTGAATGGATGGTTCACGGTTCTGGGTTTTGTCTGCCTGAGGTAGGGGTGACCATATCCGGTAGCTATTGTGCTACTAACAATGGAATGCCAGAGCAGACAGTGCCTTCCAGAAGGAGTCCCCAAAAGTGAAAACCCCAAAGGGAAACAGCTTCTGGTGGTAGCGGAGACTACAGGAGGTGGATTGAAACAGCAGGTGTCCAAGGAGAAAACAGGACTCAGAACTGCAGGCAGTGGACCAGAAGAAAGGAAGGACTAGAACAGAACCCTGGAAACAGGAACACCAGGAGGCAAGATTGCCAACAGGAACGAAGATCTGGAGAAGAATTCCAAAAAGGAGCGAGGACACACCAACAGGAGCGAGGAGTGTTGCAATGCAAGGAGAAAAAAAGTTCAGCCTCTTAAATACCCATAGAAAGGAAGTGATAAAGAGGAAATGATAGGCCACCAACTTGGTTTGGGAAAGGTAATAGAAAAAGCATGGAAGTGCCGCCATGATTGTCAGTTAGATGCAACAAAGCCCTTCCTGAAGCATTCTGGGACAAATATTAGTGAGAACATGGCCCCCAGCGAGAAGAATGCCTCCAGACTGACCACACAGCAAAACGAAGAATGGGCCTCTGTGGCTGCCACCATGACCTTGTAGGCATCTGGTGAGTGCTAGGAGCATTCCGTAACACAACGTTGGACGCGGCAAGGGAGATGGTGGAACACCACATGGTACCACAGTGTGTCTGGGAGGAAGAGGGGAGAGCAGCGTCCGATTCCCAGCCCGCTGCGTGACACATTAGTAATAGGGCTATCAATGTGTAAGTCACTTGGGGGCCAAATCAGATATTTTTAGCTTAGACTTATCTGCATGACTATTTATAAAAGGGACCACTTTGGGTGGGATGAAGGGGCTATTTCCTTTATCTAAAACGTTCTTAATCTCACTTGCACTGAGATTCCATTCTCTGTACTAGGATATTTGGGCCAAACTGAGGAACATGTTAATCATGCATTCAAAGAGATATAACTGCCCTTCTTTACACTCAATCCCAACAACTTTCATCTTCCTCTGACCACCAATTATGCATGCGCTGTATAAACATCATCCTCTCCTACTTGTCCAACTTGACGTATTTCTCTAAAACTTTAAAATTTGCCAGAAATCTAACAAGTCCTCTTCCCTTCCATAGACCATTGATGGGCTGCAAGTGGGCCTATGGCTCACAAGAGGACAGGACCCAAAATACAATACAGATACATAAAGTTTTGCTAAGAAAAAAAAAATCTTTTTGGCTATGCGGTTAGCAGCGGTATTTGTACCTCTGCTGTCACCCAGGGAAACCTACTAAACCCAGACATTTCTGGAAACCAAACACCCAAGGGAGTCCAGGGGTGTGTGACCTGTGTGCATCTCACACAGTTACACAGTTCTCTTACCCAGAATGCCATGAAAATCTAAAATGTTGGCTAAAATCATGTATTTTTCTCTTTTTTGTGTGAGGAAATGTTCCAGAAGCTGAAGGAATTCCCAAAATTCCTACTACCCTGCAATTCCACACTTTCCCTAATAAAAATGGTACTGCACTTTTATGGCTGAGCTGATTATTTGAGACAGGAGCAGACCAAAGCAGGTACTATGTGTGGACCACATTGACTTCAAATGGGGTGCAGAAGGACTGTTTTTCTCTTTTTGGGGTAGGGACACAGCCAGATGTATGTAATGACTGCCCACCCTTTCTTTTATTTTTGTTTATTTGCCCTCGTGTCTAGCAGGTTCTCACCCCAGAATCTTCCATCTGAGTTTAGAAAGACTGTTTTACTCTTTTGGGGTGAGGGTTTGGACCTATTCCTGCCTGGGACTCCCCACCCTTCTTTTCTTTAAAAAAATTGGCCCTGGTGTCCTGTTGCATTTCTGTCCTTCCTAGAGGGGCGTTTGTAGGTAACGCCCCAAAAAAACTCCTGTCAGGGGCAGAAATATTTAGTGCCTGATTTAGGTGTTAACAGGACCTCAACAGAGAGGGCTTATTTGATGATGTTCCCTCCTACCTACCTGGTGGTCCGCCTTCCTGAGTTAGATGTTGGCTGGCAACCGGAGAAAAGACTGCAGCGGTCCCGCTGACTCTGCCAGGACTCTGCTCCCCGCCCCTACAGTGGTATGGGCTGCAGGAGGCGGTGGGAGTCCAGTCAGGAATACAGCCCTCCAAATTTGGATGTGGCCTGTTTCGAAGGGAATTCCAACTGGAATACCTCCTACTTCGGATCTGCTGAATGGGTAGAAAAGAAATGAAAACTCACCTTTTTGGGGGGTTTAGGCTGCAATTTCATCCTCTACGCCATCGTCTGAGTCCTCCCTATCCTGCTGCACCTTGACTGCTTCAGACCGACACCCCAGTTCGACGGAATCAAAGGTAGGAGTTTGTGGTGTGTGTGGGTGTACAATGAATTGTGTATGTGCAATGCAGAATGTGGGAAATATTGTCACTGCACCTTACATACATGCACGTATGGACACATACACAACATATCAACATATATATATATATATATATATATCACTTCTTTCCGCGTCAGGTATACAGGAATCCTCCCAACGACCACGAACCACGGACACGGACCAAAGTAAGTGCAAATAGTTTTATATCTCCTCTGATGCCGCCATAACGTTTCAGCTCGTCCGAGCCTTGTTCACATGACATTGTACTCATGTTGAGCACCCAAATTTAAAGTGACAGTGCAATTACCAAACAATCACGTGAGCGGTGTGCTCATAGACATAGAAGACATATGGCTTTAGAATGAGTTATCAATCATATAATATTGTTTTTGCATCAATTCTATTGGCAGGTTAAAAAACATACTAAAATCCATAAGATGGCATTGAGAATAACGAGCTAAAATCCATATGATTAAAGAGCAAACTAATTGCTTCTAAAAGACAAAAGACAAAAGATAACTGTATAAATACATTATTGATCGAAAGTTACCCTAAACTAAAATGAATATCGGCATAATGCTCCATAATCCATCACACTTACTTTTTGTTAGGGTCTATTGACTAGATCGCCCTTAATGGAATGCGTATGTAATTTAATGCAATACTCTTGATAACAATAAATCGTCCCATTCTGGGTTAAATCCCCTTATCAACATTACCTTGCTTACAATATTATGTCATCCTTATCTATGTAGCAACTACCTGTGCGTGTACGAATATTCTAGTTGTGCTGGATAGAACCTAAAACTTATGACTGTTAAAAATAAGTACATTAAAACTTTCATCTTGAACCATGAACATTTTAGCACTGGCACAGTTTCAGAGTAACAAGTGGCGAGAAGCGATCTCAGTTGTATTAACTTATTAGTAGAGAACCTCCAGATATATAGTATCAGAAGTGCCAAGTCGGTTGAGTACTCGTCCCTAAGATTTTGAAATACAGTATATTGTATGTATAAACAAATAAATACCCCCAAACAGAAACCGTCATTCCGTTGTTTCCTACGCTTCTACCCAAGGTTATATATTACCTACTGGCGGTCGCCAGTAGGTAGTTATAGTTAGAACCTAGTTTCCATAGGAAAAGCATTTTTTGATTTGCTAATAACTTTGGCGTTGTTTGACGAATCTTCCTGAAATTCTCCCAAAAAAAGTCTATACAGGTCAGCTCCTATCCTGAAAGTTTGGGGGTGATTCGTAAAGCGGGGGCTGAGAAAAAAGGGGGGTCCCAAAACTCATTTTCTCTATGTTAATTTCCATAGGAACTTTTGCGACGAGCTACAGCTCGAACTGCTGAACGGAATTACCCCAAATTTGGCAGAACGGTAGAGCTTGGTTCAGAAAGCGACCTTTTTTTTAAATGGTGTAAATCCGTTCAGTAGTTTTTGAGAAATTCAAAAAATTAGAGTCAAAAATCAATTTCCCACAGGAAACTTTGTGCAGGGCTACAGCCGAAACTACTGAACGGAATTACTCCAATTTTGGTAGAAAGGTAGTGCTTGGGTCAGAAAGCGACCTTTTTAAAAATGGTGTAAATCCATTCAGTAGTTGTGGAGAAATTAGAAAAATAAAAGTTTCGATATCTGGGCGGAGCCTAAGTCGCGTGCGCGAGCTTCACTGTGATTGGCTGCTAGCACTCCAAACCAGGAAGTGTTGGCAGCCATCTTGTGGCTCGGTAGAAGCGAGTCACCCAAAAACGGAGAAACAAAGGTATAAAACAAGAGAAGGGGGCAGGGTAGAAAAACCCTGACCCACTAGGTCTGCTCAGGGGGTCCCAAAAAATCATTTAAAAAAAAATAAAAAATCGGCAAACATTCGCGCTGGGGTCACGGGTTCTCGCGTTTTATTTTAATGAGGCCCTTGGGTGGGCTAGGTTGCGGGGGTATTTCTTAAAAAATAATAGCAGGGGCTCGCAGGGGTGGCGGGGGGCCGCTGGGGTCCGCGCAGCCCCGGGGCTTCACTTATGTTGGGAGGGGGTTGCGTGGCCCCCTTCTGGAGCCTTGTATGTGCTTGTAACTTTGGCGTCGTTTGACGAATCTTTATGAAATTATCCAAAAAGTTTCTCTTTTTTGGATTAGCTCTTATATTGAAAGTTTGGGGGTGAATGGTGTAGGAGGGGCTGAGAAAAAAGAGGGTCCTAAAACGTGTTTTCTCCATGCAATTTCCATATGAAACTTTACAGAAGACTACAGGTGAAACTGCTGAACGGAATTACACCAAATTTGGCAGGGAGAAAGGTGATGGTCCAGAAAGCACGCTTTTGTTTAAATGGTGTAAATCCATTCAGTAGTTTTTGAGAAATATCAAATTTTACAGATATCGATATTTGAGAATTCTGACATGTGATTGGCTGAGGGGTTACAAGCAGCAGCTTGCGGCTTACTGGCTGTGAATGGTTGAAACCAGGAAGTGTTGGCAGCCATTTTGTGATTTACTCCGTCAGCTCGCATCTCTCCGTGTAGAAGCCATCGGGTTCGTAGTTTTACCTCTGCGAGGCAACACTGACATCTGTGTCCGTGTGAGATACGCCTTTCAGGCTGCCTCTCCTCATATCACCAGGTCGCGGCTATGTCTTTAGAAGCCCATCCGTCGGCTCGGAACTCCGTGAGTCAGTCTGTCGGCACGACCCCCTACACTACCCAAAGACTACCCAAACACCACTGCACTTTCGTAAACTCGAAAACACTACCCCAGCACGATCCCCTACACTACCCAAACACCACTGCACTACCCTAAAATACTACCCCCAGCACAAACCCCTACACTACCCAAACACCACTGTACTACCCTAAAGCATAAAACAGTTGCAGTCCGTCGGCTTGCAGCTGTGCGTCTGCGAGCCATCGTGTCCCTAGCTGTACATGTCCAAGTGAGTCCGTTAGGTGATAGGTGTGTGTCTGCTAGCAGGGCGGTTGGCCCGTTGGTGTCCCTTTGCGAGTTAGACCGGAGCTCTTCCTCTGCGAGCCAGCACGCTGGTGTGCGTTTGCGAGCCGACGGCCCGTAGCTCACACTGGGCGAGCCGAGCCGACGGCCCGTAGCTCTCCCTGTGCGAGCTGAGCCCACGTGCCGCAGGTGTTCCTCTGCGAGGCTGCTCGACGGCCCGCAGGTCTCCCTGTGCTAGCCGGATCGCAGCTGTCACTCTGCGAACCGATATTGGGAATATAAGGCGGCTCTAAAAAGAGCCCTTGTGTTTATTAGTTGGAGCTACATATAAGTGCGGATGCACAGCTTCAGGTTATTCAGAAAAACTCGATTTCCCTGATCTGTGAAGTGTACTCCATCACTTCTGTAGATATCAGCCATATGAAAACGTATGTTATTGTTGTAGATCGACCCCATTCTATGGTCTCTGAGGTATGCAGACACAGCTTTGTTGACATTCTTCCTAGATTTTTCAATCTGAGGACAAAATTGGTTTGACCATTTCCACTTCTGTCTTTGGCATATATTGGACTATACAAAGACAGTTTGAGGCAAAAGCAATATCAATTGTCGAAAGGTGTCCTTCATTAGCATTTCCAAACCTACCCCAGTCAATGTGCCTAGGTCGTTTCCACCACAGTGCACAATCATGAGGTCAGGGTGTTGGAGATGCAAACAGGTTTTAACCAAAGGCAACAGTTGGTGCCACTTCAATCCTCTTTGTCCAAACCATTTAATGTCCACATTTTGTAAACCTAGGTCTAAGTCAATACGTCTCTGTTCTGCATACCTCTTGCACCAGAAAACAAAGCTATGTCCTATGATCCACACTAGCATTTTGAAGCTATGGCTGGGAGGAATGGATAGATGTCTGTAGCTCATGCAGTCCATTCGTAGAATAAGAGAAATGTTTAAAGATGGGGAACTACTTTTTTTGCCATACAAAACAATACCTGATTGGGAGATGAAAAGCATTGTTTTTTAAAAGTAGGGTGCACATTCGTTTGGTGGAAAAGCATCTTTGTGATTGGTTAAGAAAAAGCAGTTTAAACGTGGAGTACATATCATAGGATAAAATTTGCTCAACTCAACCACACCTGCTACTTGCATTTGGAAGGCACTGTTCGAACTTAAAACAATCGTGAACTTTTAACCTGCACGTGCCGTTAAATGTTCGAGAAAATGTTGCAAAAAATTATCGTTAGGTTTAAAAAAATGGATGAACTTTTAACCTGCACGTGTTGTAGTATGTTCCAGAAAGTGTGTTGATAGAATACTTGCACTTCTGACTTCTATGTGTCCTTGATTTAAAAAAAAACTGTTTATATGGAAAATTTTAAAAAAGCCAATAGAGAGAAGTTTTGAAACCTAAAAGAATCAAGGAACTATTCTAATTTGTTCATTACATGTATTTATGTGTGGAGCAACAAAATTACAGACACAACAACACCAGGAAGAGGAAGAAGCAGGGAGTGGGGGGACGGGGGAAGATGGCCACAATGGTACACATGCACAATTAAGTACAGCACAACTATAGACAAACCATGGCCAAAATGAAACACACCAACAAGGAGCACAAGTCACACAACCCGCCAACATCACACCACTGAACAGACATAGAAGTGAAAACCACACTGCCGGAAAGGGAGAAGGGTGAACAAAAGCTCACATGAAGGGACATCTCACACACAATGCAGCACACACACATAGGAAGCAGAGGACACCAACATCCAACACAATGTTGTCCAAACACAAAGATTCGCACAATCGAACACAGGACACAAATGCACTCGCCTGAGGCGGATAAGCGTCCAAAAGCGTCAGTACGAAACAGGCACATGAGAACGCATAAGTACAAACCCACAGTCCAGATGGGGTAGCAATTCCTGTATGGCAGGCAGCCAGAGAGTCCGTGACACACACATTGGCATACAAATGAAGACACCACACATTTGGAGACAAGTGAAAATGTGGAAACTTTATAAAAAAAAGTGCGTGTCAGTACGGCCAAGAGTAGTGCCACGATATGCAGAGAAATGCAGCAGCATGGCTGAATAAGGAACGTAGGAAAACGTCCATGTTCACCTCAGGGTAGTCCATCACCAACACACGTCAGTGTCAAGCAGCATTGGTTGTCTGCGCTTCGGACATGATTCGACGCCAATGCAGCCATGTCCACTGTTGTTTTGGGACATGTGACCAGATGTACAACGTGCAATGATGCGGAGGGACACGTGCAATGTGGCACATCGAGTCGTGGTTGGAGGTACCTTGTCACTCGTCCATGAACGCGAGTGCAGCTGCGTAAGCCACTATCTCTAATGAGTGATGGTTGGCCACAATATTTGACATGTCGTCAACGTAATCCATTAGCTGACCGGGACAGATGTGCTGACTCCAACCACTGTACCCAATGTGCACCAAAGCAGAATCGGGAAGTGGGTCAATTTGCTCACTGCATACTACGACACGTGCAATTTCCCAGGCCCAGTTCCCAACATGCATGCCAATCATCCATGCATGCCATAAACGGGCATCACCATGATAGTCCTGGTCGTGGGCCAACAGGGGGCACACACACCTGTCGTAATCCATGTCAGCTACCCACTCGTTGGAGAGGCACACATCCATGCACCACTCGGATAGGCACGTGCGACATTGCAATACAGGTTGAACGCAGGTGACGTCCGCAATGCGGAAGCACAGCCGGTAAGTGATCCACAGTACTGCCAAAGGCAGTGCACCCAGGACATGCAGCAGACGTGCAAGGTATAGGTGGACGTGCATGGAGTCGACCATGTGTTCGGGATGCTCTGCCATTGCGTCAGTGGCTCTGCTTGTAGCTGCACTGGCTTGCCGTGTGCCAGTCTTGTGGATGAAATGGCACAGCTTGGTGCAATGAGCCGGGTCTGTGTGCAATGGGTGCAGGGGTGTGGTGGGAGTACGTGTGAAGGCAATTTTACGCACGCTAACTACGACGAAGGACTTTTGAGTGTGGGATGTTTACTCATTGTTCTCAAATCGGGCAGTGCGTAGTGTGGGAGACGGATGAAAATATTATCGTATCTGTCAGGGGGGGCTGGCCACTTGCAAGTTCCTTCTCGAAGCAGCAGATGTGCTACTGCAAGATAGCTCAGACAAAGAACCTTTCATCCCTACAGTAAGTTCTCCAGCTGCATTCATACAGGATGTGTACAAAGGCCGGTCGTGGGTGTTGTGGGATGTCTGCGACCCTGGTCATCATGGATGAGATGCCCAGCATGTGGCACATGGGCGGGTTCACTGAGTGTTACGTTGCCAAACAGCTGCTCCTCCCTCCCATGAGCCCCCACACTTTTGTACGGTGCACTGTTGTATCCCGTGCACTCCTACGGCACACCATTGTAATGCCTATTCGCGCATGTCCTGCGGCATTCCAACCACACCGTGAGACTGCAGTTTGGAGCTGGTGCATGCCACTGTACAACATCGACTGCTGCGGCCCTTGTGGCGGCCACACCAGAACACAGAGACACACTTACCGCACTTCCTGAACACGGACATGTCCGAGACACCCCGTTCCCCTTGCCGGATAGGCAGACCCCTGCGCTGACCTGTGTACGCCGGACCAGCACACGCCGCTTGTGCATGCAGGAGGATGCGTGCGTAGCTACATGTCCAGGCTCACTGCCAACGCTGAGGTGACATGTTAACGTCCGCTGACACTGTGATGTTGCAGGGCCGGTGCCTATCATGCTAACACAATGACCACATGGACACACTTGCTCAGATGCGGGTTCGGGGGGCGTGGTGGTCCTGGGGTTGTTGTGATGAGTGTTGTGGACCTCATGGGTATTCGTGTATCATGCTCATTGACTGTATGGCACCTGTGGGTGTTTCGGTGTGGCTCTTGGCTGTGTTCCCTTTCATGCTGCAGGTAGTCGTCCTGCTTAACACCAGCAGAAAGCAGGTGTAAAATCCCTGGTGCTAGCGTGGCTTATCGCCGGAATTTGTTTCGCATCGCTGTTGTTGTCAAAGTTGTGATGTGGTTTTTTCGTGTACAGAAAAATAAACAAACTGGGCAGTGTATCCTGTCAAGATCCAGCACCTGACCCACTATTCCCAATCAATATCAATACAATGCCATTTCTTCATTGATTTTGTGTGTACACTGTAAGTGCACCCACTACCACAACTAACTAAAGTTGAGATAAATATAACACACTATTCAGAAGCTGGTGCAAACTGCAGACATCACCAGTATTCCCGTGATAACTGCCCCAAAATTTAACACCATGGTGTACACCACGAAATAACAGTAATAAGAACGAGAAAGAGTCACACAGCACTTAAGTAACAACCAAAAACTTTATTGAAATTTTTTTTTTTTTAATCAAACTTTATTTTTTCGTAAACGTATATATAAAGGATAAACTAAATTTAACAAACTGAACACAAAACAACAAGGCGGAAGACTCCTGTCAGGACCATGAATGTCGATGACACAGCCTGGAAAATAATGCACAAAATAAGGACGTGTGTAATGCGCATATCAAAGGAGTGAGACACAGAGAAGGAAAAAAAAGCCAGAGAGAAAAAGAGAGGGAAGGAAAGCAATTAGTAAATTTAACTGAACAAAGGACTGATTGGCGGGGCTATAGGGGCGCTGCAGTAACCAAGGTAGAACTGCAACGGAGGTATGAAAGCACCTTTATTAAGAATTAGGGGGCACAAAAGGGAAATCATGTTCATACATGAGAACTTTGCACCACTTTGTTAATAGGAGTTTTACTGCTTTACATCCGCAAATGAAGTGTACAATTTTAAGATTTGATAGATGCTTTGAACTCATATTTTATTTATTCTTTGTATGAATATTTTATTCCAGTTTGGAAGTTTTATATAATTGCGATTTTGCACAATTGAGGTAACAGATGCTCCCCAAAGGAATGACTACGGGACGGGTTGGGAATAACCTCCTATTTAGCTTTCCTAGTAACTCAAACTATACCCCTCTGAGAAGACCAACTAGCTAGGGAAACATAACAGTCTTCTCTAAATCAATATTGCCTGTAAATATAAAAGTGGTATACAGATGAACTGAAATGTATAATGGAAGAGCATAGTTTTAATGAATTGTATATATGTATATCGTATTTTAATGTGTTTTGTACTTTAATGGTCTTGTAGGCCGAAATAAAGTATATTGATGATGATGAAGAAAGGGAGTGAGAAAGGGAGAAGGGAGATAGAGAAAGAGAAGAAAAGGAAGGAAGAGAGTGAGAGAGAGAGAGTGAAGAGAGGGAAGTGAGAGAGAGAGAGAGATACTGCCGCCCCTGCGCATCCATGACCAAATAATTACCTGTTGCCACCGAAGTGTCTACCAGTGGGCACTCCACGTGCCCGTCAAAGCTCCGTGGCCCGGCAGATCTCACAGATGTCGCTGAGTCCTGAGTCATGAATGGCAGAGACCACATCAGCTTATCCGCGGCCCGGCAGATCTCACACATGTCGCTGAGTCCTGAGTCATCAATGGCGGAGACCTCATCAGCTTTTAGTGCCTCTAACCCTGTGCAACGCAAGTCAGCACCACGTGGTGGTAGGCCGCTGACGGCCATACAACTTAGGGTGTGACTAACCCTGTGCAACTCAAGTCCGCGCCACGTGGTCGAAGGCCCCTGACGGCCACATCAGCTTCGGGTGGCACTAACCCTGTGCAACTCAAGTTCGCGCCACGTGGTGGTAGGCCCCTGACGGCCACATTAGCTTCGGGTGGCAGTAACCCTGTGCAACTCAAGTCCGCGCCACGTGGTGGTAGGCCCGTGACGGCCACATCAGCTTCGGGTGGCAATAACCCTGTGGAACTCAAGTCCGCGCCACGTGGTAGTAGGCCTCTGACGGCCATAGAGCTCAGGGTGCGACTAACCCTCTACGCAACTTTTCATGAGTCTTTATGATTGCGACCCGTGAATCGTCCGCCATCCAGTCACCACCGGCAATAAAGGATGTGACGTTGTGGATCCATTATATTTGCGTGGTCACATGGCCTGTGACGCTTGTGCCGGATGGGTGTGGTGTGTGTGCAAACCTGCCCTCAGGGAGTGGCCGTGACATGTTGACAACTAGACCACTGACCTGCACACCAACAGCGAGTACGCCTGCGGTAGGTAGCTATGTGGGGTGTGTGAAAACGTGTTTTCTCAATGGATTTTCCATAGGAAACTTTAGACAAGGCTACAGGTCAAACTGCTGAACGGAATTACGCCAAATTTGGCAGGGAGAAAGGTCTTGGTCCAGAAAGTGCGCTTTCTCGCATCGAGTGAAAATATAAAAGAAAGGTCTCGGGGGCAATTTCATATATCGGAGCTCTGTTTCTGCGAGATAACTCTTTCACGCTCCGTCTGCCCAACATCACCACTTCACAGCTATGCCGTTAGAAGCCAGTCCGTCGGCTCGCAGCTAGTTTGCGAGCTAGTACGCTACTGTGCCTGTACCTCTGCGAGGTACTATGCTGCTGTTCCTTTGGGAGCGGACGGGTCATAGTACTGCGTGTGTGAGTCGAGCGGACGGGCCGCAGTTGTCCCTCTGCGAGCCTGGGTGCGAACTGTTCATAACTCACACTACATAAGCATTGAAAAGCCATTTTGTGATTCAGTCCGTCAGCTGGCATCTGTCCGAGGCATTTCTGAAAACATATCGGAGTTCTTTCTGTGAGAGATGCCCCTTTCACGCTGCCTCTCCCCACATCAGCAGGTAACGCACCCTCTTCCCACATTACCAACATACCCCCAACAACCTTCTTGGGCCCGGAAGTGTCCCTGTGCGGTTGGACAAACAAGAATCTTAGTCATGTATAGGTTTACATATAAAACATTTTATTTAAAGAAAACAACAACAAATAAAACTGAAGGGAGTCTGGTGCTGTGGTCGCTGCCACGAAGTTGGGGTCACTGCCATTCAGGACTCAGGACACAGTTTCACATGTGGGATTGGCTTGTATTGAACAGGGTTAGTGGCACCACGTGTCGCCGGCCTTGCATATGGAAATATGCCTCACTAACGAAAGGGAGTCTGGTGCTGTGGTCGCTGCCACGAAGTTGGGGTCACTGCCATTCAGACTCAGGACACAGTTCCACATGTGGGATTGGCTTGTGTTGAACAGGGTTAGTGGCACCACGTGTCGCCGGCATGTGTTGAACAGGGTTAGTGGCACCACGTGTCGCGGCTTGCATTGAGCAGGGTTAGTGGTACCATATGTCGCAGGCTTGTGTTGAACAGGGTTAGTGGCACCACGTGTCGCGGCTTGTGTTGAACAGGGTTAGTGGCACCACGTATCCAAAGTTGGAATTGCGAGCTCTGCTGCGACAGTGTAGACTGCTAATGAGTGTTCGTTTGCACTTGAAAATGAAATTGGTGATTGTACTAAAGCTATAATTGATATAAAAAAAATTCTTGAAGAAAGGATACTAAAAGGATATTATGTAGATTTTAGGCCTGTGATAGTTACTTGCCTAGTGGACTCTGTAATTAATGAATCAATACTTAATTTTAACTGTGAGCCCTACTGACCGCAGTGTAGGTGTATCATGAAAAGATGAAATAAGTATAGAATACACTGACGAAGTGTTGTATTTTCTGAGTACAATCTTCTTGTTAGAAATTAGCATTTAAAAATCGAATTGCGAGCTCTGCTGCCCGCAGTGCAGACTGCTATTGAGTGTTCGTTTGCACTTGAAGATTAATTTGATCATTATACTAAACTATAACTGATATAAAAAAAAGTTCTTGAAGCAAGGATACTAAAAGGATATTATGTAGGGTTTAGGACTGTGATAGTTACTTGCCTACTGGACTCTGTAGTTAATGAATCAAGAAATAATTTTAATTGTGAGCCCTGATGACTGCAGTGTAGGCCAGAGGTAGCGGTCAGCAAGGGCCCATAGCTACGTGGCGTTGAGTTGAGGTGCACAGTTAGTGGCACCAGAAGCATTGAGACTGTATGAGCCGGTGATGATGCTTGGTGCGGACGGGCCGCACTGGGAGCAATGTGTCTTGCCTACTGGTCTGCGTCATGTGCAATCTGGACTCTATGTGAATTGTGAGGCCTGCTGACCGTAGTGTAGTCCAGAGGTAGCGGTGAGCAAGGGCCCACAGCCACGTGCATAGGTTGGTGGCCCCACCGGCCTGCGTAGTTCAGGTTCAGTGGCACCACGTGTCGCCGGCCTTCCATATGCAAATACCCGTCACCAATCGAAGGGAGTCTGGTGCTGTGGTTGCTGCCACGGACTTGGGGTCACTGCCATTCAGGACTCAGGACACAGTTACACATGTGGGATCGGCTTGTGTTGAACAGGGTTAGTGGCACCATGTGTTGCCGGCCTTCCATATGGAAATATGCCTCGCTGATTGAAGGGAGTGTGATGCTGTGGTCGCTGCCACGGACTTGGGGTCACTGCCATTCAGGACTCAGGACACAGTTACACATGTGGGATTGGCTTGTGTTGAACAGGGTTAGTGGCACCATGTGTTGCCGGCCTTCCATATGCAAATACGCTTCACTAATCGAAGGGAGTCTGCTGCTGTGGTTCTCTCACGGAGTTGGGGTCACTGCCATTCAGGACTCAGGACACAGTTACACATGTGGGATCGGCTTGTGTTAAACAGGGTTAGTGGCACCACGTGTTGCCGGCCTTCCATATGGAAATATGCCTCACTGATCGAAGGGAGTCTGGTGCTGTGGTCGCTGCCATGGACTTGGGGTCACTGCCATTCAGGACTCAGGACACAGTTACACATGTGGGATCAGCTTTTGTTGAAAAGGGTTAGTGTCACCATGTGTCGCCGGCCTTCCATATGCAAATACGCCTCACTAATCAAAGGGAGTCTGCTGCTGTGGTTCTCTCATGGAGTTGGGGTCACTGCCAATCAGGACTCAGGACACAGTTACACATGTGGGATTGGCTTGTGTTGAACATGGTTAGTGGCATCATGTGTTTCCGGCCTTCCATATGGAAATATGCCTCACTGATCGAAGGGAGTCTGGTGCTGTGGTCGATGCCACGGACGTGGGGTCACTGCCATTCAGGACTCAGGACACAGTTACACATATGGGATCGGCTTGTGTTGAACAGGGTTAGTGGCACCATGTGTCGCCGGCCTTCCATATGCAAATACGCCTCACTAATCAAAGGGAGTCTGCTGCTGTGGTTCTCTCACGGAGTTGGGGTCACTGCCATTCAGGACTCAGGACACAGTTCCACATGTGGGATCGGCTTGTGTTGAACAGGGTTAGTGGCACCACATGTCGCCGGCTTGTGTTGAACAGGGTTAGTGGCACCACGTGTGGCGGCTTGTGTTGAACAGGGTTAGTGGCACCACGTGTCCAAAATTCGAATTGCGAGCTCTGCTGCCCGCAGTTTAGACTGCTAATGAGTGTTCGTTTGCACTTGAAGATGAATTTGGTGATTGTACTAAAGCTATAACTGATATAAAAAAAGTTCTTGAAGCAAGGATACTAAAATGATATTATGTAGGTTTTAGGCCTGTGATAGTTACTTGCCTACTGGACTCTGTAATTAATGAATCAAGACTTAATTTTAATTGTGAGCCCTGATGACCGCAGTGTAGGCCAGAGGTAGCGGTCAGCAAGGGCCCATAGCCACGTGGCGTTGAGTTGAGGTTCACAGTTAGTGGCACCAGAAGCATTGAGAATGTATGAGCCTGTGATGCTGCTTGGTGCAGACGGGCCGCACTGGGAGCAACATCTCATGCCTACTGGACTGCGTCATCTGCAATCGCGACTGTATCTGAATTGTGAGCCCTGCTGACCGCAGTGTAGGCCAGAGGTAGCAGTGAGCAAGGGCCCACAGCCACGTGCATAGGTTGGTGGCCCCACCGGCCTGCGTAGTTCAGGTTCAGTGGCACCACGTGTCGCCGGCCTTCCATATGCAAATACGCCCCACTAATCGAAGGGAGTCTGGTGCTGTGGTCACTGCCACGAAGTTGGGGTCACTGCCATTCAGGAGTCAGGACACAGTTCCACATGTGGGATCGGCTTGTGTTGAACAGGGTTAGTGGCACCACGTGTCGCGCCTTGTGTTGTACACGGTTAGTGCCACCACCTGTAGCCGGCCTTGCATATGGAAATATGCCTCACTGATCGAAGGAAGTCTGGTGCTGTGGTCGCTGCCACGGACTTGGGGTCACTGCCATTCAGGACTCAGGACACAGTTCCACATGTGGGATCGGCTTGTGTTGAACAGGGTTAGTGGCACCACGTGTCGCCGGCTTGTGTTGAACAGGGTTAGTGGCACCACGTGTCGCGGCTTGTGTTGAACAGGGTTAGTGGCACCATGTGTCCAAAATTCGAATTGCGAGCTCTGCTGCCCGCAGTGTAGACTGCTAATGAGTGTTCGTTTGCACTTGAAGATGAATTTGGTGATTGTACTAAAGCTATAACTGATATCAAAAAAGTTCTTGAAGCAAGGATACTATAAGGATATTATGTAGATTTTAGGCCTGTGATAGTTACTTGCCTACTGGACTCTGTAATTAATGAATCAAGACTTAATTTTAATTGTGAGCCCTGATGACCGCAGTGTAGGCCAGAGGTAGCGGTCAGCAAGGGCCCATAGCCACGTGACGTTGACTTGAGCTGCACAGATTGGGAGCATACAATCTTCTTAACCGATTATACTCTCTTACACAATTAGCATCGGCACTAATCTTGAATTGTTAGCCCTGCTAACCGCATTGTAGGCCGGAGGCAGTGGTCATCAAGGGCCCACAGCCACGTGGCGTTGACTTGAGCTGCACAGAGTTAGTGGTACTTGAAGCACTTAGCGTGTGCGCAGTCAGCGATGATGCGTGGTCCGGGCTGGCCGCACTGGTAGCAATGTCTGTTGCCTACTGGACTGCGTCATCTGCAATCGCGAGTCGCTCTGAATTGTGAGCCCTACTCACCGCAGTGGAGGCAGGAGGCAGCGGTGAGGAAGGGCCCACAGGCATATGTTGTTGACTTGAGCAATGTCTCTTGCCTACTGGACTGCGTCATCTGCAATCTCGACTCCATCTGAATTGTGAGCCCTACTGACCGCAGTGTAGGCCGAAGGCAGCGGTCAGGAAGGGCCCACAGCCATGTGTTGTTGACTTCAGCAATGTCTCTTGCCTACGGGACTGCGTCATCTGCAATCGCGACTCGATCTGAATTGTGAGCCTTGCAGTCCGCAGTGTATATCGAAGGCAGTAGTTTGTACAGACATAAGTCTGCTGTGCTGTGCCGCTGGGGGCCTGTGTGGCGGAAGCCAGCGATCGGTTGAGGAGGCTGGTGGTCATGTTGGCGGCCTCGTGGCAGGGTGAGGGGCGCCGCCCTGGCAGACGCTTTGGCCTTCCCACAAGTGAACCCCGCCCAGAGCTCCGGCCTATTAATGCACACTCCTATGCTGAAGTGGCGTACGTCGGACCAGCCCACTCCGGTTACGCTTATGCTTACAGGGGGGGACGACACAGCTACATGACTGAGATCTTCCCTAGTGTTTGACGTAACATGGTTAGGTCCACTGTCCACAACACTACAAGCACCAGTAGTATTTGTGCACATGGAGAGGTGTGTGTTCTGCATACTGAGATGTGTCCAGCACATCACCGCTACACTTTGCATTGTGTGCATTGTTAAACATGGGTGAATTGCTTCCTTCACATATAGTTTGTTCACACCTGTCCCAATATTCAGCTATTGTGTGGCTGAGGGGCCATGCCGTTTTCGGAAAGTTCGCTGTCTTGTTCTGCGCTGCCTCGGTGGTAGAGGGGTGGTGGTGGTGGGTGTTGTGGCGTTCTTGGGTGTCGGAGCTGCTTGATCAGTAGGTCTATGACATGTGTTGGTCTTCAGATGTGGCTCTGGGCTGGGCTCCCTTTCATACTGTATGTAGTTGTTTAATATTTAAAAAACAAAAAGACATTATATAGTTTAAATAACAAATAAAAAAAATTACAGTAGGGAGAGGGGTGGTATGGGGGGGAGGTCCTGAGGGTTGTGGCAGTGGATGTTGTGTATAGGTATAGGTGTTGTGTATAGGTTAAATAAACATTATAATTAGAAGTTAGAATTAAAAAAAACATTGAAATTCATTGACAAAACCATACGTTTCAGGGACGTTATAGATAGAAACTAGTATTTAAAAAACCTTTGAAATTCACTGAAAAAACCATAGGTTTCAGGCACGTTATAGTTAGAAATTAGCATTTCAAAAACCATAGAAATTCACTGAAAAAACCATAGGTTTCAGGGACGTTATAGTTAGTTGGACATTTCACTCATACAAAACCATAGAAATTCCACCTCGCGCCCCCGCAATGCACTGCTGATGACGTCACATATTACATTATTCATGACATGGTAAGTGACATCACTGATGACATCACTGATGACATCTCAAATGACATCACTGATGACATCATCCATGTGACAATCTGATGTACCTCGTCACACACTAATATAACCTTTGATACACTCACTGTAAAATACAGACTACCATTTTCGATACCATTGACACACTAATACCAGTTACTACATACCCACTCAGTGATTCCTAGGTCTAGACACACACCTACCCATTCACCCATACAATCAGTTATACATGCAGTCACTGATCAATAGAATACTATCAAATGCACTCATACACCTATATAGACATTGACACACCAGCACTCATCCTAGTCAGTTATGTACTCATCCTAGTCACTCATGCAAAGAATCAATCACAGTTCCATTTACTCACCTACACAGTTATACACACACCACCTCATTTATTTATACAGATAGTAACGCATACTTAGTCTCTTATATAATCACTAATACAAGTATACACTCATGCATACAGCCACTCTCACAATCACTGACTCTCACTTATAGTCATTTCTATACAACAACTCTCACATACACTGCCTTTTATATATGTACTTAGTTGGACATGTGCACTGAGACATCGATTCACTCACCAAGATGCCCATACACACACTTACCCACCCATAAAACTGTTTCCACATGCACTCTTAAACTCATACACCCTGTCAATCAACCACTCACACATCTATGCACAGAGTCACACACCCCCCACCCAACCAAACACACACTCAGACTCTTATACAAATACGCAGGCAACTAATCAATAACCCATATAGACATTGATGTAGCTACTGACCAACCGATGCAGCAGCTTACACAACAGACAGAGTGATTCAGACATTCACACACTTTAGACACTAACCCATGTATTCAGTAAGATACATTTAATCATTCACTTAAACAGTCAGTCACACACCTACTAAATCCTCCATCCAGACACTTATACATCCATTCATTCTTCAATACAGCTTGGTATATATATAATACATATTTAAATTTTAAAGAAAGCTACATTCACTGGATGATGTCATCAGTGATGTCATTTGAGATGTCATCAGTGATGTCATCAGTGATGTCACTGACCATGTCATGAAGGATGTAATATGTGACGTCATCAGCAGTGCATTGCGGGGGCGCGAGTTATAGTTAGCTGAACTAACTATAACGGTGGAATTTCTATGGTTTTGAATGAGGGAAATGTCCAACTAACTATAACGTCCCTGAAACCTATGGTTTTTTCAGTGAATATATATATATTCATAAAAGTCTAACTGAACCTCCGGGCAGACCCATCATTGCCGCCAACCAGAGCCTACTTGAAAACTCTTCCATCTACCTTGACTATTTCCTCTGCAAATATGTGTTTAATTTGCCATCATATTGCAGGGATACCATGGATTTTCTTTCTAAAACGCAGGGTATTCCATGGAAAGACTCATATGTACTGGCTACGATTGATGTGGTGTCTCTTTATACTTGTATCGAGCATGACTTGGGCCTGAAAGCTTGTAAATATTTTTTTAGAGATAGACCACTCTCCATGTTTGATCACACTACCTTACTGTTGGACATGTTAAGCTTTTGCCTTCACAACAACTGTTTCCTTTTGAAGATACATGGTATAGGCAATACACTGGGACGGCGATGGGAAGCTGCTTCGCCCCCAGTTATGCCTGTATCTTCATGGGGTGGTGGGAGGCGGAGCACCTTTGGCATCCAGGTAATGAGTGTTTTATGGATAATGTGATCCTGTGGACCCGCTACATTGACGATATTTTTCTGATTTGGGATGGTTCACAGGATTTGCTTCATGATTTTATTGCAGGTTTATCCATCAATGAGCTCAACTTAAGTTTTACTAGTAAAATACATGCTACCACCATTGAATTTTTGGATGTTCAGGTTGAGGTAAGGGATGACTGCATACATACAAGCTTGTTCAGAAAAGCTACTGCAGTGACTAGCGTGCTACATGCACGTAGTCATCACCCGGATGCACTCAAGAGAAGCATTCCTTATGGAGAGTTGCTCCGCGCTAAACGTAATTGTAGTTCTGCTGAAGCCTTTACTAGGGAAAGTCTGACCATGTTTAGCCGTTTTAAATCACGAGGCTACTCAGGTCAAACCATTAAAGTAGCTACTGAAAAAGCAGCAGGGAGGGACAGAAACAGCTTGTTGGTCCCTAAGACCACTAACAAAAGAGCTCAGGAAGTAAGACTTATCACCACCTTCTCGAATGCATCACAAGCCTTACACAGGATAGTTAACAAGCACTGGCATTTAGTCAGGCAGGATGTGGTTATTGGTAAATTGGTTAGTTCCAAGCCACACATCACCTATCGCAAGTCTAAATCCCTACAAGATACCCTGGTACACAGTCATCTTACACATAGGAACATTGGCTCGGGTTCATGGCTTAAGGAACTCCCCGGTTTTTACAAATGTGGCCGGTGTAAGGCCTGTAGTAACAGCCGCAATGTGAGAAGCTACCCTTTGCCAGTGGGCAGGGATGAGAAAATCTTGTCATTTATAAATTGCAACACCGAATTTGTGGTGTATGTCATTGTCTGTATTTGTGGCCTGCGCTATGTCGGCAGCACCATTTTTCCTGTTAAGAAGCGTATCCTTGAGCACTTGCGCGCAGTTAGGAACGGGGATCTGACTTACACTGTAGCCAAGCATTGCATGTTGGAGCATGGTGGGACCGTTGATGTCTCTTCTAAACTTTCTTATTTTGGAATTGACAGGGTCCCAGTACATCCCAGAGGAGGTGACCGTGAAAGAAATCTCAGGCGCCTGGAATCGGAGTATATCATTCGCCTGCAAAGCAAGACCCCGGAGGCCTCAATTGTGAGGAAGACCTTCATGTCCATTTAGGCTAGTAAAGATACTATATACAATTGGTGCTCCCTAAATACCCTTAGGACACTGTATATATTGCTATCTTCCTTCTCCTGATCTGGGTTTCAATCTTAATTTCATTTGATCTTATTTTGTATTGATTTTTATTTTTATTTCTGTTTTTCAACGTAGTGTGCCTGAAGGGCTTCATTCCCCCTTTTCCTTTATTTTTTGCCCATTTTTTTATTTATTTATTTTTTGCTAATTTTTTGGTCATATTTAATTTCCCTCCTAGAATTATCTGTTCCTCTATTATCTTCCTATTTGAGGAAGTCCCATCTCCGTTTCAGCGTTATAGTCGCACTGTAACTCATCATTTTTTCAAGCGGCTGCTTGAACTGATGGTCTCTCCCACTCCGTTTTTCCCTTGTATATCACCTGTGGGTGGGTTTTAATAGTGCTCTTTTTGTGTTTTCATTGAGTTATATGTTTTAGTTCTTGTTATTTTGTTGCTCTTTTACTTTATCTGTACTTGTCGAATGGGATCTGGTAGGCCCTGTATTGGGGTTAATATGGGTGCAGTGGTTTTCTTGGCCACTATGTGCCTTTCAGCCTCATGAAACTTTTCACTTGTTTGCGCACTTGCGCTGTGAGGCTTCTTTGTAAATTACCATTTGATTGCCATATTCCATTGTCGTGGGTTTTGCATATGTTTCTTTTTATGCTTATTTCATTTTGGTTTTGTTTCCACGTCAATTTAGTTTGTTTAAACTATCATGAGCTATGATAATGGGTATTATACCTTTATTGGTTCAAAACGTGATGTTAGTCTGTCTTCTTATATGAAGAGACCTTAATTACCATATATAATTTTCTTTATGTCTATGTATTTGTCTTGTGACTTTTTCCATGAGCACTTAAATACAGCCACTTCCGGGTCAGGAAGTGACTTTGACAAAGACCGTGAGGTTGAAACGCGTCAGTCAATAAACTTTTGCTCTTAAAAAATATCCTGAGTGCGACTTTGCCTTCTGTTGTTCGACTGGAGGATTTGTACATATATATATATATATTCAATTTCAAGGCTCGCTTTTCACTGCGTGTAGTGGCGCTTCTTTAATGCGGTGCTTTGAACTCCTCGGCTGAGCCTAGCCGTTAATTAAATCCCAAAAGAAATCCTCCCACTTGGAGAGGAAAAAGCGGAGCGCACTCACAGGGGAGATTTAAACAGCGTGTTTAATCCTTTATTCCTTTGCAGGCAAATTCCACAAGTAATCCACAGCTCACAACCAACCAGCTGTGGATTACTTGTGGAATTTGCCTGCAAAGGAATAAACACGCTGTTTAAATCTCCCCTGTGAGTGAGCTCCGCTTTTTCCTCTCCAAGCGGGAGGATTTCTTTTGGGATATATATATATATATATATTTATGCAATTTACCTTTACATAAAAATACAGCTTAAATGTCTGTGCACACCCATATCCTTACTCCATCAGGGAACCTCCGCTCGCAGACTTCCAGCACATCACGAACATCTAAATCGGCTCGGCGCAAGGCCGTCAGCTCGGTGGCCGAGTACTGGGAGCCAGGCGAAAGACCACCATAGTGGTGGTCTCCTGTATACAGCTGCAACATCTAAATATGACAGGAGAACCGCCGTAGGCTCAGCTGTGTTCATGGGACCACTGGTGCGGTGGACTGGCAGTTAGATCGCCAAGATCTAAATCAGGCCCTTATGTTTTGGAGGGCAGGCACTTGCCAAGGGGGACCGCTCCACCCCTAAACTATCCCTGGTGTCCAGTGAGAGGGCTTCTGCTTGGAAATTGAGAACCTAGGGTAAAACTCAAACAGGAATCCACTAGGTAGAGGTACTGCTGGAAATGGGACCTCTCCTTCGCTGACGGCAGAGTTATATCCCAGCACACTGATCAAACTGAAAGCAGTGGGTATAGTTTCAACTGTGTAATGTCTGCACACCATGAGCATTGACAGTCACACATACAAAATAAATCAAATTTGGGACATTACGGAAGCTCTTCCTCGCATGTCACTTTCTTATTTGAAAAGAAAATCCTTCTTTTGCATGTATCAGCAGAATATATTATCCCCTAATGTGGTTGACGAAGTTTTCAAATTTACTGCACTGCAGAGGTAATGTGATGGATGGGATTGGTTTGATTTATTCACCACATTAAAAAGGTTCAAATAGGCATGGAGCTGTCTAATACTTCTATCTTCGATGGGATTCTTCTTTGTCAAGTGCTGGGATGCATTGATGCAATTGCTGTTCAAGTGGCAGAAATCTTGGGGCATATTAGCAACAACATGCGAAAATTATCGCTAACCGCGCTTAGCGCGCAATTTCTTAACGCCGCCTATCGCTGGATATTATCGCGGAGATAACATGCTATTAGCAAGGTTTATCTCCAATGCGATAAAATATCCAGCGATAGCGGCGAAATGCGTGAATATCGCTGGAAATCCAGCGATATTCACGCATTAACGCCATGGTGGACTTAGGCTGACAATCCACCTCCTATTCTACAAACAGGTAAGTCATGTTTTTAGCAGGTGTTAAATTCTAGCGATATACGCGCTTAGCGCAAATTTTTTTATTGCTTCGCCTGCGTTGCTTATAGGGAGAAGTTGTGTTAGCGACTGTTTTCAGTCGCTTTTAGTTGGGAACGCCTACCTTGCATGTCATTAGCGATGTTTATCGCTGGTATGCAAGGCGATGGGAAAACGGGCCGCTATCGCCAGAAAGCTGTCGCTAACGCCTGTTAGCGACAGCTTGCTGATAGGGCGATAAAAAAATCACAGCTTTAGCGGCAAAAAGTGCAGCTACAGCGGCGATAAGGCCCTTGCTAATATGCCCCCTTGTTTTCATTTCACAGATGACTGAATTTGCAGGGTGCTCAAAGATTTCCAAATATTACTGTTGTTCTTCAATAAGGAACATGACCCCTTTTATCTACCCTCAGTTACATCAGCCTTATAGTATTTTTTCCCTCAGATGAGAACCAAAACTAAATGGAAGTCAGCAACCTCCATTAAATGTAATGTGGACTATGCAAGGCCTTAACCCCATTGAGGTTAAATTAGACAGGAGCAATCTCCAGATGAGTGTAATCAAAACTGAGATCCTCCTGCTTGAAAATAGTCAGCTGTAATCAACTCCCTGCCACGACCCCAGGTCCCCTGATTCTTCAGCCACAACATAACCCTCACACTTTGCACCAGAAATAGCAGCACCTACTTAAAAACAATCTGGCAAATGATACACAAGTTATAACAGTCTCTGGGACTTTATACAGATCCTTCGATATATCATCCCACAGATCTATAGTTCGCGAATCTAAAATTGATTCACCTATCTTCCTCTTTGCAATTAGTAGAAAGTACACTAGAGAAAGTCCAACACACAGTGGGGCATATTTACAAGGAAATATAGCCACCAGAACGTCACTTCTCCTTATTTACAAAGCCCATTAAGTCACCTAATGTGGCTTAATGCCGCCTTGTAAATAAGACCCCTTTTCACGCTTCACTAAGCTTGAAAGGGGCGTGCAATGGGTGTTGCAGTAGGCGTTCCGCCGCAACACCCATTGCTTTTTGAAGCTGCCCCATACTTACAAGGATGGGGCAGCGCCAAAAACTACGGCCAGGTATTTTGCTCTTTCTATGTGTGATTCATTTTGCAGCACACATAGAAACAGCAAATCGCCTTTAAAGACTGTTTATGTTCAAGAAGGTGTCCCTTCCTGCACATAAACAATCGCCCCTGCAGCACAGGCACCCTTGCAACATGGCGCAAGGGTGCATTCGCTGGTGTTAGGCAGCTTTATTAGCGCAAGCACTAGGGGAAATGCAGGGGTGCACCTTATTATTGTAAATAATGCACATTTCTGCATTTAAAAAATGTCAGAGCACAGCGTTACCAATTTTGGAGTAACCCGCGCTCCGATATTTTATTGTAAATATCCCCCAGTGGCTTGATTGACCAAGGGCCTCAAAGGGTAAGTCTTTCTCTCAAAAAATGTCAGAAACTGCTTACATTAGATTACATCATCTTTGATATTCAAATATATTACTGATTAGTGCTCAGAATGATCTTTTTAAAAGATATAGAAAGAGAGATAGAAAAACTTAAAATACAATAACACTAAGGGCGGGCGGAGCTGGCGTAGTGCCTCTATGCGTGGTTCCACAAGGTTTGAAAAAAACTCAGAGGAACTACACTACGCACCGCTCCCTCCCCCCTCCCAAATTAATAAAAAATTTAAAAAGAAGGCACTTACCTGTGAGGAGTGCCTTCTTTTTAAATTCTTTTAAAATGTTTAATTAATTTGGGAGGGTGGAGGGGCTGGCTAACTCTGCTCCGCCACGGAGGGGAGTTTTGCCTAAACTCCGCGTTTGCAACGGAGCGAGGAGTAAGCAAAAATCTGCAACCTCCGCTGGCGGAGTGGCGTTACCCCCCTGGGGTGAAACAACACGCCCTCCCAAGTAGTCTGTGGACATAGGAAAAAATGCGTAATCCTCTTGTGAATATTTTTACCTCCTAAAGACCAAGTAGTGCCTATGTACAGCCATATAGTAAGAACAGCACATATGTAAAAGGATGCCAAACCCACGCCTTTTGGCCAGTTTCATCATTGTCTTTGCGTCTATGTAGGAGAAAATGCTTACCCATTAACATTGATGAGTCAGAAGACAAACTGTATGAATTAGTCAGTGATCAGTATATATATGTATTGGGTGTAACGCTATATTGCTGTCCCTCATGACTGAAATCTACTCTTTGCATGACTCAGTAGTGTACCTGTGTGCAATAAACTATGTCAAATGACTTTCTACATTTGCGAGAGAAAGCCCAGAGGTTGTCTAAATCAGTGCTTTATGTCTAGATTTGTAAACATGTTTATGCATTTTGTGAAGTAGATATAACAAGACTAAATGTGTTTTAAAGACAACAGTCCCCACTGATAATGTCAAGAAAACTTTAACACTCATCGTAACAAAAAAATTATATTTTTGTTTCACTTCCCTGGTATTATTGACTAGGTAGTTTTTCATGTTGCACGTAAAATTTTCCTTGATTGTGGTCTCCTGCTGAGGGGCTTAAGGAATTTCCGGGACCTTCTAGTGACTTCACAGTATTGTGATCTTTGGTGCCATGTACAACACAGTGGATGTCTTTTTGCATACATGATGTTCTTACCACATGACCACATCTGCATAATGAGTTTCCTCCCTATGCAGGCAACACTTGGACTTTGGAAAGAAAAAATAATAATGAGAGGCTTTTCACTTCTCCACAAGTCAATGTGCCCTAAGGAAAATCTGCTAGACAAATGTCTCTTACTCATCGGCCCTACTTCCAGACACCTCTGTAAATCAACACACAATTCACTTTTTATGCTACCAGATGTTGAAAACTCCTGCTTTCAGAACATCATGAAAACCTACAAACTTTTCCACTACTTGGCTGAATCCTGAGGACATCTGCTTGCCCTCTTCAATTAATTCATTTTACTCTCTCAAAAACCTGTACCCTAGATTGTTTGATATTGTTCTATGATTTAAAATGTAAATAAGTGTTATTTAACCCCAGGTCATACCAATAGCATTTGCAAGGGTAAACTATATATTTTCATGTTTATATTTCCTTCCCTTTGATATTTCCCCCTTGGAATTAAAGTCTGCCAATAACTTTCAGGTCTCATGCTATGATGCCCCAAATTCAAAGTTATGTACAGACATATCTGCAGTAGGTGAAATAATCACCTTCTAAAGACACAAAATGTATTGCTTTCTGTTAGATTAATTGGTACAAGCCTTTAAATCAATATATTTCATCAAGTTAACACAGCTTAATCAGGACTGTCATTAGAATTTTATGGAAGGAGAGAAATTTTGCTTTTATTTCTCTAGTGTAATCTACAGTCAAGTTTATATTTTAGGAAGAATTGTGGTCTTTGAAGGAGTCTTGTAAAATAGTTCTAATTTTACATACTATTTTACCTGAGCCTTTATGGTCATTGAAGGATCTACCTTCATTCCAATAATTTAACTTTTGGCAGTGTGGAGATTAGGCTGTCATCTAGGTTTTCTTTGAAGTCTTAGATAGCTTAAGGGCCAATTGAAAGTCATCCACTTAGCTTCAATGAGACATACTTTAGGACTTTTATTTGAATAATTTCAAAGAGTTTGTGTGGTCCACACAATCTCTTTTAGTCTTTCTAGGAATTTGGAGTTTGATCACACCATTAATAGAGGAGAAATCTAAAAATGAGCAATAGGAATGCCTCTCATTCATCGCTACCTACAAGAGATGTTCTCTAACATCAACCAATTACATTTCCATACCTCTTCTTGTTCGGAACTCCAACTGACAGCCTTCCCAAAAAGCCTTTTTCTCTAGGAACTCACAACAAACGGACATTAGTAATTGGTTTACAATTTGCTGTATTCACAGATGGGTGAAGGTATCTGTGCTCAAATATTTTTAATATATGTTTGCAAGGTAGGCCTTTATATCAAAACCCTACCCCAAAGACTCAAAGGGGTTTCATACCTCCTAATCTCTGGTTCAAGTAGGCTGACAATCAGAAGTTCAAACAGCTGGCCCTTCCCCTTTCCATGCAGTGGTAAATATAAAGTATTTGAGATTTACTTGTAGGACACCATTTATCTAAGTGTATTACAACTTGACCATTATGTATTATTTTTTGCATATATGGTAGTGTAAAAAGCAATATTTTGAGCAATAAGTGAAATCCAAGACATCAGTTTCAAAATGGGCAAGGCATTCTGACCTTTTCAAATGATGCTGACAACTCTGGAGCAGTAGTGGCAATTTTATCAGCTGACATAGCTGCAAGGAGCAAGTACCTGACCACCTCATTCCACCAATTAGGCTGTGAGCAATGTATTTTTTTTAGGGGTGGTCAATATATTCCACTCCGCCGGTGAGCACAAAACACATACAGAACATGCAGTGATCATGCGCTCCCCATGCCGGACATCTGGATACGTTACCCACTGGCCACATTGTGCACACGCAATGTCGAGGCCCATCTGTAGTAACCATTTGATCATTCATTTATGACTCTAAGGTAGCAAATGACATTCCTCGCCATGTATGGTTCACTGGAGAACTTTACAACCTGATAAAAACTGTATTTAAATTGAGACAGTCCTCAGACCCTGCTCCTTTAACTGTTCTCCCAGCCACTATGTTTAATTAAACAAACTGTTCCTGTTTTGCCAAGTGCCTCTTGTCTCTTGTGCTTTTTCAAGTTATTTCATACTCAAGTAGCATTTACGTCACTGGATTGGGAAAAAGCAATCTTACCACATTATTTTTCGGCTGGCTTCCAGTTCTTGAAACTTCCCCTTCCACCACACCTCAGACGAGAAACCAGGATATACTCTTTGACTCCAAGCTATTGTCCATTCCAAATATCAGAGCAGAGTTAAAGCGATCAATGTTTAGGTATCACTGATGTGCAAAGTATTTGCATCACTTTAAACTGCCCATTGGGTGGAACTAACCAGAACCCTGGTGTTATATTCCATATAGGTACCATAATATAGGCCCCGGTAACTTCATTACCCTTCACCTATATTCTTCCCTACATTACACTTGTCACGGTTTACAGGGACTGACCTTTTACCTAGATATGACACTGCATTCAGAACGCGGGTTTTCCCTAGTTCAAAGTCTCATACATTATGCATGAGGATTCTTGGAAGCACAGCAGGACTACCATCTCCTGTATAAAATCTATGTACAAAGTTAATGCCCGACGTCATCCTTAGGCCTACACCGTGATACAGCGAGGTAGAACCCCAGGGGAGACCTATGGGTATATATACATCACATCTTGCTAAGATAGGGCAGGGGAGACCAAGACTTCCCGGCCGACACACTGACCAGAGACGCTGAGGTTCCTGCATGCAGACACTCCAGCTCGCAGTGGTCTAACATCCCTCGCGGGGTGTCAAACTCGAGACCAGGACAGTGTCTTACAGTCTCTCACTTCAGGTTAATGGGATTGACTAAATCCTAGAGGGATTCTTGGCTTAACACCTACACACATGCTAGGTACACTTAGGTACATCTAGGTAGGGAGGCATCGTAGGAGTACGCATCTTTTATCATGTGTTTTATATACTCTAATGTATTCATGATTATTGCAAGATGGTAGAGCTATACCATCCATTCACCTTTATAGTACTACTAATCATTTATATCTTATACTGTCTAATGGTTGTTGCAGCTCATTTATTTTACACCAGAATAACAACTGTTCAATAAATACTTAATGAAAAACGCCCAGTCTGTTTATTCGGTGTATCTCTCTGAGACAGACTAAGTAAGCACGAGTGACTGAACGAAAGGTAGTATATTGTTTCCACGGTCCTGAGGGATCTGGGTTGTCATGTTTGATGGTTGCCAGGAACTATTCTCTCCTTGGTAAGAGGAGATTCTAGTGGCACTGTGAGCTAGTTGGTACAAAAGGGCCAACATACCCGGTGGGGGTGTTCAGAGTCAGTCTGACACAAATCCTACAGTGTATGTTGTCTAAACGTGCAGATCCTGTATACTTTTTATAGGAACTACATGACATGGCACCGCCAACGTTAGTTGGGTACTTATTTAACAGTAGAATCTAATTAATTCAGTTGTGCTATTCTCAGAGACCCCTACTCACAAATCCCCAGAGACGTCTGGAGTGGGAGGGCACAAACTCCGCCACAGCTGAGTAGGAGAAAAATCCTATTTATTAGCTGTTGGTTAATCAAGCTTGAAGGACACAGTGTTCCTAAAAATTGTGCAAAACACCTTATCTTAGTTCCCTTGAAAAGTTATTTCGTGTTCTAAAACACAATGACTAACGAGGTCTTGGACTCACTAAAACAGACATTGCCTCTCTCGGAAGATGAGGACGATGCAAACGCAATACATATTGCGACTAACATTAGAAACGCAGTCACCCTGAAACTGCTTGCGCATGGTTTAACACCTAGGGGTGGCGTAGTAGCTTTCGTGATTGAGGCATACAAATTAGACAGAACAGAGGTATTTTATTCGTGGGTTACATTCCCAGCAACAAATGCAAGAACAAAAACATTTCATTACTATACAGAAGATGAACCACCAGCGGAATATTGTCCGTATGAGGACATTGAGGTTCTGCACACATACCAGGAACATTTATACTGGTTTAAAGGTGCCCTACCCCATACAAGAAGAAGAGTAAGACTCTGCCAGCTCGGAAGAGAGGGAGCAACATGGCCAAAATTAGCAGCCTACACACCACATCCTGACATCGAAACAATGCCAGGACCAGACTTACTCATACTTCACAAAGAATTATTAAAACTTTACACAAACATGAAGCAATTCGTCATGAGGACACTTACAGTCCAGCCAGCGATGGTAACAACAAATGCAGCTCACGTTCAAAACACAGCAACTAAGATTACACCACAAACGTTACACGCAGTAATGGGTAAAATGCCCACAAAATGTGAACAAATGCCATTCTGGGTAGTTCAGAAAATAACACAGTTAGAAGCAATATTTCCAAATACTAGCCCTTATGAGAAACACAGAATGCTGACAATCTGCTTGTCCATGGGGATAACACCACAGATAGAGGATTGTACCTCTTGGGGTACAGTTTTCGCTGCCATATATACCAGAACTCATGGTATACCGTCCTTAGCAGTAATACCAGATGTATTAAGACAAATACAAAATGAGTACGGAGCAGAGCCTGCTCTGAATTTAGGGATGAAATTACTAGGTAATTATGCCCAGGTATCAGCCATAATATTAGCAAATATTAAAGGGGTGGCAGCATCAGTGGCTATCCTCCAACGCCTAAGGGAGTTCAGTCCTTTACAACAGGAGCACGAACTACCTAAAATAATTGAAACTGCATATGCAGAATTAGGCAGGGACAGTTTGGGTGGAAAAGCATTAAAACTACAACTGATGGGTAATACCGAAAAGGAGACCATTCAAGCAAACATCTGCTTCATCAAAAAAAAGTGGGACAATAACAAAAAACAAAAAGTTAAAGAAAACAGACCTCAATCCAGAGGTAGATCTCATCCACAGGAGCCCTCTGAAAGGAGGTATAACCTTAGGAATAGGGACAATATTAGGAAACCTGACAGGCATCAGGATACTGATACACGTTCCTCTCGTTCTTTTTATGGTTCAACGAAAAACTCAGAGAAGGAAGGACGGTCAGACAGACAAGAAGAGCGTACAAGGTCTAGAGACAAGCAGCGTGCTCAAGAATATACTTCCAAAAAAGAAGATAAACCAAAACAAAAGCCACAGTTCAAAAAGAAGAAGGTTGCAGGTCTAAAGATCAGACATGCCCATAATTCTGAGGACTCAACTACTGAATGGGGAATGGGCTCTGACGATGCTAGAGAGTTTGGCAGAAGTAACAATAGCTCACCAGAACCTGATGGAATTTCTGGTGACAGCGGACTTGAATGATTATATCACGGTAGAAACACCTGATATTAGGGTAAGCGTCCCACATAAATTGTATGAAATAACACTCCAAATGGAGGGGGACTCATGTAGGACAGTTAGAGGTCTCTTTTGGGAGAACCTAACGTTTGGCTATGACATTTTGGTCGCTGAACAAGATTGGCCGCCAGCATTCGACATGGATTACCCTATGGGAGAAACAGTAATTTTACCAGCATTCTCTGACCATGTTTCCAAACATTTAAAATATACATATGCGCAGGAGTGGGCGGTAGCCCAAGCTCCGGAAGTTTACAAAAACCATGTTGGATCGGATGAGGATTCAACCCACCACATAATTCCATTAAAAAATACTCTGAATGCACAAAGGCAGTATCCAATAAAGCAAGAAGCTAAAAAACAGGTCAGGGAGATCTTAGATCAACTTGAATACCAAAGACTGATTGAAACATGCACTTCTCAAATGAATAACCCTTTGTTTCCCGTATCAAAACCGGACAACACATACCGTCTAGTGTTGGATTACAGACATTTAAACACTTGCACTAAAACATTTGCAGTACAGAATGCACACAGTGCCGCATTAATGAATAACATTGTGCGGAAAAAATACAAAACGACACTAGATATATCTCAAATGGATTTTTTTGCCAAAATATAGCACCTGAGAGCAGATATTTGACCGCATTCTCAGCGCTAGGGTCCCAGCGTCAATTTTGTCAACTCCCCTAGGGGTATAAGAACAGCCCGGGTTTGTTTTTGGCTAGGGTAACTCAATTACTTCAAAATTTGGATGAGGAGGCATTGTCCTACTTAGATGATATTTATCTGACGGATTATGTCCTGGAGGAACACTTGAACAGAGTAAACACCATAATTTTGGGATTTGCCTCTGAGGGTTACAAATTCAACTTCAAAAAATCGATGATTGCCCACCTTAATGTCCTTTTTCTAGGATATGAGCTTTCAAGTGAAGGTAAAAGCCTAGCAGCTAACTTTTTGGAAAAATGTGCGCTGCTCCAACCTCCAAAAACAGTAAAAAATTTACAATCAATCCTGGGATTCCTGAACTTTGGCAGAACATACATTTTGGATTACGCAGAAAGAGTAAAACCTTTCTACGATTTAATAAAACCTGATTTCTCAATCAGACAATGGACACAGGAACACACTGATATCCTTCGTTCTTCACAAGCTGACATGATAGCTTCAAAACACTTACAGACACGCGTAAAGGTACGCAACCTGGTGATCCATATAGTTACGGATCAATATGGGTACACCTATCTAACATATAATGAAGGTGAGACAGTACCAATAGCGTACAAATCACATTTGTTCACAAATGCTGAGATGTGCTTTGCATCAACAGAAAAAATTCTAACAGCAGTACAGACAGTTGTAGTAAGAGAAAGAGCTCTGGCTCAAGGGAAGCGTATAATAGTCGTTACCCCAGTTCCAGCCTTAGAGGCTGCAACAAAGGCAAGCGTTCCGAATGCTAAAGCCTTACATCCAAGATCGATACAATGGGCTAATTCTCTCACTGCAATAGATGTAGAATACAGGTATGACCCAAATCTAAAAACACAAGCATTTCTGCAATACGAACAAGAATATCCTCTACAAAATGAAATAATGCCTCTAGATCAGTATGAAAATATAATTTACACTGATGGTTCTGCTCAACCGGCCATAGGGAGTAAACAGCAAAGCATGTGCTATCGTTAAAGGTCGCATGCAGGATGGAAAGTTTCATCCGAGTTGTACAAAAACACAGTCTCTAGGAGACTGCACGGCACAGCTAGCAGAACTAAAAGCACTAATACTGGCACTGGTAAATACGGATCGAGAATTCCCCACACTAATCGTGTGTGATTCCTTTTACTGTGTATAGTCATATAATGAATATTTACATCACTGGGGACAAAATGGGTTAAAAGATGCAAAAGGTGGCACAGTTAGCACAAAATGCTATGGGAACAGGTAGTGGAGTTGAAAAACGAACTACCAAGGGCTCAAGTGATACATACACTGAGTCATCAACGTGATGGCGTTCACGTTGAAGGGAATTAATTGGCTGAAGAAGCCGCAAAGGGGGCTGTACGCATGGCTTCCGTAGCTGCAATCGCTCGTTCAAAACGAGAATAGAAGGTGAGATAATGGTTGCGATTATTGCTACACGCAATAACTCAGCAGTACTGAAAAGGTTTCCACTCAAATACTCCTACAAGTTAGATGCAAACAATGTTCCATTTGCTCAAATTCCTGGAGTGGGGGATAGAGTAATACCAAATATGGATCGTAGGTTAGGATTAATTCTATCAGCACATGAGGGTATAAGGTCTGCACATGCTGGAGTTACAGCAACTGTTTCTCTATTGAAACAGCGCTATTGGTGGCCAGGTCTAAGAAAGCAAACTAAGGACTACGTCTTGAAATGCGACATCTGTCAGCAGATGAAAGGCTCCACAGTAACACGTCCAGTGCAGACACCATTACTAATATCAGACAAACCACTGGCGTGTGTCTATTTGGACCACAGCGGCCCCATACAATCTGATGGGGCTTACAAGTATATCATGGTTGCAGTGGATTCCTGCTCTAGGTTCCTATGGGTGTGGCCCCAGCACTCGGCTGACGCTCAAAATGTTATAAAAGATTTGCGAGTCTTTATAGGGACATATGCAATTGGCACATTACATTCTGACCGTGGCCCCGCGTTTAGCTCTAGGGCTTACAAGGAAGCCATGGGAAGTTTGGGTGTAGCATTGCGGTACTCCTCTCCGTACCATCCCGAGGGAAATTTGGTTGTGGAGAGGAAAAAGCAGGACTTAAAGCAGTCTTTAACAGCTAGAGTATTAGGATCAGGTGGAAATTGGGTAAAACATCTGTATGGAGTTCAAAGGGCATTAACCCCTTCGCTGCTAGGCCTTTCCCCCCCCCCTGTGCTAAGCTTTTTTTGGCTATTTGGGGTAGTTCGCGCTTAGGCCCCTGTAACTTTTTGACCACATAAGGTATCAACGCCAAATTTGCGTCCTTTTCTTCCAACATCATGGGGATTCTAAAGGTACCCAGGGTTTGTGGATTCCCCTGGAGGGGACCCATAAATTAGACAAAATATAGCTAAATTTTATCTTTTTTGGGGAAAAATGGGAAAAAAGTGCTGCAAATGAAAGCGTCTGGGTTTTTCCCTGCAAATGGTATCAAAAAGGGTTTGTGGGGCTGAAATCACCATTTTCCCAGCTTTTAGGGAATGACAGACTTTTGTCAGAAAATCAAAATGTTTTACACAGTTTTGGCATTTTTCTGGGACATAGCCTATTTTTGATATTTTTGGTGCTTTCAACCTCCTTCCAGTTAATGGTAGAAATGGGTATGAAAGCAATAATGGATCCTGGAAAGCTATACATTTTAGTAAAGTAGACAACATTATAAATTCAGCAAGGGGTCATTTGTGTTGATCCATCAAGGTTTCTTTAAAGAAACTAACAGTTAAATATAGGAAAAATTGAAAATTAGTTAAAAAAAACAGCTTTTTGTGTCAACGTTTTCACCTGTAACTTCTTCTAATTATGACAGCTCTTTGAAAGCAATATACCGTTACATCCGCGGGACCTTACTGGTTGTGGGGATATATAGGACTTGTAAGTTCACCAAGAACCCGACGAACCCAGAGCCAAAAACTGAGCAGTGACTTGCAATGGTTTTTTATTATGTACCGGGTATATAGCAATAATTCTGGGAAAATGTATACATGGAAAAATCGGTATGAAAGACACCTATATATTTCTGAAATGGGAACAAAATATAGAGTTTAGAAACAGTAGATATTTGCACATTTCCAAAATTGGGAATACTCATACTAGCATGAGGATCATCGGTCATTTTTCAAAATGACTTCTTTTTAACACATTGTCTTTCATTTGGAAGGCAGAAATGCATTGAAAGTCAATAGGTAATAACAGTTGCTTTACAAATCTGAATTACCCTAAGTCTCCCGATAAACATGGTACCTCACTTGTGTGGGTAGGCATAGTGGCCACAACAGGAAACGGCTCAAAACGCAACGGGAACACACCACATTTTCACAATGAAAAATTACCCTTTTTTTGCAAAGTGCCTAGCTGTAGTTTTTGAACCCTAGCTCTGCCGTCACCTAGGGAAACCTAGCAAACCTATACATTTTTTAAAACTAGACACCCAGGGAAATCCAGGATGGGGTGACTTGGCTGGCTTTCACCAGGTTCTGTTACCCATAATCTCTTGCAAAACTAAAAAATGTCAAAAAAACACATTTTCCTCACATTTCTGTGGTGGAAAGTTCTGGAATCTGCGTGGATCCACAAACTTCTACCCACCCCGCGTTCCCCAAAGTCTTACGAGAAAAATGGTACCTCACTTGCATGGGTAGGTCTAGTGCCCGCAACAGGAAACGGCGCAAAACGCAACGTTGACACACCACAATTTCACAGAGAAAAATTACCCTTTTTTGGCAAAGTGCCTAGCTGTAGTTTTTGAACCCTAGCTCTGCCGGCACCTAGGGAAACCTAGCAAACCTATACATTTTTTAAAACTAGACACCCAGGGGAATCCAGGATGGGGTGACTTGACTGGCTCCCACCAGGTTCTGTTACTCAGAACCCCTTGCAAACCTAAATAATTGTAAAAAAAAAACACATTTTCCTCACATTTCTGTGGTGGAATGTTCTGGAATCTGCGTGGATCCACAAATTTCCACCCACCCCGCGTTCCCAAAAGTCTTCCTAGAAAAATGGTACCCCACTTGTGTGGGTAGGCCTAGTGTCCGCGACATGAAACGGCACAAAACGCAACGTGGACACACCACAATTTCACAGTGATAAATGACCATTTTTTGGCAAAGTGCCTAGCTGTAGTTTTTGAATCCTAGCTCTGCCGGCACCTAGGGAAACCTAGCAAACCTATACATTTTTTAAAACTAGACACCCAGGGGAATCCAGGATGGGGTGACTTGACTGGCTCCCACCAGGTTCTGTTACACAGACCCCCTTGCAAACCTAAAAAATTGTCCAAAAAACCACATTTTCCTGACATTTCTGAGGTGGAATGTTCTGGAATCTGCGTGGTTCCACAAATTTCCAACCACCCCGCGTTCCCCAAAGTCTTCCAAGAAAAATGGTACCTCACTTGCGTGGGTAGGCCTAGTGCCCGCGACATGAAACGGCGCAAAACGCAACGTGGACACACCACAATTTCACAGTGAAAAATGACCCTTTTTTGGCAAAGTGCCTAGCTGTAGTTTTTGAACCCTAGCTCTGCCGGCACCTAGGGAAACCTAGCAAACCTATACATTTTTTAAAACTAGACACCCAGGGGAATCCAGGATGGGGTGACTTAACTGGCTCCCACCAGGTTCTGTTACCCAGAATCCCTTGCAAACCTAAAAAATTGTCAAGAAAAACACATTTTCCTCACATTTCTGTGGTGGAATGTTCTGGAATCTGCGTGGATCCACAAATTTCCACCCACCCCGCATTCACAAAAGTCTTCCGAGAAAAATGGTACCCCACTTGCATGGGTAGGCCTAGTGCCCGTGAAATGAAACGGTGCAAAACGCAACGTGGACACACCACAATTTCACAGTGAAAAATGACCCTTTTTTAGGCAAAGTGCCTAGCTGTAGTTTTTGAACCCTAGCTCTGCCGGCACCTAGATAAACCTAGCAAACCTATACATTTTTGAAAGATAGACACCCAGGGGAATCCAGGATGGGGTGACTTGACTGGCTCCCACCAGGTTCTGTTACCCAGAATCCCTAGCAAACCTAAAAAATTGTCAAAAAAAACACATTTTCCTCACATTTCTGTGCTGGAACGTTCTGGAATCTGCGTGGATCCACAAATTTCCACCCACCCCGTGTTCCCCAAAGTCTTCCGAGAAAAATGGTACCTCACTTGCATAGGTAGGCCTAGTTCCCGCGACATGAAACGGCGCAAAACGCAACGTGGACACACCACAATTTCACCGTGAAAAATGACCCTTTTTTGGCAAAGTGCCTAGCTGTAGTTTTTGACCCCTAGCTCTGCCGGCACCTAGGGAAACCTAGAAAACCTATACATTTTTGAAAAATAGACACCCAGGGGAATCCAGGATGGGGTGACTTGACTGGCTCCCACCAGGTTCTGTTACCCAGAATCCCTTGCAAACCTAACAAATTGTCAAAAAAACACATTTTCCTCACATTTCTGTGGTGGAAAGTTCTGGAATCTGCGTGGATCCACAAATTTCCACACCCCCCACGTTCCCCAAAGTCTTCCGAGAAAAATGGTACCTCACTTGTGTGGGTAGGCCTAGTGCCCGTGACAGGAAACGGTGCAAAACGCAACGTGGACACACCACAATTTCACAGTGAAAAATGACCCTTTTTTGGCAAACTGCCTAACTGTAGTTTTTGAACCCTAGCTCTGCCGGGACCTAGGGAAACCTAGCAAACCTATACATTTTTGAAAACTAGATACCCTGGGGAATCCAGGCTGGGGTGACTTGACTGCCTCTCACCAGGTTCTGTTACCCAGAATCCCTTGCAAACCTAAAAAATTATCAAAAAAACCACATTTTCCTCACATTTCTGTGGTGGAAAGTTCTGGAATCTGCGTGGATCCACAAATTTCCACCCACCCCGTGTTCCCCAAAGTCTTCCGAGAAAAATGGTACCTCACTTGTGTGGGTATGCCTAGTGCCCGCGACAGGAAACGGCGCAAAACGCAACGTGGACACACCACAATTTCACAGTGAAAAATGACCCTTTTTTGGCAAAGTGCCTAGCTGTAGTTTTTGAACCCTAGCTCTACCGGCACCTAGGGAAACCTAGCAAACCTATACATTTTTGACAACTAGACACCCAGGGGAATCCAGGATGGGGTGACTCGACTGCCTCTCACCAGGTTCTGTTACCCAGAATCCCTTGCACAACTAAAAAATTGTCCAAAAAAACACATTTTCCTCACATTTCTTTGGTGGAAAGTTCTGGAATCTGCGTGGATGCACAAATTTCCACCCACCCAGCGTTCCCCAAAGTCTTCTGAGAAAAATGGTACCTCACCTGTGTGGGTAGGCCTAGTGCCTACGACAGGAAATGGCACAAAACGCAATGTGGACACAACACAATTTCACAGTGAAAAATGACCCTTTTTTTGCAAAGTGCCTAGCTGTAGTTTTTGAACTCTAGCTCTGCCGGTACCTAGGGAAACCTAGCAAACATATACATTTTTGAAAACTAGACACCCAGGGAAATCCAGGATGGGGTGACTCGACTGCCTCTCACCACGTTCTGTTACCCAGAATCCCTTGCAAACCTAACAAATTGTCAAAAAAAACACATTTTCCTCACATTTCTGTGGTGGAAAGTTCTGGAATCTGCGTGGATCCACAAATTTCCACCCACCCCGCGTTCCCCAAAGTCTTCCAAGAACAATGGTACCTCACTTGTGTGGGTAGGCATAGTGCCTGCGACAGGAAATGGCGCAAAACACAATGTGGACACAACACAATTTCACAGTGAAAAATGACCCTTTTTTGGCAAAGTGCCTAGCTGTAGTTTTTTAACCCTAGCTCAGCCGGCACCTATGGAAACCTAGCAAACCTATACATTTTTGAAAGCTGGACACCCAGGGGAATCCAGGATGGGGTGACCTGACTGCCTCTCACAAGGTTCTGTTACCCAGAATCCCTTGCAAACCTAAAACAATGTAAAAAAACCACATTTTCCTCACATTTCTGTGGTGTAAAGTTCTGGAATCTGCGTGGATCCACAAATTTACACCCACCCCGCGTTCCCCAAAGTCTTCCGAGAAAAATGGTACCTCACTTGCATGGGTAGGCCTAGTGCCCGCGACAGGAAACGGCGCAAAACGCAACGTGGACACACAACAATTTCACAGTGAAAAATGACCCTTTTTTGGCAAAGTGCCTAGCTGTAGATTTTGAACCCTAGCTCTGCCGGCAACTAGGGAGACCTAGCAAACCTATACATTTTTTAAAGCTAGACACCCGTGGGATTCCAGGGAGGTATGGCTTGCATGGATCCCCCAACTTTTCATTACCCAGAATCCCCTGCAAACCTCAATTTTAGCTGAATAAATCACTTTTTCCACCCATTTTTGTGTGGGAAAGTAGTGGCATCACCGGGCTGAAACAAATTTACTACCACCCTGCGTTCCCCAGGGTCTCCCGATAAAAATGGTGCCTCACTCGTGTGGGAGGCCCAAGTACCCCTGACAGGCAGGGGCCCAAAACATTTTGAGGCGACATCAAAATTGCCTATCTCAAAATGACCTGGTTTTGCAAGGGGGGTCACCTGGGTTTTTGGCCCTGTGCTTGGCGGTCATCTAGGGAAACCTACCAAACCCACACATTTATGAAAACTAGACACCCGGGGGATTCCAGAGAGGTATGGCTTGCGTGGATCCCCCAACGTTTCCTTACCCAGAATCCCCTACAAACCTCAATTTTAGCTGAAAAAATCACTTTTTCCACCCATTATTGTGTGGGAAAGTAGTGGCATCACCGGGCTGAAACAAATTTACTACCACCCTGCGTTCCCCAGGGTCTCCCGATAAAAATGGTGCCTCACTCGTGTGGGAGGCCCAAGTACCCGCGACAGGCAAGGGCCCAAAACGTTTTGAGGCTACATCAAAATTGCCTATCTCAAAATTACCTGGTTTTGCAAGGGGTCACCTGGGTTTTTGGCCCGTGCTCGGCGGCCATCTAGGAAACCTACCAAACCCACACATTTCTGAAAACTAGACACCCGGGGGATTCCAGGGAGGTATGGGTTGCGTGGATCCCCCAACGTTTCTTTACCCAGAATCCCCTGCAAACCTCAATTTTAGCTGAAAAAATCACTTTTTCACACATTTTTGTGTGGGAAAGTTGTGGCATCACCCGGGCTGACACAAATTTCCTACCACCAGCGTTCCCCAGGTCTCCCGATAAAAATGGTGCCTCACTCGTGTGGGAGGCCCAAGTACCACGCAACAGGCAAGGGCCCAAAACATTTTTTTGATAGGCAATTTTGATGTTGCCTCAATACATTTTGGGCCCTTGCCTGTCGCGGGTACTTGGGCCTCCCTCACGAGTGAGGCACCATTTTTATCGGGAGACCTGGGGAACGCTGGGTGGTAGGAAATTTGTGTCAGCCCGGTGATGCACGCAGCTTTCCACACAAAATGTGTGAAAAAGTGATTTTCAGCTACATGGAGGTTTGCAGGAGATTCTGGGTAAGGAAATGTTGGGGATCCACACAAGCCATACCTCCTGGAATCCCAGTGTCTAGTTTTCAGAAATGTGTGGGTTTGTAGGTTTCCTAGATGGCCGCCAAGCACAGGGCCAAAACCCGGTGACCCCTTGCAAAACCAGGTTGTTTGGTGATAGGCAGTTTTGATGTCAAGCCTCAATGCGTTTGGCCCCTGCCTGTCGCGGGTACTGGGCCTCCCACGCAGTGAGGCACCATTTTATCGGGAGACCCTGGGGAACCCTGAGTGGTAGGAGATTTGTTTCAGCCCGATGATGCCACTACTTTCCCACACAAAAATGTGTGGAAAAAGTGATTTATTTCAGCTAAAATTGAGGTTTGCAGAGATTATGGGTAAGAAAACTTGGGGATCCACGCAGCCATACCTCCTGGAATCCCCAGGTGTATATGTTTCAGAAATGTGTGGGTTCGGTAGGTTTCCTAGCTGGCCGCCGAGCACGGGCCAAAACCCAGGTGACTCCTGCAAAACCAGGTTGTTTTGTGATAGGCAATTTTGATGTCGCCTCAGAAGGTTTTGGGCCCTTGCCTGTCACGGGTCCTTGACACACCCACGCAAATGAGGTACCATTTCTATTGGGATACTTAGAGAAAGGCGAAGGGGTAGGAAATTTGTTGTTTCTTTCTGCAGCGTGAAAATTTTGGCACAATATTGCAAGGAAAATGTGACAGACATTTTGAGGTTTGCAGGACATTGTGGGTAAGATAACTTGTTGGGATCCACAAGAGAGACATCACCATGTACTCCCATGGGTGTTTAGTTTACGACAAAATCTACAGTTGGTAGGTTATTCTTAGATGAAATGTACACCTTAGCAGAGAGACAAAAGAGACAAAGATTACTGCACAGCCATCAATTCCTCAAGCACACACACATACTGGTTGGATTTGGCACGAGGGTGAGTGATGGTTCAGTATATAAAATGTTATTAACAAGAGATTTCACAAAAATGAAATGCACTGTCAATAATTGAAAGGACAAAAACTGAACCAGTGACTCGTAGCTCAGTGAGCTGTAAAGCAATGTCAAGGCACCAACCGCTTTACAGGCCATTCACACACCTTTCATACATGATACACACAAGACCATTCACACCACCAGGCACAAAACCAACACATTACAACATTCACAAAAAGAGACAAGGTATACCCTGCTTGACAAAAACAGAAAAGACAAATATTTCTGCACAGCCATCAATTCCTCAAGCACACATACATACTGGTTGGATTTGGCACAAGGGTGAGTGATGGTTCAGTATATACAGTTGTATTAACCAGAGATTTCACAAAAATGAAATGCCCTGTTAATAATTGAAAGGACGAGAAACTGAACCATTGACTCACAGCTAGTGAGCTGTAAAGCCACGACAAGGCACCAACCTCTTTACAGGCCATTCATACACCTTTCATACATGTGACACATACAAAACCATTCACACCGCGAGGCGCGGGCCCAGCACATTACAACACTCACACCAGCAGACAGCACCATTCAAGGCCCATCACTTTCACACGCCCACATTCCTGACACAGCAACCACACCAGCTCACGAATTGCGTGGAGTGGCGTTTGGCTAGCAGTGTGTGTAGTGACCAGCAGCTAGTCACTACTCACACACCGCCAGCCAAGCGCCAGTCCACGTACACCGCCAGCCGAGTGCCAGTCCATGCACACCGCCAGCCAAGTGCCAGTCCACACACACCGCCAGCCAAGCGCCAGTCCCCGCATACTGCCAGTCAAGCGCCAGTCCACGCACACCACCAGCCAAGCGCCAGTCCACGCACACCGCCAGCCAAGCGCCAGTCTACGCACACCGCCAGCCAAGCACCAGTCCACGCACACCACCAGCCAAGCACCAGTCCAAACACACCGCCAGCCAAGCGCCAGTCCAAACACACCACCAGCCAAGCGCCAGTCCTCGCACACCACCAGCCAAGTGCCAATCCAAACACACCGCCAGCCAAGCGCCAGTCCACGCACACCACCAGCAAAGCGCCAGTCCACGCACGCCACCAGACAAGCGCCACTCCACGCACACCGCCATCACATTTAGGATTTTTTTATACAAATAAGAAAACACAAACAAATTGCAAATAGATACAAATCTACTAACACAAAATCTGAAACTAAATATACTACACAAATGCCAACTTTGAAACTGAACAAAAAATATTAAACAATAGAGGCCAGGCAGTTCACTTTACCACTCATGGATGCTCCCAAAAATTATTTTGCGTGTGGTACATTCTAAAACAAGCAGGCACACACAGCCCAGGGTTAGAAGGACACTCGGGCAGTACATGCGAGTCTCCTTCCGCGTACCTCTTCGCCAACAGACTCTACATCTCCTACTGGGAAAGTCTTTTGAGGGTGTGGGAGGAATGTGATCAGGAAAGTGGCGATCTTTCAATCTAGCCACATCCTCCACCACTCCAACTCTAGGATCACTTGCCTGTTCCACTAAAACAAGGCTGCCTATTACAGACTCCTGAAACTTAGCAAAAGTCATCTTTGACTCAGGACAAGAATCCTTGAATACAACAAAAGCATTAAAGGTTGCCAAGTGGAAAAGATGGATAGCCAACTTCTTATACCAAATGTAAGCCTTACGAAGAGCAGCGTAAGGTTCCAGCCTCTGATCTACTCTATCAACTCCACCCATGTGCCTATTATAGTCTAAAATGCACACAGGTTTGCGCGCTTCAGCAACCTGACCCCAAACAGTCACAGGTGAAGTGCTTTCATCATGGATGGTAGTCAGCATGTAGACATCTCTCCTGTCTGAAAACTTCACAGCTAGAAGCTCCTGCATACGCATACGCACTGCACTGTCCCCGCACAAGCTTTTGACAAACAAGTTATTTTGGGAAACCTTTACAGTTAGAGTGGATTGTGCCACAAGCAACAGTGTCCACTTTGGCCAATTCCTGAACAACCGCACACCAGTGTAGAAGTTATCTACATATAAATGGTGGCCTTTGTTTAAAAGTCCTCTACCAAGTTCCCACACAATTTTCTCAGTCACTCCAAAAGTGGACGGACAACCAGGGGTTAATCCTGGATTCCTTACCAGTGTACACCCTGAAATTAGAGACATATCCAGTCCTACTGTCACACAGCATATACAGCTTAATTCCATAGCATGCCCTCTTACTAGGAATGTATTGCCTAAAAACCAAGCGGCCCTTGAACAAGACCAAAGACTCATCCACTGCTATTTCTTTCCCTGGAGCATAGATCTCAGAAAATCGATCTACAAAGTGATCAATGACAGGCCGAATCTTAAAAAGACGGTCACACTCAGGGTGATCTCGTGGCAACACTAAACCATTATCGACAAAATGCAGCATCCGAAGCAGAAGCAAATACCTATCACGACTCATGACTGCCGGAAATATAGCCATTGCCATCAAGGGACTAGTAGACCAATATGAAGACATTGATGGCTTCCTTAGCAAGCCCATCAAAAAAGTTAAACCCAAGAACTTATTCATCTCTTCCAGATTTGTGGGAGTACACCGGGTAGCTCTAGAATGGGGCTTAAGGCTGGCACTGTTGTCCCTCAAAAACTGTTCGGCATACAAATTAGTCTGCTCAACAATCTCTGCCAAAAACACATCGTCCATAAACAACTGAAAAAAAATTATTGGCAAAAGTTTTCTGTATTCACTCTACACCCTGGAACACCAGTAAAGTCTGGCAATGCCGGCTGCACCATGCCTGGGGCAACCCAGAGGTCATCACTTCCAACTGGAAGCCTTGCAGCCCCAGGCTGCAACCCAGATGCCTCTTGCCGCACTATACCAACGGGAAGCCTTGCAGCCCCAGGCTGCAGCCCAGATGCCTCTTGGCGCACTATCGGCACATCAATGTCCTCCTCTAACACAGGCACTTCATCTGCACTAAGAGTAGCTTCATCCGCACTGAGAGTAGCTTCATCATCCAATGATGCCATGTGGAGAGAAAACTCACTGCCTGAATCTTCCCCTGCCTCCTCTGCCTCAGATGCAGAGTCAGTCTCTGAACCATGGTCAGAGGAAGACTCAAAAAGCATACCAACAACCTGCTGAGCAGTAATCCTGCGGCTAGCCATTATCCTTACTAAGAAAGGAGACTGCACAAACAAGTCAACAACAACCAACACTGTGCAAAATAAGTAAGTAAAAAAAATGTTTGCCTTTATCACAAAGATCTATATACTAAAAAACTATACGATTTACTTGTAAGAGACCGCTTCACTCACCAGCACCTACTCTGCAGAGAGACAGCAAAAACGATATCCCACTAGAAAGAAAAAAACCAAAACCAATTACTCACAAGACAACAAAATACACATCGAGCACAAATGCAAAACGTTTTTGACACTCAAAAAACAGAAGCCAAACATACTGCTATTATTACACCATTTGCAAAAAACACATTCATGCAGAGAAATGAAAAACATTTACATTGTACAAAAAAAAGTCTCTAACCAAACACAAGCAACTACACAAACAACAGAACCAAAAGTAATGAAACCGCAACCTGGAACAGTCTAAAGAGCAAAAGCTTTCAACTAGAACAAAAAGGGAGAAATAAAGCATTACAATTACAATTCACAAGAAATAAAACAATTAACATTATAACACACTATGTCACTACCCAAATGGTCAATCTGCCAGATGGGCCTTCAAATAGGGCTGTGCAAAAATGGGGGGTGAACTTGCCCAAGGGATCGGGTGAGCTTGTCTGAGGGTGGGGCAGAAAACAGCAGACAGAAATGTGCCCCCCTTGCAAAAGAAATAAATCCCTGGTGCCTAGTAGGGTTTTCTGCCTCCCCCCTCCCACCTAGGGCAAAAAGGCCAAAAAAAAGGGGCAGATCTGTCCCCAGGAGGGGCAGAAAAAACATTAACCAAATTTATAAAAAAAATCTGCCCCCTGGAAGCGACCCTTGCCCAAGGGGTCGCTTCCATTTTAATTTCAAATAAGTCCCTGGTGTCTAGTGGGGTTTTCTGCCAAAACAAGGGCTGATCTGCCCCCAGGGGGGGCAGAATACACATTAAAAATAAATGCCCCCCCGGAAGCGATCCTTGCCCAAGGGGTCGCTTCCATTTAAATTTTAAAGAACTCACTGGTGTCTAGTGGGGTATTCTGCCAAATACACGGGCCGATCTGCCCCCAGTGGGGGCAGAATACACATTTTTTTTAAATGTGGCCTCTGGAAGTGACCCTTCCCCAAGGGGTCGCTTCCATTTTTTTTTTAAGATCCCTGGCATTAGTGGGCTTTTCTGCCCCCCCTGGGGCCAGAAACGCCAAAAAACCAAGGCAAACAGTCCCCAGGGGGGCAGAAAAGTCTTTAAAAAATGTGCCCCCTAAGGAAGCGACCCTTGCCCAAGGGGTCGCTTCCTTTACATAATTAAAGGACTCCCTGGTGTCTAGTGGGGTATTCTGCCCCACCAAATACACGGGCCCGATCTGCCCCCAGGGGGGGCAGAATACACATTTTTTTTAAATGAGGCCCCTGGAAGCGACCCTTCACCAAGGGGTCGCTTCCATTTTTTTTTAAAAGATCCTTGGCTCTAGTGGGCTTTTCTGCCCCCCCTGGGGCCAGAAACGCCAAAAAACCAAGGCGGTCTGGCCCCAGGGGGGGGCAGAAAAGTCTTTATTTAATTGCCCCCTGTAGGAAGCGACCCTTGCCCAAGGGGTCGCTTCCTTTTACCAAAAAAAACATCCCTGGTGCCCAGTGGGGGCATTCCTGCAGCACGATTGCGACGCTGTGCGCGATCGTGCTGCAGGAATGCCCTGTATTAAGACATCAGGGAAGAGGAAATACTCTTTCCTCTCCCCCGATGCCTCAATACATTACAAAATCCCCCCCCGCCCCACCGGAGCACACAAACTTACGTGCTCCTCCTGGACGCACTGGAAACAAATGGTTTCTTTCTTTTCTGGATAGGCCTAGTAACTGTCTTTAGTATGCTTATTAGTGGAACTTATCTTCGAGAAAGCTCTGCAGCACAAAAAGTGGATGTGATTCTGAAACCACATCTATCATCACATTGTGAAAAAAGAGACCTATCATCAGTGAACATTACAGCAGTTTCTATACCTGGCGGTATAGTGTGGGACAAGGTTGATATATTTGGCCCGACTGAACTTTTAAAAATACCACTTTTATTTAAAATTTCATTGAGTGATATCATTACCTCCAGTACATTTTCCGATGATTGGGATTATGAAACTGTAAATAATATGTTGTCTGATTTAGAAAAATCTGCTGCTTTTTCTAATAATGAAATGTTGGAGGGCACATCAGACTTTGAAACAATGTATTACTATCAACATTATGGTCATCATTTTCTGCATAAGTCTTCTAATCACAGAAATGTTTTCACATACCACCAATGGGAACGTTGCCAGACACCGCCGAAAAGCAGTTCAATTCATTTGCACAGAAATGTTCGTATTTTTCAGGGTTTAACACATCCGACCCAGCCTCATATTATTATAAGGTTGCACCAACACCAGCACAGAAAAATATGTTGACAAACACCAAACAGATTTATTCTGCTTCCTTTATTGCCCAGTTGTCTGAACAAGGTTTTGACTTTTGGAAAGACACCATAGACTTAAAATCTGTCTGGGGTACTAGACACTGGCAGGTCCAGGGAACAGAGGCACTATTTAGAGCATGCCTTATTCCTCAGCAAATAATGTTTTTGAATGAAACAGTGCAGCAAACAACCTGTCTTGGACTAGCCCAAAAAAAAGATTTGAATGCACCTTGGGTGCCAGCACCATCACACACTGAGGGTAACACAACATCACAGGAAGAGGTTACACTAGATGCCATCATGCAATACAATAGATCAGACCCCGATTGGAAGGGATGGTTGATTTGGCCCGTAGACACCAATAACTGTCAGGAAAGATTCTTGGGTAAAACTAAAGGATTTAGTATCAATAGGCCAGATCCACGCTATGTACAGAGACAACACCCAGGGGTAGTGACATCGTACAGTGTTGGGAAGTTATGCATCGATTGGCTAAAGACCTCAACACTTACACATGTGAAACAACACTCATCCTTACTTACAGAGGATGTGGACCTACAGGAATTTTCTATTAGGCCCTAGGAAGCCACGTCAGATACGTTTCTATTATCCTGTCTACAATGAGATTTGGAAAATATCACAACAAGAGCCGCGGGAAGAATACGAGAAATAGATCGTATAAATCTAGAAAAGGCTCTAGCAATGGTCGACAATGGGTTAACAACACTAACTTCCAGGATATATTCTCTAGGCAACATTGTATCTTCTGCTATTGATGTACTAGAACAGGATCTGTCCATATTACAACACGTGCAATCACAATTGCGTTCTATTATGTTATTAAGCTGGACGCTGCAATTTTTGCGTGCAGACTATGCGCCTTGGCGTTTCATAAACAGTACGTCTCTGTTTTCTTCGTACAATCTGACAGAAAAACAGATAGAAATGGCACAAAGGGGAGCAAAATATACAATGCTGCGTATTGAAAAATTGGATAGATTAGCATTTACAGTGGCAGAGTCACCGTCCACGGAATGGTTAATCCATGGACACATAACTCTTCCGGTCACTACTTTTCAATTCCAATATTGCCTTGAACAAATGCAGGCAGGCAGATATGAAGAAATGGGTAGGGAATTCATTAAGGAATCCTGGGAATTACCGTACAGATTTCGATGCCGGAGTTGGGAAAAAGAAGTGTTTCTAAGCGGTTCTAACTGCGAGAATACTTTAAGTGGATCATCTATATGCCAGGACATAATGCTTCATGGGGCCTGTAACGGTTCGGTTGCTAACTTATCCTGTCACTTAAAGGGTGCCCCAGCTGCCGTGATCACTCCAGTGTTCATGCTACTTTCGAATTGGAGTTACTTGATGCTGAATGATCAAGGCTGCTGTGGGATGCTTCCGGGCATCGCATATCTGGTAACCGCGAGTTCCAGGGTTACTTGCTGTATGCAAGTATTGTTTCCACCAACACATACAGTCAGGGTGGCGCCATTATGGCCTTCAATAAATGTTTAGTTAATACGGTTTGATGCTTTGAGCAGAATGAAAGCCATGCTTATACTGAAATGTGTGACATTAACCTCCGGTCGAGAGACCTTTGATCTTCAAGTTGCAAGGTCTTCAGCAGAGATACAGGCACTTATACATACAAATTGTCCCTTCCATTTCGCATAAATGGTAAATCGTATCTTTAACATGTCTGATACGACAGGCATCGTCCACCTATTTAAGACCATAGGTTCTGGACTATTAAGCACCTTTCAGACGGTCCTCGGAGTTATACCAAACTTTATACACTCCGTATTTGGAAGCATATTTGGAGGGCTGCTGCTGATCCTGTTTCTAATAGCAGGTATCCTGATTGTCGTTTTTCTGCTACGCAATGAACGTCCCAGTCACCAAGGAGATGGCAACAGTACTCCTGGAGCAAAAATACTGTGATCGCATGGTTGAACTTCTAGGCACACCTCGCCTAAGGGAAATAAGTGCTTCTTGTCATTTAGACCAGTCTGGATGGACTGCATCTGACCTGTCCTCCGATGCCTGTTTTGCAGAGAAGAATGCGTGTTGGATCTCTGTCTGACACTCCCATCATGTGCGCAACCGGACGTTGATGCTTTACTGGACCGGAAAACGACCCATGTTCTGCAGTGTCCCCAGCATATTCCCATGTTGATGGCGGCATTCCTGGAGCCACCACAGGTAGTAGCTGCTCCTGTTGGTGTGGACACTGACTCCTCCTCTGACACCCAGGCCGTGGATGGCGCACAGGCTGCCCCAGCACCGGCTGTGGACAGTACGGAAGATCATCTGTGCTCAATTGACATAATCTGCGAGGTGTTACAGGGACCGTCGACTGCGGAGACAAGCAACGCAAATGTTGCGTCTACCAGCCAGGACACATAAACATTTGACTCATTTGGCCCGTCGTGTGCTGGGAAAAAATGTGACTTTTGGAAAACAAACGAAAATTAGAACTCCATATCGAAATTGACATTCTTTTTGAGCATGTATGGCTATCAAGTGCTAATAGTAGTTCGAACTATACCTAGGAACATATTAGAGCTATAGCTTGAGTGTCAATTTCCATTTTTTCTTTTAGAGATTTTTGTTAGAACGGTTTAACTTTTTAAACATTGTTTTTTAGCAAAACAAAAACTAATACTTTTAACGATTTGCGTACCAATATCTAGTCAGCCTAGTAGTACGTTTAGAATTTAACTATGTCGTCCATTCGGAAGAGGAGTGGGTGTTATATTCCATAAAGGTTCCATAATATAGGCCCCAGTAACTTCATTACCCTTCACCTATATTCTTCCCTACATTACACTTGTCACGGTTTACAGGGACTGACCTTCTACCTAGATACAGCACTGCATTCAGAACGCGGGTTTTCCCTAGTTCAAAGTCTCATACATTATGCATGAGGATTCTTGGAAGCACAGCAGAACTACCATCTCCTGTATAAAATCTATGTACAAAGTTCATGCCCGACGTCATCCTTAGGCCGACACAGTAATACAGCGAGGTAGAACCCCTGGGGAGACCTATGGGTATGTATACATCACATCTTGCTAAGATAGGGCAGAGGAGACAGAGACTTCCCGGCCGACACACTGACCAGAGACGCTGAGGTTCCTGCATGCAGATACTCCAGCTCGCAGTGGTCTAACATCCCACGCGGGGTGTCAAACTCGAGACCAGAACGGGGTCCCACAGTCTCTCACTTCAGGCAATGGGGTTGACTAAATCCTAGAGTGATTCTTGGCTTAACACCTACACACATGCTAGGTACACTTAGGTACATCTAGTTAGGGAGGCATCGTAGGAGTACGCATCTTTTATCATGTGTTTTATATACTCTAATGTATTCATGATTATTGCAAGATGGTAGAGCTATACCATCCATTCACCTTTATAGTACTACTAATCATTTATATCTTATACTGTCTAACGGTTGTTGCAGCTCATTTATTGTACACCAGAATAACAACTGTTCAATAAATGCTTATTGAAAAACGCCCAGCCTGTTTATTCGGTGTATCTCTCCGAGACAGACTAAGTAAGCACGAGTGACTGAGTGAAAGGTAGTATATTGTTTCACCGGTCCTGAGGGATCAGGGTTGTCATGTTCGATGGTTGCCAGGAACTATTCTCTCCTAGGTAAGAGGAGATTCTAGTGGCACTGTGAGCTAGTTGGTACAAAAGGGCCAACATACCCGGTGTGGGTGTTCAGAGTCAGTCTGACACCAATCCTACAGTGTATGTTGTCTAAACGCGCATATCCCGTATACTTTTTATAGGAACTACACGACACTGGTCATCTTCCACCTGAATTAGGTAGCATCCTTTACACTTGTATCCTCTAAACTCTCATTGACAAGTTGCAAAGTCTACAAACACAGCCATCCAGATTGTCCCTCAGCTTAATGCAAGCTAGGCCATATCAAATATAATCTGAAGCACTCCACTGGCTACTAAGTGAAGCCAGGAGCAAATTCATGGCCCTCTGAAATGCCCACAAAGCCTTCTGGTAAAAAGGATCAACATACTTGCAAAATGTAGCTCACACTACACCACAGCCAGAAACTTCTGCTCATTAGTTATTAACTTGATCCAAATATGGTTGTTCAAGCTGATAAAGAATATAGGCAAATCCTTGGGAGTTGAATGCCCAACATAGTGGAATGTCCTTAGACCTTCCCTGAGATCAGAACATGACCACATTCACTTCAAGAAACTCCTTTCTGAAGGGGACTATCAGTCTTCTCTGAGACTGGAAGGGCAGATCATCCATGGGCTCTAACTTATTTGATTGGACACATTCTTCTCCCTACTTAGCAATTCCATGAAACGTGAGTTTTCCTTATCCTATTCTGCACTTTAAAGTAACAAAAGGTTATATGTAGTGCATTATGAAATGTCTAAATACATGAATTACTGCTATCCTGGCACAAGCAACCACAAAGGACCCGATTACAACTTTTGGTGGTGCAGGGGCAGGTGGCCTGCCATCGTCATGCCCCTGCACCGCCAAGAGTCTCTGCCGCCTACCAGATTACAAGTATTTTTGTGGTCTGACGGGTGGGCAGCATGGCGGTTCCCACAGTGGTGACTCTTTCAAAGGTGGTGGTGCCTTTGAAAAAGGCACCGCAATGGGAATGCCACACAGGTTCCTGCACAGCATGGATTGTAATGTCATTGCCATCCTGGAACTGGAGCGCATGCACACAAGGGGGCACATGTTGTGCCCTCCTGCATACATCCCCAGGTTAAGGAGGCACAGGTGGCCCTGTATGGCCCCCTTTGTTTCAGCCCCGCCAGCCTTTTCATGGAGGAGAGACCTTCATGAAAACAGTGGCTGTCCTGAAACTAGTAATATGCATGGCAGTGCCGCAGCAGCACCACCTGCATCTTACAATGGCGCTGACCGCAACACCACCACCAGAGAATGGCAGTACCCATGCGGAGCCAGCGGTCCAATTAAGGTCCAACTACCCAACTCGTAATAGTGCGGTGGACCACCACCGCCGCATCACCATGAGTCTGGTGGTCCTCAGACCGCTACACTTGTAATTAGTCCCATAGAATTTCGTGAAAGGCGAAATGTTGTAATATGCTCCGATGTGTCAATATGTGCTTTTTTGTGGATTGCTACGTACTCACATTATTTACTTTTTGCATTGAAAGTTACAAATTGCTCAGCACATTTTTATCAAAAGAGTTTTCGGCATCTATGTGGAAGTTAGTATTTTTGAAATAATTTTACAGGTTATATTTCCATAGCATTATTTGTTTTCTCTTATACTTCTAAGTAACATTACATTTACGGTCCTTAGATGGTCTAAGTTTTATTCATATACAACATTTAAAGTTCCTTATGTAAATGCAGTGTTATTTTTTATTGTCCTAATGGCATGTATTTAGACAAAAATACATCTAGTAAATCGATTATTACCCCTGGTCCTCATAGTGGGGCCAGACTTGTACAGAATAAGGGAACTAGACTGATCCCTCCATGCTTAAAATGTGGCAGTGTTTGCTGGTGCTTATTCCAAAGACATATCTATGAGCACTAGAACAAATTAACAACAGTAATGTTGCATTTTTATACCAGGCCCTTGTTGTGACAACAGTGAAAAAAATGGGTGCTCTGCACATCCTGGACAGAAAATAAAGACATGTACTCTCAATTAGAATACACACCAGCTTAGTTAAAGTAGTAACTATGCCTAAAATTGTTTTGGCCTGCATAGGAGGGATAGTAAGGGTGTAATCATTGTTTTTGTTTAATTTTTCTCTTCTCAATTGTTGGACCACTTTCATCCTAGATATTTATTTGCGGTTAGTTGTTAATTGTTAATCTCCCTAAAATTGGGTGAGTAGTTTCTAAAACACAGTTCTCCTCCCATGCCCATGCTCCAGTGAGAAGCCTGCTTTGCAGACCAGACAAATGTTTTCAGACTGGAACAAAAATGCTAAAGTCTCTTTGAACCTTTGAAAATGTCCACCTTTTATCTAGTCTTTGTTATTCTGGGTAGGTAGTTAGTGCTTTCAACACTCACTATTGCTAGACAGAGGTCTCAGGAACCAGAAATATTAAGAAGGGATTCCATATTGCTTCATGTCCATAGGCCACTATGCAACTATTTGTAGGCTTACATTTATGTGTTATGGTACTTGAAGTCTTTGGTTGCTTCAATTAAACTAACGTACCTGCATAATTATATACCTTAACAATTCCACATAAAAAGATCTGCCCAAGACCATACCTTTTGGCCAAAGGGAAGCCAGGAAAATGCACAAGTTTTCCACAGCCAAGCATTTAGCCCCTAGACTGCATCTCTTCAATTCCAATCGAATAAAAAAGAAATAAACATTCAAGCCTATAAAAACCAGCAAACAATCATGGAATATTAACATCTTTAAAAGATGATTTTAATTTGATGAAGTGAACCAATGAATTGGTGCTATGTTCAGCATTTATATCTGAGGGCAGCAAACAGAGACAGTAGAAGAGATAAACAGGAGGTAGAGTAATGCTATCACTTAGCCACCAACTGCCCCTTCCTTTCTCCTGTGTCAGTGTGGGGAAGAAGGAAGGCACTGAGTGAGAGTCAATGGGAAGACTGATTTCACATGTGATTTAAGGATCCATCTTATGACAGTCTATTCAGTGGCACTGGAGGATGCTGACAATCGCTGTGGGTGATGTTATGAGTAGAAAGTGCCAGCAGTGGCCTCATAGAACAGTATTTGGGCCCTGGAACAGTTTTAAAACAATGTAACAATAAATGTCATTAAATTCATGGTTACATTATTTTTTAAAGTCAAACTAGGTAATTAAATATTTTATAATTAGATAAGAAACGTACTATTTTACATTAATTTATATTTACTTATATATTTAACTATTCAATATAATTTAGTGTAAGTTAACATTATTTCCTATGAGGTTTTATTTTAAGTCACTGCCTCCATTGTTTTCTATGGGAGGGTGTTACAGTACCAGTGGTTGGCCATGTGCAGCGCTGGACTTACTACAAAAGTGTTAATTACTTCAAAAGTGTAACTTACACCAAAAGTGCAATTTGTGAATACCGAAAAGTAGTAAACGTACTCAAAAGTGTAAACCTGCTCAAAAGTGCAATTTGTGAATCAAGACCACAAATATGAATAAATATTGACCTTGACTGTAATGCATCTTGTGCAAATCAAATTTTATATAAAACTCCATTTTAGCCTCACACACATCCTCTTTAAAACAGGCCCTCTGTTTTCCACAAGTACTCTCTACAAGGTACCACGTGTTTTATTGCAGTGCACAAATCGATTGATTTTTTGTGTGATGAATTGATGGTATTAATATACTGACAAATGGTATTACCTAACAGCATGAATGCAATGGAAAAGTAATTCAGTTGCACAATAAACATGACCCACAACAGCCTGCTTTTTCTGAAATTTAAATGCAAATTTAAAAGTAATGATTTCGACCCTCACCAGTTAAGCTTAGTTTCAAAAACAATTTATCATATGCTTTACTAGATAATTATATCGTAGTTCACCTGTCGCCTCCTTCCTGTAAAAAAGGAAGAAACAAATATCTATCGTAGCATGGTGAAACGAGATATTACCCCGAATATAACAGTAGTATTTTCTTTGGCACCTTTAGACTTATGTGAACTACAACATTTATGTTTCAACATTTGCTGTGAGAATGCACATATGTATACTTCAAGATGTGCATATTGCAATTATATATTTAATTTCACAAAAACAAAGGTCAAAGACGTGTGATTTGAAAGACATAAACATAAACAAAATCCAATGTGCTTCCTTTAAATACAAAAACTGATCTTGTCGATGTTTGAGTAAAGTTTCTTGAGGTAAAACAAATATAACAATTCGATTGTATTTCTCTTCTTTTTTACGTTTGGCGAGAGAGAGCCTGGGCAGCTTGCCAGAACTTACATAAACATAGAGTGGGGATGGGATGATCGTCACGGCACATTACACAGAGAGTCAGTCCCATCAGCCTGTACTCATTGCAAGTGACATTCACATTTAAGTTCATCAAACACAGCTATTGTGATTTGCAACAGTTATGAGGCATGGAGTTTTTCGTTATCAGTTCTTGGCATTTCATTCATAAAGTAGACTACAAAGAGAGAGAGCATCTTTCTTTTTCCTGTCCGTAGGTCAGGGCCTCCACACTGGACCCTCCATCCAGGCCCTTTATATTGTCAGACCCCTCTGTACACAGGACATGCCTCACTAAAGTGCAGCTATGACAAGCGCCACTGCACACACTTTGTTGTGATGGTTCCAGGTCTCACTTCCTGTTACCATCAGCATAACATTATTTCTCGCATTCTACCCTAGGGATCAACTTGAGACCCACTGTTAATATTTTATTCCAAAACAGTCACCCGAGTTTACTGAATACAGTGCAAAAACACAGTGGCGGTTGGTGGATTTTAAAAGTGGTGAGGTAAAATGCTTCTACTCGATTAGAAACACGCTAGAGCCATTTGCCTATGGGGCATATTATCAAGAACGGCGATAACATTATCGCTGCTTTAGCGGCAGGAAACTGCCGCTAAAGCAGCGATAAGGGGCTTGATAATATGCCCTATAGAATTCCAATAGAAGCCCAGGTTCTGGTGTGAAGGACATCAAACCTGGGCTTCTATTGGAATTCTATAGGGCATATTATCAAGCCCCTTATCGCCGCTTTATAATATTATCGCCGTTCTTGATGATATGCCCCTAGGTGTTAACATAAATTATTTTTGAAGAGCGACTCTAGTGTGCAAGTGATGGAAAAATACACCCTGAAAGAAATACGCCCTGTTTTCATTTTCACTAAACATCTACTCTTTGCCATTACTAGTGTTCATTACCCATCTCTACAAAGTAATGTCTGCTGGCGTTAGGCCAGCCGGAAAGGTCTAGTTGCTTTATCACTGTCAGAGAATGTGCCATGCTGCCTCTTTTTATGGGCCTTAATATGAGCAGTTCTGTTGCTTTCAGTCCTTTTGTAGACAATACGTGGCCCTGCTATAACATCCCTACACATCCCACTCATTCTACCTTTTGGTCTGAACTATGCACATACTAACCAAGAGGCCATGATAGAAGAATATGACATCGGAACTCTGGATGACTCCTAACTTCCCACCCTTTTTCATCAAACTGGACTTTTTTTTTCAACAACCGTTTTAGCGTTTAATATCTTCCATTGAAGCCTAGTCATGCAGAAACAACGCCATTAAGATACCAACATTGCATCTTTTCTTTGAGCCTACTAAAGAAATCAGTGGCTGCCACTGCAGTTGTTCAAGGAGCTAGGCATGAGTCAGGGTTTGATCTTCAGATGAAGAGGTGTCAGCATCCTGAAGGAGGAATTGCCCAAGCTCTGCATACGTTCTCAAGTCATATCGACATACATACTGTAGAGGGTTTATGCAGACCTCCTCTTATTGACACCAACCAAATCTCAGGGACCAGAAAGGGGTGTAAATGGCAGTCCATTATATTCAAAAAGCCCTGTGCACTGTTGTGCTGTGGCACAAAGCTTGCCTCCTAATTCAACGGCAAGGGGAACCTCCTCAGGAAGGGGCATCTAGTGAGCAGATCAGACACCTCAAGATCTTACTTGGGAGGGGGAGGGGGACTTTTGGAGGGTGGGTCTTGGGTTTGGTAGGGGTGGTATTGCTTTTGGGAGGGGTAGTTTTGGTTTTTGGTGGAGTGGTTTGGGATTTGGAAGGGGTCAAGGCAAGGGCAAACAACAAACTCATGGGGAAAATGGGTAGGAATTTGGGTTTGGGAGGTAGAGTGAGTGGCAGTTGCTGATGTGCATGCGTCTGTTGAGGGTGTAGGTGCCCGTGGGTCTGGTGTATGTTGTGCTCCTTAAGTGTCTGTTGTTTGGGTGAGTGTGAGCATTCATGTTTTGTGGGTGTGCTTTTTTATGTATGTGTGTGGATGGGTGTGCTGTGGAGGTGCTGGGTGTGGTTGTGGTGCATGTGGATGTGGTGGTGCATGTGGGTGTGGTGGTGGGTGTGGTGTCTGTGGGTGTGCTGGTGGTGGTGCATGTGTATGTGGTGGTGGGTGAAGTCTGTGGGTGTGCTGGTGGTGGTGGTGAAGCATGTAGGTGTGGGTGCAGTTTCTATGGGGGTGCTGGTGGTGGGGTGGTGCTTGTGCATGGTGTCTGTGGGTGTGCTGGTGATGGTGCATGTGGGTGTGGTGGTGGTGGGTGCGGTGCCTGTAGGTGTGCTGGTGGTGTGGTTAGTGCATATGTGTGTGGTGGTGGGTGTGGTGTCTGTGGCTGTGCTGGTGGTGGGGGTGGTGCATGTGTTTGTGGTGGTGAGTGTGGTATCTGTGGGTGTGCTGGTGGTGGTGCATGTGGGTGTGGCGGTGGGTGCAGTGTCTGGGGGTGTGCTGATGGTGGTGCATATGGGTGTGGTGGTGGGTGCGGTGTCTCTGGGTTTGCTGGTGGTGGTGCATGTGGGTGTGATGGTGGGTGTGATGTCTGTATGTTTGGGTGTGGGCCTGTATTTTTGCTGTCTCTGTGTTTATGTGTGTGTACTGCTTGTGTGTGTTGGAGTGGGAGAGTGCAAAGGAGTAAGTGTGCTTGAGACAGGGTTGGGAATAGGGAATTGGGATGGGGAAGGTGGTGGGGCACAATTTTAGGATGGCTGGAAGACTATGGTCAGTGATGAGGTCAGACCTTGAAAAGGTCGCTAAGGGCCAGATATGCAACTATGAAAGGCTTCCAGGTAAGCTACCATTTGTTGCATATGTCAGCTAAGCCACTGGATGCCATTCAGGAGTGCAGTCTGGAGTACAGCGATGCTGCGGAGGAGGTCAATAGCCTCCTCACGCAGCGCAGCCGAGGGGACAGGGGTGGGGGGTGAGGTGCCTGCAGCAAAGGAGAGCCCAGACCTTTGAGAGAGGCGGGGCTAGCCAACTGGGGGAGCAAGAGGATGGGAGGAGATGGATATCTGGGTGGCAGACAAGGATGCAGGTGTAACTGGAGCAGTATGGTCCACCACCACTAGGGACTGGTCGCTTGGGGATGCCTCCGAAGAAGATGTTGAGCTGGTTGCCTCCATGCTAGTCCCTCACGCTCCATGGAACTGTGTCTCTTGCTGTCGTTGTCTCACAAGCTGAGACACAGTGGCCAGCTGCTACCCCGCCTATGTGGCCAACATCTCCTTTGCCTGCTCTGGATGATGCTGAATAGACAGATACAGTAGTTTTATTGTAGCTGTGTGAATAAAACTGATCAATAACTTTGAGCACAAAACATTTTCCTAGTTCACATATTGCACCTGCTGCAAGGATCACAAACTTTGGTTCTTTACATTATCATCTCATGCACATAAAGAACATCTTCTGAAACCATTTGATCTTTGTAATTCCCCATGATAGCTCCTACATCATATATGATCTTATCTCTTAACCAAATTCACTTCTCTAAGGGAATTGTTGAACACATCTGAATGGTTAGCCTTTGTTCTCCAGAATAGTGAACGTATGTCACCAATAAGGATATACACCAAAAATACCTCTGTACACTGTTTGCACGAGGTCAGAAAAGCTGCATAAATGGCACACACTAAAAGTAAAATATGAATCAAATACTGCAATGTTGTACCAATATTTGCAGAAACTGAAAGCCTGCCTCCTTAGTTTGGCCATTTCACAATGGTAACACTTACCTCAAGTAACTCAAGTATAATACAAATGTACAACATATGATATGATTTCACTACTGAAGTAGCTTATCAATGTATCACACTCTATGTATTTATTGATGCTGTTGAAAAAATGTAGACATATAGTTATTGTGGATTGACAAATGACTTCAATAGCATACATGAATACATAGGGGTTGATACATTCCTAATCCACTTTAGTACAGAGCAACTACTTATTCACATTTAACTCCAACATATCTCAAATTATTTCAAGGCTGTCTCATCATTGTGAAATTGTTGAACAAGATAGGGTGGCTTTCACCTTATGCAAAAAGTGGTACCACATCACAGTAAATATGACGTACAATGATTCACATGATGCACACATCACAGAATTAAAGGCAATTTACAATATGAGACAAGCTGTTTCATATTGTGAATTGCATTTGTTTCTTTGATGCATTTCACCAATTTCCAAATGAATCATGAGTTCGGCCTGATTATGAGTCTTCAAGATGGGATTCTCCAAGATATCTGTGATGGGACATGCAATCTTACAAAATCCCTTTAAGTATCCCATTTTTCTCCATCACTGAGTTCTCATCTGTACATAAAAAAGGACATTGAAAAATGGTTTGGGGTATGTGTTACTCTGTCACCATTGTGTACACATTCCTGTCTGTGTTCCTACAAAAATGATATGCCTATCACAAGTATTTGTACAAAAACACACTGGCTTACATACACATATGTGAAGGAGTAAAGCTTCATGCAAATCTTTTGGTTTTAACATGTAAGAAACAGTATAACTGATGCAAAACATAATTGGGATATGTGTAGATCCCAAAATGTAGCCATTATTTCTGATGTGACTAGTGATTTTGGCTCACATGCTTACTCTTACTTGTGTAAAATCCCAAGTTACAAATGTGACGTTTGGAAGATCCACTGTATCATAAATGTATAGTACGGTATGTCACATGTAATTTGTCTACCATTACATCATCCACAATAGTGAAGGAGCATCACACCTGACACAACAAAGACTAGTGGCCTGTTTGGTACAACTGTCCCTCATGACATCAAACAACCTGATGTATATGTGTAGTTTAGGCAGCCATGTGTCTGCGCAGAACTGTCCTTTGGTAGTGAACAGGAATCAGGTGGGATCCTTTCTAACAAAGTAATAGACAAAGCACATCATCATACAAACTGTGCAAAACTTACACTTCAAGATCTCTTCTTGTGCGCTGGGCATGGGTCACCATTAATGTTAATGGAAATAAATCCTGGTTGTAACAAAAAATTAGTAATGTAACATGAAACTCAAATAAAAACGTAGCACCTTGAGGCTGCTGTTGGGCTTTCAACTGCCCATCAAGCTGGAGAAAGGCCACTGCAAGAATTGCAGGCAATCAGGGTGTGATGCACGTGCTTCCCATGTTGGAAGGACTGCCCGAGCTGGACTTTGGCTGACTTTCTGGTCCAGCGTTGTAGGTCCTTCCACCTCTTCCTGCAATGGAGGCTGCACCGCTTGTAGACCCCCGGGTGTGCACCTTCCTGGCAATGGCCTTCCAGATATTCTGCTTCTGATGGGCATTGGCCTGTATGGATACAAGAAGTGAAAGAAAAAAATGGTTTGGAGACTTTTTGTTTGTCTGTATTTATGTAACACGATCTTACTACATCTATCACAAGCATGACTCATAAGTTACCATGCAACATGTGTATTTTCAAATGCTGACCAAACCAAATATATTAATACATACTTTTTTAGTGGCCTGTTGATTACTCTCATCCCATGTCATGTCCTAAACTCACTAATCCATGCCAGTGACATCATCTAGCCCAGGGGGCTCCTACATTTTCTGTGATGTGAGCTGCTTCAGATCACTGCAAAACATTGTGAACTACTGAAGGCTAAACAATTTGTGCAGAGTAACCAGACACCCTCAAGGCCAGTTCATTGACTTGATCCCTAACGTCCATAGAGCCAGATACTAAGGTGTGAACCACATACCATGACAAAGGGCACCATGAATGAACTGCCATGTGTGTCAGTAAGGCAAGCAACATGCAACAGTGTCTCAACAGGAATCAATGAGGGGAAGTAATGTAAAGAATAAACTAATTACACAGCATAAATTAAATAATAACAAATAGTACCAAGAACACGGTTAAATGCATTTATAAAATCAGCAAAGACATGCAAGTAAGATTTCACAAATCAGAATGCAGAATCAACCATGCTTTTAAAGTTGTGAACCAAATGTGGAGGTTAACACTGAATACTGGGCACTGGGAGTAAGGGGCCTACAGTTTGGAAATGAAACACTTTGAAATGGGTGTAAAATGAATAAATTGTTAGCTCAAGAAGTTGGGTAACTCTCCATTTCAATTGTCGTCCATTTAAAAGCATTCAGGGACATATTTTTGCTCACACTTCCAAATTTGAGTTAACAAGGAAATATTTTTATGAGAGATATACCTCAGTGGTTCAATTGTTTGTGGCTGTGACAAAGCCCCAGCCAGGCCCATTATTCTGACTGAGCACTGCTCATTGTCAGGCCCTGCTATCTGCAGTCTGATAATCTTGATGTCAAATGAACACATCCTTCCCATAACTTTTATATGAAAATATGACCTTGTGCCCATCTTATAACTGACCTCAAAGCTGTGTGCTACTCTGATGGGGTCTGAAAACTACTAATAGCTCCCAATCTACTGTTGGAGACCCCTGATCTAGGCTTAGGGGCCGATTCCGATTCCGGCCGGAAATCTCTCCGACCGAGCCGGACCCGGAGAGAATTCCGACCGAATCGGACCCTAGCAGTCCGACCGGACGAGTACGGTGCATTCGCATGCTATCGGACTCGAGTCGGTCGGACTCCCATTGAAGTCAATGGGAGCCGGTCGTACAACGCGTACGCGGGCTCCCATTGACTCAATGGGTGCGAGGCGAACAAGGGCGCCCCCTACAGCGGGTACGCGTCCAAGCGCATCGCGGCGTACATGCACAGGTAGGCCCCTGTGTGCGACTCGCACGCCTACGCGTACAGGGGGGTCCGACGCGGACCCCCAAAGTCCGGCTCCAACAGCTTTTTCGAGCCGGACGGCGCGAGTCGGTCGGACTGCTCGCGGCGCGCATCGTACTTACCCGGCCGGGAAACGTCTCCATAGCACGGTGCGAGTCGTGTCCATGCGAGTCGGTCGGAGCGTGTTGAAGCCGCGTTCGAGTCGGTCGGTGATTTCGCGGGAGCTTGCATCGTACTCGCTCGGCCGGACCCGCGTACGATTCGGTCGGGAAACAGGGCTCCGAATCGGATCCGGTGAATCCGAATCCGATTCGGAGCACTACCGGCCGAGATCGGAATCGGCCCCTTAGTGATTTGTGGGACGATACATGATGTGAGATTTTTACATTTGACATATAATTCAAACAAATTTATAAATATATCTCTACATATGCAACAAATAGAATATAGGTCTTTAAACACACAACACATACTAATGTTGTTGTTTTTTTAAATTGTAAAGTGCTTACAAATCCCCAACATCATTGTCCTATGTAAAAAACAAAATATATGACACTTCACATCAATCACTACACTTCACTCGGGAACTCAAAGGGACATTGCAGCCTGTGTTTATGTAAAAAAAACAGACACATTCACATATACATTTCAAATGTGTACTTCTTTCTCTGGTGAGCAATAGAGCTGGCTACACAGGGATAGGACTTCTTCGTGCCAGCATCTCCAGCTCCTCAGGTGAGAAGGCAGGGGCCCTGACACCTGCTTGACCTGGCATCGTTGCTCCCAGAGGTCACAAACAGGAGCAAAAGTGAAGGAGGTCTTGATGGCTGCAGTGTTAGGAGCAAGCAAACTTTTCTTTAAACTGCTGCATATATATACGCGACATACGCAATCGTCAGTGGAGACGGACACACCTGTTGGGCTTCGTACATTGCTTTCACACATGTTAGCCTACAGCTGTATCTGTCATAGAGTTTAACACTCACTACGCGGTCAACTTCTGCTGCGGACATCTGATTACAAATGTCCTGATGGCGAGGTTAGGTGCCCGCCATTTTAGAAGGTCAAATAGTGTGCAAGTGCATGACCACTACTCATCTTTATAAATCTTTATTCAGTAAATAAAATCACCATAAAAGAATATCAATCGAAGACAATAATATCAGATTCACACTCAAAATGGTGGCTTGTTTGTTTACATATTCAAACTTCAAAGGACACTCATGTTTTTAAAAAAAAACTGTTATATGTATTGCGTTACTGTGGTTAAATTCGATAGTTATACGGTGTTGGTTACACCTCTGTTGAAGATATTTTGGATGAAAAAATTGAAAAAAGAATTTGTAAATGATACATTAGATATGTATTATTTACACATTCTTTTCCTATTTAAAATATTGACAGCTAAAAAATTATATTTGTGAAGTAAAAATTAAAATAACAAATGATAGATTAAAATATGTTGTGAACACATATAATTGTGTTAATAATCGAAAATAATTATGTGGAAAGTGTTCAAAAATGTTTGCAATTTTACCAATGCAGACATTTGAACCCTGGGAGAGTGAGGAAATGACCGCCTCAAGTGTACCACCCATTTCCAGACCTTGCCACCATGGAAGAACGGGATATTATCAAAAAGTTCAGATTGAATAAGCAAATTATACTGTGTTTATGTCATCAGCTGCCTCACAACAGAAATCCCACATCTATTAAACCAATTGTCAAACTTATTAGCAGTACTTCATTTTGTGGCCACAAGATCATTCCAATACACTGTGGCAGTATCTGGAGGAACGTCACAACCAACTTTCAGTGGTGTGCTACAAGAAGTTCTTTCATCAGTGATGAGACACCTCAACAGCTTTGCCCAATTTCACAATATAAGGATTTTGCAAATGTGAAGGGACAATTTCTATGGTTTGGGTCGCCTACCACATATGGTTGGAGCAATTGATGGCACACATATTACCTTAGTGACACCACACACCAGGGAACAAGTCTACCGGAATGAGAAGAACTTCCGTTCAATCAATGGGCCAGTTGTTTGCTTACCTGATTTATACATCACAAGCGCCATTGTGCATTTCCCCGGATCAGCCCATGATTCCTTTTTTACTATGGGCCAACAGTATACTCCTGCAAATGTCATAACTTGGACTTGAGAGGGCGTGGCTTGTTGGTAGGTACATTCTGACATAATATTGTTTGGGTAATTTCAAGGTGAATCATCTGAAAATGTGTTACATAATTTGACTCTTTTCTTTTTTTTTCCATTTAGGATGCCAGGGAACATACTGTCCCCCACAGGTCGTACCACCTGTCCTAATTTCCCTCTGTGTGTGCAATAGGATTCCAAATGATCAGTGTGAGAAGCATTCAAAGGGCACAATGTAAAGACTGTCTGAAGAAAAGGTATGCCTCTACCAGGGGGACCCCTGAAAGGCTGTGGCCCTGTGCCACAGAACACTTTACACATGCTTCAAAAGCTCTATGTGCACAGGACCTGTGGATTGAAGTATATCAGGGACAACCAATTGCATAACCAAGTGCCATGCACATGTGGGAAATGTGCAAGTGCAAATCAGGAAAGCAAACACAGCACTAACATTTTTTGTCACACATTTAGATAAGGTAGGTGTCAGATACACACACAAAAATGGACACATGTTCATAAAAATGTCTACAAAGGTATTACAATTTAACACCCTCCATGTGTGGATAAACAAATATCTAACTTGCAAACATCAAACACATAACCAACCAACATCATATGGAGATGTGCAAGCTAAACGATTTTGACATTGGCCAAGCCAAGCTGAAATACTTACCATATGAAATACCACCCAATCCAATGTCAGCCTCAATTGGAATTCATCCCACAAATACATCCATTGAACATTTCCCCTTGTCCTCTGTGACTCCTGCCCTGGTTTGAAGGTCAGATTATACTAACCACTTCAAATGGATTATCAATCAGGGTGAAACAAACACAACTGTAGTCATGCATTCCAAAGTATCCAATAACATAAAGTAGTTAGAAAAGTAATGGCAGTGCTAATGTGTTATAAACCAACCAAATATTTTTATTAATCCAAAATAACTAGATGCAGTAATCCAAAGGCCCATGGCCAGTCCTTGTACATAATGTGTGCTCCAGCACACTGCTGTGCCACTAGACTTGTGCTTCATGACATTGCCAGGGAACCTCTTCACAAAGGGGCATCACTTGGGCATGGCTGGCACCTCAAAGATCTTACTTGGGAGTGGTGGGGTTGATATTGGGAGGGGTGGGTTTGGTTTTGGGAGGGGTTTTAAACTACTTAGGGGTACGAGTGGGTTTAATGGTGAGGGGATCAGGTTTCTCAGGGGTGGATTGGGATGTGGAAATCAATCAATCAATCATGGGTTTGTTAAGCGCGACTACTCACCCGTGAGGGTCTCAAGGCGCTGGGGGAGGAGGGGTGCAGGTTCCGGCCCATCAGGGAGGGGGTCTGTCGAAGAGCCAGGTCTTGAGGTCTCTTACGAAGATGGGAAGTGATGTTGTCAGTCTGAGGTGGAGCGGAAGGGCGTTCCAGGCTTTGGCCGTGAGGAAGGAGAAGGAGCGGCCTCCTGATCTGGTTTTTCTGGTGCGTGGGACCACGGCGTAGGAGAGCTGGGCTGATCGTAGGGTCCTTAGGGGTGCGTGGAAGTTGAGTCTGCTGTTGAGGTATGCTGGTCCGGTGTCGTGGAGGGCCTTGTGTGCGTGGGTGAGCATCTTGAAGGTGACTCTTGCCTCGATGGGGAGCCAGTGGAGTGTGCGCAGATGCTGGGAGATGTGGCCGTGTTTTGGCAGGTTAAGGACCAGTCTTGCGGCAGCGTTTTGGATGTTCTGTAGCTTGCGGATGAGGTTTTTGTTTATTCCGGCATAGAGTGCGTTGCCGTAGTCGAGTCTGCTTGTGACGAGGGCGTGAGTGACGGTCTTTCTGTGCTCGAGGGGGATCCATTTGAAGGTCTTACGTAGGAGGCGGAGGGTGTGGAAGCATGAGGACGAGACTGCGTTGATCTGGCGGTCCATTTTGAGCTCGGAGTCCAGGATGATTCCCAGGTTGCGTGCGTGGTCCGTGGGGGTGGGCGGGTTTACGAGGGTGGGGGGCCACCAGGTGTCGTTCCAGGTGTCGGGGTTTGGGCCCATGATGAGTACTTCCGTCTTGTTGGTGTTAAGTTGTAGGCAGCTGTTTTTCATCCATTTGGCGACGGCTTCCATGCCTTCTCGAAAGTTGTGTCTGGCGGTGTTGGGTTTGTTGGATAGGGAGAGGACGAGTTGGGTGTCGTCTGCGTATGACACAATGTTGAGTCCGTAGGTTCTGACGATGGGGGCGAGTGGAGCCATGTAGACGTTGAAGAGCGTCGGGCTGAGGGAGGATCCCTGGGGGACTCCGCAGGTGGTTGGCGTAGGGTCCGAGAGGAAAGGGGGGAGTCTGACCCACTGTGTTCTGCCAGAGAGGAAGGAGCTGATCCAGTCGAGGGCTTTGTCCTGGATCCCTGCGTCGTGAAGTCTGCGTAATAGGGTGCGGTGGGAGACTGTGTCGAATGCCGCTGAGAGGTCGAGGAGGATGAGGGCTACTGTTTCTTCTTTGTCCAGTAGGGTGCAGATGTCTTCAATTGTGGCGAGGAGGGCGGTTTCCCTGCTGTGGTTTTTCCTGAAGCCGGATTGGGAGGAGTCGAGGATGTTGCTCTCTTCGATGAATGTGGCGAGTTGGCTGTTGATGGCTTTCTCGATAACTTTCGCAGGGAACGGGAGCAGGGAGATGGGTCTGTAGTTTTTGAGGTCAGTGGTGTCCGCTGCGGGTTTCTTCAGGAGGGGGTTGACCTCGGCGTGTTTCCAGTCATCAGGGAACGAGGTGGTCGCCAGGCAGCGGTTGATGGTGTGGCGGAGCATGGGTGCGATGGTGTCGGCGGCTCTGTTGAAGATGTGGTGGGGGCAGGGGTCCGTGGGGGCCACGGAGTGGATTGACTTCATCGTCTTCAGTGTGTCTTCGGTGGTGAAGGCTGTCCAGCTGTCAATAGTTGGTTTCAGGGTGTCAGGGGTTGTTGGTGGGGTTCCGTGTGTTCGTTGTCTTCGTCGAAGTTGTCGTAGATGCTCTTGATTTTGTGGTGAAAGAAGGTGTTGAGTTTGTCGCAGAGGTCTTGTGAGGGAAGGATGTCCGTGGACTAGCTGGTGGGTTGGGTGAACTCCTTGATGATGTTGAAGAGCTCTTTGCTGTTGTGTGCGTGTGTGGAGATTCTGTCTTCAATCGCTTTTTTCCTCGTTTCTCTGATGAGTTGGTGGTGGGCGTTGGTAGCGGCTTTGAAGTTGTTGTGTGCTTCTTTGGATTTGGTGTTCCTCCAGGTTTTTTCGAGGCGGCGGCTGGTGCGTCTGGACTCCCGAAGTTCGGAGGTGAACCATCTGGCTTTCTTGGCGTGGGTGTTGTTGTTTTTCTTGAGGGGGGCTATGGTGTTGGGGCTGTCGGAGATCCATCTGTGCAGGGTTCGGGCTGCTGTGTTGTGGTCGTCGTTTTCCGTGATGGTTGGGGTGGAGTTGCTGAGTGAAGAGGTAAGCTGGTCGTCGGTGATTTTGGTCCAGTTTCTTCGTGGGAGCGGGCGCTGGTGCATGGGTGTTCTGAAGGTGAAGTGGACGCAGTGGTAGTCGGTCCATGGGAGTTCGGTGGTGTGGCTGAAGGTGATGGAGTTTCCTGTTGTGAAGAGGGGGTCGAGGGTGTGTCCTGCTGAGTGCGTGGGCTCGGTCACAATCTGGCGAAGTCCAATGTTGTGGAGGTTGTCCAGGAGAGATGCAGTGTTGGGGTCCCGTTGGTTGTCTATGTGGAAGTTGAGGTCACCCAGCAGGGTGTAGTTGGTGGATGCGATGGCATGTGGGGAGATGATGTCCGTGATGGAGTTGGCGAACGGTCCAAGGGGTCCAGGGGGTCAGTAGATGAGGGTTCCTAGGAGGTTGGTGGTGGGGTTGGTCTATATCTGGAAGTGTAGATGTTCCTTCATGTCTGTGTGATCGTCGGGGAGTGTGTTCAGGCAGAGGGTGGATTTGTGGACAATGACGATTCCTCCTCCCGGGCGGGTGTGGCGGTCCTTTCTGGAGATCTTGTACCCTTGGGGTATGGCGATGGCGATGTCCGGTCCCGAGGTGGTGTTGGTACAGGTTTCGGTGAAGAACGCTACATCAGGGGTGGTGTTGTCGAGGAGGTCCCAGATTTCGGTGGCGTGTTTGTGGAGGGATCGGACGTTGAGGAGGATGCATTGCAGGGACTTCAGTTCGGTTGTGTTTGTGCGGGCGGGTTTCGCTGGGTCCATGGTCTTGGCGGTGCTGCAGGTGTGCCGGCAGCGGTGACAGCTGAATGGTCCGTGTGTGTCGGCTGGCGAAGCTAGCTTGCAGTTGTTGTTGTGGCCTGGGTTGAGTGCGTGGAGTGCTGATGATCCGTAGCGGTGGCAGTGCGGAGTTCCAGGGTTTCTGGCGCTGGTCGCGGTCGGGTCGCGGACGGGCGCAGACAAGCTTGCCTTAGGCGCGCCAGCGGCGTGACCGCACAGCGGCCGCCATTATGTAGGGGAGGGGGTCGGGAACGTGCAGCTGGGAGGCAGGAGCGGGAATGGCGGGAAAACTAGCGAGCGAGAAGCGGAGGGCCGAGAACCTGAGGGCAAAAATACAATGGGCAGTGCACAGAGAATACAGGCAAACCAGGCACAAAAGAAGGCAAAACAATGACGAGGCACAAAACACAGGAACAAACAAAGGGAAAAAATACAGTGATGGCACGAGTCACACGAGGGAAAAAAGAAAGAAGAAGAAACTATTAGGTGTCACAAAGCGGGCTCGAACCCTGCCTGGGTTGGGCCAATGGGATCTGCGTCAGAGCAGAGCACCGCGGAGCTGCTGGGGAGAGGGGAGAGAGCAGACCTCAGACTGGGTCAGTGGTTGTGCTCGCGCTCCCCCGCAGCAGCCGCCATTATGTAGGGGAGGGGGTCGGGAACGTGCAGCTGGGAGGCAGGGGCAGGAACGGCAGGAAAACTAGCGAGCGAGAAGCAGGAGGGCAGAGAACCTGAGGGCAAAAATACAATGGGCAGTGCAGAGAGAATACAGGCAAACCAGGCACAAAAGAAGGCAAAACAACGACGAGGCACAAAACACAGGAACAAACAAAGGGAAAAAAATACAGTGATGGCACGAGTCACACTAGGGAAAAAAGAAAGAAGAAGAAACTGTTAGGTGTCACAGAGCGGGCTCGAACCCTGCCTGGGTTGGGCCAATGGGATCTGCGTCGGAGCAGAGCACCGCGGAGCTGCTGGGGAGAGGGGAGAGAGCAGACCTCAGTCTGGGTCAGAGGTTGTGGAAGGGATGAGTTGGGGTGTGGAAGAGGTTCTTTTGGCTTTGAGGGGGGAGTCAGGTTTGACAGGGCCAAGGGCAAGGGCTAATAAAACAATTTCATGGGGAAAATGGACATGTTGTTCAGGAGGGAATAGTGATTGGGAGGTAGAGGGAATAGAAGTGTCAGGTGTGGGAGGGTGTGTTGTTGGTCCATGTGTCTGTGCGTCTGATATATGTTGTTTATGTTTTGTAGGTGTCTGTTGTGTGGGTGAGTGCTTGCGTTTCTGTTTTTTGGATGTGTGATGTGGATGTGCTAGGTATGCTTGGTGTTGGGGATGGGTCTGTGGGCATGTGTGTGGTGTCTGGGGGAATGCTGGGGGTGGTGGATGGGACTGTGTGTGTGGGTGTGGTGTCTGGTGGAATGCTGGGGTGGTGGATGGGTTTGTGGGTGCGGGTGTAGTGTCTGGGGGAAGTCTGCGGGCAGTACATGGGTCTTTGGGTACATGTGTGGTTTCTGGAGGAGCGCTGGGTGTTGAGGATGGGTCTGTGGGTGCAGGTGTGGTGTCTCAGGGCATTTTGGAGGTGGTGGTGAGGGGAGTGAGTGTCATGTGAGTGGTTGCATGCTTGCATGTTTTCTGGTGCTTCTGTTTGCGTTTGCCACTTGGGGCTGTTGAAGTATGTGTGTGCGTATGTGTGCGTGTGTTTGGGACAGGCATGGGAATACGGTATTAGGATGGGGAAGGGGCACAAGGTGGGGTAGAAGTGTGGGATGGGTGGAAGACTGCAGTGAGAGAGGAGGCCAGAGCCTGAATAGATCTCTGTAGGACAGAAATAGCACTGTGGATGCCTTTCATGAAGGCCACCATCTGTTACAGATGGTTGCCTTGCCACTGGATGGCATGCAGTAGTGCCGTCACACCCACAGAGATGTTTCTCTGGAGGTCAATAGCCTCCATACTCAGGGCAGCAGGGGTAACAGGGGCAGGAGCTGAGATGCCTGGAGCGAAGGAGTCGGCTCCCCTCTTAGGGGAGGGGGCCCGGTCATTGGGGTAGGGAGCAACAGGGAGGGTGGAGATGGAACTGGGGGTGGTGGACAAGGATGAAGGTGGAACAAATCCTGTGGGGTCCGCCACCACTCGGGAGTGTCCACTGGAGAATGACTCTCATGATGAAGAAGTTGAACTTCCGTCCTCCGTAGCATTCCACACGCCCTCTCGGTCACTGGGTCCCTCCGTGTCTGTACTCTCGAAACAGGAACCACTGTGACCAGCTGTATCCCCAATGATGTTGGCCCCTTCTTCTTCGCTTGCCCTGGATGAATCTGAAATAACATATAACATTGGTTTATTGGAAAGGCTTTACCACACCTGACAATCAGATATCAACACAAAAGATTTCTGAAGTGCACAGATCACACCAGCTGCATGGTTCACTACATAGGCTTCAACATTAGCATGAGCACGTGCATGCATGATACGTGACCTGTGAACAGTTGCTCACAGTGACGTCATAGCCACAGACAGCTCCAATTGCATGAGTGAAGTTGTCTGATGTCTGTCCTCAAATATCTAGTAGGATACTTAATCACCTTGTATATGATGGCCTTTGTAGCATACCTTAGTAACCTGATGTCATCAAATAGGATGGCAAAGACAAATTCATTCCTATAGATTCCACACAAGGCCCTACAATCAGCAAATGGTCATATACCTAATACCACATCATGATGAAATGATGGTCAACTAATACAGCTATTTTGCACTAATATGTACAGTAGCAGGAAGAATGTGAATGGAAATGCTCATTTCACACTGTTGACACTTCCTAATGGAAACTTTGTCGTATACCCACTGTCAGAATAGTCTCATGAAAGTTGTACTTAAATAGCTTCGCTATGTAGCACATGTAGCACAGAAAAGTAGACTGGAGACAATCTGGCCCAAATATCTGGGAGATTTGTCAACGAATATCCACAGCATAATGAATCAACTAGGCCTAAGGACATCCCCAGTCCAGATTGGTACATTCTTACATTGCATACCTAAAAGACAATAGTCCATTGAAGGTTGTTGAGGCTCAGGGAATCTCTATTACATGACGAGGTGGTTTAACCTGTGTCCTAATGGGAAGACTATTCACAGTACATTTTTCTCTCCCAAGCACAAATTCAATTGTATTACTGAGTGTAAACACGCACATATGATCCCTACATTTCTGCATGTTACTCCCTGATGCATATCACCAGTCAGTGAATGCACCTTGACAACTCCACATGTACAATTCACATAACTCAATACTCCCACATCAACAGCATGGAAATACACATTGTGAGAAATTACTATAAGTCTACCGATCATGGCCTTCCTTGATTCCTCAATTGGACCTGACTAATGATATTGAGTAATGGATAAGGGTTGTGTGACCCACCCACCAATGTCTATTTACTCCTGTATATGGGAACACATGAACTGTATACCCCTCACAAATTACTATTTTTAAATACAGATTGGCCTACACACACATTTCTGATGGAATCAGACATCAAACTATGAAGAAAAAGTAGATCATGTATGAAACAGTAGTGCAGGTGATAATACAACTGGGAAAGGTACACATGCCAACATGTAAGCAGTAATACTGATGGCACCAGTGATGTTTACTATTTTAAGCTACTCTACATTCCCAACTTACCAAGGGGAAGTATTACACAGTGACTGTATCCAAAGTGCACTGTATGCTATGTCACTTATAATGGGGCTACCAACACTTGAGACACAATAGTGAGGGAACATCACTCCTGACACACTGAAGACAAGTAGCCTGCTTGGCACAATTGTCACCCACAACATCAAACAAAATGAGCTGATTAATCGCTTTACTCAGCCATGTGTCTGCTCAAGACAGTAAATTGATAGTGGACTGGACTCTGCTCTGTTCCTGGTCATAAAGACAATAGGCAAAGCCCATCAGCATGTACCTACTACCAGACCTTCACAACCAATAACTCTTCTTGTGTTTCGCACAGGGGTCACCCCAATATTGATGGGGAAATGCCTGCCTGTAACACACAAAGTTGTCAATGTAACATTTATGACTCTGAACAGAACTTACCCCCTTGTAGCTGCTGTTGGGTCCTCAACTGCCCATCAAGCTCCGGGTAGGCCACTACCAGTATGTGGCCCATTTTGTGGGTCAGGGTCCGGCGTGCGCCCCATCCACGTAGAAAGGACATCCTGAAGGAAGTGGCCCGCTAGGGCCACTCAGGTTTTCTCACATCTACCTGTTATGCCTTCCCAAGAATGAAGAGTTGGTCAGACAGTAGAGAATACAAACTTAAATGTTTATTAGAAGTGCTCTGCAGAGGAGTCCATCATGGCCTGCACCCTAAGATGTCTGCCGAGGGACTTACTCCCCAACGGTCCACAGTGAGTAATCATTCTTCCCCAAAAGCCTCCAACCCCGCTCACCATGGAAAACTACCGGCTGAGGCCAAACATGAACAAAGAAGGCACTGGGAGATGAGCTACCACCTGCCAGATGGGTACATATTATCAGAAACCCAAGGCCACTGCGCCGGGTCTCAGCGTCTCCTAACGTGGGAGCAGAACTACACACTTAGATTGGTATGTGAGAGCTGAATTGTCTCCTCATTAGCAGGTCAGGAAACAGCCTTGAACAGGAAGGAAAAATAATAACGAAATACAGTGTTCTGCTGAGGCAAGCATTACGGGCCATGAGGCCTAACTCTGGCACAGTCTAAGCAGCCTAATAAGAATTGCAAAAAACAAAATGGAGTCGCATTCGCCAACTGAAGCCTGCACATTACGAGGATAACTCAGTGAGTGGCATAACGTAAATACGACTGGCATCTATTTAGCCACACATTGCTAACCTAATATAATGTGAGAGGAGTATATGGCAGGGACGGGATTTTAAAACCTAACAGACCCTCCTTTTAGCATGGGTGACTAAATGCTTTATTGCTATCCGGTAGGGTCTTTACAATTCTAAGGGAGAGGAAGAATAAGCAAAGTCACTCATGTTACAGGGGGAAAACAAGCAAGGCATGAACATTGAAAGCACCTAGTACTCAAAGATGCCCTCATCAATGAGCATGATATCCTGAATTTCCTGCATCATCATAACAGAAATTTTGTTATCACTTCTTGGCAATGAAGGCGTAGGGACAAGTTTACTCATACAATAGGTGCAACAGGCTGGAAGGCAGTTAATGCATAAGCAACAGGTAAAGATGACTCCTGCAATGGCTATTAGGACAAGTAATATTTTCCAACCCCATGGTGTCACTAGACCCCAGAGCCATCCAGTGAGAGACCATGAACCATTTTCCTGATGGATATCTGAGGCGAGTCTGTGCAATTTCTGTATTGCGGAGTATACAGTAGGGGCACTATCAGGAATATACACACAGCAGCTGCTGCCGATGACGCGACAAGCTCCAACCCTATCAGCCAGAATGACATCTAAAACCATCCGGTTTTGAAGAGAAACGAGCCTCGTAGCCTGAAGCTCGACTGTAATATTAGTCAGTATACCGGCAGTAGTATTAATGACTCCCTCAACTACTCTAGCAAGGCGACGAATATTACGACTATTGAACATGGGACCCCCAGAACGGCAGAATGCCCTTCATTATGTCAATAAATTGCTGCAGCGAGGTATCTGTCTGATCAATATCGTCTGGATTAACAACCCTCTTAACTCGGTGTACCTGGAGATCCCTACGCTGTAGTCTATGATCCTTGTGGTAATTGGGCGGTGCAATATAAACGGGAGGCAAGAGAAAAGAAACATAACACCGGCCAGACCACCCTCTCGGGAGCCATGTATAAACCTGTTCCCCACAGATGAAGTATACATTCGGAGGTGTAAGCAAGGGTGGGCTGCTAGTAGTGTTCAATCGGTATGTGTAGTTACAATGACTCTGTCCTACTGAAATGTTCCCTGTTCCTTCAACACAGAAACTAGCTGTTGAATTGATCACAGGGACAGGCATAGCTTTGTCCTCAGTGATATTGCGTTCCTGGAAACATTTAAAGTATTCAGTGACATTAAATCCTTGGAAATCTAGCATTTCATTTTTCAACCAAGTGACATTTTCGTGTGCTTCAAATACATTCATACAAGCATCGGGGTGCAGGGTACCCTCCTTGCCATCTGGTCCGGGTGTATATCCCTGGTGTACCAATATATACTACAACACTGCTTCGTAGTCAGCTTGTACCATTTTCATAGCGTCAGCATAATAGTGCATGTATACCATAGAGAGCAGTTGGAACCAGGCTTCACAGCTACCCAAGTATGACAGGGGCAATGACACTAGCAAATCATTTTTATGCATAACTGAGGGAAGTAGCCCACACACCCAGCAATTCGTGGCATTAGTAGTACTGTGTACCTGATGAAGCATCTGAACTAAAGCATTTTGTGCATAAGTCTGTCTATGTCTCTCCTTATGTGGAGCCAATGTAACAAACGAGTGCTCTGCTGGAACCGGGGTAGTCCCTATCAAGGTATGCACAGGATGTTGTTCCTCTAGGTACCAAACCACCCCAAATACAACTAGCAAGGAAAGCAAAATTATGACAACAAAGACTACTTTACTCTTAGTGGACCAAGAGGACCAAACAGGATCATTTGGAGTAGGACACGGAGCCGCAAAGGGCTGCTCCTCATCAGGGATACAAAGGTATACATTTGGGATACATTTGGACAACTTCAAGGGCAATTTATAGGTGTCAAAAAGGGAAATAAAAATTCACGGGCTAGAGCCACTTATTGCAACGACAGTACCAGGGGGCACAAGTCACCCAGCGTCCGTTTAGATCCTCGCCGGTAGGCTCCTATTGTTCATCAACGACGGTGCTATGAAGCACTCCCACGGAGGAGCTGCGCGATCTCAACCCTTGCAGAAAAACAAATCCTTCTTCTTTCAGGATAGGTCACCCTCCCTCCTGGGGAAATGCCCTCAGCTATCCTGTCTAGTGTCCAGGGCAGTGCACCAGTGTTGTTTACCCTAGTCTAATACAGGCACCTTAGGCACAGCACCTGATGCCCTAAGCTCAAGTCCTTCCCTAACTCCTAGACTGTTCGGCTGGTGCACCGTCCTTTTTCCGGGGCATCAAATTATACTTGGTAACTCCAGGCACTGTTTCATCAACAAAAAGGGGCAGAAACTCAGGATCAGATGGGCATCGAGATCCATATTCCAGTGTGTTAGAGACGGTGTTATCCGAGGCGGCCCTTATCTCCGGTGGGATCGCCTCAGACAGAACTGCATCACTTTCTTCGTCTGTCTGCGCCCACCTCACTCGGGCGTCAGAGAAGGGAACAAAGCGTGGCACCTTCTCACACTCCTGATCACTGATGCCTTCGTTGACCCAACGGTCATACGGAAGCGGGAGAGGCACCCTTTTCACATGAGACGCATTAATCCAGTGCTTTCTGCCAGCCACCTTCACAGCTGTTCTAGTGGCAAGGAGTACGATTACTGGCCCCTTCCACCTCGGCTCCAGGCTGCTTTTCCGTTGGAAGTTCTTCATCAGCACGTGATCACCGGGCTGTATGCAATGCCCGGGTCGCTCTGGTACTGGCCGCAATGTGGCTTGTATCTGTTGATGAAGAGAACGAAAATCTTTAGACAATTCATACAGGTAGCCTACAAGCAAGGGGTACTCTATCTCGGAAAAGCGATTGGGTCTGGACATGCCCCAAACATTAGCAGGGCGTCCGAATACTACCTCGTAAGGGGACAACCCTGTTCTAGAATGCGCTGTCGCCCTGGTAGATAATAAAGCCAAGGGTAATGCATCTGGCCATTGCAGTCCCATGCTTTCTTGGATCTTCGCTAGCTTCAGTTTGAGAGTACCATTGTACTTCTCAACCAGGCCTGCCGACTGGGGATGATTCGCTGCATGAAACTTCTGTTTAATATGCAAACCTGTGCACACCAATTCAATCACTTTGCATTAAAGTGACTTTCGTTGTCACTCCAGATCACGCGTGGCAATCCATAGCGTGGGAAGTACTCTTTTAGAAGTGCCTTCGCCGTCGCCATAGCTGTATTCTCCTTAGTGGGGTAAGCCTCAATCCATTTACTGAATGCGCAGATCACTACTAGCACATACTTCAGGTTATTTACCCGTTCCATTTAGATGAAATCCATCTGGAGAACCTCGAAAGGGAAGGAAGGCGGTGCAAAATTACCAGCGGGTGTAGGGGTACCTTTCCCAGGGTTATGCTTCAGACAAATGATGCAATACTTCACTAAATGCGTGGCTGTCTTAGCGATATTATCATTCTGCCATACTGGGTCCAACAACTTGCATATTCCTTTAGCACTAATGTGCGCTGGGCCATGGGCCGTAGTCACAACAGGGAGCACATATGAATTAGGCAGCAACCACTGCTGCTTCCCTGACAAGTCAGTCCAACACCCATCCTCATCCAAGTGACCTGTTCTCTCCTCCCACATTGCTAACTCATCTATAGTCGCCTCACCCTGGATTTCCCTGACATTCTCCAATGTGTCCTCGAACATTCCATTGTCTGGGACCCACCTAGCGGGACCTGCCACCAACGTCTGTGTCATCTTTGATCGAGCTGTCTCCTTAGCTGTCTGGTCTGCGAAAGCATTTCCCCTCCCCACATCATCTGTAATAGCCTTATGAGCGCTACATTTCACTATTGCTAACTTACTGGGAAGTGTCAATGCGGACAGCAATCTATGTATCAATGGCCAGTTCTGAATTTGCAGTCCATGCGAAGTCAAGAACCCTCTTTCCGCCCAGAGGCGCCCAAAATTATGGGCCACCCCAAAGGCGTACTGGCTGTCGGTGTAGATATTAACAGCCAGTTCCTCACTTAACTCACAAGCCCTGAGGAGGGCAATCAACTCTGCAGCTTGGGCCGACTGGTGTGGGATACGGGATGTCTCAACTACAGTGTGTAACGTTGTTATTGCATAGGCTGCAGTGGTGGTGCCATCTGGTAACTTGAAACAAGAGCCATCGACATATAGTTCCCCTTGGGGTTCAGATAAGGGAACGTCAGTCAGGTCTACCCGTCCCTTCGTTTCTTCCTCAGTCCGAAATAAACAATCATGGACATCATTGTCCTTTTCTTCCGAAGGGAGGGGCAGTAACGTGGCTGGGTTCAGAGTAGCACATCTTTTGATGGTAATGTGTGGAGCAAACAGAGTCAGTTCGTAGCCAGTCAGCCGCGCACTAGTAAGGTGCTGCGTCTTTGTCTTATTCAATAGTGTTTCCACAGCATGGGGTACCATTACTGTGAGAGCAGTATCAAGGACGAGCCCTGCCGATTGTCTGATAGAAACTGCCACCGCCGCTGCAGCTCTCAGACAGCTCGGGAGCGCTCTGGCGACATTGTCAAGCATGGCAGAAAAATAGGCGCAGGGTCTCTGCTTACCACCTAAACCCTGTGTTAGAACAGAAAGTGCGCAACCGTCCACCTCATGCAAGTAGAGTACAAAAGGCTTTTGGTAATCAGGAGTACCAAGCACAGGAGCAGAGCAAAGCGCAGTCTTTAGTTGCTCAAACGCTTGCTGGCATGCAGGTGTCCAAGGCAGGGGTTCATGCACATCTTTTGTGGCCAGGTACAGGGGTTTTGTTAGTAGGGAATAATTAGGGATCCAATGCCGACAATACAATGTTATCCCTATAAACGCACGTACCTCGCGTTGGGTTCTAGGGACAGACATGTTAGTAATGGTAGCTATGCGCTAAGGTGTTAGTCTGCGACCCTCCTTCGACAGTAGGTGACCTAAATAGGTGACCTCCTGTCGACAATATTGAAATTTGGAAAGCGACACCTTGTGTCCATGGTGCGCCACATGCAACAATAATTTAATTGTGCCATCTGCAACCAGCCTCATTGTCCGAAGCAATAAGGAGGTCGTCAACATACTGCAACAGCACATTACCAGGGGGAAGCTCCAAAGAATCCAATTGAGCTTTCAAGGCTTGGCTATAAATACTAGGGCTTTCAGTATAGCCTTGTGGGGCACGACAGAATCTAAAGCTCCGACCGGCTATTGCGAATCCAAACAGATATCGGCTATCTGTATGAATTGGTATGCTGAAAAAAGCATTTTTCAAGTCAATTACAGAAAAAAATGTTGCTGATGGGGGAATCATTGTTAAGATTGCTGTAATGTCCGGAACCACAGGATATTGGGGAACTACCATCTTATTAACCTCTCTGAGGTCAATCACAAAGCGGTAAACATCAGGGTGGGCATCAGGAGAATCCAAGGGTGCCTTTTTAAGGATAGGAAGAATAGGGCTATTACACACATTCGCCGTAGTCTCCTCAACCACACCAGACTCAATCAAATCCTGTATTATTTGCAATAGGGCCTTTTCACCTGCCTGGGATATCTTGTACTGGGGAATTCGTGGCAATTTAGCATTGTCTCTGATCTGTATAGAAACAGGCAGGATCTGGAGTAACCCCACATCTGTGTCTCCTGTAGCCCATAACGCACGTGGTACATCTCTAAACTCAGCTGGAAGGGGGGCATCTTTCGCAAAGCACTGTTTGGCATGAGCAACCTGCGGTCCAATAGTCATGTAAACACCGTCTGGAGAACAGAAAATTGTCCCATGCAACTGTTTCAATAAATCGAGTCCTAACAAATTTTCCCCGCAATTTGACGTCAGTAGAAATGGTGAATCGACCGTAAAGGGGCCAATAGTCAAAGCAAGAGGCTTGGAAATGGGGCTAATGACCGGCACACCTGAGAAACCCACCGACACATTGTTTTGGCTAGACAGAGCTGCCCCCGGGACCAGTGAACGGGAAACAGAGCTATTCATAGCCCCTGTATCAACTAAAACAATTCAGAAGTACCCTGTAAATCAGCAGTGATTTAAGGTTCATTCTGATCTATAGGCACAAGAACTGGTCCCTCGCCCTGTCCTTGGCTGTCCTAGCTGTGAGACAACCCCGTCACTTCGTCCATGTCATAATCGTCATGATAGTACTGACCTCCTCTGGGGTCATCAAAATAATTCCCGCTCTGCCTATTGTGTGACGTATCCTCTGACTGCATTCCCCCTCTACCTCCTCTTCCTAATCCGCGTCCTCGAAAACCTCAACTCCTTGGGGCCTCACCCTTCTGTAACAACTCCAGACACTCATTCCGCCAATGTCCCTCCTTTTTGCAGTACGTACATTGGTTGAGCCCGAGGGGGTTCGTTTGACGCGCCACCTCTGCCAGACTGCTGCTGGGTCGAACCCGAACCTCTACCTCGTCCATTTCCTCTTGCAACCTGCTGCATCAATACCCTCGTCTTCAAATCCTTTGACTTTTTCTCCACCCTTTCCTTGTCCTCATTCTCTCTATGTTCGTAATATTGTGCCATACTCAATATGACGGATGGGGATGACGTTGTCCAAGTACTTTCCGAAGCCTGCAACTGTGTTGCAATTTCGGGAAGTAAGTTAGTGACAAATCTGTTGACAAATAAACAAACACCACCCTCCTGCGACAGGTCCTGTCCACTAAAATCTAAGAACACCCCTTCAAATCTAGTAAAGAAATCTGACACACTTTCATCCTTCTGGCGACACGCAGTTAACTTATCCCAATCCACTCTCCTTGGCGGAATAAGTGAATGCATGAATTTGATAATATGCCCTGGCAAAGCGAGGAGCTCCACTTTCGACTTGTCTCCAGGCTTACGCTCCTTATCCCAAGCCCTGATCTCATCCCATGTTCCCCCCAACTCTAGTGCATGATCCTGCATATGGACTTGCCTCCATATGTCCACTGGTACCAACAGGCCGAAAAACAACTCTATGTCAGCTAACGTCATTACTGTAGAGGAGGCCGCCTCCGTCAATTCTTTATAATATGCAGTAGGGTTTTTTCGGGGGTCCGGCAGCTGGCCCTTTAAGGATAGAACCTCACTCCTCTTCCAAGGAGTATAGATCCATTGCTCCTGAAACTGAGCGTCGACCCGTTGTCTAATCACAGCATTAGTGGAATCGCGCAGTTCTGGAATTTCAGGGTGGTAAATGGGATGAACCTCCCTCATGGGATGCTGTGTCCCCATTGTCGGTATCTTCTGGAGCAATCTACCTCGGTAACCCACTAGTGTCATTATATTGCTAAAAACCTCATTGGGAGCCATACCTGCAGCATATACCCTATCCCGTATGTCATATATGATTTGCGTTGCAACACCCTGAAAACATTGTTCCCACAACTCTATCAGCATCGCTGACATGTGTTTAAGGGCATGCTGCTGTATAAACGGCTGATAATTTTTCATCACACTCCACACATCCTCCACACTATAGATCGAGTGTCGAGACCACTGAGCTGCTTGGTTTGCCACCATTTTCTTTTCCTCATCACCCACTGCAGAACGCACCAACACTTTATCCATTCGATCTCGCGCCACTGCCCAATTCACATCATGCACGCCACGTGCAGGAGTTTTGACATTCAACTGTGCCTGGTGTGCCACACTCACAGGGAAAGGAGCAGACGCAGAGACAGGCACCATCATGTAGGAAGTCAGGGTGGTAGGGGTGAGAGGGAGTGTAGCGGTCAATCCAGAGCTGACAGACTGGACTGGAGAACTAACAGCACCCGCCCCGGTGCCTGGTGTGAGTAGAAGAGAAGCAAGAGGGGCCGGAGCTGTAGCGGTAGTGCCAGAAATGGGAATGCTAGAAGGGGCAGCACTAGAGGCCAAGGACTGAGAGGTCGGGACTGCCGGGTATATCCGTTCAGGGGCATAAGGAGGAGGAGGACGAGAATCCAATAGTTCTTTGACGAAATCATCACCTTCCTCCCTAGCAACATAGCACTTATCTGTCTGTAACCAAAACTTTCTATCTGCACATTCTATACCCTTCTCTACCTTTCCTCTTTCATAAGCTACTGCTTTCTGTGTTATCGTTTGTGTCTGCCTCTTCCGGGCCTCCTTTCTGCTCTTAGTCGTCGTTGTTTTGCCTCTTTCTGCCATACTCTTAGAGAATCAAACATCGACTGTCTGCTCCTCCTAGCGAACAACTTGTCCTGCAAGAAGTTCAGCTTCTGTTCATCAAATGAGCTAGTAAGCGGCCACTGTAACTCAGCATTGTCCCTCATATATTTATGCCACACTGTGCTAAACATAACAGGGCCAATACCATGTTTAACATAAATGTCAAAATTTGGAGAACCCTCCGGAGGTGCAGGCTGGCTCTCTTCCAATCGAGCATCAGTAGAACAACATCGACATCCAAAACACCCAAATTTGCTAAAAAAAGGCATCTTAATATAAGACACATGCACTGTCCCTAACGGACAAGTAAAACACCAACAATCAACAAACTAAGACAAGATAAAATAACAAATATTAGTCACGAAGCCAAACAAAACCGGTCAAGGGACCACTCCCTACAGTCCGGAGACTGTGTCAGATTCAAGAAGACAGGCTCTAGCCCCAGACCTTTTCAAGCATTAGCCAAATTACCAGTTGGTCTGGCAGATTGTTCGCGGGCAGTCCCGGGCCTTTTCAAGCACGGGCCAAATTTCCAGGTGGTCCAGTGAGCTGCTCACAAACACTCTGTGTCTTTTTCAAGGGTTCGCAGACCCACCAAGTTCAAGACAAGACGGTCCGGAGACCGTACCAAGACACAGCCATCGACTTGTGTCGTTCAAGCAAGGCAGTTCAAAAACAGCAGACAAGACAGTCCGAAGACCGTATCAAGACACAGCCCGCAGGCTCGTGCCTTCCAAGAATGGCGCCATTTTTTCCAAGAATCAAATCACTCACCTGGTGCAGACAGGTCTAGTCAAGTTATTCTCCACTGCCGACTCTTCGGACCAAACGGTCAACTCCAAGGTTTCGCCTTCTCAGGACCCCAGCTGGTGACCACTAGACGAGGGGGTGCCCGATCAGCCAGGCGGGGCAGCTGGGAGAACCAAGTTCGGTCTTGTGTTGGGTACCCGGATCCGGTCAACCGACCAAACTCACCCCCGACCCTGCAACCCTATTATGGGCGAGTCGGAACACCTTGCGGGGTCCCTGTTCGGGCACCAACTGAAGGAAGTGGCCCGCTAGGGCCACTCGGGTTTTCTCACAACCACCTGTTATGCCTTCCAAAGAATGAAGAGTCGGTCAGACAGTAGAGAATACAAACTTACATGTTTATTAGAAGTGCTCTGCAGAGGAGTCCATCATGACCTGCACCCTTAGATGTCTGCCGAGGGACTGACTCCCCAACGGTCCACAGTGAGTAATCATTCTTCCCCAAAAGCCTCCAACCCCGTCCACCATGGAAAACTACCGGCCGAGGCCGAACACGAACAAAGGAGGCACTGGAAGATGAGCTACCACCTGCCAGATGGGTACATGTTATCAGAAACCCAAGGCCACTGCGCCGGGTCTCAGCGTCTCCTAACGTGGGAGCAGAACTTCACACTTAGATTGGCATGTGAGACGTGAATTGTCTCCTCATTAGCAGGTCAGGAAACAGCCTTGAACAGGAAGGAAAAATAATAACGAAATACAGTGTTCTGCTGAGGCAAGCATTACGGGCCATGAGGCCTAACTCTGGCACAGTCTAAGCAGCCTAATAAGAATTGCAAAAACAAAATGGAGTCGCATTCGCCAACAGAAGCCTGCACATTACGGGGATAACTCAGTGAGTTGCATAACGTAAATACGACTGGCATCTATTTAGCCACACATTGCTAACCTAATATAACGTGAGAGGAGTATATGTCAGGGACGGGATTTTAAAACCTAACAATCTCCAGCTGGACCTCCCTGATCTTCTGGGACCAGCACCCCAGGTCCTCTTACCTTTTCTTGCAATAGACGCTGCACAGTGATAGACCCTCAGGGTCCGCACCTTCTGTAAGATAGCAAATGGATTGCTTCTGATGGACGTTGACCTGTATGGATGCAATAGATGAAGAAACAGAAGTTTTAGGATATCTGTTTGGTTGACACACATTTTGTATACACCTAGAAGAAGCATTAATCAATAGTTAACAACCTGCATGTGTAATTCTCACATGTTAAGCACTACAAGACATGAATACACACTTTTGTAGTCCTCTGCTGACCATCCTCAACCCTGGTCATGACCTACACTGGCTAAGCTTGGCCACTAACATCATGTAGCCCAGGGCCATCCTACATGTACTGTGATGTGAGCTACTATTAAACACAACACACCATTGTGACCTTTTGAATGGTAAGCTACTTGTGAATTATTGTACAGACACCTTTACAGCCAGGACCATTGACTTGATGCATACAGTCCATACAGGCTGGTACCATAATATAGATTACATCCTAAGACTTAAGTCATAATGAAAGGGCTGCCATGTGTGTCACTGAGAGCTTCTTCTCTGGGGATGTGTGGACATGTGGACTATTTAATTGGATGTCATACTATGTCTGATTGAGTTTGTGTGGTATGTACTGCCATCACAGGACCCACCTTTTGCCATATGTGGCACTGTTACAGGGATGACATTCAACACACCATTATATGTGTTGTTTGATTGGTTGATTTCACTTCAGAAGTAACCAACTATCTGCACTGTTAATGTGTCACATGTGCAATAGGCCTGTACAATGCAAGCATGACTTATGGAAAAGTGACAACAGACCTGTGGGAGTAAGGGGCCTGTCATAGGTAAATGTCACACATTGACAATGCAGATCAATGGAAAGAAGTATCAGGTTCAGGGGTTACCTCAGGCACCATTCCAAATGTAGCTCAGGTAAAAGCAATCAGGGCTAATATTGGTTCAGAAACCTAATGTTGGGAAATTACAAGGATCTGTAGGTCCACAGGGAGATTACTCTGTGCATCAGTTGTATTGCCACAGTAACTCTGCCACAGCCTGGGCCATGGCCCAGACTGGGCACACATCATTGTCAGGCCTTGCTCTCTGCAGGCTGAGCATACTGATCCCACATGAACATCACATTTCCACCACTTCAATACATAAAAGTACATCTTGTGGCCATCCAATGTGTGACCTCAAGGTTGTGTGGCATGCTGAAGAAGTCTGTGAGGTTATAGAAAGCTCCCAGACAACAGTTTGGTGAGCCCTGATCTGGGTTGAGTGATATGTGGTACTGTACACATAGCTAGCATAATCCTTAACTGCTTCTTATACTATACATACACTGCTCATACTGTAAAGGCTATACATTTGTTTGCACATTAAACATGATCTGAATAGCAAATATATCATAGGTAACATGAAAAGTAAACATGCATAGATATGTGCATTCAACACAAGTAGGATCTAGGTCTTATCACATATCACAATGGTGATGTCAAGTACAGAAAGTACAATGCTCCACAATCCATTACATGATTGTCCTACGTAGGGACCACAAAATGTTACAACAGTAATCTGATTTCACTCTGGGTCTCAGGGGCACATTGTAGCCTTTGGGAATGGACAGGTGGAGTTGAACAGAGTAAAATATGTATGCGAGATAGTTACCTCTTCAGCTGGTGAGCCAAAGAGCAGGCCATGCATGGGAAGCACTTCTTGAACAAGTTTCTCCAGCTCATCTGGAGAGAAGGCAGGGGCCCTCTCAACTGCTTGGCCTGGCATGATTGCTCCCAGAGGTGGGAAACAGCAGCTAAAGTGGAGGAGGAGTTGATAGCAGCAGTGTCAGAAGGCAAGTGAGTTATTTTTCAAACCGCGGCATACACGTATGCCACATACGTGGTTATAAGCATAGGCGGACACAGCCATTGGTCCGCAACCGTCACAATCATCAAAATTAGCCTATGGTTGTATCTGCTGTGGATGAACCCCCCACGCGGTCGACTTCTGCCGGCAGCGGTAGGTTCCGAATGCCCTACATGCGAGGTCAGCGATCTGGCATTTTAGTCATTTTAGCGGTTGAGACTACGGTATTGGTGACTGTTAAGTGCGCCACCACCACTACAAATTAGGACTAATATGTTTACATATGGACTACTCTATTGCCATGTGATTTTCATGACACGTCATCTTTGTAGTCCATTACTGTGCATAAATGCAAAATGTGTGCGGTGCACTGTACACCGCGGTTGATGGTTTTTGATCTAAAATTTCCTAAAATTAACATTATTGTTGTAAGAATAAATTTCTGAATGTATTATTATTATTATTATTATTATTAAACTGAATTTGTAGGGCGCACAGCTACCCCAAGAGGTTTCCCGGTGCCAACCCGGTAGGAGAGATAAAGAACCGAACAGGAAATTAAAGATTGGAGAACCAAGTCTTCAAACTTCTGCGGAATCTACCATACATGGTTTCCTCGCATAAAGAGAGAGGTAGAGAATTCCATAGGGTGGGTCCTAGGTAGGAAAAAGACTGACCACGCATGCGAGAGAGTTTGATTTTAGGGATAGTAAACCTAATTTGCAGGGCAGAGCGCAAAGGGCATGAGGATTGGTAGAGTTGAAATAGAGATTGCAAATATTTCTGGGCCACTCCAGTTTTGATTTTGAACATATAGCGCATGGTTTTGAATTTGACTCAATTCTCCACCTTTAGCCAATGAAGGTCGCGAAGAAATCCAGAGACTGAGGCAGTCTTAGGTATATGGCACAGAGGTCTGGCCGCCGCATTCTGCACCACTTGAAGTCTTTGGATCTTAGCTTTGTTGGAACCCTGATAAAAAACATTACCGTAGTCCAGCTTAGACGTGCCTAGGGCATGAACTACCGTTCTCTGCGCAGAGAGGGGTATCATCCATAAAATTGTGCTCAGCCACTTTTTGGACACTAAAACAGGTAGAAGCCACCTTGGTGACTTGTTCTTTCATTGAAAGATGGTCGTCAATGATGAAGCCCAAATTGCGAACCTGATGTACTGGCAGGGGCAATGCACCCATTTCAGAGGGCCAGGGTTGAGGTCCTCAGAGGTCATGTTTTTTCCCTAAGATCATGACTTCAGTCTTGTCTCCATTAAGTTTGAGCAAGTTGTTTTGCATCCAAGACGCGATTTTACTCAGACCTGACTGAAGAGCAGAGAGTTCAGATCCCTTAGAAGAACAGAGGGAAACGATGATCTGAGTGTCATCGGCATAGGAAAAAAAGGACAGCCCAGCCTCCTCGGCAACATTTGTCAGAGGATGGACATAGACATTAAACAGCAAGGGGCTCAGCACAGTGCCCTGGGGGACTCCATAGGGTGACAAGTAAGAATTGGAGCTGGCCGCTGCAGAAAAGACCTGAAAAGTACGGCCGGTTAAAAAAGAGCCGAGCCACTGCAAGGCTGAACCCTCTAGGCCCAACGACTGCAAGGCTCTCAACAGAACAGCGTGAGACACCGTATCAAACAAGGCGCTGAGGTCCGGTAAAATAAGAGCCGACGTATCGCCCTCATCTAACCGGTGCCTCAGCATTTCGGTGACTCCAAGTAGAGTTGATTCAGTAGAGAAATCAGCTCTAACTCCAGATTGAGAGGTGTGAAGAAAATTCTGGGACTCAACAAAGGAGGTCAGCTGAGTGTTAACATGCTTTTCAAGAATTTTAGAGAAAGCCGGGAGCAGCGAGATGGGACGGAAATTAGATGGCTTAGTCGGATCAGCGTTGGCTTTCTTTAAACGAGGGAGCCCCATACCATGTTTCCATTCCGAGGGAACTAAGCCCTCCTGCAAGGAGGCGTTGAGGAGGTCCATAATTATGGAGAGTATAGGGGCGTCAAGCTGTTTCATCACAGAAATAGGAAGTAGATCACGAGGAGAACCAGATTTAATGTTTGCCAAAAGACGGTTAACCGAGCTGAATTCCAAAAGAGACCAAGCTTCCAGTTTGTCGGTTAGTTTTGTATTATTGTGGGTCCCGGTCATCCAGTCACTGGTAGCATTTGGGGAGGTCTCGGTATCAGGTGGATTATTTTGTGAGTTTTTACTGGACAGTGCAGAGTGTATTTTTTCAACTTTATCCACAAAGAAGTGGGCGAGTTCCTAACATTGAATACCAGTATGAACAAGGGGAGTGGTCTGGGTTTCAGAACCGGATAGTTCTTTTACCACCTTGAAAAAAGTTTTGGAGCAATTTTGTGCTTGAGAAATTTTACGTGAAAACAACTAGGCTCAAGCTGCTTTACAGAGAATGTGGTATTAACTTAGGGCTTTTTTGTATGCCACTTTGGCATCTATCTGGTCATTTTTCCTCCAGTGTCTTTCTGGGGTTTTACATCTGGACTTTTCAATCTTAAGCCTGTCAGTGAACCAAGGGGCTGGTGGTCGATGATTGTTAGAGCATTTGTTGGACAGAGGGAGGCAGGTATCAACTGCTTGTAAAATCCAGCTTTGGATAGATCCAAGATCCGTGGTTGAAATCTGTTCGACAGCTGGTCTACTGTCAGTTAGAAGTTTGTTTAATGCCAAGACATCAAGTTTTGCCCACCTTCTAACTTTTTGTTTAGGCCCCATAGAGATTGCTGGAGGACAAGGTGAGACTTTCAACAAGAAAGTAACAGCAAAATGATCGGACCAGCATAAGGGAAAAGCAAGGGGGCAGCTAAGGTCAAACAAATTAGAAAAAATAGGATCAAGCAGATGGCCTGCTGCATGGGTAGGACCTGAATTACAAAGTTGAACATTCATTGCTTCTAAATCAGCAATGAATGACACACGTTTTGTACATTCAGGGTCATCTAAGTGTAAATTCAGATCACCCAAAATGGTAAAGTTGGCAGCCTTCAAAATATGAGGGGTTACTAGGTCGGGGAAGCAATATACCGGAAAAAGGTGTAAGCATGATTTTAAATAGTAAAGCTTCACAGTCAGTGGCAGAGAAATCGTCAGCTTTGCATTCAAGAGTGCTTTTATAGATAATTGCAATACCACCCCCCAAGTTTAGCTTCCTATCCTTTCTGATGATGGAATAGTTAGAAGGAAGTGCTGCTGCCACGTCAGGACCTGAGCTATCTTGCAGCCAGGTCTCTGTTAAAAAGACAGCATCCGGTTGATTATTTATCAGGAGATCAAAAATATTAGCTTTGTTTAGGGAGTGATCGGCAATTAATGTTGTAAAATCTTGATGAGCTGAGAGTGTACCTTTAGGAGTAATCTACCCCGGTAGCTCAGCATAGTTAGATTTCCCTGTTTCACTGTATTTATGTCGGACCCTTTCGCTGTACTCATTACTTTGCCTAAAGCAAGTGAGAAAAAACCTACAAAGCTGGCAGTCAGAGAGGGCTTCATCTGAATTAAAAAATTTGCAGTTGGAGTAAGAGGTCTGACGGAGCTTGGACAATTGTTTAGCAGAATAGATCAATCTCATAGCATTAGTTGGACCAGGGGTTGTGACCCCTGGTCCCGATCGGGCGCGGACGGGCTCAGACGGGCTTGCCTTTGGCGCACCTTCGGCGCGCCCGCTGCGCGTCCACCCCCGGGCCATTAAATAGTGAGTCGAGGCGAGATGCAGCGTGAAAGCTAGAATGCTGACTAGAGATGGCGTGAGGCACAACAAAATGGCCTCTCAGGGAAGCAGAGCCTCGCACTACTAAAGTGCAAAGTGCCGATTTGAACTAAATTAAAAAACAATCAGATTCAAGTGCAAAACGTACAATTCACGATTTTATATGTTATTCAGTTTAAAACAGTCAGGGGTAAAATACAAATAGGTAGAGAGCCTATGTATAATTTGCACATGTATGTTACAGACACATGTGAAGGTCACAATGGGAATTATTGGTTTATGTTGGACGGTAGACAATTATCACGTGGACAATGTGTATTGCTTTCTGAAGCAGTTATGTGTTGTCACATTACATTTGGCTTACTCTTCATATATGTTACTCTGGAAACTGTGACCAATGTTCAAAATATTTGTTATTCACACATAGGTACCCTGGGAGAGGGAGGAGACAACAGCCTCCAGTTTACTGCCCATCTCCAGACCTTCAGACCATGGAAGAAAGGGATGTCATCAAGAAGTTTCATTGGAATAGGCAAACAATGTAGGATTTATGACATTAGTTGGAGAATAATCTCCTTCCTCAAAACACTAATCTCATAAGTATCCCACCAATGGTGAGACTTATTGCAGTATTGCATTTTCTGGTCACAGGTTCCTTTCAATACACTGTGGCTATATCTGGTGGTATGTCACAACCAATGTTCGGTGGTGTACTACAAGATGTGCTTTCAGCAATGATGAGACACATCAACAGCTATATCCAGTTCCCAAGACATGTGGATGTAGCCAATGTGAAGGTTGACTTCTATGGATTTGGTCTCATCCCACATGTGGTTGGAGCCATTGATGACACCCATATTGCCTTAGTACCACTGCAAGCCAGGGGACAAGTTTACTGTAACAGGAAGCACTTCCATTCTATTCTAGTTGACTGCTTGGCGGATTTGTACATCTCAAACATTTGTGCCTAGTTCCCAGGATCTGCACATGATTCCTTCATATTGCAGAACAGCACCATACTCCAGCTGATGTCACATCTACTACCGGAGAGGGCCTGGCTTGTTGGTAAATTTGATCTGTCTACACTTTGTGTAGGTGATGTCAGGTAGTATAATCAGAAAGTGTGTAACTTAATGTTGCACCTATAACTGTATTCCATCTAGGAGACTCAGCATATCCCAACTGCCCATAGTTGTTGGCACTGCTGAGGAATCCAACAAAACCAGGGGAAGTCTGCTTCATTGAAGCCCATGGAAACACACAGAGGCCAGTGGAGCGGACTTTTGCATTCCTGAAGGCCTGATTTAGATGCCTGGACAAGACTGGGGGAGCCCTCCTCTACTCACCCGGGAAGGTGTGTCAAATCACTGTGGCTGGCTGCATGCTCCACAACATCACCCTGCAACAGAACATCCCTTATATCACAGAGGATAGAGACCATGAAGTGCCAATGGGTGAGGATCCTGAAATACCAATATAATGATAGTGGTGAAGAGGAAGGAGCTGACTTGCGTCAAAGTCTTATCGACAACTTCTTCTCATGAGTGTAAGTATGTTATGAGATGTCATGACTATGACTATTAAAGCAACTCTTGTTGTGATGATGTGAGGGGTATGTTTAGGAAAAATATTAGGCAGCTAAAGCTCTGGCACATTCTGGTGAAAGGTGTTTGTGGAGGTCAGTTTTGACACATGCTCATTTCTTAGTGTTGTTTTGTTTAGCTTCGTTTGTTTGTCATTTACTGTGTTCTCCAGAAGTTGACTATGTGAATTGTGTCATATGTATGTTTTAATAGCTAATCTCTTTGTTTTGGTCTGTTTAGGTATCTTCACCATGGCATCTTCATTTGCACATTACAGAGCTGTGACATTTGTAGGTATATGATGCTGTTTGAATGTACGAAGTGGACAAGGATTGTTTCTGGGAATGTCTGTCACAGACTTTGGGTGTACAAAACCTGTACCAAGACATATTGCACAGCAATAATATAAAAGTTAAGAGGAATCCATTGGACTTGTTCCTTGTTGTGTGGTAGTTCTAATGCAATATGTGTGCCATCATGTGCTCCAACAAAATGTTGTTGTGGGCCCAAACCATAATAGTCTCCCTTCACATTGGCTACATCCTCATTGTGTATAAAATGTAGGTAGCTGTTGATGTGTCTCCTCATTGTAGGCCAAAGTGCTTGTGGCACATCACTGACATTTGTTTGTGAAATTCAACCAGATTCAGCAACACTAGATTGGAATGACCCTGAGATCAGAAACTGTTGTACTGCCATGTGTCTATTTATTGGTTTAAATGATGTAGGATTCCTTTTGTGAGGTAGGCGATATAGCTCCAGCTGATGACATAGGCCAATGTTATTTTGCCTATTCTATAGGAAATTGTCTGATATATTCCCTCCTTCCATGTTGTTATGGTCTGCATCTGAAAATGTCTTCACTGACACTGAAAGAAAATTGAGTCATGTGTGTATTGCTATGTTTCTGACATCATACCAGCCTATGATTGGAACAATGGAAGAAAGATGTTATAAGATAAGACACTTGTATGAATGTGCTGGTGTGACATGGCTGTGATGCTGGCTAAACATTGTGTACATGCAACATATCCATGCTTACACAAGTACCTTGTTTTGGCATTGTAAAGTTCACATGGGAGTACAGATATTCATTGCTAGATGTGAAATTTACTACAACAGACAATATGTTTGTGACTTGCATATTTATTAAAGTGGTAAAGGTGAAGAGATACATTGTGCCAAAACAAACATAACAAAAAAAATACAATAGTCAGTCATGGTGAATGAAACCATAGTTGTAGATGCCAAATTGTCTGAAGTCTAAAGTCCAAAATACTACTCCCTTCAGAAAGGAAAAAGAGTCCAGACATAGTCCACAGAGTGAATGTGTTGGACACACTGGAGGAAATTAAGGTTGAAGTCTCTTGCTGGTGGTGGTGGTTGTCTTGCCTTACACACCTCCTGTATTTTTGCATGGACTCCCCTTCCTGAGGGGGAGTGGGAGATCCTCTGCTACAGAAACAGGGGTGTCTGCAGGTTTGTCTTTGTATGACAGGGCCTCCCTTCCTGTGGCTGCTGCAAATGTAGATGGGGCGGATATAGTAGGACCACAGGAAGAGTTAGATGGTGGTGACAAAGGCCTGCGCAGGGTTGTATTGATGTTCTGCAGCACTCCATTGAGCTGGCCCATGTTGGTGTTTGGGTGGCCAACTCCTGGTGTATGTCTCTCTGCAACTGCTTCTCCTCGTGGATTTCCATCAATACCTGGCCCATCACATCTTGGAACTCCTGAGACTTGGTTGATGGTGACCTGGGTGTGAGTGGCCCCAGTGGCCTCACTCTGCCAGCCCACAGTGCCCCTCCCACTACCCCTACAAACTGGCCCAGGGTACACTCTCCCACTCGTTCCAGGATCCTCTGCGACTGGGCTGGTGATTCTGACCTCAGAATCCAGGACTGGGGGCACAAGATGGTTGAAACTGTGTTAGGTACACAGGTTGGGGGTCTGGGGTTGGCTGCAGTGTTGCAACTGGGGTGGGAGGTGTTGGTGTGGGCACAGTGAGACTCACTGTTGCTGTATTTCCAGGTTGACCAGATGTGCCAGGACATTCCTCCATGTCAACACCTACTGGAGTGTTGTCATCACTGAAGGCTTCATCCGGGGACGGAGTGGGTGTCTCTTTGGTGGCCAAGCTCTGGGCAGGTGCTGTGCCAGATCGATCTGTTGTGAAATAGAGAACATTGTTATTGGTGGAAGTGTGACATCTACATCCAAATGTTTTGTATCACAGTAAATAGAGACCTAAGAAAAACAAAATAGGTAGAGATTACTATTGTGATATTTTTCTGTGGTATTGAACTTGTTAAAAAGACATTTTAAGACATTCAATACATTTACTAGAATTGAGCAGCTCATTAGATGTGCTGACGTGTTGCATTCTGGAATAAGGAATGAACATGACATCTCCCAACTATTTAAGGCAACACAGTGGAGAAGAAACATGTGTATTTGAACATTCCAAGGCCTAATTGTGTACAATGCAGGCGATCACACAACTTGGTTGTATATTTAGCATTAGTCCTCATGTGAGCAGTGCAGAGTTAATGGGTCACTTGCCACTTCTAATCAGTTGACTTAGCTTAATGCCTTACAAATATTTGAGGTACACACTTGGTATGGTGTTACTCAGGCCATCAATAGTTTCAGTTGAGGAGACCAGGACAAGCTAAGCAAGCAGAAATATCTCTGTGTAGGGCATTGTATGTAGATTGCTCAGTCCATGAGAAATGAACATCAGTTGTTAAATGTCAGACAAGTGAGAATGGGCAAAATCACTATTTCATCTTGTTTTAAGTAACAGAAACAGGGCCTCATGGTAGTTGTAGTCATTTCAATCTCTAATTCCCAGCAATTGACAAATGGTTAACTCCATGAGAAATGAACATCAGGTGTTACATGTCAGACAAGTGAGAATGGGCAAAATCACTATTTCATCTTGTTTTGAGTAACAGAAACAGGGCCTTATGGTAATTGCAGTAATTTCAATCTATACTTGCCAAAACTTGCAAAATGGTTAGTGTAACATACCCGTTGTGAAAATGCAGTTGGGCTGGACCATACATTTACATACTGACACATATCATGGGCCCTGGGATGATGATTTAAGAGTAATACACTTACAGACAGCATTCCAGCATGTGGCATGTAATGGGGATTGATATCGGCGATATTATATGCAACAATACACATTGACACTGACATTCAAACATCTCTGATACTTTGAGTTTTGTATGTTATCAAAATAGATAGACAACACAATAGCAAAACCTGAGATGAGAGCAGACAGGACATTGAAGTGTTGTGACAGTTAGTGAGGTGTAACTTATCAGACTCCACTCCCCCAGGAACTCCTGTCAAGCCCTCAGAATGCAGGATGGCCAAGACCTTCTCCTCCCAGGGAAACGGTTATAATAGGGCGCTGGGAGGATCACCGCCAGTCCTCTGGGCCTCCAGGTGTTGCTTGGAGGTCAGAGGCCAGGGAACGCACCTTCCCCCTCAGGTCATTCCACCTCTTCCTTTTCTTGATTTGTTTGCATGCTGGTACCTACAGAATTCACTTCGTGGACTATCTTGTCCCATATTTCCCTTTTCCTACTGAGAGTACTATGTTGGATTGGGGCTCTAAACAAGTGTGGCTCTACTCCTATGATTTTATCCACCATGACTGACAACTCAGCCTCTGAAATACAAGGATTGTTCTGGGTGTGACATAACTAGAAGTTAAAGTGAGTGACAATGAAATAAAACACCAAGGGATAGTAGAAATGCAACAATAGAGTGTGGAGAGTGTTAAATAGGATGGAAAAAAGGCTGCCTTATCTGAACATAAAGGTGTGGTGTCTGTTTTGCTGTGCTGCAGTGGAGAGGCAAAGGATCATGGTCTGGGATTGGGTGTGTTTTATAGTGTGAGTTGCAGGTGTGTCCACCTGGCCAATAGATATCAGCTGTGTTGTTTTTGTATCCATCTAATGGCCACTGTTCTGGTGTTTGCTAAGAGCGTACCGTGACGGCCTACCGCTGTCGAGGGACTGCCGCAAGGGGACTACCAGTACAACTGTGTTTTTGTAATCAGCTCAGTGGGAACCCGCGGCCCCGACGGCGATGGAGTACGCCAACATTGTAGTCCGCATCGTCCCAGGCAGGAAATACTCCATCTATGGCGGTCGGCAACTACTCCTAATCATGTGACGCAGGAACAGGCTGGAGGCACCAAACAGAAAATTTGAATTTGAAAAGTGAATTTGTGAGTTTTTTACTGCCATACATGTAAAATGTAAAAGTAAATGTCCAACCTTTTGATTACATTGCACCCTGTTCTCTGGGCTGTTTAGGGTCTACCTTAGGGGTGACTTATATGTATTAAACATTGAGTTTTAGGCTTGGCAAAGGGCCTATTTTTCCAAGTTAAATTGGCATTTTAAAACTGCTTGGAGGCTGCAATGGTAGGCCTGAGACATGCTTTAAAAGGGCCATGTAAGTGGGTGGCACAATAGGTGCTGCAGGTCCACTATTACCATTTCATTTACAGGCCATGTGCATATGGTATACCACTTTACTAGGGACTCACAAGTAAATCACATAGGCCAATCAGGTGTAAGCCAATTTTACCATGCTTTAGTGAGTAAGCACAAGCACTTAAGCATTGGTTAGCAGTGGTAAAGAGCACAGAATCCTAAGACCAACAAAAACGTATTCAGAAAAATAGGAGGGGTGAAGGCAAAAGGTTTGAGGGTAATGTGCAGAGAGGGCCAGTATCAAATATCTAAATGACCCCTTATATATGCCTTGCTACTTAATAAACAAAGCATTTACTATGAACTACTGAACCACATTACAATAAAACAAACAACTCCCCACATAAAATAATCGACTTTGAACAAGCCATGATGCAAACAATACTTAAACTGCACCCCGTACACAGCCATTCAAAGCTCTTACTACCACTTTCATCAAAGCATTCTGAGCCATCTCCAGCATTCTGCATCAAGTGGCTGATGAAGAGTATAGCCGTACCAATGGTGGCGGTCCGACCGCCGCAACCTAGGCAGTCCGACCGCTTGAATACAAGTTTGGCAGTCGGACTGTCACAAGCCTGACACAACATCACTCACACCGCCAGGATCTTGGATCCCAACGGTGCCACCTAGGATGCTTGTTTCCAGTCCAGGGAGGACCTGGCCTGGCAGTTCGGGCTGGACTGTTCCCATTGGGTGCAGGGTCAAGACTGATTTGCATATAGCTGGGTCCAAACTGGAATGGAATGGTGAGCAAAAAAACGATGGATTTAGGCCCAGATCTCTGTACTGGGGTGAATGTACGACATTGTTCTGCATTCTGTCCATCAATTGTTGTTTTTGCATTTGTCACCCCGAGTGGGACGGGTATGCCCAGACGTGGGTCCCGTGCTCTCCATGCCACTGGAGTCAAGCTATCCTGGCTGATGAGGGCTGAAAGCCCGAAACCGGTCCTAGGATGCTTGTTTCCAGTCCAGGGAGGACCTGGCCTGGCAGTTCGGGCTGCACTGTTCCCATTGGGTGCAGGGTCAAGACTGATTTGCATATAGCTGGGTCCAAACTGGAATGGCATGGTGAGCAAAAAAACGATGGATTTAGGCCCAGATCTCTGTACTGGGGTGAATGTACGACATTGTTCTGCATTCTGTCCATCAATTGTTGTTTTTGCATGGAGGCGAAGGCGGCAAGGTAAAGGGTGGCGGTGCCAAGGCAGGCACTGCCGTTGGGATTATTATTTCCCTTTTTCACAGCCTTTTCATGGTGGGAACCCAGAAAGGGAAGGAAGGGACCCCAAACATTTCACCCAGGGGGGTACCGCGTGGAGGCACATTTTGTGCCCCCTCTCCATGCACTGTCGTATGTGCACTGTGTGCCATGCATGACAAGGTACATGTGACACAGTGCACGGACGTGCAGAAGGCGCTGAACGATGCTGATATCTGCTGTGGTCCTTCTCAATGCCAAAGCCATGCCGTTGCCATGGGACCACCGACTTCAGAGCACCAGCCCGGCGGTCCACTCGTAATACAGCAGTCGGGACACCGCAAGCTTTGCAGTGTTCTCCCGACCGTGGCATCAGCGGTCTGGCGGATGGACCGCTGATGTCTCAATCAGGCCCTAAGTGTGGAATATGTAACAAACAGCCAGTTTGCCTTTGAAAAAAAAATCTAATTGCATTAGACAATGTCTCTGTAACAGAGGTAGCTCGCCACTGCAACTTACTTATAGAGAGCCCATTTTGTCAACAAATTTAGAACAAACTAAGTCCCCTAATGGACTACTGTGGATATATCTGTGCTGGTAAACTCCACCACTCCAGACACATACACCAACCCAAATTTCAAATTCTTTGGTGGAATGTCTACAACAGCACCATGTCTCAAGAAGCCAAAACCAACAACACAGCAGAAGGATGGCACAATGCCTCCCAAGCCACACTGGGAAGAATCCAACTCTACAAATTCTAAGAAGCCCTGCAAAAAGAACAAAGCTACTAGGTATTAAGCAATCAGTAACCCAAAGTAAACCTAAAATAATTAAACAAACCAGTAGAAAGTACGACGTGCTACAATTTAAAGTTAGAATCTTTATAAACAACAAAGGAGAATACTACTTAGAGTCAATAGTAAAATCCTTATTATAAAACACCTAGGCACCTACACACTAATCAACAAACCTTAATAAAGGTACACACCAGCACAAGTTAGGGACTTTTAAATATTAAACAATATATTTTTAGTCATCAGTCAAAAAAATAAACAAATAACATAGAAAAGAAGACTGATAAATAAAGCCATATGTTTAATAATTAATAAGAAATTAGCACATTAACACAAAGCACAATATTAGGAATTACACAAATAGAATCAAGTATATCAAAGACTTAGAAAAGTAAAATAACACATTGCAATTGCAGCAACCATACACGCATAATAAAATATATTTCCCACCCACAATTAATTAAATAAATTAAGCCTATAGATCTTTAGTTGTAGATCTCCGTCCATATCCATCTTATCCAACAATAATCCACCGAAAAAGGAAACAATGAAGTCTAAAAAAGACAAACAAATGCTAAAATCAAAAAGACCAAAGAGAATCCATCAAAGTAAGCCAAAGTCATAAGGAACCATTAACCCCCCCCCCCCAAAATAAAAAACACATGCTCTAGAAAAATCAGGAAGAATTAAAAATAATAACATTGGTTTACTAGAAACCAAATAATCTTTGTTAAAAAAAATGCAAAAAACACAGGGCCTGATTATGATGACCATCCGCCATCGTCAACGGGATTGGGACCGGCCGCCTATATGGCGGCAGTCCCGCAAGTGCAATCACAATGCGACCGCCACTGTGGCGGTCGCATTGTGCACCCGCTGCAATGGTAAAAATACAAGTTTTGCATTTCCCTGCACTACATGGCAGGCACCACGCGGTGCCTGCCACATGGTGTAGGGAAATGTTGGGTGGCACCATAGGTGCCCCCCAAGTACAAAACTTGAGTGCCCCTGCTGAAGGGGGGCCCGCTACAGGCCCCGAAAGTATATCCCCACCAGCCTGTGAATGGCGGTTCAACCATCATACACAGGCTGGCGTGGATGCAGCATCCTAATCTGGCAGACGGTGCCTGCTAGGCACCGCCACCATTTTGTGGATGCAGGGTGGGTCCGACAGGCAATTGTAACGATTGCCTGTGTTGGACCCGTGGTGGACGGACTTCCCGTCCACCAGCAATCTTCCTGCCATCCTTATCTGGTGCGCGGAGAATGGCCGCACGATGGCGGTGAATTACCACTATCCTAATTAGCCCCACCGGTCCATGGGATGACTTCTGATCGGTAAACCTGTAAACTTACAAACTCCTTCACATAAAAGACCATGTTCATATACAACATAAACATTACATTATTACTGTAATAAACACAAAATAAACTTTCCATTATTTAGAATAACACTAGACTATTACCAAATTACCAAGTAGGCCTAATGCACCACAGTACAAAACAATAAATCACAAACTACGGCTAATTAACCCTCAAAATAAAAACACCATAATTCCCACTCACTAGTTCTAATCACATTCTTCTACCCCCAAAACCCTCTAATTTTTTTTTTAAATATTCTTACCTTACCTCGTGACATAATAAGCAATAGTTAACTGAAACTCACTCTCAGCAAATACGATGAAAATTTACAGCAATAAACTACAAAAGTACACTTGGTGGTTAAAGAAAATGGCCGCTAAATGAAAACAAAACATTTCTGTCTCACTATTGAAAACAATGGGACTTTAACTAAAAATTATTAAAAAAGCCTATGAGTGTATTATCAAAACATAAATAATCATGCAAAGTATAAAAGAAATAGTGCTATAAAAATAACATATAATATAACAGCACAGTATCCTTTAAAAAGTATATCAAACTTGTCATACAAAATGTATGTATAAGAAATGTACATGGCTAAAAAAATGTACATTTGCAAAAATGATAACAAAAATGTGAAAAATGTTTAAACAAATATACAATATGTTTTCAGTTTAAAAAAATATGAGAAATGCTGTTAAAAAATGAACAATAAAAAGGTAGGGGCTGATTACGAGTTTGGCGCAGTTGCGCCAGCTCTCTGCCGGCACTGCTGTGACAAAACAGCTCAAGGACCATCCACGTATTACAAGTTGAACTCGTGTACGGCGGATTGTCCTTCGCCTTTCCAATGGCAGTGCCTGAAAAACAGACATCGCAATATGAACGGCAAAAAAGTTCCAGCACTGCATGGACGGTGACATCCATGCTGTGCTGGCTCTTTGGGGGTATACAGACAGGGGGGCACATGTTGTGCCCCCTCGAATGTATCCCCATAGTGGGGGGAGTCATGTGTTCCACCACCGCCAGCCTTTTCATGGCGAGGCTCCCGTCATGAAATGGCTGGCGGTGGCGGAACTTGTAATATGCTCAGCGAGACTGTGCCACTCCTGCTGAGCAACTTACATTGTGGCGGAGATGCGCCACTGCCAGGGAATGACTGTTCCCTGGCGCAGCTGGTGCTCCTCCGCCGCAACGACTTTCAATGTCTTAATGCGGCGGATGGTAGACTGCCACAGCGAGTCTGGCAGTTGGAAGACCGCCAGAATCGAAATCAGGCCCTTGGTATTTTATGTTTCAAAAATGTGTTTAAAAACTGTAAATATATACATTAAATGAAAAATAAAATAAAAAACAAAGGTGGTGGCGGTCCAGCCACTGCCGCACTGATTGTCTGACTGTCCCATGACGAGTTAGGCAGTCGGACCACCCTGGGAACACTGCCACTGCCAGGGAACCGCCGTTCTCTGGACATGGCACGGAGGTCACAGGCCGCAATATGCTTGGTACCACAACCACCGTCCCGCCAAGCATATTACAAGTTTCCTCTCCGCGGGTGGTGTCATGTACACCATGGCGGAGAGGAAAAACTGTTCCTCCACCGCATGTGGATGCACACAGGAGGGCATGACATGTGCCCCCTGAATGCATGCATACCAGTTCCTGCATGGCATGGACTTTCGAGTCCATGCCTTGCAGGAACCTTGTTGTGCAGTCCTATTGCAGTGCCAATTTCAAAGGCACCGCTGGCTTTGAAAGGGGCACCACCATCGGCCCGCCAAGCACCTCACCCGCCAGACCACTTTAAAGTCGTAATTAGGCAAGCAGCAGCGAGTCTCGGCTGTGCGGGTACGCAGCTGTGGCATATCGCCCGTTTCCGCCGAAACTCGTAATCAGGCCCTAAATGGGTGAAATATATTGTTTCCAGTCCAATCTAAATACATTTTTCGAACGTTTTGAACCGTAAATACACATTATGCATTTAAACATTTTAACAAAATGTTATTAATTTTAAGAAAGTGGATGCAAAATCATAAATATTTGATTGAAAAAGTAATTTTTTAAATCATAAAAATAAAACATACAATAATAATAAATTGTATACAAAAAATGTAATTATTATTTCAGAATTATACTTAATATATAACCATTTGGAATAACAATACAAAATAGTGCATTAAAAACAAAACAAATAATGAAATATATGAACAAAATACAACCAAATTAAAGAAGAAAATGTAATTATACAAAGCTATGAATAATCAATTTTGTTTTCACATACTATATAAAAAATAACAACATTAAACTTATACATTACACCAAAATAAAACCTATAATTATTTTATATTTTTTCTACAACACACTAAGAAGCAATATTACTCATATAAGCATATACCCATATCACATATCTTTTATTTAATTAACTAAATCAACTATGAACAAATTAGCTTTAAAATGGATAAATATTGAAAAATCAATAAAGTATCAATAAATATAATTTAAAAGTATATAAATATTCTACACCTAATATATATAATAGAAAATAATATTTATAATAATTGCAATTTTATTTAATATTAAAAAGAAATATAAAATTGTAGATAATTTTAAATACTATAAATTACTGCATAATAAAATAAATAAATACAATTAAAAAATAAATATAACATTTCTTTCAAAATATAATAATACTTTCAAAAACAAATGCTTATTTTTAATTTTAAAAAAATTAATTATTACTAAATGATGCATCAACTTTATAAAAACCAATAAAACATTTTAAAGAAAATCATCAATATAACAAAAAAATATTCAAATCCAACTATTTAAAAAATTATTTTGGCATAAAATAGAAAATAATACATTTAAACTTGCAAATTGAATTCACAAAAATCATATTGCAACAACTACACCAAAGTTTACATTAGTATAAACTTATTTTAAAAATCTCCGTATCCATTTTCCCTATAAACCCAATATCCCACACATATAACATTACACAAAACTCCTCTAATTAAGACTCAATAAAATATTTATAATATTTAAAGAGTAAAATTTTAAAATTAATAAAATAAATAGCATACAACAATAATTAAATAATACATAAAAATAAAATAAGTTAATTCTAAAAACTTTATTTTATATGATGATTTAGGAAACAATATTTTTACAAAGATATTCAAATCAACACTTCTTACCTTTGATATTTCTATCCGCGATATTTTTGACATCACAATATTCATGACACAATATTTTTGTTACACAATATTTTTTATTTGATATTTTGTCTAAACACCATTAAAATAAGCCTTTTTAGCTGACATAAACCTTCCTTTTTAATAATTATAATTCACCTCTAAGGTAGGCTGTAAAGGCAGACAGGGCAGGGTGTTTGGTATTTAAAAAGCAGGACATGTGTGCTTAACTTCTACATGCCCCGCCAGTAAAAAATCTCCAAAGTCGTTTTTCATTGTGGCAAGGCAGGCTCTCCCATAGAAAAGCACTGGGTTACATTATAACACCTTATAGCAGAGGTCTTCAAACTTATTTGCTCTGAGCCCCCCTACCCAAAATATTTTGAAGTTGGGCCCTAATCCAAAATGTTGTGGAAAGTCTTGGGTAAGTGTGCGGGGTAGGGCAGAGCACAGGGGGTGGGGCTAGTGAGATAATATATGGGCACTTTTTCAGTGGCTCATACTCCACGCTTAATGTGAGACGAATAAAAGAGCAATCACATAAAAAACTGAATAAGACAAAAAACTACTCCCATTAATTGAAATTCTCATGCGCTTGGGTCCGAATGATAGCTGCAGCCCTGAAGAATAGACTATCCCCTCTGCCTCTTTCACCCTTCCCCACCTAATCTGGCCACCACTCCATTCTTGAAGCAGATTGTCTGTCCCTTTCAGTAAAAATGAGCACCCATGTATGGCCCACCTCATCCCTAATGTCCCCCATGTTTTGCTGTAAAGTATAACACAGTCTTAGGGGCCGATTCCGATTCTGGCAGGAAAACATACCGACCGACTCGGTACGGGAATGTAGTCCGACCGACGCTGCCCGATCCGCGTAGTACGATGCAATGCATGTGTATTACGACCGACTCGTACGGAACACAAGCCGAACAACCGAACCGCACGGAAACCAGCTATCCAGCCGGAAAACTACGCGAATCGAACCGACCGACACGCACCAGGAATGAACCCGACAGAAACGTACCCGTGAACTCCGACCCGCGCAGTACGATGCAATGCGTGTAAAACCAGACCGAGTCGCACGGAGCTCAAGTCGTACGACCGACACGCATACAAAACAGGGAGCCGAAGCAACCCAATACTCCGCGACCGATGCGTACGCCGCACATAAAACCCAGCAGAAACACAGCTTGAAAGACTCGGAGAAGCTCGCACGAGCCAACTGCAGCGTCCTACTCGGTCAGAAGAACGTCTCCTACATGCCTAAAAACTACAAAGGAAAAAATACAAAAAAAAGGGCCAAACAAGCAATGACAAAGTCAATAAATACAGGGGAAAAAAAACATGGAACAAAGACACACCCACAACTCCACCCATATAAAGGCCACAAATCCCTACCATGATCCTTTGCAAATTCAACTGACCTACCAGCACATAACACCATCAGACAGCAACCACAGACACAGTCACAACTCATCCATCACACAAGCCACACACCATTAGCACCTCCCAAATAGCACCCTCACATACACCCAGCAAAACCGACACTCACCCACCCTCACTTGCACACTCACACACACATCAATCCCCACCACCACCCATCACCATGCCCCCAAAGAAGAATCCAAAGTTCCTAGACAGTGAATTGGAAGTCCTGGTAGATGAAATCCTCAGGGTAGAGCCACAGTTGTTTGGTACATTGGTCCAACAGACCCCCATGTCGCAGAAAACCAAGATGTGGGAGAGGATCGTCGACAGGGTGAACGCACAATCACCATGTTTGCGCACAAAGCAAGACATCCAGAACAGGTGGTATGATGTGCGCAGGAGGGTCAAGGACCTACTCAAGAAGGATTACGCCTTGAGTCATCGCACCGGCAGTGGCCCTCCTGCCAAACCAGTATACCTCAGGCCCTGGGAGGAGAAGGTGCGGGCCATCCTACCACCAGAGAGCGTACATGGACTATCAAACATCCCAGAGCCTGGTGAGTACACAACCAATATACCCAATATTGTGTGACAATACACAGACATCACTGTCAAGGGGATAGTGAAACCATGCACCATTAGCAAAGCCACAGTAACCAAAAGATAATCATCCCAAGATGTGTATGTTAGTTAGACAAACACAATACCTGCCATCTCATAGTGATATGTAACTGTGTCATGACATGTACAAACCTAACAACAAATAGAGCAAGGCAGTGGCACAAATCTAACCAACAAACACTGTCAGACATTTTGCCACCACTAGAACACCACCTCACAGGGAAGCTCACTGAAAGGAAGGAATTGTGTGTATGCTGGTGAAGTGAGTGTAGCCAATAGCATGATGGGAGTTGTAGTCACAGATATTGGTCACCCTCACAATTGGCCCATCAACACCACTCTGAACCATGCTCACATCACAGGGAGTGGAAAAGAACTGACAAGATGACTGACACTGGGTACTGCTGTGGGGAGCACAAGGCCCTGCTGGCAACTGTGCACCAACCAACAGCAGGACACCACTGCCTGACATCCTGAAAGCCAACTTGCACTCCCTGCAATGGAAGCACGTTCCATGGTGGGATATCTGGCTGGGTGGGAAGGAGGACTGACAGCTCTGACCATAGTTACCAGCAGCTTTTCTCACACACCCCCTTAACACAAACTCCACACAACTCACCTGGGAGAATGCATTGCCTCACACTCTAATTAAATATCCCACAAAGAACTACCACACTGGGTTATGCTGTGTGAAGCACAGGGACACTTTTGTGACTTGTAGCCAAACAAATGCCAGGACAACACTGTCAGCCATCCTGTCAGCACAGGCACACTACCCCACAGGGAAGCAGAGTCAAAAGGAAGGAAGTATGGGCATGCTGGGAAGGGGGGTGTAGGCAATAGCATGATGGGAGTGGAAGTCACAGCTCAACATCCTCCACCCACATGGCCCAGCAAGCTCACACTGAAGCATGCACACCTCACAGGGAGTGAAAAGCCACTTCAAAGATGTCTGACACTGGCCTCAGCTGTGTGGAGCACAAGGCCCTGCTGTGAACTGTGCACCAACAAACAACAGGACCACACTGTCAGCCATCTTGCCATTGCTGTCACACTCACACACAGTGAAGTCGACTCAAAAGGAAGGAAGTATGGGCATGCTGGGAAGGGGGTGTAGGCAATAGCATGATGGGAGTGGAAGTCACAGCTCAACATCCCCCACCCACATGGCCCAGCAAGCTCACACTGAAGCATGCACACCTCACAGGGAGTGAAAAGCCACTTCAAAGATGTCTGACACTGGCCTCAGCTGTGGGGAGCACAAGGCCCTGCTGTGAACTGTGCACCAATAACAACAGGACCACACTGTCAGCCATCTTGCCATTGCTGTCACACTCACACACAATGAAGTCGACTCAAAAGGAAGGAAGTATGGGCATGCTGGGAAGGGGGGTGCAGGCAATAGCATGATGGGAGTGGTAGTCACAGCTCAACATCCCCCACCCACATGGCCCAGCAAGCTCACACTGAAGCATGCACACCTCACAGGGAGTGAAAAGCCACTTCAAAGATGTCTGACAATGGTGCTCTGTTATGGGGAGCACAAGGCCCTGCTGGGAACTGGGCACCAACCAACAGCAGGACACCACTGACTGACATCCTGACAACCAACTTGCACTCCCTGCAATGGAAGCACGTTTCATGGTGGGATGTCTGGCCTGGGCGGAGGAGGAGTGCCAGCTCCGACTACAGCTACCAGCAGGCCCTTACACACACACCACTTCCACTAACTCCAAACAACACAACTGGGACCGTGCTCTACAAGAGAGTGAGTGAAAAGCCACTTCCAAGATGTCTGACACTGGCCTCAGCTGTGGGGAGCACAAGGCCCTGCTGGGAACTGTGCACCAACAAACAACAGGACCACACTGTCAGCCATCTTGCCATTGCTGTCACACTCACACACAGTGAAGTCGACTCAAAAGGAAGGAAGTATGGGCATGCTGGGAAGGGGGTGTAGGCAATAGCATGATGGGAGTGGTAGTCACAGCTCAACATCCCCCACCCACATGGCCCGGCAAGCTCACACTGAAGCATGCACACCTCACAGGGAGTGAAAAGCCACTTCTAAGATGTCTGACAATGGTGCTCTGTTGTTGGGAGTACCAGGCCCTGCTGGGAACTGTGCACCAACCAACAGCAGGACACCACTGACTGACATCCTGAGAGTTAACCTGCACCCACTGCAAGGGTGGCATGCTTCATGGTGGGATAACTGGGCTGGGGGGAGAAGGAGGTCCGGATGTCAACCAAATACCACCAATGCTGGCCATACCCACACCTACTCTGCAAAAACACATTGCACACGTGGGACCAGTCACTCCCAAAGTAAAAGCCCTGGAAAGATGGCTGACACATGGGCATGAGAAATGATGTGCCTGCAATTCACACCCATGCACTGGCCAACCCAAACACGTACACACTCACAGCCATTGCAACTCTATGTTAACACACACTGTCAGGGGATGCAGTGTCCATGGGTGCCCCCTGGCCTGGCTGTGAAGGTGTGTCTTGCAGATGACAACTGTGGAGAATCAGACATACTACATAGCACAAAACACACAGGAAGTCACAGAGACATCATTGACAGGGGACACCTGACAGTGAATGCAATGGGCACACCAATATACCGGACACTGTACCATGGTGTCAGTCACACAAGTTGCGGTTGTGAGCTGCATTCCACTCCCACATCGTTCGGCAACATATGCATCCTTCACACAACACACCGCTCACTGTCATAGACACTGTAGACACAAGCACCAACCTGGACTGCATTTGAGGAGACATGCTACTCACAGCAGCAGAACTGCAACACACACCACTGGCCATCACTGTCATGACAATGGAAAAGCCAGAGAGCTGCCGTGCCATCACCATGGAGGACATTGACAAGATTAATCTTGTTTGCACGTACAAAACTTAGCAACAACATCATTAGCTACGTTAACAACATAACTTGTATGAAATGAGACGTGAACTAGGAACCCAGACAACAACACAGATACTCCCAAGAGATCCCAGGCATACCGGACTGTGACCATATTGTCCAGACACACCAATGTGACGCACAAAGACTGGCAAAAAAGGCAACCACACATGTCCCAATCTTGAAAGATATCCTAAGTGGAATTGCACGTATGTCCCTGTTAAAGGACAAATGTGGACATGGATGACACACCTGTGTCAGGCACGTGATGACCCTTGAGTAGCAATGCCCATGTACAGCCAATCAATACATGAGCTGGTCATGCACACACCTCAACATTCACATTGAAATACTTCAGGTTGGCAGGACAATGTGCTACACCAATATCAACCTCTGACTGTGACAACTTAGGACAATGCAATGTACAGGCCCGCATCCAGAGGTACAGTCACAACTGTCAGGTGTTTGAACCATTGATGCCTGTAGAAACATAACATACATTGTGTGTCTCTTCCAAAAACAGGTGATGATGGGGACACAGCAGCAGATGATGAGGAGTCCCTGTCCCAGGCTCCGGTGGCCCCTGAGCTCTCTGGTGTGGAACAGCCTCTGCCCTCCTCGGATGGCGAAGACCTACCTGGCACCTCCGGTGTGAGTCATCATGCAGCACCAGCAGGACCACCATCTGCACCCCCTGCACCCACTCCTCCAACATCTGCCAACACACAGACCACCCCCGCCGACACGGACAGACCAAGGACACTGAATGACAACAGCACAGGGACCCCGGCCCACCGTGAAGCAATGGACAACAACCCCAGTACCAACCCCTAAGGGGGCCTAGGCTCACCTGTGCGTGCCACCGCAGGTCCCGCACGTGTGGCCAGGGGTGGTGGGAGGGGTGGTTGGCAGAGGTCGCTGTTTGCAGAGGGGTCTGGACTGCATGATGACCCACAACTGGTACGCATTGCTGATGCGTACCAGAATAGCACCGGAGAGGTCAGCCAGGTAGTGGGGATCCTCAAGGACATTCAACAGCAGCAGGCTGCCCATCATGCCCGCTTGGACTCCCACATGTCCCGTGTGGAGACACACATGTCTGGCATGGAGTCCAAGTGGGACACATTGGAAGAACTGACAGCGGTGCAGAGGGACATATTGACATGCCTCCACCAGATTAGCACCAACATGTCCACACCTCCCTGTGTGCCCACAACATCTGGTGCCGCAACAACTGCAACTGCCACAGGGAGGGAGGATGACTCTGGTGGAGAGTCCTCTGCACCGCAGCGGCCTGCACGTGAGGGTCCCCCCAGAAAGAAGAGGGGTCGTCCGAGGAAGGAAAACTGAGAGGCCGATGGCCATGTACATCCCCCAGGAACCCAACACCTGTTCTGGAAATTCTCCTTTGTGTGCAAACTGTTCACCCTGTCAAATGCAACCCAACTCTCCCACATGACATGGGGAGTTTAAGTTGGACTAATGTATCAGATGACTGTGGACTTTACTCAGGACATTTCTGCTACCAACACTTCCAACTCATCTGTGAACTTTGGATTCCAATCCCAATGTACAGCACCCACCATCCTGTGCACTATCCTCACACATGTATGTAAATAAACTCACTAATACACCATACTTGCCTCTGTTGTGATTCCAACGTTGTTTTTGTCATGGAGATGATGATCTGCTAAATGACACTGTGCATGCTAACTGCTACAGCAAGTTCAACACCGACATGTGAGTCATGGCGACGTGACACATATGAGGGAGACACACCACTAGGGCTACACAACACATACACACCAGGGCCATCTGACTCATCGCCTACACTGATGTTGCCAGGAAATACAGTGGAATGCACAGACACCACACCTATTCAGAGTATGTGTTAACTAGCCCACAGGTGCAGTAACTGCTTGGATTGGAGCCAGTGCCGTGTTTTCGTTGTGCCTGGACACGAGTGCGGAGCCAGGGAGCACTGTGAACGGAGCTGCGGTGCGAGGCTGAGAGGCTGCGAGGCAGGCCGTGAGGTGTGTGTGGGCCGCAAGGAAAGAACTGCGACGGGCGTGCTTCGAGCCCGGCAGCACTACCGCAGCTACGCCACCTGTGCCTGCTCGAGCCGCGAATCCTGAGCTGCGGATTGCCTGCGGCCGTCTGAGACCGCGGAGCTGAAGGGAGTGCCGGTCCCTGAGGTGGGGGAACTGGAGGAGCGAAGTCGGAGCCTGAGACAGAGCCAGGCAGCTTGTCAGGCAGCTTGGGCGAGGTGAGGGGGGCAAGCGTGAGGGGAGCGGAGCTTGCTTGGAAGGTGGTGCTCCCTTGCGCCCCCCCGCCCCGTGGCCGTTTTCCTGCAACAGAGTATTGAGCAGGTTTGACCGGCGACCGGCGATACACGCAGCACGCACGCAGCGGAGGAGTAGAGTGCAGGTGGTGCACTAGGGAGGAGCGGCTGCCGTGAGGGAGGTCCTGTGACATCAACCCGGGTAGGTCCCCCACCCAGTTGCAGGGGGGGTGCAAGGGGGTGTGGAAGGCCTGTTCCGCGAAGCGTGGAGCAAGGTGCACTGCAGATAGCGGGCAGTTGGAGGGTAGCAGAAGGCTAAGGGAAGGTTGAAGAGAGGCTTGCAGAGGCAGAGGTGCTTTGTGCAGGAAAACACTTTCAACAGACTCTGTAGCTCCCAACCAGTTCCCAACCAGTTCCCAACCAGAGCTGGACAGTACTGAGCAGACCTCACCCTACTCTACCTTATTCCAGCCTGGCACAAACAAACCTTACAAAACAACCAAGGAATAAACCAAAGATCAGAAATTGCCAACAAAATCTATCACCAAATCTGTTAAAGGCCCGGCAAAGGAATAAAAGTGACAAAAAGAGATAAAAAGGAGACAAAAGGAGATAACAACTTTAGGAAACGCACAACAGCTGCCATAACTGCTACGTCAGCACACAACAACCTGCATACAACAATGCGATCAGGGAATTCAAGGCAGCAGACAGTAGTAAATCCTGCCAAAAGAACAAGGAGGACAACTAAGAAGACACTCAACAAGGGAAGTGACGAAGCACAGGCGAGGATTAAGGAGGCAGACCTCCATCTGATTTCTCCACTTATCGCCAGCCCACAGTCCTTGTCGAACAGCATGGCTGGCGGCGCAAGCAGTGAGTTTATCTTGCCCAAACCAAGTCACCAACCTAAAATATACACAAAATGTTCATTTATAAAGGACGCCGGGCCGGTATTGTGCCTAAACAGCAACCAAGTAACCAATCTTCCCGATCCACTTCAACCAATCAAGGCACACCAGACGGAACTCTAGATGGCACAACAGCTGCGGCAGCAGCAGCAGCTGACGCCAGATTGCAGGGATTGCGGAGTTTTATTAGTCACTGGCAAAAGCCGCGGAAGCCGCGATGCAAGTCCAACAGATGCAGCGGATGCAACAGACGCAAACAAAGAGGCAAAGGCTCAAGGAATCGAGGCAAGCGAGCACCCAAGACATGACACTCGGAGCCAATCGGAGTCAGATTTGCCCAAAAATATCGTCATATCAAAGGGGAACGGGCATGACGCTCTTGGACAGGCCATGAGCCACGCAGTGACAATCAATGAGGAAGAAAAAGAAGGAAAAAATGGAAAGAAAGGCACCAACAACCATATTCCTCCTAGGCATGCTAAGGAAGGATCCTTGGATAAAACGCCACCACATCATTTGGGAGAAGAGGGGGAAGAACTGGAAGTACACAAGCATCGTCCCAATACTAATACCAACACCCTCCCAAACGAAGGTTTAGCTCTGCCTGGATTCCTTCATCGACCCAAAACTCTGCCAGAGGCCAAAGCGGAAGACAATCCAAAAGAGAATTTTATCTCCTTGGCCACTCTCGACCATGATTTACCGGAGCCCAAGGAGGCGATCGTGGCCAACGTGGGCAAAGTGGGTAGTAAAGACTCCCACAACATGACAACAAAAAATGAAGCTGGGAAAGCACTATCTACATCCCATTCAGCAGTGCAAGATTGGTTTGTTCAACCAACCTTGGGACAAAAACAAGCACAACTTGGTCATGAGACTGCTCTAGCCCAATCTAACAGAAATACGCAATGGGCACCAATACGAACACCATCGTCTCAAGACACTGAACCGGAGTCATCATACCTCATACCAGAAGAATGGGAGGAACTGGTCGCTTCATATTCCATCGCCCCCAGAGGTGAGCCACAAGGAAGAAATAACAGCTCCCCAAAACCCAACACCGAAAAGGACAAACCACAAGATAAAGACGACATCTGGTCCACATTGCTGCACACAATGCAAATGTCTGTGAACGCAATGCAATACCAATCAGACAAGATGGACCTTCAACTGTCAGTCCTCAACTCACTCTCCATTTTCGTCGCCAACATAGACAACAAGCTGGCAGACCTTAACAACCTGATCAAGAGGGCTCAGACAGAGACACAACTTACTCAGGGTAGCTGCACCTGTATAATAATTGTGGACAAGCTGGCGACACTACCATCAGCAATGGACAATATTCTCGCTGACATAAGAAGGGCAGTGTCAGACAAACCAGCCAATGGATCGACTTATACGAGCAACGGTGAGCAGTCAACAAAAAATCCAAGTAAAAATCCAAGAACGCAGGCACAGGCCCAGCAAACTGCAGCTAAGACATCAGATGGAAGGCAGCTTTGGGAGGCCTTGGACCTATCAACATCAGGGACAAATACCAGCTCACCGAGCCAAAGAGCCACTGCACCCCTAACAAGTAACATCTCACACACATGAAAATCCCCTGAAAAACATGCCCCGACCGACGGTGCACAATTATCCTCCAAACAGCGGAGAAAACAAAGGAGGAAGGGACGAAATCAACAACCTACACAGGCTTTATTACACAGCTGGGGCACAACCCAAAGCCCCGGGAAAGTTCCAACGGATGTTCAACGAGACTCCTCAAGTAGGGAGGAAGAAGCGACGGACCCAGGCCGGGAAAGAAGAAAGAGGCTAACCCAGGAAAAGGCAATAGAAAAGAAAGAGCACACATCCCCAAATAAACCCATAAATGACGGTCCCGAGCACAAACCGGAGAACAGAAGAGGGTGCTCAATAGCGGAATCATCAAGAACAACAAATTCACGCTCAGTGACAGACTGGGCACCCAATAAGGCCACACAAGGCTCAGCAATACTATCAACAAGAGAACCTACGGAATTAGTAGGCAAACAAATAACCAGACAGGGAAGCGTATGCACAAATGGGGAGACAACTACAACACCAGGCCCAAGTAAAGAGACAGACCAAGCAAGTCATAACCGGCTCTTCGACCCAGTAAAATCATCATGCGGGCCGCCTGCGTCAATAGAGGTCTTAACAGAGACACAGAGTAGCTCGGACCAACAAAAAGTGCTTCCATGCACGACAACCATAATTGTGTTTCACCCAGAGTATACATCGAAGGGACGGGTTGATATACTAAACAGGGGCAACATTCTGCGACTACTAAGGTCTACCAACAGTTTAAAGAACATAAAAACCACCGACCTGGAGTCAGTCGAGTTTGTGGAGTCATCAGAACGACCTGGAATAGAAGCAACAAAAACAGTCTGGGCCACACTAGACCTAGCTGAGAGAGTCTTAAAGGAACAAACTAGACTCAATGCCTGGGGCATTAAACTACGGCCTTTCGCAAAACCAAGGTATCCAGACCCTTTATTGACCGATCCAAAGAGCCAAGAAGAATATCCTAGTTCTGCACAACCGAGCACACGATTATTCTCAGTACTGCGAGGGGCATGCAGCAATAGCGTTGAGTACAGAGAAAACGGAGAACGCAATGAACAAAGGACACACTCAACTAGAAGCAGAGCCGTACAAGAGTGGAGCTGGTTATCCAGGACAATAAACACCAAACCTGAAAGTCCGTGACATCCCAAGCTTAACGCATCCGTATCTAAAAACTCCCTGAAAGTCTGTTCCTGGAATATCAATGGTCTGGGAGATAAGACCTCGGACCCAGAACTGCAATCTTATCTGCAGAAATTTGATATCATTTCGCTCCAAAAAACATGGTGTGAAGTACCAATTGCACTGCATGGTTTCAATTTGCTCTACGTACCGGCAACAAAAAGCGCCAAATTCAGCCACAACAAGGGAGGCCTTGTGACATACAGCTCCATAAAGAGCATGTACGCAGCGGAATCAATGCCATACAATCTAGCCCCACCCAACGCAATGCAAGCACTCCGAATCACCTTACAGGGGACGACAAAAAAAGAGTATATAATACTCGTAAATCTTTATCTGCACCCACGCGACAAAATTAGAGGTAGTCAACAATTGAAGGAAGAACTGGTGAAAATAGTAACGGAGGAGAAAGCAAACAGCTGGATCATCACAGGGGACTTTAACCTAAATATGCTCAACAACAGAGCTGACGACAACTACTCAGAAGAGGATCCGTTTGCATGGGAGGAAATGCCTCAGGATAACAACACAGATGGAAGAGCCACAAAAACTTCTCAAAAGCTTCTGGCATTTTTAGAGCAACTGGGCTTTCGTGCATTAAACGGCAGATTTTCAGGTGACCGCCCACAGACAGCAACATTTCACAACGCAGTAGCAAGGTCCACAATCGACTATACATTTTGCTCTCGCTGCATGTTCTTAAAAGTAACGGACTATTGCATCGGAAGCTTATTGTTATAGCGATCATCTGCCCCAGGAAATCACGGTAGAAGAGCCATCAATATTCAAACTTCTCCCAGCAAATACACTCTGTCCGGAATTTATCAATAACGAGAAAAGAGTGAAATGTAGAACAAACGATCCCGAAGGCCTCTTTTCCCTTGCAAAACAACTCCTCGAAGAAGCGCAAGTAGCCGACCCTGACAGAATAGGAAGCTGGGAGGTGTTTACAAAAACCCTACGGTACAGCTACAGATACATAAAAGGATACTCTCGAAACAGGAGAACAGCTCACCCTCAAAATCAACGCTTAGGCCACAATTCCTGGAAAAATACCGAATTCAAAAAGCTAAAAGCATTGATAAATCAAACACTACGAAGGCTGAAGAAAGACCCCACGGCATTGCTAGAATTGAGGCAGCTAAAAGCCACCCGCAAAAAACTAACTTGGCGAATTAAAAAAGAAGGTGAAGAGTCTCTTTGGGCCAGACTCCTGCACAACATCAAAAACAACAATAGCGCGCAATTTTGGCAGAAGATCAAGGCTCTGTCTAACCCACGGGGCCAGGGCATCAATTCACACGTTACAGAAGAGGCATGGACAACCTACCTTGAATTACATTTTAATAAAGAACAGATTCCCCAAATCTGCTCAACTAACCTCCTGCCTACCCTGGAAACTCAATCACCCCAGCTAATCTCCAATGCAATACCGGGACAGGATTTTATAATCACTAATACACAAATCTGCAAAAGAATCCTTAATGGCAGACGCGAGGGGGCTCCTGGCCCAAACGGGATCCCGCCCTTACTATTTAAACAAGATCCAGAATTCTGGGCTTTAGTTCTAACACCGATCTTCGAATCAATTTTGCAAACATCAACAGTACCATCATCATGGAGGGGCTCGATTATTTCACCCATCTACAAAAAAGGCAGCAGGAGTGATCCCAAGAGCTATCGGTTGGTAGCTCTTCTGGACAATGAAGCCAAATATTATGCAGGTGTACTTCTCCAAGAACTAACGACATGGGCCACAGAAATCGCAGCAATACCTTACAACCAAACCAGTTTCTGCAGGAACATGGGCACTGCTACTAACATTTCAGCCCTTTCACTAATGATTGATGCTGCACTTGTAATAAAACAGCCCCTGTACCTGTGCTTCATCGACTATAGCTCGGCGTTTGACAATATAATCAGAAATATTTTGTGGCAAAAATTAAAAAGGCTAAGAATTCCACCAGTGCTTCTAAAACAACTAATTATTTTGCATAGTAACACCTGGGTGCAAGTAAAGCTGGGGGCAGGAGACCATTTAACGAAAAAGATAAACACAACCTCAGGATTAAAACAAGGCTGTGTGCTTGCCCCAACACTCTTCAATCTTTTTATGGCCGAGCTTTCAGTCCAACTCAACGAAAGTAATTCACATGCCCCCAAGTTAGGAGGCCGTCAGATATCCAACCTCCTATATGCAGACGACCTGGTGCTTATCAGTCGGACACCTATAGGTCTACAACGCTTGCTTGACATTACATCCCAATACTCGGAGACCAATAGACTAAGCATTAATCAAGAAAAAACAAAAGTCATGTGTGTAAACTTCTGGAAGACAAAAATAAAACACAACTGGTTCCTGGCAAAATTCAAGCTGGAAGTTGTACAAGACTATAAATACCTGGGGGTTATCATCGATAACAAGGGTAACTACAAAGCGCAATGTGAGGCAATAAAAAAGAGGGGATTAATGACAGCAGTGGCATTAAGAAATCTGAAAAATAGGACCGCTGGACCAAGCTTTCTCCCCCTAACCAGGGTGATACAGGCTAAACTAATTCCATCAATCACCTATGGAAGTGAAGCCATGAGAGGGAGCGATGCGGAAACACTGAACGGCACCATTGCAAGAGCCTTGAGAATGATCTACGGGTTGCCAGGATATACATCTCCGGCACAAATGAGGCTCGAATTCGGGATGCAAAGACAAGAGCTGGCCCGCAAAGGAGCTTTCATTAAAACCTGGTACAAAATCAAAAAAGGGCAACCTGAAACGCTAAACTCCTACTTGTGGAAGGAACTAGAAGCCTCAGAGACCTGCCCAGCTAGACATTTCTTGGACACTGCACTGGACCAGCTGGGGTTACGGCAACTTTGGGAATCATCAGGATGCATGGCAAGCTTCAAAAAAATAGTAAATAACACTGTCAAAAATGAATCTATTACACAAGACAAAGCCATCTAGTCAGAACGCACACACGGCTGGCTCACTGTACAGTCCTACAGCAAAGCAACCCCCCAAGCATACCTCCAATCTAACTTCTCTAAAACGACAAAAGAGAAGTTCCTGAGACTTCGGTTAGGCATATTGCCATATGCATATCACTTGCCCCCGTGGTTACGCCCTCCGAAGCCGGCAATTTGTCGTCTCTGTGGGGAAGGAGAGGAAGACATAGTGCACATCATAATCATATGCAGGGAATTAATGCAGGAGCGCCGGTCACTACTTAGACCATTTTTCAACAAGAAACAAATACGGTCCTCTAGGCAAGCGGTGCTAGCAAGTTTCTCTGGGGAAGATATTCAACTAAGCTGTTGCCTGGTAAAATTCTTAACTGCTGCTGATCTCAGACTAAAAAAGAAACAACCAGATCATCTGAGAAGTGGCATTGGAGCCGGGCTGGAGCCGGCCCGCTGACCCACCATGCAAAAGTTTCTGACAGCGCCTTTATCACACCAAGTACTAAGTACTCTTGTACATCTAAGCCTTGAAGAAAAACATTATCAAGCTAATCTCGGCCACTTTGCACTGAGCCATAAAAGTCGTTCCTGCACTACGCACTTTAACCTGTACTCAATCGTCTCCCTCATTTTGCTGCTAAGACTCTGACCAGAGAGGTTATCTTACCTTCTGAACTGCTGCTAAATCTCCGCTTACAAAAAAAAATAAAAATGAAGAATCTGGAAGGGGGCCCACCAAGGCCGGGGGACTCGATCTCTTTGCAATTTTTACTGTGTTTTTAATTGTGGCTACCAGCCTTTTAAATTGAAGCTTTACTGTTTTATAAGATATGGTCATTTTTGTAAAGGTTTTAACTAACTGTACAATAAATATATTACTTACTTACACAGGTGCAGTAAGCAAATGTCAGTCAGATGTCTGACCACAGACAACGCACATCCCAAAGTGAAGCACAGGTTTATTACACATTTGCAACATGTTGTTTCCACTACAGATGCAAGGTAATCCCACGTGGCAGTGGCCACACAGTCACCAAGTGTAGAAGAAATAAAGTCCAGGGGTGTGTGGCACATCACCTGTAGGGAAACGACTGCTTCCATCCTGGAAGTTGAATCATGGTGTCGGGGGATCCGAGTTGACCAAACAACTCTGAAAGTAACCTGTGAAGGACAGACATGACACACAGTCAAAAGCACTGAAGAACAGGACAGAACTGCAATACTCATGCCCAATACATGTCACAAGATACCTACACAAAACCAAGTTAGCATGTCAACACTGTTGGGGAGTAAAGACCACCTGTAAGGACACATTGCTGCACGCATCCAGTCAAGTAGCACACGGCCACACTCAAACAGCAACAGAGCACCACCAACACATATCATGCAAACTCAAATCATTGACATACCAACTCTGTATACTCACATTCAGCTGAAGAAGTTGGTGATGAGCTGTGTGCGGACATCACCCTCATCATCATCATCATCACTGGCATCGTGGCCCAGGCCAGGATCCTCCACAGGTGGCGGATGTTGGTCATCGTCATCCAGGATGAGAAGGAACTCCTTCCGCACTGCCAGGTTGTGTAGCATGCAGCAGATGATGACAATCTTGCACACCTTTGCAGGGGCATATGGGAGGGCCCCTCCTGTCTTGTCCAGGCAAAGAAAGCGGCTCTTCAGGAGACCAAATGTCCGCTCGATCACTCTCCTGGTCCGACCATGTGCCTCATTGTAGCGCATCTGGGCTGGTGTCACAGGGTTCCTGAGGGGTGTTAGCAACCACGGCATGTTGGGGTATCCGGAGTCACCTACATACAGACAATTGCACATTAGCTGAGTTGGAAAAGAGGGTGGAATACAACATTGCAGAACACACACAATGGTACAAAGTCAGTACACACCGACAAGCCAGGCACGCTGGTTCTGCATCTGTGACATCATCCTCGGGATGCGACTACTCCTCATTATGTAGGCATCTTGTGCAGAACCGGGGAAACGTGCACACACATGTCAGATGCTCATATCTGCAAGACATACCACCAGGGCATTGATAGAATGGTAATGTTTCCTGTTCCTGTATGCCTGCTCATGTGCCTGTGGTGGTACCAAAGCCACATGTGTCCCATCAATGGAGCCGATGACATGTGGCATCCTCCCCAGGGCATAGAAGTCACTCTTGATGTCAGTGAGTAGTTGACGTTTAGGGAAATAGATGTACTGGTTCAAGTATCTCAACATCGCCTCCAAAACATCGCGTAGCACACAGCTGAACATGGTCTGTGACATCCCACCAGCAGATGCCACAGTGTGTTGAAAGGTACCGGTGGCAAAGAAGTGTAGGGCTGCCATCACCTTCACCTTGGGGGTCAGCGCTGCAGGGTATGGCCGGCCAGGTTGCAAATGTGGGGCCAACCGCACCGCCAATTCCTCAATCAGCGGCCTGTTGAAGCGGTACCGTTGGATGCAGTCACGTTCAACCATGGTTGCAAGGTCAGGGAATGGTCTATGGACAGCTGGTGCCCTGCAGTGCATAGGTGAACAAAGAAAGATTGTCAGTCACCCCACATATGTGGCATTGACCATACTCAATATCACATGATACATCATTACGAGACACAAGTACTAGATGTGTGTGCCGTTCTGTATGGACATATATGGCACCTACATGGCCAACATCTAACATCTCAGTTCAACATGTGTTGACAACAAGTTCCAGGTTGTGCTATGGGAAATCATTAGGCTGTGTCACAGTACCCATGTACTGCTGTCACGTTCCAAACACACACCACAGTGACAAGTGAGGACAGATGTGCCCCAGGCATCACAGCTCTTTGACAGGTAGATTCCCAGGGACCCTGTATTGCCACATGGACACTGGCATGACATGGCGTATCATGTACACGTCAGCAAAACAACCATGACTCCCACAGGTAGTGGCCCCTGTTGCCTCTGCAGGACAGACATGGACGTCTGTGACACACACACGCACAACATCAAAGTCGATGCACAAACAACGTGGATGTGGAGACTGTCTCCCATTGTGCACATGGAATCAGAGACATCTGAAACACAACATGCACACAGACTGTGGAGGGCCATCACAATTGTGGCAATGGGTCACCCTGTGACGTACATACCATCCCACATGGGACTCAGAGTGTATGTGACATAACATACACATACACAACCTGGAAATGTGACCATGCCACATGCTCTGTACTGAACAGTTGCACATCACAGTGGTCATGTGCACAACACACAAAGGATTCTGTCCCCATGAACACGTGCACAGCCTGGGAGTGGCTGCCCCCAAGTGCCACCCAACAAACCACATGTTGACCCCCATACACACACAGGTAAGGCAGCCTTACTTGCCTTAGGATACAGTGTGGACAGGCTGTGGTGTTGTAGGTGTGCCCCTGAGTCCCTGGCAAGTAATTGTGGTTGGCATACGTTCACCAGTGACAACCATGGTGACATATGCGAGTGACTTGTACAGGGACGCGTCATACAGCAATGGACCGATCCGTGTGCACGCATTGGCCATTGCATATGATGTGGATGGATGCGTGTTGTGCTCCGAAATACGCGTCGTACAGCAATGGACCGATCCGTGTGCACGCATTGGCCATTGCATATGATGTGGACGGATGTGTGGTGTGCTCCGAAATACGCGTCGTACAGCAATGGACCGATCCGTGTGCACGCATTGGCCATTGCATATGATGTGGACGGATGCGTGTTGTGTTTCGAAATACGCGTCGCACAGCAATGGACCGATCCGTGCGCACGCATTGGCCATTGCATCTGACGTTGACGGATGCGTGTTGTGTTACGAAATATGCGTCGTACAGCAAAGGACCGATCCGTGCGCACGCATTGGCTATGGACTGACATGTTAACGGACGCGTATTCGAAGCTTGTACGAGTTGGATGCAGTGAATTCAGTTGGCCACCCACAACAATGTTGCAAATTCATGGGGGTCATCAAGTTGAAATTTTGAAGGATGCTGTAGGCGTGTATAAGTGGTGCAATTCCATGGATTGGCCAGATTCAGAGGATGCAAACGACTTGAACCTATCACTTTCATGGGACAGTATCTGCCTCTGCAGCACACATATAATGCTGGCTGTTCCCCTGAGAGCTCACTTGCCTGCACTACATGCTCCAGGACGACATCTGCCACTACCACTGCTGCTGTCTATGCATCCTCTGGCTACTGCAATGGCACGTACTGTGGAGAGAGACCCATCCTTCAGCACTGAGGAGAACCAGGCCCTGCTGGACAGCCTCCTTCCACAGTACAGCAAGCTGTATGGGAAACCAGGGGAGCAGGTGAGTGTGCTGTCCACTGCCTTACTAATTGTGCATGTTGTCTGACTAGCAAGACTTACAGTGTGTACACCAGTGGCTAGCATGCTCACTGAGTACTTGTTGTCACCCCCCAAAGTGTGTAGTTACATGCACTGAACAGGTATAGTGCAGTAACAGTGCATTCCAACAAGGTTTCACTTCCCAGGCAATGATACCATTTAGTAACTGCTGGACAACTGTTCATAGCCATAGTTGCACTACCTGTGTACATCATATGCCCCTGTGATTGAGACATGTATATCCAACTGTGTGATGCACGGATATGTTGCATGTGTAGTAATGGCCTTTTCACTTTGTCATCCTCACAGGTTATGCCCACCAGAAGCAGGAGATCTGGCTGACCATCGCCCGGGCAGTACGATCTGTGGGGGTCTACAGGCGCAGGATCCGCAACTGCCAGAAGAGGTGGCAGGACCTTCGTGGCTGGACCCGGAGGATCGCAAGGGTCCAGCTGAAGCTGTCACCTCCTCGCAGGAGGGGCGGATACCGGACCCTGACCCCCCACATGTTCCAGATTCTGACGGTGGTCTTCCCTGACCTGGATGGGCAGCTGAAGGCCAGACAGCAGCAAGGAGGGGGTAAGTGCTAGCCTTTTCTGGGTACTATGACTAACATGCTCTATGCACTCCTTTAGCCTGGTTCCACTTCCACAGTACAACTGTCTTGTCGTCCTGGACTCATGTCCCTCACTTGTGTCATGCCCCCTCCTCATCTGATACACAGATGTGGCCCTTACAGTCTGTGACTTAGGTCACTTGGGTACTGTGTACTTGCAGTTACCTGTGGTTCAAGTTGGGGACAGCATCAGTTACAGGAACTTTGTTGTGGGCTGCATGGGTGGTACAATTGCTCACACAATGCCTGTGATCTGACATGTACTCTGGGTATGGCTTTAATATGTGTTCCAATTGCTGCTCTGACTCACCACATGTCTGGGGTATGTGCCACACACCCATGCTGCAGCAGAGACCAAGGTAGGAGCATAAGGAGTATGTACATCATGTGTGTGACACATGCATAGCCACCTGCCTAGTGTTCAGGGTAATACCATGTTGCACATTGACCAGGACTGTAATGCCTACTCCGGACATCGAAGGCACTCTGTTCTCCCACTCCCGTGTGTCAGCATACATATTGGGCATTGTGAAGAGTGCACTCAGGTGTCTGCCTCTGTGTCACCGTGGTGTGGCCTTGCTTTTTGGACTCCTGGAGTGTTTAACAATTTGGGGTGGCCAGCCATCTGAGTTGTGACTATAGGATCTGCACATTGGTTAATGCATAGGTCTCTGATACCTTGACTGTGCACAATGGTGTATGTAACATTGAGGTGCAGGCAGCTTTGGTTCATTCTCATCAGACGGTGAAGTGCTCATGTGTATGGATTTGTGTTTGCAGTCACTCAAATATCTCATTTGAATGACGTGGGATCATCTTAGTCCTCATGATGTGGGTGGCCAGGGGTGCACATGTGCACCTGTCAGCTACAGGGCTTGCAGTCCCAAAACTTCCATGATTGTGACACAGTGCAGACTGGTGTTGTGTGTATGCACTGCCCCTGTGACAGGAGACAGTTATGACTGACTTGCCAGACAGGCCTGTGCCATGACATTCAACTTGCAAAGGCTGATCCAGCAGTAGTGTGATATGTCCTGCATGCACACCATTGTTGCATTGTCTATCAGGACATGAGAACCTCATTGTGTCTGGTGATGGAACCAAAACCCGCATAGCGACAGAGACTCTGCCCATCACTTTTCCTGACACATGTACTGAGTCAGTGGCAGTAGATGGCATGTGTTTGGAGTGACACATTTCCATATGTTCTCTTGGATGTCCAACAACTGTGTATGTGGTGCATGTGTGCACATATGATTAGTCGCATACAACAGGCACCAGACAGATGGGTGCATGGACAGGTAGGATATGAGTGGCATGAATGACTGTCAGGCAGACAATGGGCTTCTTCAAATCAGTATCAGCACTTATTGCAATGTCTAGCGAATGATGGCAGGGCTTGCTCTGTGATGTGATGTACTTACTGTGGTGTGTGTGGTCAGTACAGGTGACTAATGTTGCTCTGTTTATCCTGATTGTCTGCAGATACATCCACGGACACAGGAGGAGACAGCTCCATGGACCAAGAGGAGCGGCAGAGCCAGACTGGGTCCACTGCAGAGGAGACCGAGGGACCCAGTGGCACGGAGGGTGAGGGGAGCCACACTGAGGAGACCTCAGCTACGACCACCTCGGCTGAGGAACACAGCACTTCCAGTGAGGACTCCCTTGTGGAGGCGGGTGTCAGCAGACCATGGACAAAATCGAGCAAGTCTGTCCCCGCCACCACCACCATCTCCACCCTCCCATCTGCTCCCATCCCACATGTCCGTGGAGGCTCCCGTGTAGGGGAGCGTGTCTCCTTCATGCCAGGCACCGCACCCCCTGCCTCTGTCTCCCCTGCTGCCCTGAGTGTGGAGTCTGTGGACTTGCTGAAACAGATCCATGTAGGGCAGACATCAATGCTGAGTGTCCTCCATGCACACACGGGTCTGTTGACACAATTGGTGTCATTCATGGAGGGCATGTCATCTGGCATGTCTGCCCTACATCGGACCAATCAGTCCATGGCCTCCTCACTGATGGCAGCAGTGTCCCTCCTGCAACAGTCCCTCACCCCTCCTACCTCTGCCCCATCCACAATCCCCAGCACCCTACCTGTCCCAAGCACACACACACACACCGGCACAGGCATGCAACAGCACAGACACAAGCAGCACACAGACACACACGCCAAAATCCAGACGCACACGCACGCACAGTCAGGGGACTGATACCTCACTCACAGGGGATGGGGCCCAGACACACATACACACATCCACGAGCACTGCGCAGTCCTCAGATACCTCTCCCTCCAAAACCCCTTCCCTTGCCTCACCTGCAACCCCCCCTCCCAGAAGCTCTTCCTCTGTGAGCTTGGCCTCTTCCCCACAGATCCATCTGAGCCAACGTACAGGCGGAAGAGGCGACCACCACACACAGAGGGGAGTGCCCCTCACACCCGGACACCCTCCCCCAGGCACAGGCAGACTGAGGACCCCATTAGGAAGTCCTCCCGGACCAGGAATGGCAAGACCCCACCACCACCACCACGCAGCTCCACCACGCAGTCTCTCTCCTCCATCCCCCAGGCCACCACTCCACAGGTTCCCCCGCCACACCCTGCCCCAGGTTCCCCCACACACCAATACCGCATCCCCAAACTGCTTAGGCCCTCCCCCCCTACCACTTGCTCTTCCACCCCAACCCAGATGATCGGCCTGTTTGTGCCACTGGTGTGGAGACCGGGTCCCCCCCCTCTGTCCTGCCCACCTCATCTGCCCCCCCTTCCACTCCCTTGGAGTTATGCACTGCAGTGGAGTCCACAACCACCCCGTCTGACTTGGACACTGCAGTGGGGACCCAGTCCACTCCATCTGACCGGCCCACTGCAGTGGTGCCATCACCCACACCATCTGACTTGTGCCCTACAGTGGTGCCGGCCCCCACTGAGTCAGACACCTCCACTGCAGTTGCCAGTGACACTCCTGCACCCACCACCCCTTCACTGCCTCCTTCTGGCATCCCCTTATCCTGTCCCTGCGGTGCCTGGCCTGCCCCTTGTATGCCCCACCGAGGGGGATGTTCCCTGTCCGTACCAGTGCAGGCAAGCAATGGGTGACAAGTTGTCACATATCACCCTGTTCGGACTGTGTATGTGGACTGGCCATTGGCCTTAGTTTCTTTTGGACTTCAAATTTTTCTTTCACATTTGCTGAATAAAGCCTCTTTTTGGTTACTAGTGGTTTTTCTTTTGATGTACATGATGTAGATGAGTGTCATCATGCATTTGCTGTTGTTAGAGTGTTCAGATCAGGAAAATGAAGTGTTGCTGTGATGGACTCCATGTGGTCCATGGGATATGTGTCCTAATCTAGTCTGGATCCATAGCATCCTTTGCTGCAGTCTGAGGGTGTAATGTTCAGCATTTGACACAGGGATGTATGTTTTGCATTTGTAAATTAACATCTGTGGCTTACACTGATGCACATCTGGTGGGCTTACCACTGTTCAATGTTTCTATTTCCCTGACTGTGTGCCCATCTCCACTGGACATGCAGTTTAGCACATCAATGTTGAAGGACTCATCTGTGTATACAGTGCAACTTGCTTGACACGTGTTTTGGGTATATGCAGATGACTGAAGTGACACTCCCGTACCCAGGCTGATGTGAGCAGAGCCTTCAGTGTGTTGTAATTGTTGACTCACTGACCGAGTGTTCTGCTGACATGTTTGAGTCGTGCACAGACAAGGTTTGGCACAGCGGACCTTCCACAGGAGTGGAGTGCCCTCATGGCAGTGTGTAATCCTGTGACATTGCCTGGGCCCGTGTTGTGTGTTGTGTAAGCATGTTTGTGTGTGTTCCCTTCCCTTTTCCTACACAGGCTGTGTCCCTACGGATGTTCCTGTTTGTGATGCTTGCTGAGTTGTCCTGTGTTCACCCAGCATCTTGGACCTTGTTTCTCTGGGATGTGGGTGCATGGCAAACTAATGTTCATCAGGTTGTCATCCCTAGTTGTATTTGTTGTCAGGGCTGGGGATGTGGGCAAACGCAGATGGGACACAGTCAGGATTCCCCTTGGCACTTGTTGGTTACACAAGTCATGTAATTTACAGTTTGTGGTAGGTTTCAGTGATTGTGACACGTTGTGTGTGTGACTACTGCCACTCCTCAGGGTCAGAGCTGCAATGTTGGAAGTTGTCTACGTGTGTTCTTTGTGGGTCACCTTGGTTTCTTCATTGGTGTGTGACTGTGGCCGGGATCCCATTGATTGGGGTGGATTTCACGTCATGGCCATGTACCGCGTACTGTGCAGTGTGTCAGACATTCACGAGTCTTGTTGACTGGCCAGGTGTGATGGGTTTCTGCACCTTAGTTCCCACAACCACCCCTGGGATTGTCATGGGTGCATGTGCAATGTCACCAGTCCATGTGAGCTTCACTGCTGCACATTGGTGGAGATCAAGGTGTGTGGTGTTGAGTGTGTGCAAATGTGAGTTGTTGCACGGCTAGACCCCTACCTCCATATTGGCCTTGGCTGACAGGCCGTGCTGATTGATTTGTGCTTGTGTAGGTGTGATGGTAGTTTGTTGCTCAGGACACATGGCTGTGGTTCACAGTGTGAACGACATCTACCTTTGTCATCACAGTGGGATTATCATGCAGGCTAGTGTCACCACAATGTGGGGTCCCTGGGGGTAGTGCTGTGGTGGGTCTGTCTCTTGCTGTGTTAGTTGCTGTTCCTACAAGCTTGTGTGACATGTGTAATTTGGGCTCCCTCTCATCTAACGATGCCTGATTGCCCACATAGGGGAATCCGATCCATGAGTTACTTTTGTATGGCATTGTATACACATCTGTGTAATTGGAATTCAGGCCTCCTCATGTGTTGTGTGGTTGCCTGGGGACTGGCACACACCCCCATCACCTGTTGTGTTTGATATGCAGTGTGAGGCTGCCTGTTTGTGCTTGTGCATCTGCACCACTGCATTGGCATATCTTTAGTGTGCCATTGCCTGTATGTTGTTTGGAGGATTTCACCTGCTGTCCCTGGGACTCCTAGGTCATCAGTCAGCACAATAATCATGGTTTGTATGTCCCATTGCTGCCATGGTATGGTATTTGTTCACCTCACATCTACAGTCTCCACAGGATATCTACATCTGTGTGTCCATTAGTGCAGATATGTGGGTCTGCATTATGATGGTCACTTCTGGCATTGTGTAATTGATAAATGGAGACAATGTCAGCCCCCATGGGTGATGTTTGTCTGCACATGGCCAAAGGTATGTTTTATTTGCACTGCACTGTTTGCCTCACCCAATCTATGTTGCTATGGGACACAAGCACTACTTTGCCACTGATGTGTTTGTTGTTGTGTGACCAGAAATCATCCATGCTGTTTGGCAGTTGCAGCTTTTTCCATGACAACACTTACCTTTTGGTCACTGTGATGATGGGGGTTTAGACCCCATTGCCACAATGTTCAAAATGTGCTTCAGCTATGGACCCCACACTTACCTTTTGGTCACTGTGATGATGGTAGTTTAGACCCCATTGCCACAATGTTCAAAACTGTGCTTCAGCTATGGACCCCACACTTACCTTTTGGTCACTGTGATGATGGGGGTTTAGACCCCATTCCCACAGTGGTCATGGTCTGCTTGCATTGTGAAGGCCACACACATTTATGTGTGACACATGTGATAGGGGGTCACATTGTATGTTCAATGTCATGTTCAGTACTGTAGGCATTTGACACAGACTGCACACTCTTGTCATGATGTTGGGGGGATGTCTTTTGCTGACATTCATTATGTTGGAGTATGCTGGTTGTGTCATGCATTACCCGTCCTATGAGTGGGGATGGTAGTAGTGGTAGGCATCCAGCCCCCATGAGTAGGGGTGGTGGTAGTGGTAGGCATCCATCCCCCTATGAGTGGGGATGGTAGTAGTGACAGGCATACAGCCCCCCATGAGTAGGGGTGGTGGTAGTGGTAGGCATCCAGGCCCCCATGAGTAGGGGTGGTGGTAGTGGTAAGCATCCAGCCCCCCATGAGTAGGGGTGGTGGTAGTGGTAGGCATCCAGCCCCCCATGAGTAGGGGTGGTGGTAGTGGTAGGCATAAAGACCCCCATGAGTAGGGGCAGTGGTAGTGGTAGGCATCCATCCCCCTATGAGTGGGGATGGTAGTAGTGACAAGCATCCAGGCCCACATGAGTAGGGGTGGTGGTAGTGCTAGGCATCCAGGCCCCCATGAGTATGGGTGGTGGTAGTGCTAGGCATCCAGGCCCTCATGAGTAGGGGTGGTGGTAGTGCTAGGCATCCAGGCCCCCATGAGTAGGGGTGGTGGTAGTGCTAGGCATCCATCCCCCTATGAGTGGGGATGGTAGTAGTGACAGGCATCCAGGCCCCCATGAGTAGGGATGGCAGTAGTGACAGGCATCCAGGCCCCCATGAGTAGGGGTAGTGGTAGTGGTAGGCATCCAGCACCCCCATGAGTAGGGGTAGTGGTAGTGGTAGGCATCCATCCCCCTAGGAGTGGGGATGGTAGTAGTGACAGGCATCCAGGCCCACATGAGTAGGGGTGGTGGTAGTGGTAGGCATCTAGGCCCCCGTGAGTAGGGGTGGTGGTAGTGGTAGGCATCCAGCCCCCCATGAGTAGGGGTAGTGGTAGTGGTAGGCATCCATCCCCCTATGAGTGGGGATGGTAGTAGTGACAGGCATCCAGCCCCCCTGAGTAGGGATGGTAGTAGTGACAGGCATCCAGGCCCCCATGAGTAGGGGTAGTGGTAGTGGTAGGCATCCATCCCCCCTATGAGTGGGGATGGTAGTAGTGACAGGCATCCAGGCCCCCATGAGTAGGGGTGGTGGTAGTGCTAGGCATCCAGGCCCCCATGAGTAGGGGTGGTGGTAGTGCTAGGCATCCAGGCCCCCATGAGTAGGGGTGGTGGTAGTGCTAGGCATCCAGGCCCCCATGAGTAGGGGTAGTGGTAGTGGTAGGCATCCATCCCCCTATGAGTGGGGATGGTAGTAGTGACAGGCATCCAGGCCCACATGAGTAGGGGTGTTGGTAGTGGTAGGCATCCAGGCCCCCATGAGTAGGGGTGGTGGTAGTGGTAGGCATCCAGCCCCCCATGAGTAGGGGTAGTGGTAGTGGTAGGCATCCATCCCCCTATGATTGGGGATGGTAGTAGTGACAGGCATCCAGGCCCACATGAGTAGGGGGTGGTGGTAGTGGTAGGCATCCAGGCCCCCATGAGTAGGGGTGGTGGTAGTGGTAGGCATCCAGCCCCCCATGAGTAGGGGTAGTGGTAGGCATCCACCCCCCTAGGAGTGGGGATGGTAGTAGTGACAGGCATCCAGGCCCACATGAGTAGGGGTGGTGGTAGTGGTAGGCATCCAGGCCCCCGTGAGTAGGGGTGGTGGTAGTGGTAGGCATCCAGCCCCCCATGAGTAGGGGTAGTGGTAGGCATCCATCCCCCTATGAGTGGGGATGGTAGTAGTGACAGGCAGACAGCCCCCCATGAGTAGGGGTGGTGGTAGTGGTAGGCATCCAGGCACCCAGGAGTAGGGGTAGTGGTAGTGGTAGGCATCCATCCCCCTATGAGTGGGGATGGTAGTAGTGACCGGCATCCAGGCCCCCATGAGTAGGGGTGGTGGTAGTGCTAGGCATCCAGGCCCCCATGAGTATGGGTGGTGGTAGTGCTAGGCATCCAGGCCCTCATGAGTAGGGGTGGTGGTAGTGCTAGGCATCCAGGCCCCCATGAGTAGGGGTGGTGGTAGTGCTAGGCATCCATCCCCCTATGAGTGGGGATGGTAGTAGTGACAGGCATCCAGGCCCCCATGAGTAGGGATGGCAGTAGTGACAGGCATCCAGGCCCCCATGAGTAGGGGTAGTGGTAGTGGTAGGCATCCAGCACCCCCATGAGTAGGGGTAGTGGTAGTGGTAGGCATCCATCCCCCTAGGAGTGGGGATGGTAGTAGTGACAGGCATCCAGGCCCACATGAGTAGGGGTGGTGGTAGTGGTAGGCATCTAGGCCCCCGTGAGTAGGGGTGGTGGTAGTGGTAGGCATCCAGCCCCCATGAGTAGGGGTAGTGGTAGTGGTAGGCATCCATCCCCTATGAGTGGGGATGGTAGTAGTGACAGGCATCCAGCCCCCTGAGTAGGGATGGTAGTAGTGACAGGCATCCAGGCCCCCATGAGTAGGGGTAGTGGTAGTGGTAGGCATCCATCCCCCCTATGAGTGGGGATGGTAGTAGTGACCGGCATCCAGGCCCCCATGAGTAGGGGTGGTGGTAGTGCTAGGCATCCAGGCCCCCATGAGTAGGGGTGGTGGTAGTGCTAGGCATCCAGGCCCCCATGAGTAGGGGTGGTGGTAGTGCTAGGCATCCAGGCCCCCATGAGTAGGGGTAGTGGCAGTGGTAGGCATCCATCCCCCTATGAGTGGGGATGGTAGTAGTGACAGGCATCCAGGCCCACATGAGTAGGGGTGTTGGTAGTGGTAGGCATCCAGGCCCCCATGAGTAGGGGTGGTGGTAGTGGTAGGCATCCAGCCCCCCATGAGTAGGGGTAGTGGTAGTGGTAGGCATCCATCCCCCTATGAGTGGGGATGGTAGTAGTGACAGGCATCCAGCCCCCCATGAGTAGGGATGGTAGTAGTGACAGGCATCCAGGCCCCCATGAGTAGGGGTAGTGGTAGTGGTAGGCCTCCATCCCCCTATGAGTGGGGATGGTAGTAGTGACAGGCATCCGGCCTCCCATGAGTAGGGGTGGTGGTAGTGGTAGCCATCAGGCCCCTATGGGTATGTATGGCATTGGTGATAGCCATCCCGCCCCTATGGTACGGCTGTTGCTAGTGTACGTCATTTCTGCGTCCCTATGTGTGTGACATATGTCGGGTACGTGTCGTTTGTTTGTGTAGTGGGTGTCTGACTTACTGTCTGCGCCGTACGCGTCCGTACCGGTTCCGGTAATAGATGTACAGTATTGGTAGGACCTGCGCGATGGGATTCATGGTTGGGTCGTCTCGTTCGGGTTTCTCGTGGCTTCGACTCGTACTCATCGCTGGCTTGTTCGTCTCGTAGCCGTGGATCTTCTTGTGGCGCGAATCGGAGCTTATGTGCAGCTCTCCCGGATGCTCTGACGTGCCGGACGTAGCGACCAGTTCGGCGCGTACGGAGTGCGCATCGTACTAGTCCGGCCGGAAGGTGCTGTGTATTTACTTCCGTGCGACTCGAATCGGCGTTTACGGATCCGGCTCGGGCGGGGAACAGGAGCTGGAATGGGTACGTACGGCTCGGTCGGAATCTGAGCAGTAATGCGCATCGTAGTTGCTCGTTCGGATGACTGTTCGAATCAGTCGGGAAACACACGTTCGGCTTGTATTTTTTCCGGACGAATAGTATTAGGTGCGCTTCCGGCCGAGATCGGAATCGACCCCTTAATTGTGATGTGGTGGGCCCTTCACACTCCTGGGCCACATTGCTGCTTCGCTTGCTTCATGAATGAGACCTACTGCCTTGCGAAGCTGGAAGTGTTCTCTGCCTCTTGTTAAAGTCCTCCTCCCATCCTCCTTTCTGCCATCTCCCTGAAGCCTAAAGCTAAGGTGTCTCCTCTGCTCAAATTATCCCCTCTCTTGGGCCATTGGTCCGATGCTGAAAACAAAACTGGGACAGAAAGGGTACACTTAGCCCTATTGCAAGAAAGGAATGAGTATAGCAGCCATAATAGGGGTTCTTTAGGGCCTCACTCCTTTGGGTCCTGGTGCCACTGCACCTGCAACACGAGTGGTGCCTGCTCCTCTGCCCATTATTTCTAGGACCGAGACCCAAAGCAGTCTGTCTCTCCCGTTGTTTTGAAAAAGGAGGAAACTATCAATTTCTCCTTGCCTCCCCTCGGTTGCCTGTATTCTGGGCCCAATGCTAAGAAAGAAAAAGGCTTCCCACCCCTTTGTGCTAATAACACACCCATTATTGGGGTGCAGTGGCCCCTCACACCAGTGTCCCAGTGCCAGTGCAACTGCTGAACTAAATGTAGTGTTGGCCTTTTAAATACAATATTCCCACATTTCACAACACATTCTTTGGGGCATTTCTGAGGAAGGGGGGAAGCTGTCTCATTTATAAACAAAAAGATTAAATTCCACATAGCGCATCTTCCTCTGGGCCATCACTTTGATGCTATCCATGGATCGCACTACTTTCTTTTGTCTCCTGGGCCATTACCTAGAAACCCCAGCTTTCTGGATGATCAGTCCTCTAAATATGACCCTTCTGGCTTCCTCCCTTCTACCCTCTCAGCTCACCTGAAAGGACATCTGCATGGAAACAGAGGCCACAGTTGGCAGGGTGAATGAGGACTAAGGTGCCCATGCACTTTTAATTTTACAAAAACTGTTCCCAGGTGTGTTAATGGAGACCTTGAGGTACCTCTGTGAAAGAACTAAAGGAGGGGGTCCAAAGTGATTTAATTTATGATGTCACTTGAAGAACCATGATGATGACAATTAACTATTTTTAGAGGCAATGTAAGGATGCTGAGTTTAGGAAAGTGTCCTTTTAATGGACTTATAAAAAAATACCTGCACTAGGTACAGTTTGGTTAGCGATTACTACAATTTATTTTTTGAAAGCACTTGTTTTATCTTGTACTAGGGCCACTGGAATTATGCGATTCTGCAGCTGCTGCATTATTCGCATAATTATGGATTCCCCGCATTTGCCACATTATCCACTACTTGCAGTATAATATGCAGATTTTAACAAAAACTATTTTTTTCTAGCTCAAACGGATCAAAAGTAACTAAAAACGTGGTGACATGTTTGTGCACAGTGGAAGCACTTCGTAAAGGGTAACTGGTCATCTTTCAGTTGCTTATTTCTGTATTTGGTTGTTAAATTGGTACTATTGAGGTGAACTCTTTGCCCAGACAGTACAACCATGTAAAAAAAGTCACAATAATGAAGTAATACTAGCAAAAAACGTGCCTCATTATATCTCATAATTTACTTTTTCTTGCATATAATTAAGTAAACTGTGCCTCATAATTTGGTGCTCCCCTGCCACATAATTCCAGTGACCCTGATCACGTGCACCAAATAATTGTGTGGCAGGCTATCTTATACAGTGTTTAATGCAATTTTTTGAATAATGCCTTACATATTCACATTGCTTTCTGTTACATGTTGGGACCTGATAGCACTATAAATGCACAAGCCACTATTATGCACTGAACCCACCAGGATTCAGTTCTGTGACACTGGTCTCACATACAGACATCTGCAGTGATCACACTAACCAAGTTTCATAATGTGAATGAGTGCATTTTCCATCAATTAGTTTAATGTGCGTTTATTTTATACCTTATGTGTGCATTATTTTAAATGCAGTTGCTATGAATGTGAAAATACAACAAAATACTTATAGAATATGTTGTTGTTTTTGGTAAAGCCGTTGACCCCACCACCACAGGGCTCGGAATCACAGCTGACTTACATTTTTTATACACTTCAAGTGTCATGTAAATGAAGATGGCCTGGAAATGGGAAAAATAAACAGTCACGCTTCCAGGCTATCTTCATTCAAATGTACTTACTAGGCATTTGATCCCCCCTGGGAATGTGCCATTGGCCCTAAGGGGGGGGACACCCCCCAGTTTGAAGACCTCTGCCTCATAATGCACAACTTCAGTTTTGGAATAGCCACAACCATGGTTCAAGAAGTCAAATTATTAACAATTTAAAAGCCACTATGATGGTAAAGTCTGATTCTAAATTACTCATATAAAAATGCCACTTGGCATTTTCCTTCTGGAAGCCTCTAGTAGCCCTTTTAAAGATAAACCACAACTGTCACCTGGCAGATGGCTGGGAGGTGTGAATTGCTCTCAAGAAAGGAAACAAAGGACAGGATGGCCTGGGGGATGTGGAAACTTCAAAGGGACAGCCCCTGTCACAGGCAAATGTAACTCACACACAGCTCTTCCCCTGCCATTGTCTAAGTAGCCAGTGTGTCACCATTCATTCCCAGTGGGGAATAATGTGTCCCAGAATTGGTTTTGCATGGGAAGTTCCTCATTTCCCTAGATACTCCTCATGGGTGTGCCCAAAGCTCTGACCAAGGGAAGAAAGATTCTACTATGTTGGATTTTGGCAGGGCGGGGCACTGAGGGCCAAACCCCCAGGAAATTATGTAAAAGTGGTAAGGTGTGCACTGGGAACTTTTTGCTATTTGTTTAAGATTTACCCACACACATATGCTGGTGCGAGGAATAAATGTGCTGCCCCTCGGTACCTTCAGAACACTGCTGGACCATAGGAAGACCGAAGGACTGCACCTGCTGAACCCTGGCATCAGAAAGAGCACTTCACCTGCTGTAACCTGTGGAGCAAAACCCAAGAGCTGGACCAGCTTACACTGGAACCTAAGAAATGGAGGGGGGACTCCTAAGACTAGTTGGCTAGTCTCCTTTTAGTCTGCAGAAATACAAATACTGCAAGAATACCAAGAATCTAGTGAGACAAGCTGACCAGCTCAAGCTGGATTTGCCCGGACCCTGTTGGTGGCTTATGGGAGAGTCAGCTCTAAACTCCAAGTGGTGCCCACAAGGTCCTGAACCCTTGTTTAGATCTAGAGTGTTCTCCTCCAACCTCAAAATTGCAAGAAATGGACTCTGAGAACTTGTTCCCAACTTTTGTCTAAAAAGAAGTAGAAGCTCTTACCAAAAAGCCTCTCAAGCCACCATCGGCGAATCGCCGGTTGGATTCATCTGTACGGATGTCCCGCACAGTGATCCTTGCATTGACAGCCACCTCCACAGTCTCCTAGTGAATGTGAACAGACTTTACAGAGGCCAATGCAGAACTGCATCGAACTGCTGATGAGAACTTCCTGGATACAGTCTTCGGCCACACAGAGCTCTTCTCATCAACAACGACTGCCTCATGTTTCCCACCAATAGAAAGTTCCAACTAGGGACTCAGGCTTCATCTGCCCACTGTGGACGAACTGTTCTTCGCATCCAGCCTACTGCCTCACCCATTGAGGACCTCGTCAACAACAATATTCCTACAGAAGGTAAACTTTCCAGTGGGAGGACCATGGTCCCTGGATGCAACCCATGCTCCATTGTGGTTGGCTCTAACTTTTGACTTCGACCCGATCTAGTGCAACAAGATACCCGCGGTTGGCACTTTTTGTAGCTAGAAACATCTCAAATTGGTAAAATCATATCTCCTGTTCTATTCATTCGATTTTTGACCTTTTGCTGACTATTTACTCAATAAAAGTTTCTTTATTTTCATAAATCTATTGCTTTTTGCTTTTAGGTTTTTTTTGTACTGATAAATGTTTTACACATTTCTCCTAAGTAAAGTCTGGCTGCTTTGTGTTACAGCTACCAAGGGTGGAGCTCAGGTTTAAATTATCGAGACCTACCTGGACCTAGTCAGGAATAGTGCCATTATTACTTCAAACGGACACTCATCTACTTCAACTAATAATCCACTTTCTCACACCACATAAATGACAAAAAGATATGTCTGCCAGGAGTACCCTTGTGCTGTGGCTGGGCTGCAGTCAGTAAAATACAATGACACATGGCAAGGAAAAATGCCTTGTCCATGTAGGAAAAGTCTATTTTATATGTATAGTGTGCTCTAACAGTGAAATAAAATCCAAAAGCTATTTTACTATATAGGGCATGCTAATATTTTCCCTGAACAGGTCTTGTGTGAATTAAAATCATTATTTTCCATATCTATTTGGGAAATGCTAGAAAATGCTTCAAAGTTATTTTCTCCTTAATTCTTCAAATCAGATTTAATTGTGAAATTAGTTTTTTGATAACTTAAGTGTAACTTTGTAAAAATATACTTTCAGTGGCCTGAACTAGCACTGGCTTAAAACCAGTTCTGCCACTCACTATACAGCTTACCTCTGAGCCCACAAAGAGAAAATGAGTGTCAACAGTTGACCACTTAGCAGGAATTAGCAATCTGGGAGTCATTAGGAAAAGATGGAAGAACAAAGGGCTGCTTCAACACTATAACTTTTGACTTTGAGGTGTCAAGGAGGGCTACTCCTGTTCACTCCCTGTATCCTCCAGACAGCCAGGCTCCAGTTACAGTAGAGGAGGATATATTAGTTTTATCCTAATCAGATGGGAGAAATTTCATCTGAATACTGAGGTCAGGGACAAGGAGTGGAACACATGCCGACTGGGTAGGAAGATGGTTTCTATTACCATTAAACATGGGCTTCTGGGTAGTTTTTTAGGAATGTAAAGAGGAAGTGCTGCAAAATGAGTTGGGGGACTGAGTGAAAACAGTCAGGCTTGGGTAGGAATCCTTTCTCCAGTCACTTACTAGTGCACAGGGTATGGCTGAAAACTCAACCATCATTTCCTCAGAACATTCCTGGACCTGGGAAGTCTCCATCTAAAGAAGAAGGACTTGCTAGATGAAGGTCCCTGACTTCTGAATCCTGCTGGACGAAGAGGACTCGCCAAAAGACTCAAATACTCCTGTTTCCTGCTAGCATCCAGGGACTGGAACTGCTCTCCCAGGGACAAGTGGTTGGCCTCCTGTTTGTCTGCTTCAGAAACAGAAAAGCAGAAAGACTCCTGACTCCAAGAAAGACCTGCTGACAACAGAAGACTGGAACATACAGGAGAACTAGCCAGAGAGAGACCTAGTGCATAGCAATAAGCCAGGCAAACATTGTATAATAATTTAATCTGCCAAAATTATGCAAATTACTTGGAAAATTATGCACAATTGTGCATTATTATGCAAAATGCTGTTCAGGCTCCTCACACCTAAAAGTGACATATAAGAAATTAGATTATTATTATTATTTTAGTTTTATTGATGAAAATTAGCATCAACGAATAAAACAAATACAGTTAAAATCAATGAAAGGGACAATCACAAATAGAGCATAAAGTGTGGAGTGTGTCATACATAACCAGTCGCCAGTGACTTGAAATGAAACATTATGGTAGTAACCTGTCATGACCAGCCAAGGCCTAACGTATCCATACCCTGAGTGGTTTACATACCCAACTTAAACTGGTTCTATGTTAATCATTATCTAAAACAGACATTTCAAAACACACGTATTTAAAAATTCATGCCACCGTAACATATCGCTAGGAGCCTCTCTTAATAACCAATATCGCACCATCACCAGTCTGGCCTGAGAGATGGAAAAGAAGTATATCCCTGCGATGTTAGATGGGATTAAAGGCGAGTGCCCCAATATTAACATTGGATCGCAGACAACAACAACATTGAAGATCCCTTTAAGCTTCCAAAAGATACAGTCCCAATAGTTGCGTATAGACATACATGCTGTGAAGTTATGGAGAGCTTCCGCCCTATCAGCCTCACAGTGGAAACATTTTCCTTCATGTCTCAGCTTCATGCTATACAAAGGGTGAGGCATATAATAAAAGTAATTAATACATTTGATATGACGGACCTTAACCCGGGAAACATTAAGGACACTCTGCGCAAGGGAGTTACCATATTTGATATTGTCATACGTCACCAGAAGCCCGAGGTGTCTACTCTTCTTATCTGCCCTGAGCTGAAATGAATCAGTCCTCTGCTCGATCTCCACTGAGGAGATCATTTTGCAAGCCAACATATTATTCCCATTATGAGGGCTTCTCATTAAATAATCAAGAAACCTATTCTGGGCACAGCTCACACCCATTTTAAAGCTTTCTAAAAAATATTGAAGCTGTACATAACTAAAAAAATCCTATACGAGGAAGGGAAAAATATTGCTGCAGGATCTCATATGATAAGAGTGTGCCACACTTGAACAATTGTCCCAGAGTAAAAGGTTTAGAGTCCACCCAGCAGTCAAGAAAGCTAGGCTGGATATTCATGTTATTACCCAATTGGGTATATTGATTACGGAAAGGGATGTCAGAAATCTTTTTTTAAGATAGGTCCAGATTTGATGAAATACCCGCAGAGTCTTAAACGTGGTCCTTTTGAAGTACATGGTATCAATAATACCTGTGCACGGCTCAATGGCATCCCCCCAAGGCAGGTAGTCTGGGAAAATGAATTTCAGAGTTCATTGTTCCCTGCCAAGAACCATAGTGAGTTGTGATATAAAAGCAGCCAAATAGTAGACCCATAGAACAGGTAGAGAGACCCCACCTTTGTCCTGGGGTAATTGAAGCAACTGTATAATACACCAGGGTTCCTTGTAGCTCCAGATACATTTCTGCCACAAGCTTCAATTTTATTGAAGAAAACCTTGAGAAGGTAAAAGTGTATGCACCTAAAAACGTAGAGAGATCAGGGTAGGATAATAATTATAATAAGGTTACATCTCCTAACCAAACCCAGATGTAACCTGTTCAATTTAATAAAGACCTCAATAGACTGTTTGTGAATTTTACCAAACTTGTGCTCAATGATCTCCTTCACCCATAAAGGCAATTCTACCCCCAAGTATGTTTCAGATTGCACCCACCTCTTATGTTAGACAAGAGCAGTGACATTTGTCAAGACCTGCGTTTTATTGAGATTGAGCTTATATCCTGAGATGAGACCAAATTCTCTTGCAACAGATTCTACCGCTGTTCACACAGCAAGCGGAGTGGGGGTAAAAATAGCAATGTCATCTGCATAAGCTAGAAATTGTAGATCAAGATGATGTGCATGCAATGTACTGATAGCCTCAGACAATTTAAGAGCTTCAACATAAGGCTCAATATATAACGCAAAAAGATGCAGTGAGAGAGGACACCCCTGCCAAGTACCTCTAGTAATTTCTATGAGTTCTGAAAGAGTACTAGCACAAAGATTCCTAGGCTTCATACCTACATACAAATTGCCACACCCAAGATAAAAACTGAGGACCAAATCCAGAGGTGCCCATAGCTTCCATAAGAAAGGGCCAGGAAACCCGATCAAATGCCTTTTTGGTATCTAACATTATCATTCCAACGGGAGCCCCATCGACCGAAGCTACCTGCAAGACTGTAATTGTCATGTTAACATGTGAGGTTGCATCGCGGCCGGGTATAAACCCATGCTGATTCTGATCGACCAAGTCCGAAATCACCATGGAAAACCTACTAGCCAATATCCAGGTATTAATCTTAGAGTCAACATTAATGCAGGATATCGAACGATAGGAACCACAGTGAGTTGGGTTCTTCCAATTTTTAAGGAAGAAAACGATGTTAGTTTCCCCCAAGAGCCAGGCACCTGACCAAGGAATCAAAAGAGTTGGAGACATTTTGGAGGGCTGGTGTTACATCTTGTGAGAAAACTGCATACAATTCCAAAGGAATTCGGTCTGGCCCTGAGACTTTGCCCTTTGCTAATTGACAGATTGCCGTTTAGACTTCGAGCAAAGTTATAGGCTTTTCCAGTGTTAACCGCTGTGATTGACTCAGTTTACATTGATATGTGTCTATGAACCGACTGACAGCATCTACAGAGGCAAGACAATCTTCCTGTTAAAGATTTTGATAGAACCACTGAAATTCCTCCCTGATGTACTCCTGATCGATAATATGTTCGCCTTTGTCATTGATAATCTTCTGAATAACATTAGTGCTTACTCTATCTCTGACCGTAAAAGAAAGTAACCGACTCATCTCTTCAATATTTCCCAAAGCTTAACAATTACTTAGCCCGAATCCTTTTATTAGCTCTATTCCAGATACTTTTCCTAAGGGCAGCTTGTGAGTTGTTCTGAAAGCATTGTAGTCCTCTGCCAATCTTGATCAATTTTACTCTGTGCCAGATTTTGCTCTGCGAGGCTAAGAAAAGAGCGCATTTAAGCCTCCAGAGCACCAGATTCCTTCCGCTGATAATTTACAAAGTTTAATGTATGCCCCCTCCAGATTGCCTTGAGTGCATCCCATACATAGATTGAGGCTGTGGAACCAAACTGACCTCTAAATAGTTCTTCAGATGATTGGTCATTGACCAAATATCATAGTCATCGAGTAACAGTCTCCGATCAAACGTCCAACAGTATGGAGTGAGAGACTGGGGAGACCGTTTGGCTCGAATAAAGAAAGATCGTAAGTAATGGTCCGATATTATTCTCGGATTTACTCGAATACTAAGATACAGCAGAAGGAAATGACTAACAAGAAACATGTTGATTTGTGAAAAAGACTTATTGGGAGCGGAGTAAAAGTGAAACCAAACACGCTGGGTCTACAACCACACCAAATATCAACCAATACATAGGAGGTAATAAGTTGCTTCTGTGTATCTCCAAGATGCTGCCTTCCCTTAACAATCATATTTGGCAGCCCCAAGTATGTGGAGTCTACTCTTGAATATAGTGTGACACTGAAGTCACCACATATAATCAGGGGCTTAGGCCATTGATGAGATTTGGTCAACAAGAAATCCAAAATCATCGGATCATCTTTATTCAGACCATAAATTAGACATATACCCTCCTATGGATTGTCGCAATGAGCCATCACCCACCTGAGTCAGATTTTAGTCTCAGCGTAACCCATTTATTGTCCCGCACTAGAAGGGCTACTGCCCTCTGGGCCAAAATGCAGTACGTAGGACTTTTTTACACAGCTCTTTTTAACAACAAAGGGGCATATTCACAAGGACTTATCGCCGAGTTAGCAGCACTTTATCGCAGCCAAAGTGGTGATAAATTCATCGCACCATTCACAAGCTGGTGCTAACAGCCGATATCACCAGTTTTCCTGCGATAGCAGCCACAAAAAACATCGCCACGGATGACACCGGCAACTAACGCTAATGAGATGCAGAGTAGGCGTTCCCGTGCAAAAAGCCGCGGAAACACCACTTCGCAACATTCTCAACGACCAGCCAGATCGGCGATAAGATTCAAAAACATACGATAAGGCGCGTTAGCAGCATGGATTTAACACCTGCTCCTACCTGGTTTTAAGTCGGACGACAACATGTACCATAAAAGGGAGCCCAGCCCACAGCCACACCAGAAGAACAACAGATGCCATGGAGCTACTGATCATGCATCTCGGAGTCCCAAGAGGGCCACAACACCCACCGCCACAACCGCCAGGACCCCCACCCCCCCAGGACCCCCCGGACTACCACAGAGGCAGCGCAGACAAAGACACCGGACCTTCTGAAAACGCACCAGCCTCGGAGACTTAACGGCAGAGGAAGTCATTGCCCACTACAGGCTCAAAAGGACAACCATCCTCCGCATCCTGACCCTCATTGCACACAGGCTGACGGTCCCAACACAGCAGAGAACCAACATCCCTCCGCAGACAAAGCTGCTGGCCGTGCTGCACCTGTTGGCCTCTGGGACCTTCCAACCAACAACTGCCAGAGTCGGAGGAGTCTCACAGCCAGCCCTGTCAAAGTTCCTCACACCTGTCTTGGATGCCATCATCAGCTTGTTACCCCAGCAACTTTACTTCCCACACACTGCGCAGGAACAGCTGGAGATCAAGCAAGGCTTCTACGCCATAGCTGGCTTCCCGCACGTGTTGGGGGCAATCGACTGCACACATGTACTCCTCGTGCCCCCTGCCGCCACTGCACACAATTACCGCACCAGGAAACACACGCATTCCATCAATGTGCAGGCAATAGTGGACCACCGGGGACTCTTCACCAATGTTGTCGCCAACTACCCAGGCAGTGTGCATGATTCCTTCATCTTCCAACAGTCCATCATCAACCAGCGCTTTCAGGATGGCATCTATGGAAATGCACTGCTCGTCTGTAAGTAACAACTGAACACACCACACACCTCAACTCCACCAACATACAACTCACAACTCTGGGAATGCACACGTCACAAAATCACATACAACATGACAACCAACACCCCCACATTCCAGACACGACAACACAACTTACTGTGGCAACCTGGGCTAGCCATGTACACAAGCCATCAACGGCATGGCACCTCAGCCACACAATAGCAATATGTGGGGAGAGGTGGGAACCAGGCATGTGCGAAGGAGGCAAGTGACCCATGAATGTGAATGTACACAATGCCAAGTGTGGCGTGGATGTGCTGGCAGACTTGAGTATGCAGACCACAGACAACTCCATGTCGACATACACTGCTGGTGTCTGGAATGTACTGGACAGTGGACACAACCATGTTACCGCAGCCAGTGGGGAAAATCGTGGAAATGTAGCTTGTTACGTCCCCCCCTGTAAGCGGAGTGGGCTGGCCCAGCGTACGCCAGGCCAGCGTAGGGGTGTGAATAAATAGCCGTTACTCTGGGTGTGGTTCTCTTCCGGAATGGCCAACGTGTCTGCCAGGGCGGCACCTCTCACCCCGCCACGAGGCCTATGCTGTGAGCGGCGGTGCCTGCGATCCTGTGCACCTGCTGCACCCCAGGCCGCTGGTCCCAGGACCCGTCTTGCCCACCCCAGCGCACCCAGGCCGCACTGCTCACCTGCCGACACCGGCGTGTGTCAAAGAGGGCCCACCACGTGCCGGTGCAAGCTCCAAGCCTGAGGCCCGCAACCTTGGCAGCCTCCTCAGACCATCACGGCCTCCGCGACACAGGCCCCGAGTACTCCTTTCTCATTGACGTACTCCACCGCTGCCTCCGGCCTACACTGCGGTCAAGTAGGTCACACATTTGGAACTGAGTCTTGATTTTTCAATGGCAGAGTCCATATCATTGTACGCAAGGAGAGGAGTAAGAGGAAGACGCGGTTCAGTCCGGATGAAAAAAGGATCCTCGTTACGGAGGTGACGGAACACTACCAACAACTGCTCTGGTGCCACTAATTCTGTGCATTGCAAGCCAAGGACACGTGGCTGGGGGCCCCTGCTGACCGCTGCCTCCGGCCTACACTACGGTCAAGTAGGTCACACATTTGGAACTGAGTCTTGATTTATTTATGGCAGAGTTCATACCATTGTACAGGCCTCATCGCAGACTGCATCCCCTTTCAGCTCTGGTGCCACTGACTCCGTGCCCCGAAATTCATGGACACTCTCTGGTTGAACTTTGGTGGCGTCTGAGTCTATGGCCTGGGGGTTGTCTTCATCATCATGTAGCTGATACTGACTTGGTGTCAAAAATGAGTCTGTAGCATTCATCTCCTCCATATTGCCTGTGTCTGCTTGGTACTGCCCTCTGTATCATGCCCTGGAAGAACACTTCCCCCAAAACCCTCTGCGACATTCACCTTGGACATCGACAAGGACCCGCTCAGCTCTCGTGGCCCTACCTCAGTGCACAGGTAGTCACCGTCCCTTGGCGGTGTTCCATGTGCCGGCCGCTGTGCATCCGGGGCCACTAACTCTGTGCAGCTCAAGTCGAGGGCCCTTGCTGTTTGAACTGTGAACTTCTGATTGTCTGATCACTGTTGTAGTTGTTGCCAGCACCAACCACTCCTGGAGGGCTGGCTCACACTCACCCCACACCCATCCTGCACAGGCGTCACTGGACATGTGACCCTGGAAATAAAAGGGGCCGGGCGCACGTGCCCGTAGCCAGTTCCACAAACTATCTAAGTGTGTCCGTGTGGTCATTGTGTATGCATGAGGGCCCCGGGCCCTACCACATTGCATTGTGCTGTGTACAGCGAATGCAACCATGTCACCTCAGGCAGTGGGGGAGACCTGGGACATATAGCTGTGTCGTACCCCCCTGTAGGTGTTGCCGGAGTGGGCTGGCGTACGACAGTCCAGCGTAGGGGTGTGGATAATCACCCCGGGGTCTGGGCGTGGTTAAGTGTTGGGCTTGCCAATGAAGTACCTAATGCGTGTGTCTCTGTTGTAGTGTCGGCACCACCCGTCCCGCAATGGACAAAGTTGCAATGTAACATGCCCCCAGAGTGCGGGCTCGGCCGGAGGGATAAATGAATGAGCGCAAGCCCGCTCGGGGTCCGGGATCATGCATGCCAACTGTTGTGTGTGTGTCGCTATTACCGCAGCATAAGCCAAAGGTCTTGCCTCGACCGCATTGCGAGTTCAGCCAGCCATGGACTCTACATCTGTGTCCGCCCTATCCTTACCATAGGCCTACACACACGTGGCCGCCCACCTTCAACGCACAACATCACAGTGTCATTGTCAGGCTTGTGGACATGCGCAGACAGGCATGACAATGGTGTGCCATAGGAGTGCAAGTGATGCAACCACGCAGCGCACACAAGTAAATAGGCTCAGGGGGAGGGAGGAGCAGCAGTGAGGCTACATAATACACATTGATGGCACTCATTTGCTACAAGTAGTACATGTCACACAGGAATCACTATGACACACATATCACACACCAATCAACTAGTGAGCCTGCCAACACATCATGCAGAACCAACTATTGACTCATGTCTCTCTGCACTGTCACAGGTGATCAAGGATATGCACTCTGCCCTTGGATGATGACACCCCTCCGAGCCCCGAACACACAGGCCCAGAGGCAGTACAATTGGGCCCACATACGCACCAGGGGCATCGTGGAACGCACATTTGGAGTGTTGAAGTCACGTTTCAGGTGCCTGGACATCACAGGTGGGAGGCTCCTGTACAGCCCAGACATCGTGTGCAAGATGATCGTTGCATGTTGTCTGTTGCACAACATATGTGTACGCACCAATGCCCCATGGTTACAAGTGCCAGATGCACCGCACAATGATGAGGAAGATGAGGCAGGTGGACCACACCCCACTGCAGCTGCAGCAGGAATAGCCCGTAGGAACAACATCATTGACAATTTCATCACATGAGGACGTCACATTGTGACAGTCCTTAGCAATCATGAGACAGTACAAAATGACCACAGGCACAGCATGTGCAAATAAATTCATTTCAACACACATTCCCTGAGTTTCTGTATGTGTGCTGCAATGTGGCATGGGGATCAGGGACATGATCTAGAGTCATTGTGGGTGTGCAGTGTGCTCTACTTAATTGTGCATGTGTGCCATTGTGCCCATCTCCCCCCGTCCCCCCAGTCCCTGGTCGGTACTCACCCTGTTGATGTTGTGTCAGGTCATGTTGAGCAGTGTCCCGATCCCAAACTCCTGGCACCGTATCCCGACTGATGACTGTGGCCACCATTTTCTCCATGTCATCCAGCTCCTGGTGTGCCGCTGGTCCCCCACCTCCAATCTGCGTTGCTGCTTTCATGTTGGCATCGAGTTTCTTCTTGGTTTTGCCCTTCACATCATTCCAGCGCCTCTTGACCTCTTCCATTGTCCTCCTCGACACTCCGACTGCATTCACGTTGTTCACGATGTACTGCCATATTTCCGTTTGTGTTGCTGATGACACAGTGGAGGTGACGAACAGTTGTTGGTAGTGTTCTGTCGCCTCCATGACAATGATCCGGTTTTCCTGCGGACTGAACCCCATCTTCCTCTTCTCCTTGCCCTTCCCTGGCCCCGGGGTTCCTGGCAGGTCGTCTGTGGGGCTTGTGGGGTTCGCGTTGTCCTCTGCACTCGGTCCGGGTGCGTCCATGGTGCTACGCAGTTACATTTTTTTCTCTTTTTTTTTTCTCTGCTTTTATAGTGCATTTTCACGCATGTCGCGTGGGATTCGCAGGCCTGTCGCTGGTTATCGCTTGTTTTTGTTTCGCGAGTTGGGACATCGCAACTTTTTGGGCATTTGTGTTTCGCATTTTTTCGGCGTTGTGTTAATTTTAATGCGGGCATTTGTCGCGTTATCGTGAGACTATCGCATGGTGCTGCCGGGTTGAGAATATTGCGTTATCACTGTGTTATTTTCCCGCGATAGCCTGCGATGTGAGAAGTTGCGTTAGGCGAATTTGGCGATAGTTAACACACGTTCTTGAGAATATCCCCCAATGTTTGTTCCCAGGAGAGATGTGTCTCCTGAAAGCAAACAATATGTGGTCTTAAGGTATATAGTTCTTCCCTGATAATCTTGCTCTTATAGAATGCCTTAATGCCATTAATATTCCAAGAGAGGATATGCAGGTTTTGGCCATGACCCAAATCACCTGTTAGCCATTTTCATAACATGTCCTGGCAGAGATGCTACCTGCACCAGCCCTAAAACACTGCACACGATCCCCCCAAAACAGGCCACTGAATCCACTTATTACAAATTTCCTCTGTTTTTAACCTATAACCCTCTCTACCCTTAAATGTGATATTAACATTACTCATGTTGAGACCTTGAACCCACCTACCCTGAAGACAACCACCAACCACCCCCACCCAGAAGGCCACCCCATATCCCCAAACATAAGCCCGAAAAAGGGACTTCACCCCCCTTCCCTGCTGGCTAGGCTATTCCAAGCTAACGGATAGCCACAGAGACCAATGCCCTCCCAAGATGCACCTGTAATAGCTGGAGAGAACAAAGGATTAATGAACCAAAGACCCAATAGTCACCAAAGAAAAACAAGAAAAGAGGAGGGAAATAAAACATAGTCCCCACAGTTACATTGCAGACATAAAAACAATTGGAACAGTATAATCAAAAATATGTAGCACCAAAGCCCTGAATAACAAAATATGGAACTATCCACTAGTTAGCAACTTAGATTACTCAAAACCATCATGAATGGCTAGTCATTTTACTGGCTGCCACTTGTGTAGCAGCTTGGCAAACTTTGCAGCATCATATCAAAAATACAGTTGGCCTTTGTGTTTTATCCGCAATGTAGCTGGCTTCATTAGAGAAACTGCTTCTCCAATGTTTTGTAGGGCAGGGATATGTTCACAGAGCTGCCATCGATGCACCACTGTATCATAGCAGAAGTCAGACTGTACAAAAAACTCAACACCGCAAGCTCTGACCGGTGACCTAGGACGAGCCGCCTGAAAGATATCCTGCTGCAATATGGAGTTGCCAACATAGATGGGGATGGCCCAGAGGTAGCCGGTGGGCCCTACCTTATTGGGCAGATGAAATGGAAAGCGGTGTACTCTTTGGATCTTACTGTCCATATCCAGTCATTTAAGGCAGAGAAAGCTTCTCTAAAGAGACGAACAATGTACCCTCTGGGATCTTCGCTTTCAGACACCTCAGGGATGCCCAAAACTCAGGGATTATTCTTTTGAGATCTGTTCTGAATGTCTTCAACCTTGGATGAGAGACTACTCAGCTGACAATCATGCTGCTTGATAGAAAACTTGGTTTCACCCCGACGCTGGAAGAGCTGCCTGTGCTGTCTCAACATTTAAAAGCCGGGTATAGAGAATATCCATATTCTTTGACAGCTTTCTTAAAACCACTTGCGTCTTCAGATAAGCAGTTTGCAACATAAGAGAATCCTTCCTGTACTCTTCCCTGTGCAGCTGGAGAAGGTCATAGATAGCAGATAATGTGGGAACATCAACATCGGTTGAGACGACTGCTTGCAGACCCATGCCAGCTGTCTTAGTTACATGAGAAATAAAAGGGGAAGCAGATGTTTCCGGCATAGGAGAAAGAGGATTTGTAGGTGTAAGTTCAATGCCATCAGCATCCCAAAGCAGTTCTTCCTCTACCATAGAGAATACAGGGTCAAGACCTCACTGAGTGAAGACTGATATGACCAGATCTTCAATTTGAGTTGTTATTGTAAGTCTGTTCCCAACCATCGGCCTTCTGTTGTTAGTTAAATCGCTACCAGAGCCCCCCTCTTCTCTTTGAAAACAACTGGGCTTTAAGATCCCCTTCACCACATAGCGTAAGGTCACAGGGCAGTGCACTTGATAGTCAATATCAGACAAACTACCAAAGTCTGAGAATGGGTAGAAGGCCTTGGAGGTTACTGCAAGATAGAGCTGTGGGGCAAGGCCATATTTCCCATAGAGGTAGTCTTCCCTTGCTGTAGCTGAGGTATCTGGCCTAAAGAGTCACAGAGGCCCCCAGCTCTGACAGCTTTACAGACAGATACCCAGAGGGGTCTCCGTCAATCACCCTATCTCTGGGTGCATCGGCACGCACCAGTTGAAGCATATTACCTCCGTCCATGGGAGGCTCATCGGCTGTAAGCCTGGAGATTGTTGAAACAAAACTAATGGCTGGTGCTACCATTTCTGATGCTGCCTCTTCTAATACTGCCTGGGAATCATTGGAACAGACATTACTAGATGTGTTAGGGGGAGGGTACTACCTTGCCCACATCACCCCTTGTAATGGTAACACAAGGATATATATAGTGATCAATAGTCCACTGGAAGAACGTTGATGTAGTACCAGAACTTGCCTTTGAGGCATGGGATTCAGGATATTCAGGCCGGCTGACCCATCTGAAATACCTGATTCCGCTGACATTTCAAGTTTGCTGATAGCCAATTTCACAGCACGGAGCTTCTTTCTGCCTGATTTTCGTCGGCTGAGAGAATGACTAGCAGGGGTTTGACCGAGCCCCCCATTACTGACAATTTTGTCAAAATCCTAGGAAGAATTGACGGGGCAGCCACAGCGGAATATTCGCCCTTAAGTCCCAACAATCCACTTTAACAAACAGGGCTGCAGTTGTGAGTCCAATAGATAAATTGTCTGTAATAAAGTAGCAGTGTGCTATCCTATGTGCTCTGTAGAAACAATGTGTCGAACTAAGGTGGTGGGAGATAGATGCCGTTTGTGTGCTGCAGCGGGAAGGGAACATGAAACTCTTGAAGATCTGAAGCAGAAGCACCCCACCTGTGCTGATGCCTCCAGGCAAGCCCACCACTAGGCTTTCTTCTCTGGACGGGGAATAGCAACACCCACCACGCCGCCAGGGACAGAACCGATGGACCCAGCAAGCTCTCCACAAAAGGCCACCACCTGATCCTCGCTGGTCCTCTGACCACTGCTGCCCAGACTGTCCGAGCCTGGCGCAGACCCCTCAAAGACCGTGATGCCCCCCAGCAGTCAGGCTAAACAGGACAAAGGCCGGGTCTCAGGAAAACATCAGGTACAGCTCAGGAGGGTCAGTGTCCACCCATGACTAGCCCAAAACCACCATCTTTCAGAAATGTGATTATTTGTTGAAGGGGATGAGGACCCACTTGAAAGAATAATCACATTCCTTGTCAGGGTGAACCACAAAAGTTACTAAGTAAACATATGCTTGACCCTCTTTTATATTGACACATATGTAGCCAGGCTAAACTTGGAGACAATGTTTAAAGTAATTCTACAGCACTCAAACAGTGATAATGTGAAAGTATTGTACAAGAGAAATCCCAAACAAATTCAGAAAAATAGAGAATATTTTCAATAATAAAATGATACCAAAATGACAAAAATCCAATATGTAGAACCACGGATATGAATTTTTAAAGTTTGAGTTGAAAATAGTGCCATAAAGCGCCAACTGCGGTTCCGTGGTCATGCTAGACTGGGTCAAAGTCAGAAGTTAAGGCATCCCGCTATGGGGTTGCAGGTCGAATACAGGGACCAGATTCATCCCGGTGGAGAGTTTACCTTTTGACTTAAAAAGCTTTACAAAGAAAAATGTACTTACCGTGGAGTTGTTGGCGGGACAAGCTGAAAGCTAGATCTGAAGAGGGGCTCGATGACAGGGGGGGGGGTCGCTGAAGAGCCTGGACTCGGTGAGGTCATGGATGGAAATTGTCAGTGTTGATGGGGTGCTGTGTGGTGTTGAGTATGGTGAAGCAGTTGTTTGGGCACTACATGGCATCAGGTCAGGCGAGCCCTTTGATCAGGTGCTGCTTGGTGTCAAATCAGGTGAAGCCATCAATTTAGAGCTGCTCGGCGTCGAATCCAATGAAGTTATCGATGAAGGTTGTTGGTGTTAGACCTGGTACCATTGGCGTGAGTCTCCCTTCCATTTTTTCACTGATTGCCTCCTCTGTTTTTGATATGTTTTGCTGGTTTAGATGCTTTGGGCACTGTGCCACTGGTATTCAGTGCCACAGTGCAAGTGCTCCCGATGGTAAATTGATGTATTGATTAGTGACTCCATGATTGGATTATTTGATTTACTTATCAGACCCTAGTATAGTGCACCAGGTGTGCCCAGGGCCTGTAATCAAATGCTGCTGGTGGGCTTGCAGCACTGGTTGTGCCACCCACAGAAGCAGCTTGTAAAGTGTGTCTCAGGCCTGCCATTGCAGAGCCTGTGTGCAGTCTGTGACTGCCATGTCGACTTGGCAAGTGCACCCACTTGCCAGTCCCTAAACCTTCCCTTTTCTGCATATCAGTCACCCCCAAGGTAGGCCCAAGGGCAGGGTGCATTGTATGTAAAAGGTAGGACATGCCCTGGTGTGTGTAGCATGTCCTGATAGTGAATTACAGCCCATTTCGTTTTTTCACTATTGCAAGGCTACCTGTCCCCATAGGCCAGAATGGGCAGTTTGATTATAACATCTTATAATCCTAACTGACCCAGGGAACATGGTAGAAATTCGAATTTAGTATGCCTGAACTCAGAATGATAAAATACATCTTTTAGTGAAGTTGGTTTTAACATTCTGTGTTTGAAAATACCACTTTTAGAAAGTAGGTATTTTCTTGCCTAAACCATCCAGCCTGCCTCTGCTAGCTTGTGTATTGTATGTCTGGTTTTGTGAGTGACAGGGGCTGGGGGCCTCCAGGAGACAGGGTGAGTCAGCACAGGGCTCAATAGACCTATCTGCATGTAGAGTGGTGGGAGGAGTAGCACCTGGGCCTGAATAGGGCTGTGCCTGCCTTCCACAATGCTGGCTCCACCTCCTGTGGTGTGTCTGATGTCCGTGGCCCACACTGACAACGGAAGAGGGTGTGCACTGGCAGGATGCACCCAGAACTGGTTTGGACTAGGTACAGGACCCTCTGCCTTCAGAGGACAAAGGATTTGCTGGTATAAATATTGGGGCCCTGACCCCAGAACTTTAGATCACTTCTGGAAACAACAAGATGAACCTTTGCCAAGGAGAAGAACCAAGGAAGCTGCAGGAGTTTGGACTACCCCTCTGCCAGTGTGCTGTTTGCTGGGTTGGCCTGCAGTGGTCTTCATTGCCAAGGAAAGGAGAAGGAACTTTTAAAGAACTTTCATCATCTTGCAGAACTTTCATCATCTCCAAGGGCTTGAACTAGAGCTTGCCTCCTGCTGAAGTCTCAGGGCTACAAGACTTCACCACCAGCTCCCTCCTGAATTCCCTTGCTGGGGATTTTGTCTGCAGAAGCCTGCGTGTCGCTGGGAGCTGGAAGCGCGACGCAACGAGAAGAAGCGTGCCTTCATCGCAGCTGCCTGCCGTCGCATCACCGGAGAAGCGTTTTGCCGTCGCAACTGCCTGCCGTTGCATCACCAGGGAAGCGTGTCGCTACCGCAAGGGTCGCCGTCGCATCCCCCGAGAAGCGTGTCGCCGTCGCAGCTGCCTGCCGTCGCATCACCGGAGAAGCGTGTCGCAGGGCCTGTCGCGGCTTCAAAGATACAGAGTTCGCCGCACGGCCGTCGGGCGTGCACGCATCGTCTTCACATCGTCGCATCGCATAAAGGGCGCACTTTCATCGCATCGCACCGGATCGTCGCATCGTCCTCCCTGCGGACCCTTTGTTTGTTTTGCGTTACGCATCCCAGGTACTTTTGAGAGAAACGTGTCGCATTTACCATCAGCTTGAACTAAGTTACTTCTACCATCTTTAAGTCTATTTTTAAGTACAGTATTGTGGATTTTTGTCGTTTGTGGTCTGGTGTTAAGTCTATATAAAGAATACTTATTTTTATAAAACCTGTGTAGTGTCCATCTGTAGTGTTTACACTGTATTACTGTATGTGTTCACAAAAGCTTAACACACTGCCTCTGAGATAAGCCTGTCTGCTCGTGCCAAGCTACCAAGGGGGTGAGCAGGGGTTATTTAAGTAGTGTATCCTCCTTACCCTGACTAGAAGCAAGGGTCCCTATTTGGACAAAGGTGTATACCATTGCCAACTAGAGACCCCCAGTTCTAACATTGGTGGTCAGCGGTGAGGGTTCTGGACTTGCATTTGTGACTCATATACAGTGATTGGTGTACACTACTAGTGAGTGCAGACCAAACGCAACCACATACTTTTTTTGGTAGAATTTTTTTCTCATTGGACTGTTATTTTTCTGAGAACTACCAATTCTTTTTGCAATGAGTCCACCAGCATCTGTTGCATGTATGGATCCAGAGTTTGAGGAAGAAAGGCTGGATACCTATAATGCCAACAGCTGAAAGCCTTCTGTAGAAAATTTAAAGTTGCTATTCCAGGCCTCACAAAGAAGGATGAGTTCCACAAGGCGCTGAGGGCCTGGGTGGAAGCAAGAAATGCATCTGAAAATGTGGAGCACCCTTTGGAGGAGGCAGAAGAGCAGCTAGATGGGCCAGTGGGTCCAGGGTGGGAGAAAGTACCTACCCCGCCAGGCAGCAGTGTTTCTTCCAAAGACCTGTCCCCAGGAGAGCTGGAGGATAGGGAGAGAGATAGAAGGCATGGAATGGAGCTGGACAGGCTCAAAATGGAGGGTCAAAAGGACCTAGAGAATAAGAAGCTGGAGTTTGAAATTAACAAGTTAGCCTTGGAGAGAGAGAGAGAGAATGAGATTAGAGCATGAGAGAATGTTGAGGGAATTAGAAATCTAAGCTAAAAACTTAGACATTAATCCCTCTGGTGGCAGCGCACCATCTGGGCCTTCAGAAGGCAGGGTATATATCCCCAAGCATGTCATCAAAGATTTCCATAAGCATGAAGATATTGGGCAGTGGTTTGCAGCCTATGAGATAGCAATGTTGGCCCACCGGGTCCCTGAGAAGGATTGGGGAGTGGGGTTGGGGGCCGCTTTGTGAGTGAAGGGAGGGATACATTGTTAGACCTACCCAGTGAGAATAGGATGTCTTATGCCCATATGAAGGAAGCCCTGATGACAAGGTATGGTTTGACCCCAGAACTCTATAGACATAGGTTCAGGAATTGTAAAAAGCTGGAGGCAACCACGTGGGTAGAATATGTATCTTTCTTTTGCAGAGCTATGGATGGTTGGGTGAATGGTAGCAAAGTGAGTACTTTTGAGGAGCTCTATGATTTGTTTGCATGGGAGCACTTGTCTGGTAATTGTTTTCCAGAGCTACGCCAGCACCTTATTGATAGCAAGTTAACTAACCCTAGGAAGCTTGCTGAGGAGGCTGACCGCTGGGTCAGCACCCGGGTCCACAAAGGTCACGTGGGAGACTCCGCCAAAGGTGGGCAGGGTCCCCAGCAGAAGAGTGGGGGGACAAGGGTAAACAGAGGGAGTTACAGAAAGGGCCCCAAAGTAATTCCCAAGGGAACCAAGGGAAGAGTTCCCAGCCTCGCCCTGAGAAAAAGCAAGAGGCCCCGACAGGTAAACCTGTTTACAGGGGCCCCACTAAGTGCTTCACGTGTGGTCAGATGGGCCACCGCTGGTATGATGCACAGTGTCCCATGAGGGATTCCAAAGCACCACCACGTGCACCACCCCGTCAGATGGCGAGTGTTGCCCTGGCGGGGGAGGAGATGGGTGCCCAAGGTGGGTGGAGTCCCGCAGAAATGTCCCTTGTCTCGCTAGGAGACTTTGAGATGGTCCCTGAGACCCAGCTGCCTGATAACACTAAGAAGTACAGGCAGTGGGTGACCATCAATGGCCATAGGGTGGAAGCTCTCAGAGACACTGGGGCTATTGTGACAGCTGTCAATTGCTAGCTGGTGTCCAGAGAGCAGGTTATCTCCCATGCGTTCTTCCCTGTAGTTGCCGCGGACAACTCACTGAGCCAGTGTGAGTTTGCTCAAGTTCCCTTTGAGTGGGGGGGGTCTCAGGTACTCTTCAAGTAGCTGTGAGGCCAGCCATGCCTGTTGATTGTCTGTTGGGAAATGATTTGGAGAGCTCCCCTTGGGCTAAGGTGGAGAGAAGGTCTCATTTGGAGATGTTGGGTCTGCCTGAGTGGGCGTGTGACCACTCGGTCTATGGCAGCCAGTAAGGGTGGTGAAGCGGTTCTGGAGCCTGAAAATATGGCCCAGACCCCTGCCTTAAAGAGAAGAGGTGGGGGCGTGGGAAACCGGCCCCCCTTGTTCCCACGGTCCAGGAGGAGGCAGACCTTGAGGGGGATGCCCTGGAACCTACAGGGGAACAAGGGGCCGAACTGGGGGATCTGCCTGAGCTGACCCATTGGCAGCAAGAAGGAGGCCCCTCCAGGGAGGAATGTTGTGATGAGCAGAAGAAGTGCCCTTCTCTTGAGGGTTTGCGGCAACAGGGCACAGCCCAGGCAGCAGGTGATCAGTCTGGATCACATTGGATTTACTGGGAGAACGACCTCCTGTATAGCGAGCCTAAGGTTGCTGAGCCTGGGTCAGCCCGTGTGCTGGTGGTACCCCAGCGCTTCAGAGCCTTCCTACTGGGTTTGGCTCATGACGTACCTTTAGCTGGACATCTGGGGCAGAACAAGACCTTTGAAAGGCTTGTCGCCCACTTTCATTGGCCCCAGATGCGGAAGAGTTCAGACACTCATTGTAGGACTTGTCAAACTTGCCAGGCAAGTGGGAAAAGTGGAAGGAAGCACAAGGCTCCTCTCCAACCTTTCCCTGTAGTCAGTACCCCCTTTGAACGGGTGGGCATTGACATTGTGGGGCCACTGGACCCCAAGACAGCCATGGGCAACAGGTTTATCCTGGTCTTGGTGGACCATACTACCCGGTACCCGGAAGCCATCCCGCTCAGGACAGTGACGGCCCCGTGGTGAGACGTGCACTGATGGGGATTTTCTCCCATGTGGGGTTCCCCAGAGAGGTGGTGTCAGACCGTGGTTCAAACTTCATATCCAACTATATGAAGTCCCTGTGGCAGGAGTGCGGTGTTACCTATAAGTTCACCACTCCTTACCACCCCCAAGGTAATGGGCTGGTTGAGAGATTCAACCGGACCCTCAAAGGCATGATAATGGGTCTTGAGGAACCTATGAGGCGTAAGTGGGACATCCTCTTCCCATGCCTTCTCTTTGCTTACCGTGAGGTGGCACAGAAGTCCCTAGGGTTCAGTCCCTTTGAACTCCTGTATGGTCACCCGGTGAGAGGACCTTTGAGTCTGGTCAAGGAAGGCTGGGAGCAATCTCCCAGGAAACCTCCCCAGGATGTATACAGTTACATGCTGGCCTTCAGGAACCAGACCAGGCGATTCAGGCAACTCGCTGAGGCGAATCTGGAAGCCAGCCAGGAAGAGATGAAGCGGTGGTACGATCAGAATGCCACACTGATTGAGCTTCAGTCTGGTCAGAAAGTTTGGGTCATGGCCCCTGTAGAGCCCTGTGCACTCCAGGACAGGTGGACCTGGCCATTTGAGGTGGTGGAGCGCAAGAGTGATGTCACCTACCTGGTGAACTTGCGGTCTCCTAGGAACCCTTTGCGGGTCCTGCATGTTAACCGCCTGAAGCCCCACTTAGAAAGGTCCTAAGTGGGCATGCTCCTAGCAACGGATGATGGAATGGAGGAGGAGACTGAGCCTCTTCCTGACCTCCTGTCTGCAACAGAGCAAGATGGGTCAGTGGATGGTGTCAGCCTCTCTGCCACACTGAACCCTGAACAGCAGCAAGATTGTCGCCAACTATTGGGACAATTCTCTGATCTGTTCTCCCTGGTTTCGGGTGTCACTGAGTGGTGCGTCCATGACGTGGACACTGGGGACAGTCCTCCTGTGAAGCACAAGGCTTACAGAGTGACTGACAGGGTCAAAGCTCACATTAAGGATGAAGTCTCCAAGATGTTTGCATTAGGGGTGATTGAGTCCTCTCACAGCCCTTGGGCCAGCCCAGTGGTCTTGGTCCCAAAAGCTGCCACGCCTGGTGCCACACCCGAACTTCGGTTCTGTGTGGACTACAGAGGACTCAATTCAGTCACCAGGACTGACGCGCACCCCATCCCCAGAGCTGATGAGCTCATTGATCGGTTGGGGGCTGCCTGGTACCTCAGCACGTTTGATTTAACGTCTGGGTACTGGCAGATCGCCTTAACTGATGGGGCCAAAGAGAGGTCAGCATTCTCCACACCAGATGGGCACTACCAATTCCGGGTTATGCCCTTTGGGATGAAGAATGCCCCTGCCACCTTTCAGAGGCTGGTCAACCAGGTGTTGGCTGGACTGGAGGATTTCAGTGCCACCTACCTGGATGACATTGCAGTGTTCAGCGCCAGTTGGGAAGAACATCTGCGCCACCTCTGGGAAGTGTTGATGACACTGCGCAAGGCAGGCCTCACGATCAAGGCGAGTAAGTGCCAGATCGGGCAGGGTTCCGTGGTGTACTTGGGACACCAGGTTGGGAGCGGCCAGGTGGCGCCCCTACAGCCCAAGATTGAGACCATCCTGGCTTGGGAACCCCCAAAACCCAGACAGAGGTGAGAGCCTTTTTAGGACTCACAGTGTACTACAGGAGGTTTGTCAAGGGGTATGGCAACATTGTTGCACCCTTGACTGAGCTGACTTCCAGGAAGCAGCCCAAGAAAGTGAACTGGACTGACACCTGTCAGAAAGCTTTTGACGCCCTGAAGACTGCCATGTGTACAGCACCCGTGCTTCAGGCACCCAACTTCTCAAAGGAATTCATTGTCCAAACAGACGCTTCAGAGTATGGTGTGGGGGCTGTTCTATCACAGATTAATGAGGAGGGCCTAGACCAACCTGTAGCCTTCATCAGTAGGAGGTTACTTCCACAGGAACAGAGGTGGAGTGCAATTGAGCGTGAGGCATTTCCTGTGGTCTGGGCACTGAAGAAGTTGAGACCATACCTGTTTGGGACTCACTTCCGGGTTCAGACAGACCACAGGCCCCTCAGATGGTTGATGCAGATGAGGGGTGAGAACCCAAAGTTTTTGAGGTGGTCCATTTCCCTACAGGGGATGGACTTCATGGTGGAACACCGCCCTGGTACAGAACACGCCAATGCTGATGGTCTGTCCAGATTTTTCCGCCTTAGTGAAGAGAACTCCCAAGGGGTTGGGTAGTACTCCCCACATTTCAGCTGGAGGGGACACGTGTTAGACCTGGTACCATTGGCGTGAGTCTCCCTTCCATTTTTTCACTGATTGCCTCCTCTGTTTTTGATATGTTTTGCTGGTTTAGATGCTTTGGGCACTGTGCCACTGCTATTCAGTGCCACAGTGCAAGTGCTCCCTATGGTAAATTGATGTATTAATTAGTGACTCCATGATTGGATTATTTGATTTACTTATCAGACCCTAGTATAGTGCACCAGGCGTGCCCAGGGCCTATAAATCAAATGCTGCTGGTGGGCTTGCAGCACTGGTTGTGCCACCCACAGAAGCAGCTTGTAAAGTGTGTCTCAGGCCTGCCATTGCAGAGCCTGTGTGCAGTCTGTGACTGCCATGTTGACTTGGCAAGTGCACCCACTTGCCAGTCCCTAAACCTTCCCTTTTCTGCATATCAGTCACCCCTAAGGTAGGCCCAAGGGCAGGGTGCATTGTATGTAAAAGGTAGGACATGCCCTGGTGTGTGTAGCATGTCCTGATAGTGAATTAGAGCCCATTTCGTTTTTCACTATTACAAGGCTACCTGTCCCCATAGGCCAGAATGGGCAGTTTGATTATAACATCTTATAATCCTAACTGACCCAGGGAACATGGTAGAAATTCGAATTTAGTATGCCTGAACTCAGAATGATAAAATACATCTTTTAGTGAAGTTGGTTTTAACATTCTGTGTTTGAAAATACCACTTTTAGAAAGTAGGTATTTTCTTGCCTAAACCATCCAGCCTGCCTCTGCTAGCTTGTGTATTGTATGTCTGGTTTTGTGAGTGACAGGGGCTGGGGGGCTCCTGGAGACGGAGTGAGTCAGCAAAGGGCTGAATAGACCAATCTGCATGTAGAGTGGTGGGAGGAGTAGCACCTGGGCCTGAATAGGGCTGTGACTGCCTTCCACAATGCTGGTCCACCTCCTGTGGTGTGTCTGATGTCCCTGGCCCACACTGACAAAGGAAGAGGGTGTGCACTGGCAGGATGCACCCAGAACTGGTTTGGACTAGGTACAGGACCCTCTGCCTTCAGAGGACAAAGGATTTGCTGGTATAAATATTGTGGCCCTGACCCCAGAACTTTAGATCACTTCTGGAAACAACAAGACGAACCTTTGCCAAGGAGAAGAACCAAGGAAGCTGCAGGAGTTTGGACTGCCCCTCTGCCAGTGTGCTGTTTGCTGGGTTGGCCTGCAGTGGTCTTCATTGCCAAGGAAAGGAGAAGGAACTTTTAAAGAACTTTCATCATCTTGCAGAATATTCTCCAAGGGCTTGAACTAGAGCTTGCCTCCTGCTGAAGTCTCAGGGCTACAAGACTTCACCACCAGCTTCCTCCTGAAGCGTGCCTTTGTCGCAGGTGCCTGCCGTCGCATCACCAGAGAAGCGTGTCGCCGTCGCAACTGCCTGCTGTCGCATCACCAGGGAAGCGTGTTGCTACCGCAAGGGTCGCCGTCGCATCTCCCGAGAAGCGTGTCGCCGTCGCAGCTGCCTGCCATCGCATCACCGGAGAAGCGTGTCGCAGGGCCTGTCGCGGCTCCAAATATACAGAGTTCGCCGCACGGCCGTTGGGCGTGCACGCATCGTCTTCACATCGTCGCTTCGCATCAAGGGCGCACTTTCATCGCATCGCACCGGATCGTCGCACCGCATCGAGGCGTCTGCTCGCTGCATCGTCCTCCCTGTGGACCCTTTGTTTGTTTTGCGTTACGCATCCCAGGTACTTTTGAGAGAAACGTGTCGCATTTACCATCAGCTTGAACTAAGTTACTTCTACCATCTTTCAGTCTATTTTTAAGTTCAGCATTGTGGATTTTTGTCGTTTGTGGTCTTGTGTTAAGTCTATATAAAGAATACTTATTTTGATAAAATCTGTGTAGTGTCCATCTGTAGTGTTTTCACTGTATTACTGTATGTGTTCACAAATGCTTAATACACTGCCTCTGAGATAAGCCTGTCTGCTCGTGCCAAGCTACCAAGGGGGTGAGCAGGGGTTATTTTAGTAGTGTATCCCCCTTACCCTGAGTAGAAGCAAGGGTCCCTATTTGGACAAAGGTGTATACCATTGCCAACTAGAGACCCCCAGTTCTAACAGTTGGCATTGATGTTCCTCGTCGAATCTGGTGAGGCTTGCAGCTAGGCAGGGTGGAGTATACTCTGACCACAACCAGGGGTGCAGGGCCTTGGGGACAGTACTTGGGGGTAAGGACTAACTTCCACAGAGTCCAGCAGAGGAAACCAGGTCAAGTCCTGTTAGGGCTAGTCAACCTGAAGTACAAAATGCCTGGGGAAACTTATTGTGTCCCTGTAGCTCAAACAGGAGGTCAGCCAAGTGACCCTTGTAGTCACTTCTATGGTCCTGTTTTCAAGGCAAGCATATTCGGTCTTCTTTCATGTTCTTCGGACAGCAGGGCAGTCCATCTTCTGAGCCACACAGGTCCAGGAGTGTTCTCAGAGGAGGTCTGTGGGATTCACATTTATGCCCTGTGCTAGCCTGTGGATGAAGGGCAACCCTTTGTTTACTCCCTAAACCAGTTCTTGTCAGTTCCTCTAGCCTCACTGGGTTTGGTGTTAGCTTAACTAAAAAGACAAAGGACAGGCAAGCCCAAGTGTAAGCTCCATCTGCCATTGACAGGGTAGGACTCCTTTGAAGTCAATAAGGGGCTGCGTACAGCCCCTTGGCTTCCCTTTGAAGCTAGGACAGGGGCTGAGTACAGCCCCCCAGGTCATCCAGCTCAGGAGAGGGACACCACTCCCTACACCCAAAGCCCTTAGTCCACTGTCTGTGAGTAATACACATAACACTCTAAGGGAGTCATCAGGGGTCAGGTGACACAGGATACTGGCAGAAAGGCACATTTGGCTTAAGCAGGAAAATGACAACTTTCTTAACATGTAATTTCTTAAACAGTAATATAAAACCAACTTTACTACCAAGATGGATTTTAAATTACTATTCAAATGAGTCCTTGAATCATGTTTCTAGCTCTTCCCAAACTGAAGGTAAACAATACAAATTGCTTTACTGTAACCAAGTGTTTTTTCTATGAGAGAGCCTTCCTTGCCACAGTTTCTTTGGAGGTTTTTCACTGCCAGGACATGTAAAGCTTTAATTTTATATTCCCTACTTTTTAACCCATTGCACCCTGCCCTCCTGGTATTTAGGGCATATATTAGAGTGACTTTTAAGTAGGCCTGGTAAGAGGTTTATTTGGCCAGGTTGAAATAACACACAGGCTGCAAAGGCAAGCCCATAGACATGTTTTACAGTACTACTTTAGTGGGTTGCACAGTGAGTGCTGCAACCCACTTGTAGCATTTAATTTACTGGCCCTACGTACATGTAATACCATTTACTAGAGACCTCCAAGTGAATTAAATATGCCAATCGGGTGTATGCCTATTTTACCACACTTACATGGGAGATCACAAGCACTTAGCCATTGGTTATGAGGCTTAAAGTGTGCTGTAGCCAACAAAAATGGGTTCAGCTGAACAAGGCAAACATCTGGGGGAATCCAATACCATGCAAAATATTGTCATTTCCAAAATGATACAAGGACACATTTCATAGCAACTAATAGCATGAAAGTGATATGATGGGGGGCACCCTAGCAGCTAATTTGATTAGGGTGTGGCATTCCAGATTCCAGCCTGTTCCTCCCTGACTGTTGCCTGGTGTTTCTTTGCCCATCACTTTCCAGATTGGCCATTTTTCAGCCCACCTCTCCTATTTTTCATACTTTATTTTCACTTTTTGACTACTTTCCCACCAGCTGTGCATTTTATTTTTCATTTATTTTCTTGCTTGTCTGCGTTGTGTTTATTAGTCACCTCCCAGTCATTGCAGAGGCAGTAAGTGGGTTTGAAACACTTATTGCTGATGTTGCTGAGTGGATGTGGCCTTGAAGAACGTGTTTTAAGAGAAGGAAGTGGCAACACTGTTTTTTTTATGCACCTCCATCTACCTCTCATGTTAGTGGAATGAGGCAGGCCCAGCAAGGGCTGTAGCATTGCCAAGCAAAAGCTATTACGGAGGCAAGTGCACTGCAGTTTTCACCACCCCCTTAGGTTCTCTCATACCCAGAGGTAGGTCATGTACTGATAGCAACTGCACTGTACATCAAGCAGGACCTGCTGGACCTGCTTGGTATTGAGGTGGTGGCACCGACAAGTAAACAATGTTTAAAATGTTTTAATTTTTTTGCTATTATTTCACAGGAGGCATTACATTATGGTACGTTTAAGTGAATTATATTTATATACTATGGGGCATATTTATGAGGGCTTTGAGTCATGCTTCACCATGCAATGTAGTACATGCACAACGCAAACCTCTTAGTCATAAGTAGCTTTGAGTGTCTTCACAAATATGGAGTAATGCAACACAGTGCAAATCGCTGCATTGTCTTACTCTGCGTAAGGGAGGTGCTCCATGGGCATTACGGTGGGTATTCCCACACAACTCCCATAGTTTTTCGCGCATTCCCAGATTTACAGGGACTTGTAAACCTGGGAATGCGTCACAATCTTACGCTAACCCTGGTAAGATTTAAATAGGAGAAATATGTTTATTTCTATTAGTATTTTCCTCTTTCTATGTGTGCTGTATTCTGCAGGACATATAGAAAGAGGAAAACACCTCTGTGGATTGTTCTTGGGCAGGAAGATGCCCCTTCCTGCACAAACCAATCCTGCCTGTAACGCAGGCACCATTGCACAATGGTGCAAGGGTGCCTTTTTTATCATTTAGTTTGCTGATAGCTCCATGCCAAAATGCTCAATCCATCCCCTAGAGGTCATGCATTTAAAAAACGGGCTTAGTATTCCTGCCCACCAGACAGGACGAATGCCTTATTACTTATCGGTAATCTTCATTACTCCTGGTCCCGTTGTCCTCTTCCCATTCATGACAAAGTGGAGATAACCATCTCCCGACAGAAAAAGAACTGAGGAATGCTGGGACCCTAACCCCAACCCCTCCCACTGGGAGTACATAAGCAGTACTTACCCAGCATTCCGTCTGAACTACCAAGCCCAACAGGAAGGCTGGCCGTCCGGGAGGGTGGGCGGGCGTAATAAATAGGACGAGGACAACGGGACCAGGAGTAATGAAGATTACTGGTAAGTAATAGGGCATTAACCCCAGGTCCCGCCTGTCCTCGTCCCATTCATGACAAAGTGGAGAATACCAAAGCCTGAAACCCGGCCTTCCAATACCTCCAAGCACACCCAGGAAACTACACCAGAAGCAGCAACCCAAGGAAAACAAAAAGGAGAACCACAGGGAACAGGCAGAGCACACAGCCCGGAAAGTACCCCAAAAAACGCAGGGCCGCACCCCGCACAAAAAAAGCAGGAAACAACCAAGGCGAAAACAACCCCAGAGCCACCACCCAGAGGGCAACGAACACACACCAGGAACCATCGAACCACCAAGGAAGGAGGAGAATCCGCCAAGAAACTCCCAAAGGCTGCCAACAACAGAAGGACAGCGAGGAGGCCACACAAAAAAAGAAGACCAAAGAGGCCAAAACCCCCCAGCAAGCCAGGAACAGGTCAACAGGGATGCAGCCAAGGCCTGGAAACCAGTAACCCGGAAAGCTGAAGGCGACAGCGACACCAAGGAGGCACCCAACCAAAGAAACGAGAAATAGAGCACCCAGGCCCCACGAAAAGCAAACCCCAAACCGCCAAGCAGAAGGGAGAAAGCCACAAAGGCAACAAGGCAAAGAAACCAAGGCCGAAAAGGATGCACCCCCCAGGTACCCCCAAGCCAGAGGACCAGAAAAGAGGAAGCCCAACAGGACACAAAAAAAACCACCAAAAGGCAGACAAGCTCAGCACCACCAGGCAGACACATCGATCAGGCAGCAGAACAGACACAGAGTGAGACCAAGCCAGAACGGAAGGGAAGCCACAAAAGCCAAACAGACACCCAAGCAACCCCAAAGGAAGATAAGGGGAAGAAAGGAAAGACCCCACAGCCCTCGACCAACCAGGCACGAAGGGCGAAAAAGGGCCAACCACAGGATAAACCCTCCAACTCCAAAAAGAAAGAGGAAAAGGGTCCGCCAACAGGGCAAGGCACAAACCCAAGGAACCAACTTAGGGCAGGGCCAAACAGACCAAACCAGAAAGAGGGGAAGCACCAACCAAACACCAGCCCCCCCCAGACCGAACCAGCCTCCACAGAGAGCCCAGAGGACATCACCACCAAAACCTCCAGAGGAGGACCAGGCCCCAGGGCAGGAACGTCCAGCACCAAACAGGAGAACTGACACAGGACAACAGCCAAGCACCCAGCACAGGCGAAGGAGCCATAGCGGGATCCCACAGACAGGCCAAGAGACAAAAGCCTAGGCACACATCAGAAGGCCGAGAAACCCGGACAACCCCCTGAACACAGCCCAACAAGGCAGGCCCCCAGAGCCGAAAGACAAGGCAGCCAGACCGTAGCACCAACCGAACCATAAAGGACAGGGGAAGAGCCAGAGACCAGAACTCCGGGAAGCCCCAACATCCCACCAGGAGCAAGGCCAGCAAATAGCCAAACCAAAGGAAAGGCAAAGGGGCAGAAACCACCAGACCCCGGACCCAACCTGAGCTGGGGCTAGACACCAAATGACAGAACAGCATGTGTAGGCGAGGCAAACCCCCAAGGCTGCCAAGACCAGGGCAACCCCAAACAAAACACCCCCAGGAGGACACCCAACTGGAAACCTGGGGGTCGACAGGAGCAGGAAACCACAACCCCGGAGAAGGCACATACACCAAACACCGGAGAAGAGGCACGAAGGTCCCACCAAGCAAAAAGCCAGACGAGGACGCAGTCCAGAGAACCCAGGACCACACCAAGGAAGCACCCCAAGCGAGCCCCAATACCAGCAGCAGAAGGGCCAAGACCAAAAGAAATGGAAAGGATGCACCTCCCAGGGACCCCTAAGCCAGAAACATCCCCACAGGGACCGAGCAGCCAGCCAACTGAACCACAGACAGGCCAGCCAAGACAGGAGGCCACCAACATGGAACCCACACAGGCACGGAAGGTGTGGCACAGGGCCAACAGCCACAGCCCTGAAACCAGCCAAGCCACAGAGGCAACAACAAGGCAAGGCGGAAGCCAAGTAGACCGCACAGGCACACCAAAGCCATGGCCCAGCACGCACCAGAGGAGGGCAGGAGCAGGGGAAAAATCCCTCAGGGCTATTCACAAGCAAGGCCACCAAATCCAGGAAGCCAGGGCCCAAGCCATGCAACCCGTCCGGGCAGGAGGACACGAGGGCCCAACCCGCATCCGGGGAAGGATCATACAGATCAAAGGCAAAAGCCGAGAGCATGGAGGCCAGCAGAGACCCCCCGCCCAGCACGGTCGGACCAAACAAAGCAACAGTTCAAAGGCCTGGACCAGCAAGGGCCGAGAACAGAACAGCAATGCCCCAAAACAAAACAGAGGCAACAGCCAAAATCCCACAACCAGACCGAGAGACTAGCGCACACAGCGGACAACAGCCCCCAACAAGGGAGCAGAGACTGTAGGAGGGACAGAACCAAAACCAGAACCCAAAGCACAGGAACAGCCCCACGCAGGCCAACAGGCAAAGACACAACAAGACGGAGGAGAGCCAGCGGCCACAAGGACCACAAAACAGGGAAACACAGCCATGGAAAATGGAGCCGCCGGCTGAGGGACAACAGCCCAGGATAGGAGGGAGCCAGAAAGCCAGAGGCACAATACCCCACCCGAACCATAGCAGCAGGCACCGGGAAAACCAGCAGCAAGGAAAGCAGGCACCCAAGGCGGCAAGACAAACCCCTCTCGACCTCACCCCAGAGGAGGGGGGAAGAGAGACGGCGGCGCAACGTGAACACCCACCGACCGACATCAGCAACAGGACTGGGCCAAAGGGGGGCACGCAGGGCAGACAGGAGTGGTCACCCAGACAAAGAACAGTGGGCCGAGGCAACAAATGGCAGATCCCCCCCCGCAAGGACCGGGACCCTACCGCAGAGGAACCAGCCCCCCACCAGGCCAAGACCATATCAAACCCAGCAACACAGCCAGCCCCAAGCACCCGGGCAACTCCCAGCAGACAGCACCGGGATCCCCAGGCGGACACCAAATCAGGAAGGAACCATGCCCAAACCCACAGAACCACAGAGAGCAGACGAGAGCAGGAGGACTCAAGGAGTCATGGATGCAGGCCAAGATGACCCACCAGCCAGACGGCCCACCAGATGCAAAACAAAAAAGCCTACAGCACGCTCCAGCCCCCGGCAGACCCCAAACCTGGGACCAACCAGGCCCGACCCAACGGAACCCCTGAGGGTAGGGAAGTAAGGCCAACGGAGGGCCAAAGTAAGAACACCAAACAAAGGCACCACCACAGGGGGGACAAACCCAACAGCACGGGGGAACCCCAGGTGGACACCCACAAACCCCGGAGAGGGGAGCAGACACAAACAGGGCAGGCCCAAGAATAAACCAGGCCCAACCCAGCACAACCCCCGACAGCAGACTATAGCTGGGGCAACCAGCGAGGAATGACCGGAAGCCAAAAATCAGGCCCAGAAGACAACAAAGCGCCGTACATGAGCACCAGTGGCATGACAGATGGGCACAGGCAATGTGAGGCACGGAGAGAGGAAGAGAACAGCCCAGAACCACAAGAATATACGAGCCTCCTGCCAGACATGAACCAGGCACCACAACATCAAAGCCCGCTACCTCAGTCGGCAAGCCACAGCTGCACCCCAAAGGAGGAGCAATCAACCCCAAAGCATCGGCATGATGGCCGCAAACCGAGGTAAACAGCAGCACCCCGAAGGGCACCCACAGGGCGGCTTGACCGCAGGCCCCAAATAAGGGCCAAGGAAAAAAAAATCAAACCATCCAGTGCACAACGTGAGCCGGTGGACTCCGGAGCACAGCACTGTCACCCCACGACGAGCACCGGCGCTAAAGTGAAATGATTAGCAGTGAATGACACACACAGTTCTGGTAGGCATGGGGTGAGTATGTGACTTGCCCTGAATCACATGATGTAGAGCCGATGCCGAGACCCGAACCAGGCTCCCCAGCCCGGACGTCGGCAGCTCAGGGCCAGTTGGCCAGGTCTTGTCACAGAACAAAGCAGGAATACCGCTACGCAGTACTCACCAGGGAGGGGTCCAACAGACTCCGAACAAGGCCCCCACCTCCACAGCCAGCCCAAGGCAAACCACCAGCAGCCTTGCCAGGGCAGCAGGAACCGGATGAGTCGTCCAGCGAGCGAGGTGCGTTAACCACTCGACCGGGCCTCAGGAAGACGCACCCCCAACCCGGAATTGACTCGGAGGCTGGCATATCAGCCGCAAAGGGCCTGCCGGCGCGCACCTCAAGAGCCAGCCGGAAAACCAAGCCTCCCGGCAAGCCAGGCAGGTCAGGAGGCTGAACAGCACACACTGTCGACAGACAGAAAAAAATAACAGGCAGAATGCTGGGTAAGTACTGCTTATGTACTTCCAGTGGGAGGTGTTGGGGTTAGGGTCCCAGCATTCCTCTGTTCTTTTTTTCTGTCGGAAGATGGTTATCTCCACTTTGTCATGAAGGGGACGAGGACAGGAGGGAACTGGGAGTAGTCTTAAATCAAATCACTGGCACGCAGTCCTTCGGGCCATGAAATCTTCTTATTTCTAATTATCTCAGCTAGAATATCTTCCTCCAGCAGTGACCTTAAGTCAGTATTTGAAAACCCAAGATGTTCTGCCTTGTATGAAGTTTTCAATGGGGAAGAATTATATAAATCCTACCTAAATCAATGCCGTCGTTCTTCAGATACCTGAGCTTCCATATTTTCGGCTGTAACCCTAAACTCAGTACTAACCAAACGGCAGATTTTTTTTTTAATTGCCTTGGGCCATTGTTGGCCAAATAAGCTCGTAACACTTTCGTTTCTTTTTTAACAAGAATTGTGTAATGATATGTTTTCAAAGTACGATACAAAAACGTGCAAGTATCTCTTTTATCATTTACAACGTGCTCTATGTAATTCCCTTCTGAAAGTGAAACCCTCCCGATCGAACCACCCCGAAAACAAACCTGTTGAATTTGGTCTCGAGGTGCTTCAAGGGTTGGAATCATTTTTGCGATAATGCACAACCTTCTTAATAAACTGCTTATGCCACTCGCACTTTTAAATTCCTCAGTTTTCTAGAGCTTTCTGGCTGCTTGATTACAGAATCTCAAGGCTGACACTATTCTCCGTGCATGAGCCAAAATCTGCTCTAATTTTTGGGTGGTCATCCTAATTGTTTTTGATGTCACACTCCTCTTTATAACTGTCCTTACAACTTGTCCTGACTCTGGTTTATGTTTTGTCTGTCTCTTATTTGGCTGATTTAACCTTGGTTGGTCGTAGAACTGGGTTTAGAAAAGAGGAGGTGTTTTCGATCATTTATTTTCTTTACAAGAATATTCTTAGCATGTAGTATGTCCGAGTTACACTCTTGCACTGACCTGTGCCTGTCGGGGGTCATGTGCTGCAGGCCATATACTACAAATGGGGGATCTGGAGAAAAAAACCCTATTTGAACAGCTTATCATTCACTTGACATACCTTGTAATCCCAAAGAGACACTTACTGGGTGTGATTGGTGCAGAGGGGTAAGTGATGGCAGTCACAGCAAGGGATGTTAAGTCCATCTATATCATTTAACATAGTATATGTGCTTTTATTTGCCAGAGGTGCTGGCATCACAGCGCTTGCCTCTCTTTTAAATGAGTCACTAAGGATGTGGGAATTTAAGAAATAATTTCCAGTGAGAAGAATAGTACATTATAAAATAACAAGTTAAGTGAAAATGTATTGGGTTGCCTGTAGTTGTGTTGATGTCTTCATTTTGAAATTGCAACTAGTGCCACAACAACAACCACTGGAGGACAGTGTGAGGATTTCTGAAAGCATAATGTACGTTAACTGCAATAGTGTAGGCTTTGTTGTATTTGGTTCATAATTCAGTTAAAGCAATTTTTGGGTGGATACTCATTTTCATCCTTGCTCAAGATGGCTTATGCATGTCTTACAGAGTGGGAGGATTTGATGATGGTAAGACACACAAGGGAATTCCAAGAGCCAGCAGCAGAAACACTGCATCAATCAAAGGGAATTGTTGCTCTGGTTGTAGCATTCTTAGGCCCATCAACTTTATAAGTTTTATTTCTCAATCTTTCTCCTGCCCTATTTATCCCACTCTCTTGGCCCTTTGATGGATCTTGCTTAGTGCCAAGAGGGGTGGGATATAAAGGGGTCCCAACAGTCATCCAATGAGGGCCAGGAATGGAATAACTGAAATATAAACTAGAAATCAGATTCATGTAAATTACCCTCAAAACTATACCATAGAGATAAAAGATTATCACAGCAAGCCCAGATCTCCTGAAGAAACGTAGGTTAGCCAAAATCATATACACTAGGGGGCCTATTACGATGTCGGTAGGAGTTTCCTCCTACCGACACCGTGGCGGAAACGGGACCGACCGACCTCCAGTCGGCGGTCCCGACCGCCTAATTATGATGCGACCGCACATGTCGCATTCTCCCTTTTCTCTGTGGGAGCTTGTGTTACAGCTGTAAACCGGCCACAATACAAGCTCCCATAGAGAAATGGGAGATTGTGTTAATTCCTACACTCCATGGCAGGCACCTCAAAGTGCCTGTCACAAGGTGCAGGGATTAACAGAGGTGTACCATAGGTGCCCCCTGGGCCCCCAACCGGAGGCCGCAAGGGAAAGGGGGCCCTGCAAGGGGCCCCCAAACAGGCTTTCCGACAATATCATAATCAGCCGGTCAGAAGTGAAACCGACAATGTCAGTCGTAAAGTCTCTGACCTAAGTTAAGAGGCTTTATGACTGACATTGTAATTGGCCCCTAAGAGTTCGGTCAAGGCTATACAGAATAACGGCATTAGTATTTGATGTTCTGAAATCTCTCTAATATGATCTCCTCTAGTCATTAGTCCCAAATTAGGAATGCACACTCAATTATAGAGAGACAATCATGTTAGCTGAGTCGTTATGATAATTTAGTTTAGTTTATCAGAATTTAAGTGCATCAATTAATCAGATATAAAGACAGTTTGGTCAGATTCTAATGTGGTATTGAAATAGGATACTAAAGCTCAAGAGTTCAGAAGGGACATGAAACATGCCAGATCAAGCAGTCTCCCAGAAAGGAAGAGACCACTCATTGCACACAGCATATGCGTCAGTTTGTAAAGGAAGCCAAGTGAATCCGCATCGGGCAAATCAAGATTTGCCAAGAAAAGTTCCACATAGGAATAGCCAAGAGCTAATCCATCACCCACGCCAGCCAGGCAAGATCTCAGGTTTCAGCCACGACATACACTTGTCCGTTAACTCAAGCAATATTATATTCTAGGAGTTCCGGGGGGACACCTCCTGGAATCACCTTATCTGGTCAGACCACTCAGTCCATTGGTCAGTTTGTTTAGGATGGGTGGCAGCCCTAGCTCCCCCCAACACAGCCCCCACTCCCGCCTCCCTACCTCCAGTCCCACCCCCTCCCCTACTTAATGGCGGCCGCTGCGCAGTCGCGCAGCAGACGCGCGCAGCGGGTGCGCCGCTGGCGCGCCTAAGGCAAGCCCGTCTGCGCCCGTCCGCGACCCGACCGCGGCCAGGGCCTGGAACCCTGGAACCCTGGATCTCCGGAACCCCGCCGATACATCTCCGCCGCCCTCCATGCTCTCAACCCCGGAAGACACAACGACTGCCAAAGAGCAACACCGAACACCACCCAAGGACAGTTCTCCTGCAGACACTGCCGACGATCCTTCACCATCGACTGCGCCCCCAAGACCGCCAAAAATTCGCCGGACGCCCGCACCACCGGAGCCCTAACATGCATCCTCCTCAACGTACGCTCCCTACACAGACATGCCTTAGAGATCTGGGACCTGCTCGACACCCTCTCGCCTGACGTCGCCTTCCTCACTGAAACCTGGACAAACGCCACCTCCGGCCCTGACATCGCCACCGCCATCCCCGACGGATACAAGATCCAGAGATGGGACCAACCCCACCGCCCTGGAGGAGGACTCGCCATCGCTCACAAGACCTCCCTTCGACTCTCCACCTCCAACATGAGCGACCCCCACTCCAACACAGAACACCTCCACTTCCAGATCCAGACCAACCCCAGGACCACGCTACGGGGCACCCTCGCCTACAGACCCCCCGGACCACACACCCAGTTCACAACCACAATCCCCGACCTCATCGCACCCCACGCCATCACATCCATGGACTACATTCTACTCGGAGATCTCAATTTCCACCTTGACAACCGCAGCGACCCCGACTCCATCAACCTCCTCGACAACCTCTCCAACCTCGGACTGAAGCAGCTCATCACCACCCCCACGCACAGAGCAGGACACACCCTCGACCCCATCTTCGCAGGAGGGATGAACATCCAGTTCAGCCATACCTCACAGCCCCCCCTGGACGGACCACCACTGCGTACACTTCACCGTCAACACTTCCACCGCACCCAAACCCCCGCATGCCCGCCTCCTAGGAACTGAAGCAAGATCACAGAGGAGCACCTCAACACCACCCTCCTCCTAGACCCACCCTGCGCCATGACCGCTGCCAACTCCGCAGCCAAGAAATTTCACCGCTGTATCTCCGGCTGCGCCAACAAGCTCGCACCCCTCTGCCACCCCGGCAAACAACGACCCCTGAAAGCCGCCTGGTTCACCACCGAACTCCAAGTAGCCAGGCACTCCTGCAGATGACTCGAGAAAACCTGGCGAAACCGGAAAGTCACGGAAGACCTGAACAGCTACCGGGATGCCCTGAAGGAATACCACCAGCGCCTAAGAGACACCAAGCGGACTTTCATCAAGAGCAAGATCCACACCAATGCGACCAAGACTAAAGAACTCTTCAACGTCATACAGCAACTCACCAAACCCCCCAGCGAAGCCACGGACATCACACCATCCCAGGAACTCTGCAACCAGCTCAGCTTCTACTTCCATCTGAAGATCAAGGCCCTCTATGACAACTTCAGTGAACAGATTCCGGACACCCCCCCTCTCGCCACCGACACAGAGCTGATCATCACAACCTGGAATCCGGCCACCGTCGAACACACCACCGTGACCATGAAGAACACCCACTCAGGAGCCCCCACGGACCCCTGCCCACCGCACATCTACCACAGGGCCGCTGCCGACATCGCACCTGAACTAGGGCGTACCATCAACGCCTCTTTCGAATCCGGCATCTTCCCTGATGACTGGAAGCGGGCGGAGGTCAAACCCCTCCTCAAGAAGCCCACGACCGACCCAACAGACCTGAAAAACTACCGGCCCATCTCTCTCCTCCCCTTCACAGCCAAAGTCACTGAGAGGCTCGTAAATACCCAGCTGACCGCCTTCATTGAAGAGAACTCCATCCTAGATGTCTCCCAGTCCGGATTCCGCAGCAACCACAGCACTGAGACGGTCCTCCTCGCTGCCACCAATGACATCCGCATGCTACTAGACCAGGGACACACCGCAGCCCTCATCCTACTAGACCTCTCCGCAGCCTTCGACACCGTCTCACATCGCACTCTCGCAGCCAGACTCCACGACGCTGGGATACGAGGAACCGCCCTCTCCTGGATCCAATCCTTTCTCTCCGGCAGAACCCAGAGGATCAGACTGCCTCCATTCGTCTCCGAACCCACACAGATCAACTGCGGAGTACCCCAAGGCTCATCGCTCAGCCCCACGCTCTTCAACATCTACATGGCCCCCCTCGCCGCCATCGTCAGACAACAAGGGCTAAGCATAGTATCATACGCCGATGACACCCAGCTCATCCTCTCCCTCACAAAGAACCCCGAAGACACCAGACACTGCTTCCAGGAAGGAATTAGGGACGTAGCCGCCTGGATGAAAAGCAGCTGCCTGAAGCTCAACTTGGAGAAGACTGAGGTCCTCATCCTCGGACCCTCCACCTCCGCCTGGGACAACACCTGGTGGCCCTCCACCCTCGGGAGTCCACCCACCCTGACAGACCACGCACGGAACCTCGGCATCATCCTCGACTCCTCCCTCACCATGACCCACTAGATCAACTCCATCGCCTCCACCAGCTTCAACTGCCTTCGGATCCTTCGCAAGACCTTCAAATGGATACCCCCAGAATGCAGAAAAACCATCACCCACGGTCTCATAACCAGCAGACTGGACTACGGCAACGACCTCTAGGCCGGAATCAACAAAACCCTTCTCCACAAGCTCCAAACCATCCAGAACGCTGCAGCCAGACTCGTCCTCAGAACCCCACGGCACGAACACATGACCCAACACCTACGTGACCTCCACTGGCTCCCCGTCGAGAAGAGAGTAACCTTCAAACTGCTCACCCACACCTACAAGTCACTCCACAACATCGGACCCAAATACCTCAACGAGAGAGTCTCCTTCCACGTACCCAAGAGGAACCTTCGTTCTGCAGACCTCGCCCTCGCAGAAACCCCCCGCATCCGCAGAACCAGAGCAGGTGGAAGAGCTTTCTCCTACGTCACAGCCAAAGCCTGGAAAGAGCTCCCTGTCAACATCAGACGCTCCCCCAACCTCCACACCTTCAGGAATAACCTTACGACCTGGCTCTTCGACTGATCCAGAGCTGTACCCCCTCACCCCAGCGCCTTGAGATCCTCACGGGTGAGTAGCGTGCTTTATAAATCCCTGATTGATTGATTGATTGATTGTCAGGCGACATTACCCCTTTCGCTGCTAGGCCTTTTCCCCCCACCTTTGTTTGGCTATTTGGGGTAGTTTGCACTTAGGCCCCTGTAACTTTTTGTCCACATAAGGTATCCACATTAAATTTGCGCCCTTTTTTTCCAACACCTTGAGGATTCTAAAGGTACCAAGGGTTTGTGGATTCCCCTGGAGGGAAACCCAAAAATTAGCCAAAATACAGCTAAATTTAGTTTATTTTTTAAAAATGGGAATAAATTGCTGCAGAAGAAAGCATCTGTTTTTTTCCCCTGCAAATGGCATCAACAAAGGGTTTGTGGTGCTTAAATCACCATCTTCTCATCTTTCAGGGACAGGCAGACTTTTGTCAGAAAACCAACATTTCTACACAGTTTTGGCATTTTACTGGGAAATTGCCTATTTTTAAAACTTTTGTGCTTTCAACCTCCGTCCAGTTAGTGGTAGAAATGGGTGTGAAACCAATAATGGATCCTGGAAAGTTATACATGTCTGAAAACTGGACACAATTCTAAATTCAGCAAGTGGTCATTTGTGTAGATCCTTCAAGGTTTTGTCATAGAAACTAACAGTTGAAAATAGAAAATATTGAAATTGAGTTGAAAAAAAAAGCCATTTGTACCAATGTTTTCCCTGTAACTTCTTCTAAGTATGACAGATTTTTCAAAGCAATTTACCATTACATTTGCTGGACCCTTCAGGTTGTGGGGATATATAGGACTTGTAGGTTCACCAAGAATCCAAGGAACCCAGAGCCAATAACTGAGCTGTGTCTTGCAATGGCTTTTCACTGTGTACCAGGTATATAGCAATTAATTTGGTCAAATAGAAAGAGTGAAAAATAGGTACCAAGGAAACCGATATATTTCCGAAATGGGAACAAAATATAGAGTTTATAAGCAGTGATTTCTTGCGCATCGCCAAAATTGTGGGTACCCGTACAAGCATCTGAATTAGAGGTCCTTTTTCAAAATGACTAATTTTTTTTACAAATGTTCTTACATTTGGAAGGAAGACATGCAAATAAAGCCAATTAGTAATAACACTTGTTCTACTATTCTGTATTCACCCAAGTTTCCCGATATAAATGCTACCTCACTTGTGTGGGTAGGCCTAGTGTCAGGGACAGAAACTGGCCCAAAATGCAACGTGGACACATCATATTCTTTCAGTAAAAACAACCCTTTTTTTGCGATGTGCCTAGCTGTGGATTTTGAATCCTAGTTCATCCGGCACTTGGGGAAGCCTAGCAGACCTATACATTTCTGAAAAAAAGCCAGGATGGGGTGACTTGTGTGGCTCTCACTAGGTTCTGTTACCCAGAATCCCTTGCAAATCTCAAAATTTGTCAAAAAAAGACATTTTTCTCACATTTCTGTGATGGAAAGTTCTGGAATCTGCATGGATCCACAAACTCCCACCCACCCATAATTCCCCAAAGTCTCCCGATAAAAATGGTACCTCACAAGTGTGGGTTGGCCAAGTCCCCGCGACAGGAAACGGCCCAAAATGCAACATGGACACACCACATTTTTACAGTGAAAACTGACCCTTTTTATGAAAAGTGCCTAGCTGTGGATTTTGAACCCTAGCTCAGCCGGCACCTAGGGAGACCTAGCAAACCTAAAATAAATTGAAAACTAGACAACATGGGGAATCCAGGATGGGCTGACATGTGTGGCTCTCAGCAGGTTCTGTTACCCAGAATCCCTTGCAAACCTCAAACTTTGTAAAAAAAAACACATTTTCCTCACAGTTCTGTGATGGAAAGTTTGGGATTCTGTGTGGATCCACAAACTTCCAGCCACCCCGCATTCCCCAAAGTCTCTTGATAAAAATGGTATCTCACTTGTGTGGGTAGGCTTAGTGCCCAGGACAGGAAATGGGTCAAAACGCAACGTGGACACACCTCATTTTTACAGTGAAAACAGACCATTTTTGTGCAAAGTGCCTAGCTGTGGATTTTGAACCCTAATATCAGCCGGCAAGTAGGGAAACCTAGCAAAACTATACATTTTTTAATCCAGGATGGGCAGACTTGTGTGGCTCTCGCCAGGTTCTGTTACCCAGAATCCCTTGCAAACCTCAAACTTTGTAAAAAAAAACACATTTAACTCACATTTCTGTGATGGAAAGTTCTGGAATCTGCGTGGATCCACAGTCTTCCACCCACCCCGCATTCCCTAAAGTCTCTTGATAAAAATGGTACCTCACAAGTGTGGGTAGGCCTAGTGCCCACAACAAGAAACGGCCCAAAATGCAATGTGGACACACCGCATTTTTACATTGAAAACAGACCCTTTTTTTGCAAAGTGCCTAGCTGTGGATATTGAACCCTAGCTCAGCCAGCAGATAGGGAAACCTAGCAAACCTATACATTTTTTAAAACTAGACACCCAGGGGAATCCAGGATGCGTTGACTTGTGCGGTTCTCATCAGGTTCAGTTACCCAGAATCCCTTGCGAATCTCAAACTTTGTAAAAAAAACACATTTTCCTCATATTTCTGTGATGGCAAGTTCTGAAACCTGCATGGAACCACAACTTTTCACCCACCCCACATTCCTCAATGTCCCCCGATAAAAATGGTACCTCACTTGTGTGGGTAGGCCTAGTGCCCACGACAGGAAATGGCCCAAAACGCAACGTGGACACACCACATTTTTACAGTAAAAACTGACACTTTTTTTGCAACATGCCTGGCTGTGGATTTTGAACCCCAGCTCAGCCGGCACCTAGGGAAATGTAGAAAACCTATACATTTTTTAAAACTAGACACCCAGAGGAATCCAGGATGGGATGACTTGTGTGGCTCTCACCAGGTTCTGTTACCCAGAGTCCCTTGCATACCTCAAACTTTCTGAAAAAAACAAATTTTCCTCACATTTCTGTGATGTAAAGTTCTGGAATCTGTGTGGATCCTCAAACTTCCACTCACCCCGCATTCCCCAAAGTCTCCCAATAAAAATGGTACCTCACTTGTGTGGGTGGGCCAAGTACCCGTGACAGGCAAGGGCCCAAAATGTATTGTAGAGACATCAAAATTATCTATCACAAAATGACCTGGTTTTGCAAGGGTGGTCACCTGGGTTTTTGGCCCCGGGCTCGGCGGCCATCTAAGAAAACCTACCAAACCCACACATTTGTGAAAACTAGACACCTGGGGGCATCCAGGGAGGTATGGCTTGCGTGGACCACTCAACGTTTTCCTACCCAGAATCCCCTGCAAACCTCAAATTTAACTGGAAAAAATCAAATGTTTTTCAAATTTCTGAGTGGGAAAGTTGTGGGATCACCCACACCATTAGCCAAGTTCAGGTCCACGCACACCGTCAGCAAAATGCCAGCCAAAGGGCAGTACATGCAGACCATGAGCCAAACTCCAGTTTACACACACACAAACTCCCCCTGGTTTCTAGTGGTTTTCTGCCCCGACTTGGGTGCAGATGAGACTAAAAATATCACTGAAACAGCCAAAATGTGTGCTTAAAAAAAAAGGAGCGACCCTTGCCTATGGGGCTTCTCACTGGCAGGCCCATAAACATATCCATGGTGCCTAGTTGGCTTTCTGCCCCCCGGGGGGGCAGATAACGGGCTATTGCCCCAATCTGCCTTCTGGGGTGCTGAAAGACTTTTTGGGGGTGGGGCATTAGCATGTCCATTCTCGGCAGCCCCCACCCCTATGTATAAAACAAAATCCCTGGTGCCTAGTGGGCTTTCTGCCCCCTGGGGCGGCAGAATAGGGACTAATGCCCCCATCTGCCTCCTGGGGGAGGCAAAAAGACTATGGCTACTTTTTATGGGGATGTGGGGGCATTGGCATGCCCATTCTGGGCAGCCCCCACCCCTACGTATAATAAAAAACACAATCCCTGGTGCCTAGTGGGCTTTCTGCTCCCCGGGGGGGCAGATAAGGCGCTATTGACTCCAACCCTAAATACAATAAAAAAATAGTTCCTGACATCTAGTGGGCAGAAAGACTAAATATCCCCAAAAACAAATGGGGGGAACAAAGGCCCTTGCCCAAGGGGCCTCTCCCACCTCCCTGGGGTCCAGCGGGTGGATCCCTGCTTGGGGATCGCCCTACTGAGGCTATCCCCAAGCAGGGATCCACTGGTTAGGGGTACCACTGGAAAGGAGAGATTCTCCCCTTTCCAATGATACCTCTCTTGTCTTTCTACGTGCTCGGGGGCTGAGATAGCCCCCTGAGCACATAGAAAGTGAAACTGAAATGAGCCTATCGGCTCATTTCAGTTTTGTTTTGAGAATAAGGAGGACAGCGCGACGTGCAAACTGATTGTCATTTCCCTGAAACATGCCAAACAGCCTCGGGAGCTAGGGAAGCCTTTCCTCAGCTCCTGAGGCTGTTTAGGGCTTAAAGAAATCCCTCTGGTGCCCGCACCAGAGGGATTTTCTGTGTCATGTGCGCAAACGGCTGGAAGCAGTCCGACGCACATGAGCACAGGTGCATCGGACGGCTCCCAGCCGTCCAACGCACTGAAGGGGTTAAGAAGACACAAATTGTAGAGAGAAAGTTGGGCAGTCCTAAAGAAATCCAGTGTGTGAATCGTTAGAACAATGCTCCTTTAGCAAGAGCACATAAGCAAAGTTCAAGAGGACAGTTTGCCAGGCAGCGGGTTAGGATTGTTACAGATATTGTAGCAAAATATCTTGTACAGTACATGAGGAAAGAAAACACTGTTTCACACTATTTTGTTATATTGAGGAATTCTCTCACAAACAATAGATCCAGCAAGTCAAGAACCTTCACATTTCAGTCAGGCCCACGTTAAATCAAGCTGATTTAACAAACGAATATGTAGAATTATTTAGCATACATTTATAAGAAACATAAAGATGTCATGATTCTTGTATGACTTTGGTGCACTTGAAATCATTTAGTATGGTTACAAATAATACGTGCCAGTATGATAGACTTGTATTTTTCTTTATGTACTAATGTGTAATGTATTTAAAATGATAATGAATTTATATAATTCTTTGTGCACTTCATTAGTTCATGTATGAAATACAATCTATGAAAGTTTCATGAAAGCATCGTTAATTAGGAATGCGTGACACCTACTTTTCTGTTGTCATTTCGGTGCACACGTTTACACATAAGGATATATTTATTTCAAATTCTTCATCATATTCAGGTTAAATTTTGATGACTAACTAGTTTGACCAGTTACGCACACATATGAATGATATTAAAATATGATTAGTGATAAACTCCATAACGTGAGAGTTCACCATTTACACATTTTCTAGCACACCTTAATAGAATATAGTTAGTTTCTTTAATAAATCACAATCTATATTATTTATACAAATGATGTAGTCTAAACTACACTTTTTCTGCATGCTTTTACAATGGAGTAACTAAAATTCTTTTGTTTTTGGCATCTTTTCTATAACTTGTAGTTGGTGCATGTTTATTAATTTTCTCTCAGAAAGTGTCATTATTGGTTTTCCCAGGATTCTAAAATCTAAAATTAAAATGTAATTTCCTCTCCAACACTCTCTTGTTGTCACAGTAGAAGTTCGAGAGAGGAGGCATACTTAAAGTGAGTGGTGGAAACTTAAATAGACTTACAGGGCAAAATTTACCTATTGCCATCTGTGTGGGGCATTCTACCGCCAAGGAAGCACACCTCTGAGGCCTACAACACAGGGACCACCCTGTTAGCTTCATTCCCATGCGAAAAGTGGCTGCTACATGATACACAGTGGACTTCTCAAGGACCTGCCAATCAGCCAGCACCACCATCCACAAGAGCTAAGAGTCCTATTCCACAAAGTAAGGTCATACAAAATCATCACTGGACAGTCCTCCAGCTAATACCGGGGTGAGGGCAATCCTCATTCTCTCACAAGGACATAGATTTATTAGACTTCTTTTCCCTGCTCCTTGAAATTCCATTCACTTGCTAATGTTGAGTTTGTCCAAAAGAGCGGATAGAATTTAGATGTGTGGTGTCATTTGGAGAATGTACTGAAGTTAGGGTGAGGTGGGATGGGGAACGGGAGATGGGCAGTGCTGCAATCAGGTCGTGGTTGGCGGTTTTGGGCATTTTGTGTGTTCATTGGTGGTAGGATAGAGGTATGAATTATAAATATTGTTACATTACTTACACAATCTGTTCTTTTCTTGATTCAAAGTGATTATTTCATGAACTGAGCAGCCATGTATAGCCAGGCTATTTTCTACCTTTTACCAAGTATTCACAAATCAGAAGAGAAGATAGAAGAAATCCAGCATTGAAATTATGTCTCAATCAGTGCAACCATGATACCCTTTTGCAATCACACAGACTAATTTAAAGCCTAAAGTTATTTTCTTTTGCTCCACAATCAAAATGCTCTTTCATAATCTAAAATCTGTGAATGGAATGGTAGATGCTTTCGATAGATAATAAGGATTTATCCTGATTCATGATGTTCAGCATTGTAATGCACTATCTCAGCCTACATGGAAAGAAAAGCTATACTTCACCGACCTGCTTTAGTTTGTCTAATTTAGTTTCCACCTTGCTGTAGAAAATGGAAAAATATCACCTTTTTCTAAGTTTGGGAAATGGTGTCTCATACTATTACTATACATTGCGCACCCGGTCATTGGTTATACCATGGTCATAGCAAATGTCCGTGTAATCATTGATTCTTACTGATTTTGCATTCTTCTGAGCATTCTGTTTTTATATTGTTCAGTGCATCATGCATACTGGGGAACTGGGATGACTAACACTTACATTTACATTTAGGGCGAGATGTACTATCATTTCATTTTGCGAGCCTCTAATTGCGATTTTTTGTGACTCGCAACGAGAGACTCGCAAAATGAAATGTACTAATGTGTCTCAGACACAATAGCGATTACCAAATTGGTCATAAGGGACATGCCTCATCAATATTTATGAGACAGGTCGCAATTGTGTCCTATTGGGAATGGGCAATAACACAGGGATGGTGGCCTGCTGAGGACAGCAGACCACCATGTCTGTGTTTGCTTTTTAATAAAGCAACCTTTTTTTTTTAATGCAGCCAGTTTTCCTTAAAGGAAAATGGGATGCATTTCAAAAAGAAAAATGAAACATTTCTGTTTCATTTTTTAAGTGAAGGCAGTAGTCCATGGGACCACTGCCTGCTCTTAAAACACATTTCCGCTACCATTCACAAAGGGGAAGGGGTCCCTTGGAGACCCCTTCCTGTTTGTGACTGACTTACCACCTACTTGTAGGTGCCAAACTGCGATTGTTTTACAACCACATTCCGGTCGCAAAACAATTGTACATCCCCCTACAACTCGCTCTTAAGAAGGGACGCCCTTGGCACGCCCCTTCCTAATAGAGACTCGCAAACCCTATTTTGTGAGTCTGTAATAGATTACTGACTTGCAAAATAGGGTTTGTACATAGAAAAATGCATTTTACTGGTCGCAAATGGCCGGTAAAATGCATTGTACATCTGGCCATTAGTTTCTTTGCTCATGATATGCTTTCATTGACTATCTGGCTCTGAGAGCCTAACTCTCAAATATATGTGTTTGTGCAGTTAAAAGCTATATATACTTATGGCATGATTTAGAATTGCAAATGTATATTTTCATTCACTAAACATGAATATTTACTGAAACATCCACGTACACACAAAAAATACACACGTATTTTGTAATATTACATTGCAATAAATGTAGTCCAATTGGCAGGGAGTAGGCATTCCAGGCAAGGGATACCCTAGAAAGATGGTCTATACTTTCAACCTTAGCAGCTTGAACTTATTCACAATCCTTTTGCAGCCCACTCCCAGGCAGAAAGAGTCACTGCTGTGAAGGACCGGAATACATCTCTTTGTAAAGTGGAAATAGACAGGAAGATCACAAAACTTGTAGGGTTCAAGGAAGGTGTTTATCTAAACAACAGAAAGTTTCTTCCTCTAGTGATGAAAATTAGAAAAAACATTGTGAAAAAATGCACTTTTTTGCCTGGTCACTCACATGTTTTGCTGAATTTTATTGATGCTTTTAGACTCTGCACACTGGAGCACCACTGTCCAGTACACAGTGTATACGCTCTGACCCATAAATCATGTAGAAATTGGCTAATCCCTGATTGGTATTTTTAAATTGACTATAAGGCCATAGTATATGGTGTTGAAACTTCACCCATGAAATGGAAAGCTTAATGTCACATGTGGACTGCAGTGCTTATAGTGCTATCCACTAGTATGCCAAGGAAAACATGACTCACGGCCTGCCATTGTAGCCTGACTGCTGAATTGTAAAACCTACAATGTGACCTGCTAAAATGCCCTTTGACAGGTAAAATTCTCCTTTTTAAACATCTGCAAGTCATGCTTATGTAGGCCTTGCAGCCCACAGCGTAGAGTGCATAGCACTTAAAAGTGGAACATGTAGAAAATTAATGTTAACATGCCCCTATAGTGACAAGGCCCTAAAAGCTATTTTCACAGTGGCAGGCCTATCTGTCTTTCATAGAAAACCACAGTACAGACTAAAATGTCTTTGGAATAGGGCAAACTAGAAAAACAATTAAATAATTTGTAATAGTTATTAAAAATCCAATTCAATGGTGAAGTCAGATTTGTAATACATATTAAGGAAAAGTAACATTTAGAAAGTTACCCCTTACATACCTGAACTCTCAGAAGTCTGATTAGCATAAGCCTCTGCCAGCTCTCACCCTGTGTTGCAGCCCAGTAACAGGGTTGAAAAAGGTGTGAAATGCCTCCCAGTAAAAAACAATAGGCTGACCTAAATGGGCAGAGATGACTCCTCTGAAATCCACAGAATATGCATGGTGGGGGCCGTGGGCATCCCTAACAACACAGTGCCAAATTCTGCATGACAGGTCTTTTGAGCCACATGTAGCATTTGAGGCACGCTTGAAAGTGAGATAATAGGATACCAAAACAATTCTTATGTATCCCCTGTCTGGTTGCTGAAGGACCTCGCTTTGCGCTACAAGACGTCTGCCTTTGAGTTTGTTGTGGGTACAGTGCCTGCTTCAAACTGGATTTTAGTCTTAGACATGGGAGGACACAGGTGATTACCCTATGACACTCACCATAAACACCCCAGCCCTCAGACCTTTTTCTTAATGTGGCCGAAAACTTTACCCATCTTGAAAATGACCTGGCAAATGGCATTTTGGGCCTGTTTGCAGTAAGGCAAGCTGGAACAACAGAAAAAGTCAGTAGGATTTCCCAAGGAACTTTTACCCCCTTGGTAATGGAGCAGCCCAGAGTCATCAGAACACTGCTGAACTTGTGAAAATCTACAAGGGGGATTGAATGTTCTGTATTTGACATCTATGACCTGTGACAAGGACCTGACGAGGTGGACCCTCTTCCACATGAAATCCAAGGACAGAAAGATCTCCAAGTATCAAAAGGCTAAAACCTTGAGAGGCCATAGGAACATAACAAAGCTGATGAGGGCATTCCTGTGAAAAATCCCAGCTGACCATTGGCAACAGGACTTGGATTGGACTTTTCTGTTGCCCACTGCCTGACACCCTGAGAGAATGTAAGTGCTCCCCTTGAGGTCCAGGGTGCCTTGGAGGTGTACTACGGTGGTTATTTAGGCACCAAAAAGAAGTTTGGGAACTTTTTCAAAACTTTTGCTCAAGTGCTCCGGAGCTTCATAGGGACCAAGATTTGCCCTGGTGAAAATCCAATAAAGTTGGAAATTTACTCCAAACATAGAAGGAACTGCATGGCCATAAATATCATTTTTTCATGAATTAGGCCTTTGTGTGGCTTTACCCAAGTTTGCACCTGTATGCCTTACTGAGATCTGGAATGCATCTCACAACCAGAAGACAGCCCATTAGACAAGTTGATTATGTGAGAAGGGCTAATTAGGGAAAGGGATGCGATGAAGTTAATGCACCACATCTCCAACAATGCACACCTGCTTCAGACAATTAAAAAAATCAAATGTAAGAATCATATTATAGCTTTACTTTTGAAATGCAACTGAATCTTCATCTAATAACTAATGTAAGACACAATACACATATGTGTACAATAGTAGCAGCACTGCATACTCTTAACCGCAGCCTGTAGTACCTCTAAGTTACTCCAGTCAAATGAAACTATTGCTTTTTTTTTTAAATCTATGGTGGCGTTGTGTGCAGCTCTACTCTTGCAAACTTGGAGGCACTGTTTCACTATATATTGTTCTTCTGTTACACTGGGGTTCAAAAATCAATACAGATATAGTCAGAAAGAAAATGAACATAACATGTACAACTTGCTAAACAATAACAAGAACTGTTACATGAAAAAGTATGTGTTTAAATAAACCTTTTTATCAATTTTCCCAACAGCAAGTGATGCCTGAGTTCCTTCCTTGGGTATCAAAGTAGAACCGCTTCAAAGAAAGGATTAAGGGCCCGATTCTGATATTGCTAGGAAAGCTCTCCATGCAACTCGTGCTCCAGGAGTCTGAACGAGCGAGTACGATGAAGCCGTATGCTTACGGACTCGGTTTGCTCAGCCTCCTATTGAACTCTAGGGGAGCGTACACAGGCTCCCATAGCAAAAAGGGGTGGGGGGGAAAGCGTACACCCTGTGGCGGGCACCCCAAGGTGCCCGCTACACTGTGCATGCCTGGATTGGGGGGACCCAAGGGCACACCCTGTGACAGATTCAGAGGGGCCCGGGTGAAGGGGGCCTGCTACGGCCCCCCGAAGTACGCTTCCAACAGCAGTTTCGTCTCGCTGAGACCGAGGTGAAGCGGCTGTCCGAATCATGCATCGTACTCGCTCGGTCAGACTTCGGCTCCCTTGCGCAGCACGATTCGGCTACGAACGAGTCGTACAGACAGGTTCAGGACCCGGACACGATTCGGTCGGCGCATACGCGATCTTCGCATTGTACTTGGTCGTTCGGACCTGTGTATGTTTCAGTCGTAAACAAGGGCTACGAATCGGATCCGGGAAGGCCAAATCCGATTCGGAGGCCTTCCGAAATCCATCGGAATCAGGCCCTAAGTGTGAAATAACCATACACCCACTAGAAAGACATAACAAACAGACTATGTTTCAGTAAAAGATTAGTTGAAACTGGAGAGAAGTAAGATAAAAACATGTATTGAAATAAACTGATCAAAGCTGGATCATATTTCAAAAGAAAGCTTCTGCTTGAGGGGCCAAGGAGAAGTGCTTATGTTTTAAAATATATTCAGCATTTTGTGTCATTTTGAAACTGTTAGCTTATGTTGTGATGATGGACTCATATCTTTAAAAGGGTTCTTTTGTTTGAGGAATTCAGCAATCCATGTTGTCTGCAAAATGACTGCTCACTACCAATTTTAAAATCCAAAAGCTGCAGTAGTGCAGATTCTAGACAATACTGTCAAATTGTTTGCAATCCAAACACTTATGGGTATTTATTTCTTTTATAATTTATATACCTTTATGTTTTGTTATAACTATAGTAATCCTAAAGTCTACAGCTGAACTTTGCGATGGAAAACACTGTTTGATGAGGAACATACCCTTCTTTATTATCTAAGCATGCATCCACTCCTTCATCAAAGAGATCCTTCTCTGGGAGCTCTCCTTTATTTTCAATATTTGCCATGGTGTTGCCTAAATTTGTGGTGGTAATTGGCTGTTCATTTTCAATCGTGGTCAGTGTCTCAACAATTTCAGTTGACAAATTTGTTTTTCTGTCACCTATGATAGCCAAAACTGCACCAGAGATGCACTTTAAAAATACACTGGCATCAAGACATGAGAGATAGTTAGTTGCTAGCCTGCAACATCCTGGCTATTCATCCATTTTGTGCTGCAAAGTTACCAATGGCTATTAAGGGCCGATTACGAGTTTAGTAGTGTGGTAGCAGGCTGCCACGCCAGCACCCCGCTTCCACATCGCCAAACTCAACAGCCGGCCGCCTGCCAGATTACGAGTTTCCTCGTGGCCTGGAGGGCAGTCCTTTGGTGGTCCCATGGCAGTGCCTATTAGAAAGGCTCCGCAATGGGAGCGCCAAAGCCCGTTCCTACACGGCATGGACTATGAAGTACATGCCGTGCAGGAAAGGGGGTGCATGCACACAGGGGGGCACCATGTGCCTTCTGCATGTATCCCCAGGCCCTAAGGCAAGAGGGGGGCTTCGTAGGGCCCCCTTAGTTTCCTCACCACCAGCATTTTCATGACTTGGGCACCGAATTGAGACTGCTGGAGGTGAGGAAATGAGGAAACTCATAATATGCTTGGCGGTGCCATATTGCGGCCTCTGAAGAGAATGCACATTCCCAGCCCCTGTCATTCCAGAGCCAGACAGTCAATCCACAACCCAGCAGAGGCACACAGGATGGCTAAGCAAGAAAATGCCTACTTTTAAAAGTGGTATTTTCAAACACAGAATACAAAAATCATCTTTACTAAAAGATGCATTTCTACATTCTGAGTTCAGGCATACTAAACTCCATTTCTCTAACTTGTCCCAATGGGAAGATATACTCGTAAAATGCTACAGAGTATTCCCCATTCTATCCTATTGGACAGATAGCCTATCAACAGTGAAAAATGAAATATACTGTATTTCAAAATCAGGACATGTTGCACACACCAGTACATGTCCTACCTTTCAAATACACTGCACCCTGCCCATAGGGGTATCTTAGGCCTTCCTTTGGGGTGACTCACATATACTAAAAGGGAAGGTTAGAGCTTGGCAAGTGGGTGCACTTGCTGAGTCGACATGGCAGTAAACACTGTGCGCAGACACTGCAGTGGCAGGTCTGAGAACCCATTGAAAGGCTGCTTGTGTGGGTGGCACAATCAGTGCTGCAGGCCCACTAGCAGCATTTGATTTATAGACCTTGGCACTCTCAGTTCACTTTACTAGAGACGTACCAGTAAATCAAATATGCCAATCATGGAAACACCAATCCATAATCCAATTTAAAATAGGAGCACTTGCACTTTAACACTGGACAGCAGTGAGAAAGTCTAACATCGGCCTTGTGTTTCTATGGATTTTTTCAGTCAACATGTTAAGCAGCACATTCAAAGAGGCCATTCTGCAGCCTTAACACCCAGCTAAGTGCAGCTGACAGCAGCATTCACCTGAGCGTGATGGATGCAGGGAGAGGGAGAGCTACCCTGCCCTCATGGGATGACGGACCTCAGTCATCATCAGCCAGAGAGCTACAAAACACTACCCACCAGGGCACAAGTCCTAAAAAAAGAAGTGGGGGGACGCTGACGTCACGACAGGAAGTGACGTCACGAAAGGTGGCTTGCACCATCAGACTCATTGCCTTCCTTTGGGGTGACTCACATATACTAAAAGGGAAGGTTAGAGCTTGGCAAGTGGGTGCACTTGCTGAGTCGACATGGCAGTAAACACTGTGCGCAGACACTGCAGTGGCAGGTCTGAGAACCCATTGAAAGGCTGCTTGTGTGGGTGGCACAATCAGTGCTGCAGGCCCACTAGCAGCATTTGATTTATAGACCTTGGCACTCTCAGTTCACTTTACTAGAGACGTACCAGTAAATCAAATATGCCAATCATGGAAACACCAATCCATAATCCAATTTAAAATAGGAGCACTTGCACTTTAACACTGGACAGCAGTGAGAAAGTCTAACATCGGCCTTGTGTTTCTATGGATTTTTCAGTCAACATGTTAAGCAGCACATTCAAAGAGGCCATTCTGCAGCCTTAACACCCAGTTAAGTGCAGCTGACAGCAGCATTCACCTGAGCGTGATGGATGCAGGGAGAGGGAGAGCTACCCTGCCCTCATGGGATGACGGACCTCAGTCATCATCAGCCAGAGAGCTACAAAACACTACCCACCAGGGCACAAGTCCTAAAAAAAGAAGTGGGGGGACGCTGACGTCACAACAGGAAGTGACGTCACGAAAGGTGGCTTGCACCATCAGACTCATTGCCTCCCCTCGCTCACCCCTTAGATGCGATTGCATCAGAGAAGCCAGCGCGTGAGCAGCAGCTCCGATCTCGCCCCAGAGAGGCCAAAGAGTGAATGTGTGGCTCCATTTGCTCCAGTTATCGAGCTCCCGGTAAAATAAGTGGGGGGACGCCGTCCACCCGCGTGGTACCCCGACTCGAGCCCTGCTACCCACAGTCCAGGAGAGATCACTCCACAAACGGGCGTCAACGATGCTTCCACATGATGACGATTAAAGTCACAACAAAAACACAGTGCATATTTCTGATCATGAACTCTGCCTCCATAAACCGAATCCGCAATTGTGTGATGTGCGATTAACATACGTCTAACTGCAGAACAGCCTGTAAATTAACCTTCAAACAGCCGCAGACACTCAGCTTGGATGTCCAGTCCTAACAGCACCCCATTTTCAAAGATGGGTACACTATTCGCTTCCAAAATAACAGTCAGCCCCCTCTCCCGGGTGAATTTATAACCGAAGCGTGGACCCGCTGTTCTTTGCCATCTGTATAGCACACGCTTGTTTGTGGATAAGCAGTGCGCTGCCCGCTGCCTGGTACACTGCGGTGTGCACGTTCTTGCAGATCCTGGCTCCACTGAGGCGCCAGCCTTCGTGGCTACACTCAGACACCCTGAAGGTTAGCAAGTGGAAAGCAGCCCAGCTTTGTCTCAATGGAAAGGAATGATTGCAGGAACACTGGTGTGAGAACGTAGATTAAGTTCAGAATGCATGAAATAAGCAAGTTTAAAACAAAATGAGGAAATGTTTTCAATGAAAGAATTAACTAAAGAAATTTGTAAATGCAAAGAAAGGGGTACACGATGACGGAACTGCTGAATGGGTGAACACCTTCAGGAAGACATTAAGTGGCAAGGACGGAAGGGCTTAATACATCAATAAATGCATTGATGATGGAAGCATACACGAACCAAGGCATGAAGACTGGTGAATGTAAAAAGGGTGAGTGTCTCGGCGAAAGCACACTCGTACACACGAGGGAAGAAATGCTCTAAATCAATGAGTACATCCAAGAATGGAATCAATGAGAAATGAATAAATGTAGAGATGACTGCAGGGAAGGCCTAGGCTGCATGAAACAATAAAAGGCAGCATGAAGTAAGAAGTTAACTCATGTAGGGAATGCGGCTGTCCGCGGCCCCCGCAGGGGGCCACCTCAGCAGGGCGGCCCTTTAGTGCCATCTTGGCACCACCCACACGCTCTAGTCTTTGGAGGGGTCTGTGAGCCCTCTAGCTAGGTCGCCTCCGTGACGTCCTTCCTGTGCGCCGGGGGGGGAGGGCATATATGCCTCCACTGCCCCTCCTGGCGGTCTCTGTTTGCCAGCCATGCCGTCTTGCTGGTCCGAATCCTCGGGTCGTGTGGTCGGCGTTGTGATCTCTCTGTTGCCTCGCTGGACACGCTGTGTCTGCAGCACGTCTCGGGTGTCAGCCCGGGACCAGGTGGTGGCCGTCGTGCGGGTGAGTTCCGGGAGCAGGGAGGACCTTTTTGGGGCCTTTTCGTTGCCGCTGTGCACCTGGGCCAGGGGCCATTCAGGCCTGCCAGTCATGCACTGGGCTGGTCTGGCGGCGCTGGAGTGTGCATTGAGCCGCACGTTCAGGCCTTTTAGCGCCGCTCACCCATAGGGGTGCCTTAGGCGCGTGTGGCGGTGTGTCCCCCGCTCCCCCCCCTGTTTGTGGGGGCCATTGTTCGCGGGATACGCTGGCTTGTGGGGGTTAGGGCCCGGACGTTGTCTCTCAACTCACCTACAGTCCCCGGGGCCGGAGGTTGAGTCATGTTGCTTGGGGGGGGGCAACATGCGGAGGGCTTGCGATGTTGTTCCGCTCGGCCTTGGTGTCCCCTGGGGCCGTGGCACTCGCTGGGAAGATAGATAGGGGAAGGCTGCCTGCCTTTTTCCACCTCCTATTGACACGCCATCGGCTCTTTGCGCCGGACACGCTCGTGCGGTTGCGTTTTGTTTTTCGGAAGGCAGGATAGTGGGCGGGGAGCTGGCCTGTGCCCCATACACACCCCCTTCCTTGGATCGTCGCCTGCCTCGTTGCTGGGCGGGCCACCGGCACCCCAGCCGCAGCTGTAGCACAGGCTGCGTAACTGGTTAGTGGCTAGGGCGGTCGGCTTTTAGGCTGGGGACCCGGGTTCGAGTCCGGCAAGAGGCTCATACAGCCCCTGATGCTGCAATCACTTAAAATCCCTGAACGTAGGGTAACAGGGATCGGGTGCGCAAAGCCCCTGCCCGGCACCCCGCGATGTTCATGGTTTTGGTAATGATGGGAAGCGTGCGTTGTTCGTGTGGAAGACCAGCAAGGTCGGGCGTCCGTGTCGGTAGACACGGTGCTGTGGAGCGTTCCTCCGGTTTTCAGCACAGGGGAAGGTGCCGCGCGCTGTTGCGGGGTCGGGTCCATGTCCCTGTTCCTTCGTCCACTACATTGGGTAGGATGAGACTGTGTATAAATGTCTTTCGATGTAATTATTAAGCCCTGTCATTATGTTACGGGATGCAGGCTTTTGCTTTCAGACAAAGGTATGAAGGAGGGATTGTCAGCTCATCCTCCCCAACCGCTCCTGCCTGCACGAAGGAGGTGTATGGTTCGCATCGGTGGGCCTGGCAGGGTGGAGGTATGGCCATGATAGCTGGTAGCATGGGCCAGACTGCAGGAGGGCTTAAGGTCCCTCCAAGGACAGCGGTGAGTTGTGAGGCCCCTTGCCTTCGAGTTTTCGCATCGGGCCTCAGGACACAGGGCCCACAGAATTCAGTGTTGATCTGACAGTGGGTAGGGCATGCGGGGACCGGGCGGGGCTCTTCTACTGTCCATGTGTGTTTTCCCACACACTTGTCTGCTGGGCACCTCGTAGCTGTCCTTTCTTTTCATCTGCCAGCGGGTCCAGAGCTGTGTTATGTGCCCCTGTGGGCCGGTTTATGCTCCTCATTTAGCGCTGTTGCAATGTGAGGTGCTGATGGGCACAGCATGGAGGATCGGGATGGAGCCACCCCCTCCCTTGGGTGTACTTGCTGCTTGGAAAAGGTGTGACACTTCCGAGGCCGAGATTGAGTGCAAGGGGGTGGATTCACCAGGTTGCGCTTTCTGTACGGTGTGAGAGGGCGCGAGTCAGGCCGGGCGTTTTGTTGCATAGGAATGCGTGAATACATAAGGTTAGGAGTTGATTTCAAAGAATCTAGCAGCCAGGGCGAACCAAGCGTTGTGAGGTGCCACGTGGTTGGCAGGCAGGACGCTGTGCAGTCTGCAAAAATTTAGGCCTGGCGCTATGGGTATGAGTGGCATTATTGTGGTATGGGGCAGGATCCATGCTTTTCTCGTAGTCCAGGACAGGGTAACCCTCCCCAGAGGCAGGCGGAGCAGTTGCTTCCTCTGGAGTCGGGTGCAGTTGCCACAGGTTGTGCGGCTGGGGTAGGGTCACAGCTGTGCTTTGGGCTCCATGTAGAGGTAATCCGCCTCCACAGGTAGTGGATGTTATAAGGTTGCGCGTTCCTTTATTACACCTTCTCATCATGTGTCTCCTTACTGCGCGTTACCCCTCTATCTTCCAGGAAGTGCGTTATCGTTCCATCTGACCTAGTGCGCGGACACTGCTCAGGGTCCTGTACATAGAATCAAAACGCTCGCCAATAGTGACGTTCAGTGCCATTTGGAGATTGTTGTAATGCCAGGTTAGCATATTTTCTGTGCTATTCATGATTAAATGCTAATTATTTATGCTATGCTTAGTGCATGCGTTTCAGATGCCAAGTTTGCATATTTATTTTACTATGCTGAACTGCTGCCTGCATGCATTGGTAATGCCATGATAGCATATTTTGAGTGTTATCCTTGGATTTGGGTTGCGGTTGCATGGGTCGCGAGGACCCGGACAGCTGGCTGCATTGCCACGGCGCTTGTTGGCAAAAATGTGTTACTTACGGGTTTTAAAGAACATTTTTGTTGTGTTACAGGTACATGGTAGTGTGACGCCGGGCGGGGTACGTGGCAACATTAAGATGTAGGTAAAACCCAGGGTGTAAAATAGCGACCGCCACGCACGTGGTTGATAAGGGTGCCAGGGGCTGGAAACATGAGGGCCCGCTGGCCAGCGTGAGTGGGCCCGGCCGTGGGTCTGATGCGCCGGGGCCAGGTAAGCGGTAGAGGAAGGGAAATCCTTTGAAGAGTCATTTGCACTGTGGATTTCCCTTCTCTTTTGAAACTCAGGAGTAGCAACATTGTCATGGTATCAGCGGGCTTCGAGTGAAAACTTTTCAATATTATATACAAGCTATAGTTGCTGCTTATTTATCATACCCTTAATTACGTTAGTCACGCCTGTGAGGCAGGAAGGCCGTGCAATATTGGCGCATGGCTGCATTGTAGTGTACTAAGGTGACTGTTCACGACCACGGGTGACACTTTCACCAGTACAAGATGGGCACGCAGAAGAAGTAAAGCACCACGATTTCGGATCTCGCAGGACACAGAGGGCCTGTGGGCTAAACTAAGTTTGAATGAGGGACCAGGTGTAAGCTTTTATTTTGCAGGCGATTAATCTAGGTCTTGGGTTGCACGCCTTGGTGCGGTCTAAAATCAGTGCATCACAGGTTTTGTGGCAGTGGGCAAGCGTGGCATAAGGTGTGCAAGAGCCCCACACTGAAAGAGGGGAGTTGCCAGCACAAGGTTTCAGCAGGGATGAGAAAGGAGGTTGTTCGCGGGGTTTCTGCATCGCCATTCTGTTTTCAAAATGGCTGCTGCTTTCTGGTTTTGGCACCTGGCATGCGTGCAGGTGACCTGTCTGGCTGTTGCGGAAGTACAGAGGGCACGGGGGGACTCCGGGGTCTCTTCGATTCCCTGATAAACTGCTTCCAGTGGTTTCGTGTGGCTACGGCTGGGTGTTACACACGTTTTCACTGCTTCATAGGGCGGTGCAGGATTTCAGTTCATTCGTGATGTTGCTTAATGGCAATGGTCTCATTTGCGGTTCAACTTGCTTTCGAGTGAATAGAGACATTTTATTCAATGTTCACCTTACAAGTGTGCGGGGTTTAGAAAGTTGGGGGAAACACAAGGGGCTATAACGTAGTAAGGAACACGAGACATTCCCAGATCCTGTAAAGGGCAAGTAGCTGGGCGTACTGTTCGCCCCCTGTTCCCACTGGTACAGATTAGCAGAAGTTTGGGAGAGCCAGACCTCACCTAGAGGTGCCTGACTTAAGTTTGAGGGACAAGTCCAATGTGTCACATCTACTGAACGTCTAAAAATGTTCTAGTATCTCGCAAGCTTGCCCAGGCTGTAGTGCCTGCAGAGTTTGGGGCAGGTTAGCATCCCCACCTTGCATTCAGCATTCCGACAGCTCAATAGTTGATAGAACATGGGAAACACCTTCCCAAAGCTGGCACCAGAACACAAGGTTAGTCAGGGCCAACTTGCGGCGGGGCGACTCGTGCAGGCGAAGACTCACTCACTCCTTGCACAGTCACACCAGTTTGGAATTTAAGCTTTGCCTTGGGTATCCTTGGGAATATAGGAAGGCCAGACAAGCAGCCAGGGGTTACAGAGCAGGTGCACTCTGCTCTTAGCATTGTATTTCAGGCTGTATCACCTCACCTAGGAAACAAGCACTTCTTGGGGTGCTGGGTTGGACCCAGACAGGACATCAAGTAATAATTGAGCTATGCTAACTGCCGGTGAAGATCATTTTATAGGGGAGCAATTGAGCACTGCGGGTGGCCATTCCTTGCTTGAGAAAGATGATAGCTTCGGTCCCCGATAGTACCCACATACGGGTCCAGTGGCTACCAGGCCACCGCATCCCAGGTTGGGGGGTCAACTCTGTTAAATCCTAGGGTGGACTAGGAGGGTACGGGACTGGTGCTTAGGAAACCCTGACGGAGCAGGGGAGATGCTGGCAATAGGCCCAGCAATTCACCTGCTCTCCCCCACCGGTGGTATTAAAAGTATCCCCAATTTCCACCATGTGAACTACACATAGGAAGGCCTGGGATACAATTTCACCGGTCCGCTGAGCTACAGCGGGCCGTTCCGTTTAAGGGAAAACTACAGCAGAGACTGGTAAGGGGGAGGTCCCCCAACACATCCTGGCCATCCACTCTGCTGTTCACAACAACTGCGCATGTGGGAGTCCAATTACCTGTGCATAGTTCATTCAGACACGCAGTATCATTGCAATGAAACAATCGCTTTAGTTACAAGTGGCAAGCGTGAGATTCCCCCAAGGTCAACTGGTCACATTATCAGCAATAAAGCTGCCTGGGAAGTCTGGGTGCAGCTACCACAGATCTAACTGAACAGGCAACAGTCCGGCAGGAAAGGAGGGTTGTTGAATTGATTGCCCACTTAGCAATATGACTATTGCACAGGGGGATGGAGGGTGATTCAAGGGACATGGGTGGTGTTGCGGCAACGCTAGACGGTCATCTTATGCTGGGTAGGAGGTTCCGCACCACCAACCAGAAGGGTGCCAAGTGAAAAAACCCAGTAAATGGGTTTAATATATGTGTGTCTCTGGCCTTACAGCTGTGTGGAGCCTGTCTCATTTAGAGGTACCCCCAGGTGAAAATTGTGTACTTAAGGTTCGCATGACCTATGCGGTTTGTGGTATCTCCTAGCGAATCCACTGAAGGTGTACTGCAGCTAAACAGAGAACTGGGAACCTTGGTTCCGACACTTTGACAGGTTGAAAGCATCCAGGGCCGGAGATGGACAGTAGGTACTGTGCATCTGTGATCCGACGGCAGTTAAGCAAGTGGGGTGCGCTGCGTAAATTGTCACTGCACGAAAGGGTGAGGTGGCTCCAATAGTGGGCACAAGACATATAGTGTTTCAAACCAGATTTGACACCATTAAGCAGACCCTCCAGGATTTCGCGATTTCGCGACTTGCAAAAAAATCGCGAAATCGGCAGTTTTGTAAAAATGCCGCGATTTTTACAAAACTGCCCGCGAAATTTGGACGGTTGGTGGAAGGAGGCCCCTTTTAGGTCTGTGTTGACAGTACAGCTGTCTGCAATGTCAGTATGTGTGGCTTATTGGTTAGGCCTTTGCAGGCATCAGCAGATAAACGTTACAACAATGTGAATGCTGCAGCAGGTGAGATGGTACATGCTCTAGTGGCTGAGAAGTACATGCTTCGGTATCAGACATACGTCTTTCTAATGTTTCAGGAGCTGGGGGAGATCTCTTTCTAGAAGATCTCGCCCGACCTGCTGGAATGTCGTCCCCACGTGTCTATTCCTGCACGTCGCCCTCGTGGGGAACAGGGGGCGGCTTTACTGCTAGAAGTAACCCCCGCTCCCCCCCTGGGAATCTCTGGTAGATGCCGGAAAAGCGAGATTTCAGACAGCCTGAGCATCCTGTGGGGAGCAGGCGAAGGAGGTGGGGGGGGTGATGTGACAGACAGCTGACAAAACCCACAGCGAAGAGGGACCAGGGGCAACTGCGGGCATTTAAATGAAGAACAAGAGTTGAAGGAGCTGCGAATGAGATGTGAGGACGAGGATTGGAAGAGGAAGAGAGGGAGAGGGAGAGGGAGAAAGAGTGAGGGGACGCGAACAGGGGAGGGCTGCAGGATGTAGAGGCGAGGGGAAGAGAGATTGGAGGAGGGGGAAAGGTGAAGAGAGAAGAAGGGGAGAGAAGGGTGAGATGTGAAGGAAGAGTGAAGGAGCTAGAAAGGGGAAGGTTGGAAAGAAATGGAAGGTGTGAGTTGGAGAGGGTGGGAAGGAAGATAGAGATGGCAAAGGAGAGATGGGATAGAAGAATTAGGTGTGCGAAAGGAGGCCAAGGCTAAAGAGGGGAGGGAAGGGAGAGGCCTTCAGAGGGGCAGAACGAGGTTGAGATGGGGAAAAGAGGAGCGGAAGAGATGGGAGAAGAAGGGAGAAAGAGTACAAGATGTAGAGAGCGGTGGAACAGGAGAATAGAGATGCGAGGAGAATGAGTAAAAGGTTCCCCGAGCGGAAATAGAGGGGGCGGTGAGAGCTTGAGAGCTGAAGTGGGGGAGGGGGGCAAAGAGGAGGGAAGAGAAGAGGAGGAGAGGTGGGGAGATGGAATATAAACGAGAGACAAAGATAGAAGAGATGGGAAGACAAAGGAGAAGTGCGGGAAGTGAATGCGTGAGAGAGGCGGGAAGGAATAAGTGAAATGTGGGGAGGGAGGGAGCGAAAGATGCGGAGGGAATGGGAGCCAGAAGGTAAAGAGGAGAGGGAAGAGAACTAAGAGGACTCGAGAAAGAGTAAACGGTGTATAGAAGGATGAAAGAGAGAGGAAGAGGAGGGACGCCTGGGAGGAGGAATAAAAGGGGTAGAGGGAAAGCTAGAGAGGCGGAGACGTGGGGAGAAGAAGAGAAGTAACCCAAGGAGACGAGAAGAGGGAATAAGAAAGGGCAGGGATAAGAGGGGTGAGTTAAAGAGAGAGAAGGAGAGGAAGAGAGATCCAGGGGGAGAGAAGAGAAAATGGCTAGTAGTTCGGAGGTGGAGGTTGGACAAACTGAAAGCAGGAGGGAAAGGCATGAAAGGAAGAGCCGTGCACTGAAAAGAACCGAGGCAGAAAATTGGAGTGAAAAAGAGAGAAAAACAACGAAGAAGAGAACAGAGCGAGTAAGGAGGAAAGAGAATTTGAAAGAGAACGATAAGAAGCACTGGAGTGGGAATTATAGGGATGAGAAGTGATGGAAGCAAGAACAAAACTGAAAACGAGAAAAGAGAAAGGGAGGAAGGAAATAAAGAGAAGAGAAAGGGAAGGGGCAATGAAAACAGAGTAAAGGAAGAGGAGCGACAAGGATTGAGAAAAATAACAGAAAAGCAAGAAAACGAAGAGAGAGAAGGAATGAGTCAACGATTGAAATGGAAATTACAGAATTATTGAAAGAAAGAGAAGGAGAGAAAACGGAGAGAATGAACAAGGGGACTGACCGGAGAATGACATTGTGAGTGGCAAAAGGTAGGTGCCTGAGGAAGAGGTGTCCTGCCTCACGGATCTGTAGGCAGCGGTGCCTCAACAGGGGTGCATACATCGCACTAGAACATCCCAGGGATAAATACAGCTCCCTCCCACGAGGTTAGGACTGGAGCTGTGCTTCTGTAGAGCTGCAGACACTTTAAACATGCCTATTTCAAAGTGGAATACTCTGCTAAAACAGCTTCCATTGATTTCAGGCTGAAAAAGAATGATTATGAGTAAAATAAAGTGCCGCAAAAATGCCGCTAAATTTCCATATTTGTGCCGCTAAATTTCCATATTTGTGCCACTAAATTTGCTAATCCATGCCGCAATATCCTGGGGGGTCTGATTAAGGTGTTCACCAGGGTTTAGCAATCAAAGGGGTTTGTGCAACCGTTTGGTCAACGGGGTGAAGTAAGTGCACCCCAGATCCAAGGGTAGGTGACATGTACCTGCAGTTTAGCTCAAATGCCCGCCCGGTTAGCTATATTAGCCTCACTGGGTGGTGACGCTGTCAGCCAACATAGTGTGCTGCCGTCCCAAATAATGGGGGAACGAGGTGTCGAGCACAAAAGGCTACCATGTAAAAGAACATTTGGCATGTCCAGTGATCAACAAAAATCGAAATTTAACTGAGCAGGTAATTTTACACTGCTGGGGTTGCCCAAGGGTGGGCAGTGCGATCGCCCCTGCCCCCTATTCGGGAATATTCTAGGAGAGGGTAAAGTGGGACTTAGTCAATCCTCAATGTTAGGCACTATATTGCAAACAGCACGCACTGTATTAAATCAGACAGATTCTCTTAGCGGGCATGCCTAGGGGTTTCACCACAGAGGGAGCTGAGCTGGCGAAATTCCCATAAGGAACAAGGGAGGCATGGCAAGGGCAGGAGGGCACCCCGATCATTGGCACATACTTCCAGTTATGACCATGCCCAGGCGTCATGATTTAGAAAGCAGAGGGACAGTGCAAACGTTAGCACAATTCTCCTCGCCCGAATAGCCAAAGTAGGCAGGCGGGGTTGGGGGCGGTTACCAACCAGTGGGCTGCCGTCCCATAGATGGGGACACAGGTGTTCAGGCACACACGGTGCTAGAAGGACGGCAGCTAGGTGAGTTCAGCAAATAGATGGGGCAATGTGAGCCATGGTGTCTGAATTCGGCCCGCCCAAATTGGGCACGGGGCTGGGTCATGTGAGGCAGTGGAACTTTCCCGCAGGAGGGGATTAGTTCTTGGCACTGGTTCACAGGCCAGAAGGGCCTCTGGTTTCATCAGATACCAGCTGTTCCAGGCTAACGGCAAGGGCTATTGTGTTAGATGGGGTTCATCTATCACCAGTAGGAGGGATCCCTTCCTTAGATTTGCAGGAGGCATGGAAATGAGAGGTTGCAGGTGAGAAATGAGCTGTTTTGGTGAGATCAGCATCTACATGGGTCAATGTAACCCTGGTGGTCCGAGATGATCCCCCGCAGAGGTGGGACAGTGCTAAGTCAGAGGAGGCCGTTGAACATCCCTGTAAGAGTGAACAGTTCATGGCGTAAGTTCAGAGCGGAGACGAGCTGTTCCAGGCTAATGTTAAGGCTACTTTGCTAGAGATGGGGTCCATTGTCACCATGGCCATCCAGGCGTACGCCTAGGTTAGGTTGACAAACTTGGGTGCAATTGCCACAGGTGGGCATGGATACTTCCCACTGGACATGCACGAGGCCCTAGAAAGCAGGTTGCAGGTCGGAAATTAGCTGTTTTGGTGGGGGGCTCTCGTGGCGACGGGAGCCGCCTCCAGAGCTGTGGCGGAGTTACAGGGCGATCTGGAAGCAGACTGGTACAGTAAGGGTACCTCTGCAGCAGACCGGTACAGTAAGGGTACCTCTGCGCGGCACAGTAGGGGTGCCAGAGCCAAAGACCAGGAGCCTCAGGGCAGGTTCCTGGAAAACCGCGACGGCGCCCCGTTAGTCCTTCGGGCGGTTGGGGGCCTGACCAACCGGGGGTTTGCCCTGCTACGCTCCGCCCTGAAAAGGGCGTGAGTAGAACAGACCAACGTGTCACGTGATCCGGAAGAGGATCGTCAACGGTAGCACTGACGGGGTGCCCCACAGTGCTGGCTCACCAGGCGGGCGGGGGCAGCATAGGTTGGCACAGCTGCCCCGCCCTTGGATCGCCCGTAAGATAACCCACATATTGCATACTCCTGTATGGAATAAACCTGCAGCAATATTTTCCCACTAAAAAGTTGTCTTGTGTATTTATTCATTGCATGCTCAGACAGGGGGTGGGAGAGGTTGCCAATAATGGCACTATGCGGCTGTCCGCGGCCCCCACAGGGGGCCACCTCAGCAGGGCGGCCCTTTAGTGCCATCTTGGCACCACCCACACGCTCTAGTCTTTGGAGGGTCTGTGAGCCCTCTAGCTAGGTCGCCTCCGTGACGTCCTTCCTGTGCGCCGGGGGGGGAGGGCATATATGCCTCCCCTGCCCCTCCTGGCGGTCTCTGTTTGCCAGCCACGCCGTCTCCCGCCCCACCTCTTACCCGGCGTCCTGGCTGGGGGACAGGGTATCCTGAATGTTTTAATGTTTTCCTTTTGTGTTGCAGGCGGAGTTACAGGGCGATCTGGAAGCAGACTCGTACTGTAAGGGTACCTCTGCGGCAGACCGGTACAGTAAGGGTACCTCTGCGCGGCACAGTAGGGGTGCCAGAGCCAAAGACCAGGAGCCTCAGGGCAGGTTCCTGGAAAACCGCGACGGCGCCCCGTTAGTCCTTCAGGCGGTTGGGGGCCTGACCAACCGGGGGTTTGCCCTGCTACGCTCCGCCCTGAAAAGGGCGTGAGTAGAACAGACCAACGTGTCACGTGATCCGGAAGAGGATCGTCAACGGTAGCACTGACGGGGTGCCCCACAGTGCTGGCTCACCAGGCGGGCGGGGGCAGCATAGGTTGGCACAGCTGCCCCGCCCTTGGATCGCCCGTAAGATAACCCACATATTGCATACTCCTGTATGGAATAAACCTGCAGCAATATTTTCCCACTAAAAAGTTGTCTTGTGTATTTATTCATTGCATGCTCAGACAGGGGGTGGGAGAGGTTGCCAATAATGGCACTATGATAACTGCATCCCAGAAGGAAATAAGGAATGGCTGGCTGCTGGAAGGAGCACATCAAGAAAGAAGTACATGACTAGGAATGATTGACTGGATGAAGCAAAGAGTGAACTCCCCCCATGACGAGGAATGATGGACTGGATGATGCAACGAATGAACAAAGGGCTGCGTGTGTAAAGGTGTGTGTGAGGGCGGACATAGGAGTAACATGAGCAACTGCTAACATGAAAGAAGTCATCACAATAGGAAGAAAGAGGTGTCATTCACCAGCCCGTCAGAGCCCTGGATAGAGCCTACCTTCATTTCTGCTGCCAAAATCCACGTGGCCATCACCTGCTGCGTCTTCTTGGCTGTAGCTTCCAGTAATACTGAAGTGCCAATGGGGCCTGAGCATCCTCCCTTCATCGCCCCAGGTACGAGAGTCTCCGGCTCAAAACTAAGAGGTACCGTGGAAAGCCCGTAGACAGGGGCTCCTTGTGCACGCTACCAGCAGCTTCCAGAGCTAAGAAACTTGCATGGTAAAGAGATTGAACACAGAGGCTCGAGACCATTTTGATAGATGGGCCACTTTAAGTTCAGTGAGCACATTTCAACACGTTTATTCTAGGAGTAGAAGGTGTCCAAAACCACTGCACTGCATATAGCGTCGCGACAAGGTACTGCTGAAAGTTTCAACCCGCAGTAAAACAGAAGACAACCCAGCATGCTCAGTGCTGCAAGTCCTGGCCAATGCAGATGCTGCTCCCTTGCTGAGAGCAGTACCAGGATTGGATCAGGCAGGTGGACCCAGCACTCAATCTGAATGCAGGGAGCTTCAGCTGCCCACCCCCACCCCCTCACAATGCACAGATAGGCATAGGTCTCCTGTGTGCATGTCGGGCTGGCCGCAGAAAGGCAGTCGGCCAACCTGACATGCGCCCTTTGAAGTGCGAGTGTGCATCGAGGTGAGTCTAAGCCACACCCACTCATCACCAAACAACCCGGCTCCGGCGGCTCATGGCCAACAAAAAAAAAATGCACCACGCCCGTGGTTGAAAATGAAATATCCACCGTAATTATTTCATTTTAAACCAAACTCGGGGGCTAGGTGAACCAAACAAAGGGGGGCAACGCCCAAAGCTCCTACAAAGGACCTGCCACTGGGCTCAGTTGCAGAAATCCGTGGAAGTACGTCAATGCGTTTTAATAATACTACCAGCCCCAACTCCCAACGGAAACAGTCCTACTTGCCTTTAAGAATGCTACTCTGCATATGCACGATGAAACATCTGCTACTTTTGGAGTATGTTTGCATAGTGTTACACAGAAAATACCGACTTACTGTAAATTTACTTACAACAACAGCTCCGCAAAGATCTACAATAGACCTAGTACAAAATTCATTTATGGATTTAAAAATTGTTATTGGCAATATAGTTCCAAGTTGGTACTTTAGACCTAATTCACAAAGATAATCTTACACTTTTCTGTAAGTTTACGTTCTTTTGGTATTCACAAATTACAAAAAAATATTAAGTGTCTGACTACGAGGACTCCGCAGTGGGAGCGGAGCACTCCGCACATTAAAAGATGGGACATATCTATCTTTATATGTGGGGAGTTCTCCTCCCTGACTTCAAAGTCTTCACAGTCATAAACTTACTATAAACTTGTAAATTGTGAATGCCAAAAAAAAAGTAAATTTGCACAAAAGTGTACGTTTATCTTTGTGAATCAGGCCCTTAATATCTTGATATAATAGCAAAGACCTTGTCTTGCCTTTTCGAAACTCCCTGTGATTTTTAGCCAACAGATCCCAGAGCTTACAGGGTTAATCACCTGGGGATATACTTTAATTCTAAATTATTGCTGGCTGACCCCTCATGTTAGTTCAGTGATGTGTGGTTCCCTACATGCGTAACAATTCGAGAAATGTTGCCTCTGCTTTCCAATCAATTTATGTTTTGCCTAATGCAACACTTTGGCCTTGATTCTGAGTTGGCCTAAGTTGTAAATTGGCATCAATACCATGCAGTTGCACATTAAGCCCCATGGAACGGGGAATTACTGCGTAGGACCAAATTTACCAGTCATAAAACGACATGGAAATCCCAATTCTTTTGAATTTAACGATTACATTCGCCACCTGCTCTGAGCGGGTGGCAAATGGTACAAACAGCACAAAAACCTACTATCAAGCTACCTGATGCCTTGAAGAAAGGGGCTATTTCACACAGGACTACAGACAAGACTCTGTTCACGGTGCAGTACATTGAAACTGCGCCATTCAAATCTATATACCATAACTAAGGCTCACAGAAATCCGTTTTTAAGGATTTTTACAGATAAATACAGACAGAAAACAATGTGTTTCCTGTCTGCATTTATTTTTAAAAGTGGATAAATACAGAAAACTGGGCTTCTTTTAAGTGACTTCCCGTGCTGTCTTTCATGAAATATAGCCCAACACCTGAGCAGATGGACAGCATGGGAAATTAAAAAACAGGGTGAAATTTCTTTAAGTAACGGCATATGTCAACATACATTTGTGGTAAAATTATCATATTTACCAGTGGATGCACTGGTATGTAATATACTGCAGCTTAAGTTGCTAAAAACACGACAGACATCAAATTATGACTGCCCATCTATCAGTTAAATAAATATGGAAATGAACAGTTTTACAACTTTATTTATCTGAAAAACACAAAATAAATATGGATAACTACAGATAAAATGGCCCAAAAATAAATATGGATAAATACAGATGGAAATGTTAAAAAAATAAATACCATAAAACCGGGGGCCCTAACCATAACATAGCAAAGTCCACCGGAAAAGGAGAGAGAGGTTAATCCATCCATGCACCATCTACTGAAGAATCACCTATTCCAAAATAACTCTGCCTGTGAGCAATGCCAATAGGCTGACTGACCATGGTAGTGTGAGCTTTATGAACATAGTCAATCAATCAGTGTTAACCACCAAATTATGAAATATGGCAAATCAGCTTTTTTAAACTTCTCAGGCCGAAAACTGGAAGCTCCATCAGTTTAGATTCAAACTTCACTGAGCAATTGCTGATCTTCTGAAAAAGGAATGCAGGAAGAAATGATCTAGTAACCACGTCCATGTGTCAGAAAAGCCATCTTTAAAATAAATACTCAGGTAAAATTCAAATTATTTACGCTTATCAAAAAACAAAATAATTAGTTTGTTTTTAGTTTGAAAATTACAAAAGGTGTAATTACCTTACCATGCTAATGCAATTTTGTTAGGTGTAAGTGTGGTTGTTTCCATCTAGACATATGAAATAAAGCAATACAGATATGAGTATGGGTCTCAGTTCCGATATGAATGGTCAAACCTATCAAAACGTACCTGTAATAAAAAGCAGGGTTAATTCTCGAACATGAGGTATTTGGTGCAGAGCCAACAGTTATGTGTACAGCTCCCCATTTTTGTGGGGAATAAATACTCAGAACAGGAGATGTTTAAGTTCACCCGGGGGGGGGGGGTGCTTATTTATGAGAGCCCTGTGTCACTTTTGCACCACGTAAACTGGTATTGGTGCAGTCTCTCATAAAGATTTATGAAGCAGCGCATAGCCACCCTGCATTCTTTTGAGTGGCCGCATAATCATGAGTAAGGAGACGCAAATCGCTGCATCACCTTACTCTGTGCCCAGGAGGATTTCCATGTGCATCGCGGTGGGTTTTCATACGTAACACACATGGAATTTGACGCTGCCTAGATTTACAAAGTGATGTAAACTTGGGGAAGTGTCAAATCCGTACGCCTCCCAAGGTAAGACGTAACAATGTGAAATATGTTAATTTCTACTCGTTTTTCCTCTTTCCATGTGTGCTGCATGAGGAAAATGCCTTTCAGGACTTTTTTGTGCAGTAAGGTGCCCCTTCCTGCACAAAAAACAATCCTGCCTGCAACGGAGGCACCCTTGCACTTTGGTGCAAGGGTGCCTACGTTGACTCTAGGCTCTCAAAAAAACCACCAGTGTAGGCTGAAAGGACAGGAATGCACCGTATTGCTTAAATAGGGTGCATTACTGCCCTTTCACTTTGGCATATGACAATGAAGCAAGGTCCCTTGCTGCGCTGCCCTCTGCCAAAATGAGGTGCCAAGTGTTTATTTTTTGCAGATTTATATAGCACAAACTCGACTTGAAGGTATTGGAGCGCTTTACGTGAGCACCAGTTACGTTACACAAGGACAGATTCATTTTCAGTAGGCACGGGGCGATTAAGCGATTTGCCCAGAATCACAGGAAGCTGAGCCGACGCCCAGGCTCGAACCTGGTTCCCCAGCTCCAAAGTCGGCAGCTCAAGTGGTAAGGTTACATCCTCTCCTCTTACCAGAGGCGCAACGTGAGTCAAATTTCGGGGGGGCTAATAAAACTTTGAGGGGGGGCTAATTCTTCCAGCAAAGTGAAGATGCAGGGGCTCTAAGAAGGGGTGAAAGAACAACAAAGCCTCGTTAACAAGTAAATGGTCTTTTAAAGACCTGTGAAGTACTCGGGTGCGGCTGTGATAAGCTCAAACTGTCTGTGTGTGTGCCTGAGCCCGGGCTGACACACACAACGGTGGGGGGGGGGCTGAAGCCCTTTGAGCCCAATGGGCGTTGCGCGCCTGCCGTTTACCCGATGCTTTAAACATGCGGGAGAGGATGTGGTCCGTTGGCTAGACTGCCGACTTTGGTGCTGGAAACCAGGGTTCGAGCCTCGGGGTCGCGTCCACATCCTGTGATTCTGGGCAAATCACTTAATCTCCCCGTACCTGAATGTGTGATGTAAATACGGTGCTCATGTAAAGCGCTCCAATACCTTCGGGTCGAGTTCGCGCTATATAAATATGCAACAAAAAAATAAATTCCGGGGTTCTCATAAACGGGGCATTACGTTAGTTTTGGTCGTCGAGATGAGTCAAGCAGACTGGTAGCCAACATCTAAACCACACTGCGTCATCTCTTGTTTGTAGGCTTGCGCGGGCACCGCTTTATAAAGTGCACCTTTGGTAAACGCCACAGTCTGAGTTGTCTTCTGAGCAGCAGATTGATAGTATGAATCAATAGGAACTGTAAGAAGGGGACGTGATGTCTGCAGTCAGTGATGCTGAACGTTAACTGGAAAACTAATTACCGGAGAGAGAATCATAAAGCCTGACTCCAGCTGCAGCGAGTCAGTACAAAAGAAGCTAGATTGAAATACACTGCGTGCAGCACCTCGCGCTCCAGTGCCTCGTCGTAGATATGGATTAGGTGTTGGCAGAAAGGGAGACATAATATTACTGATTTCTATCACTTGGGGCCTCTCCGGCAGTTGCAATGGAGAGGATTTTTCACCTCTGTTCTTTGAAGTAAAGATAAGGTGACATTGGTGCTTTTGTCCTCTGTCATAGGTTTCTAGGAATCCACAATGGGACGCAGCAGTATAAACCTTCCTGTGATCCTCATTAAATACGTTTTGAAAAATATGGAATATGGAAACATAGAATGACCAAACCGCAGAAGGCACAGAAAAATGTCAGGCTATTTGTTCATTTTTATTTACGTTGCAATGTTTTTCATTAGGCATATCACAGATCAAGGGGAAAGGCGCACCACAATTATTTTGGACAAAAATATATATATATAACAATGATGCAGTGCCTCAACCCAGCATTATATAAACACCAGGGATTTTCTTAAAACAAAACACGAAGTCACTTGTAATTGTGGATGGGTCTGTATGTAGTCCGTGAAGGGCTCCGTTTTGGGGAACGAGGTGTGGTAGCAAAACCAGTGCTTTAAATGGGCCGGTACTCACCGGTACTGAGTACCGGCACTTCTTAGATTTATCACTCTGAGTACCGGCACTTCTCTTCTGCCGAGGAGAGTACCGGTACTCATGAAAAGGTAGGCTTATTGACTGTGAGTGCTGGCAGTGGTGGCTGGTGACATTTGAAAGTGGTGGGCGTAAAATTATTGCCGTACTGCACTATTTATTTATTTTATTTTGAAGGTTTTATATAGCGCGAACAAGACCCTTGCGGGTATCAGAGCGCTTTACATGTCATAAGTTGGAGACAAGAGTAGGACATGGAAAGGAGAAAAATCAGCATAGAAGAATACAATTATAGATGAATATGGCGAGCGAACGTGGCGAGCGAGCGTTGCGAGCGAGCCCGAACAATTTAAAGGGGGTTTGGGGGGGGGTTCCCACCCCCGAGAAAATTATGAAAAAAAAGAGTGGACAAATGGTGAATTTTCAAGCAAACTTGAGGAAGCAGGAAGGTTAATAAAGCAATAAATTATATCACTGATCACAGGCCCTGCACCAAACTCCCAACGGGCTGCCACCCCCCAGATGCCCATAGCCTTAGGCTGTCTGAGAATTACAGACAATATTCATGGCGACTGTCTTTTGAATCTGGCAATTCTTTTACATGACATCGAAATCAAACCTCAGAAAATTAACGTCTTATGATTTTTATTACCAAAGCTGAACTTTTTTTTTAAGAAATGTAAAATGCTATTCGAATGCTATGGTTTTCGAATATTTCGATTTTCTTTTGACTGAGGGCAGAACCTATCTAGTCATGGGTGCAAGAAACTAAATGAATCAAATGATAATCTTTCTTGCAAGTAAATTTTTTTAACTCTGCAATATACGAACTTCTGTATGATTTAAGACAACCCCCGTTTTTACTTTCATCACGAATATAGTAGTTTGTTACGTCGAATGTCTATGAAACAATTCTATATTCCGTACAACAATTTTAGTTCTAGGTCTCACACACGGTCAGCAGTTTGTCAATGTTAAGACCAACGCTTTATGTGTTAAAGCCCTCAGTGCGGACCTGTGCGATTGGTGTTGTAGACCTGGAGCCTCACACCTCTCTGCCAGTGCAACTAAGTCCTGACCAGCAGTACCCCGACAACTCCTGTACTGAAAAGCACACACAGCTCTGCCTATGCTGCTCATCTCTGCAGCACTGTACTGGAAGCCCTGCAGAATCTTACCAAGAAAAAAAAAACAGCAATGTGACTCGACACATACACACACAACAGTGCCAGACTGGGCCAAAAAATAGGCCCGGGCATCTACATAAAAGTGGCCCCCATTAGTGAACCAAATAGCTAATAAAGTGGCCCACATTTGCAAATCCAGCCAGTTTTAAACTTGTAGTCACACTGTATGGATATTTTGCAAGGCCTGTGATACTGAAAGCATTTGTGGTTGCTGCAGGCAATGGTCGTGGCAGTATTTGGGAAATCAACGGTAAAACCCGGCCCACCACGTCATAAAACTAAAAAGACTGGTCCACACACTCATCTGTCATACCTGCCCATCGTTCACTGCCTGATTGCCCTATAGGCCAGTCCGGCCCTGCCACACACACATGCACAGCATCACATGTTTAATGAGCAACACATGGCACCCACATGCCCTCCACCACTTTACAAAGCTACTGGGCTGCACATGGCACCAACTGGCTCCTTCAGAGATGGCCGCAGGTACTATGAGGCAGAGGTCACAACATGCCCCTGCACCCACTGACCCCTGAACAGATAGGCGCAGGTAATGAAGGCAGATGTCCCCCAAATACCCTTACACAGCTTTACCTAGGGACTGAAATGCACATGGCACCCGCGTGTCATGTACAGCTACACACGGGTCCTGGACAGTGCATGTACGCACACGACACATAGCACCAATCTACCCTTGCCCAGCTAGACACAGGCTTACTCGTGGACAGCACATGGCAGCACACAGCTACATAGATGTTTTGGGTGGCATATGATACCCACGGGTACTGGCAGCACAAGAAACCTACATGCCCGTTCAGGGCTATACGGTTTCCGGGCAGAGCATGACACGTCTACACGGAGTCGCAAAGCTCCGCACAGTTACTTATGGACACATGATACCGATGTGCAACACATAATAAGTAGGCAGTACATTACACCTGCAAACAGTAGCGCAACTACAGACCTAAGTAGCTTGCTGGATGCATCGCACGCTCTGACACAAGGACCGTTGTTATTCCCTTTTGACTGAAATGTGTGTTCCTGAGCAATTCGCGTTTTTCCCCTCTCCCTTATTTGCCTAAAATGCAAGCCCCTGGAAACTACTGGCTTTAAGCGCTGAATGAAAACACACAAACGACCGATCTGTTACATCATCAGATGGCAGCCCCCTCCCCCGCCCGTGCCACCACAAGCCACAATAGACACCTGAAGGATGAAAGGCACAAACCCCATTTGGTCTGATTGGGTCCGAATTCATGTAGATTGTCAATTGCACTGACAGGTATTTTTGTTAACCTCTGAGAAACTGTTAATCTGTGCATGCACATCATGGGCGGCAATTTACGAAGGATAGATTTCCAACTTCATCCTAAACGTTGATGAATCTAGCCTAAATGCACATTCCCTGAGCATACGGAATGAAACAGCCGAAATGGAACTTTTAGACGTTTAATGGGGTACGTGTTTTTCTCCTGGACAAGGGAAACTTTTAAATCAGGGAGAGGCGTTATGATTAAAAATGCTGACAGTGGCGTTTAGAAGTGAGGAGCCAGGTTCGAGTCCCGGCGCTCGTTCAACGGAATGTGATTCTGCGCAAATTACATAATCTACCCGGCCTAATCCTTGTAAAATTACTGGTGTTTTGGGCTGAGGTCGCGCTGCAAATCTATACGTAACTGGAAAGAAAGAAAAAACCCGGGAGACAGTTTGAGGTTTTAGTCTGTAACATGTATGTAGCGTAAGGACTTTTTCTTTTCCTTGTTCATTTTATTATGTCATAGCGGTCTGTAAATATAGTACATTTCAGTGGCAGCTAACTTCACCATGAAGAAATAAATTGCCCTCTGAACCTGAGATTATGTTTCGTACTTTTGATTGCAGGGTGAGTCTCTGGGCAGAGCCAGGAACCGAACTCACAGATTCACACCGTGACTAACCAAGTTCCCCTGACCTGCGTCTCCCATCAGAGGTGCCGGAAGTTGTGGCCTCGCGCTGTCCTGAGTGGTGTGGCATCGGTTGCAGTTTGAACCGGTGGCGAAGATTTGTTCAACAGTATACCTTCTAGATCATCACACACACCCGACCCGCGCCAGACCCATAATGGAGCACACTTGATCATTTTGGGATGCCTTGGCAGTTGGGGAGACACTATGCTGAAGGAATGTTTGAAGTTGCTGCTAGGGGTCTCGACTCTGAGTTTTGTACTGTTTGCATGCGCTCGCAATACTCGCGGGGGGGGATTAAAATAAACTAAATTTACCGGGTCGCCGTCCGCGCCGCCTCTGCTCCGACTCCCGCGTTGGCGCCTTGTCACTGGAGTGGCAAGTGGCTACCCCCTCTCAGCCAATAATGACGCTGCTCCAGCAGCGCCAGGATTGGCTTAGCAGGGGTAGTCGCCGCCCGCCTGCCCATTAGGAGACCGAGGGTTGCAGCCTTTGCTCAACCCTCGCTCTCCTAATGCGCAGCCGCCAGCCAGTGCAAACACAAGTGCGCATGACTGGGCACGGCGGAAAAATTTGCCGACCTTCACCAGTCATGCGCACTTGTGCTGCTGCCTGCCCCTGGTCTGACAATGCATCATGCATGTCAGTCAACATGACGCCGGACCGCCCACCCCCTTCAGACTCTGAAGGGGGTGAGCGGTCCGACGTCCTGCTGACTGACATGATTGTCAGACAGTTCTCCCTCGGTGTCTCTGAAATTAAGTAAACTGAGTCAGTTTACTTAAATTCAGAGACGCCGAGGGAGCTGCGGGCGGCTTGTGGGGCAACGCCCCAGCGCCCTAATGGACGCACCGCCACTGAGTGCTGGTGAGCCAGAGTGGAAGGTGTCTCTGGCAGCCAAGGCGCCACTTCTGTATCCCCGATCTGAGCCCCAGCTGAGCTATTCAGCAGGGCTCATTTGAATAATTGCCGGGTGCTCACCATCACGCTGTGTTTGACAGAGCAGGGTCCGTTCAGGCCCTGTGCTGTCAATCACAGTCACACTATCCTGTGCATTTGTGCAAACACAGGAATCATGGCAGTCCCCTGGCAGTGGCAATGAGTCTACGGCCAGTCCGGCCCTGGTGGCAATTAAAAAGCCATGGTAGGTGAAGAGTATAACATGGCTCTCATCATACCCAAGTCTTTTGTGTGCCTGCTTATGTTTGTGTGTTTGCCTGCATTCGTATGCCTATTTTTTGTAAGAAAAAGTGAGAGAAAGAGAGAGAGAATCAAAACACTCTCAGGAGGTATTTTAAAGAAAATGGTTGGCACTTTGTGTGTACATGTCTGCTCGACGACAAAGATTAATAAATAGCATAGTAGGGAGGGTTGGTGGGTGGGTGAGTGAGTGGATAGATGAGTGAACAAGGGTGGATGTATAGATGGATGGATTAGTGAAAGCATGGATGGCTGGGTGAAAGGGGGTGGATGATTGGATAAAAGGGCGGATGATGGGTGGATAAGTGAAAGATTGGATGGATGAATGAAAGGGAGGGAGGATGGATGAAAGAGTGGATGATGGATGAGTGAAAGGAGGGATTGAGTGAAAGGGAGGATGGAATAAAGGAGTGAAAGGGTTGATGGATAGATGAGCGAAAGGATTAATGAATGAGCAAAAGGGTGGATAAAGAGATGGATGAGTGAAAGGATGAATGGATAGGTTTGGAGATGGGTGGATGGATAGATTTGGATATGAAGGGTGGACAGACAGAATGGTGAAAACTGAATGATGGATGAAAGACTGAATAGACGACAGAATGTAAAGGTTAAATGGTGGACATCAGCAGGTAAATGGTAGGATGAAAGAATGAATGGATAGATCTATGGAAGAGACAAGAGCTATCTTCTGGGGAGGGTCATGATGATTTGCTTCATTTACATTGTGCCATAAGAGCTTTGGTTCGAAGTGGGGGTATTTTCAGTGGGTGAGTGAGTGGATGGATGAGTGAGCAAGGGTGGATGTATAGATGGATAGATGAGTGAAAGCATGGATTGCTGGGTGAAAGAGGGTGGATGATTGGATAAAAGGGCAGATGATGGGTGGATAAGTGAAAGATTGGATGGATGAATGAAAGGGAGGGAGGATGGATGAAAGGGTGGATGATGGATGAGTGAAAGGAGGGATTCAGTGAAAGGGTGGATGGAATGAAAGAGTGGATGGAATAAAGGAGTGAAAGGGTTGATGGATAGATGAGCGAAAGGATTGATGAATGAGCGAAAGGGTGGATAAAGAGATGGATGAGTGAAAGGATGAATGGATAGGTTTTGAGTTGGATGGATAGGTTTGGATATGAAGGGTGGACAGACGGAATGGTGAAAAACTAAATGATGGATGAAAGACTGAATAGACGACAGAATGTAAAGGTTAAATGGTGGACATCAGCAGGTAAATTGTAGGATGAAAGGATGAATGGATAGATCTATGGAAGAGACAAGAGATATCTTCTGGGGAGGGTCATGATGATTTGCTTCATTTGCTTTGTGTCATAAGAGCTTTGGTTCGAAGTGGGGGTATTTTCAGTTTCTTCCTACTCACGTGCTGAAAAATATATACTATTGTGCCAAACAACAGCAATTAACAGTATGGCATTAAGAAGGTGCAATTATTGCAAACAAAAAGGAAATGTTAACATATTATAGCATTTCTCTTTCATTTTGTGTAATGAGTTAACTTGCTTTGTTTATATAAACACATTTCTCGTGATTTGGTATGTGCTGCAACTAATATAGAAGTCGTTAAGTATCATCATGTCTTGCCTTTAGCCCCGCCCCTAGCCCCGCCCCCTCACTACACATCTAGCTCATTTTAATGAGTACCTGCACTTATTTATTCCCATTTAAAGCACTGATCAAAACCAAATAAGAACCTCCACTTAAGTCCCAACTGGTCCACAGACACCTCTTGTTGGTTAACTGTTGCACCCGGCTCTGTGAAAGCTATAACCTTGTGTGAACTTGGGGTGCCACTTAAGGGCTGTAAGTTCACAGGTTACGGCCTTGTAAGGCCTCTTTCTGTGTTAAAATGAATGCCTTGGCGTGGCTGCAGGCATCAATTTGGCAGGACACTGGAGTGAAGCATGTATCTCTAGTTTGGACAGTTCTTTTCAATCTCCAATATCTCTTTTCCTCTTCTGCAATGTTTCAGGGCTCCGGTTGGTAAACAATAAGATTCACATACCTTCTGTTTTCATTTCTTTTGCTTCCATTCTGGCAGCCGCGGCCGCTGCAGGTAAGAGCGGTGTGGCGGGGGGCCAGGTGTGGGGGGATTTCGAGAGACGACCACGAGAAAAAATTAATTATTTATTTAATTTTCCCTCGTGGTCCTCTTTCGAAATCCCCCCTCACCTGACCCCACCGGCCCACCGCTCTTACCTGCAGCGGGCACGGCTGCATTCCGCATGGAAGGTGCAGCCTCCATTTACCCTGGTTCTAGCCTCACGATGACAGCGGCTCCTCCTTAAAATTAGAAAAAATTGTAATGTGTAACCCAATACTCCATACAATGTTTCTAAATCTTTTTCCATTATCTTTTAGTTAAAAAAAATGCATCATATAAAATATTCCTAATATTGTTAATGTATTCAAAGCAAAGTGCAAATGTCCACTGGCGCACTAGTGTAAACCATTAGGTTTAAACTTTATCAGTCTTTATGCTTAGAATAGTAGTCAAGGCTTAGCTCAACTGAGTTGATGTAGAGAGAGTCAAGGTACACTACAGCATATATACTAGACTCAGAAAAAGATGGGAATATCCAGCCGGAGCTGTGAGTACACAACACAATAATATCATCACAACATATATTTACAATGTTAGAAATTGGGTTTCTGGTTGACTGGGGTGTGAGCCCAGGTCAAGCAGTAACCACAATCCAAATCAGGGTAAACCACCAGCGATCCCCAAATTAACCTGTGCTCACCCTTTGGCAGCTTGGCACAGAACAGTCAGGCTTAACATGAAGGCAATGTGTAAAGTATTTGTGCAACACTTCAAATAGTAAAAACAGTGAAAATTCCACACAAAAAGATTGCACACCAGGTTAAGGAAAATAGTATATATTTTAATAAATAAAGCAAGACAAAAATGACAACAAATCCAATCAGATTTAAGTTGAAATAGCGCAAAAAAGCACCAAGCAGCAGCTAAGGAGATCTGGATGTCCCGGACTGGAAAAAAGTAACAAGTGCCGGCCGGCTGCGATGGAGTGCAGGCCGGCTACAGGGACCAGGTGAGGCCAGCTGAAAAAACTACCTTAAATCCTGGTTGAGGAGCATTGCGTAGTTCAGAGGAAAGCAGCGTCACGCAGTCCAAGCGATGCGTTGGTTCTGAGATGTGGCGTGCCTGAGGTGCGAGGCTGATGTCCTGTGTGTCGTCGTCAAGGATCCCATCAATGGGGCTTGCAATGCGAAGTCGGGGTGTCAAGGATGCAACGCGCAGCTGAGGTGATGCATCGGTTCATAAGAGCTATGAGGCTGCAGTGCAGAGGCCGGTGTCAGCGTCAAGCTGCCGTCAGCGAGGGATGCGAGGACCTGGGTCAGAGATCCACCACGCCTTCAGTGATGCATTGGGTCAGCAGATGCAAGGTTGATGCTGACCTTCTAAGCCAGGCCCTATCCATGCAGCAGCTGTGATGGATCGGTTCTACTCAAAGATGCACCGCTCAGCTGAGGAGATGCATCGGTTCAGTTTGAGAATCTGCTGCTCAGCAGAGAAGATGCATCAGTTTCACTGATAGGCACCTTATTCCTACTTCCAAGGGTACAGGACTTGTGTGGCACCACTTGGCAGGGTAGACTCACACATGGCAGAGCTCAGGTACAGATGCACGTTAGTTGGAAGCCTGTTATGTCCCTGAGGCTTCAGATGAGGAGGCCAGCCAACTAGCTTTTGGAGTCACTCTGGGTTCTGGGTTCAAGAGACGCAGGTCCAGTCCTTCTAACCCAGGCAAGGGGGCAGCAGGTAAGCACAGCAAAGCAGGTGTCCAGCAGAGTGGTAGTCCAGCAGTGTGGCAGTCCTTTCACCAGCACAGCAGTCTTATACCCAGTGGTGCCTTTGAAGTGGGGAGACTTCAAAGAGAGGCCTTTGAAGTGCACAGATGCCTATCCTTCCTGCCCTTGTCCCAGAATCATTACAGGGGGCTATGCAGCCCTTTGTGTGTCACAGGAGTGTAGGGAGGCTGTGCCCAGCTCCTCCCTCCCATTCGTCAGTATGGCCATCAGGTCACACCAAATCTCCCTTTGTGTTTGACTGTCTAGGTAGAATACACAAAGCCCAGCTGTCACCCACCCTAGACGTGATCAGAGACAGGCTGCAGGCACTAAATAGCTAAGCCAAGAAAATGCTCACTTTCTAAAAGTAGCGGGACGATATAATTAAGAATCGTCAGCGGGTAACAATAGTCGGGTTCAACCGAATGTAGTAATGTTTAGTAAGAGGTCTTGCCACTCTGCGGGGTATGTGCTGGCCGTGAACCAGGGAGGAATCAACCACTAGGAATCAAACGAGCCAGTTAGAATTGAAATTGAAGGAAGAGGGACAGGATCCTGCTACTTCCAGGGCAGCTACAATGAATGGTGCCGGCGTCTGGGAGAATGACGCCGGCACCATTCATTGTAGCTGCCCTGGAAGTAGCAGGATCCTGTCCTCTTCCTTCAATTTCAATTCTAACTGGCTCGTTTGATTCCTAGTGGTTGATTCCTCCCTGGTTCACGGCCAGCACATACCCGCAGAGTGGCAAGACCTCTTACTAAACATTACTACATTCGGTTGAACCCGACTATTGTTACCCGCTGACGATTCTTAATTATATCGTCCCGCTACAAGATCCTATCTGCTCACACGCTTTCTCGTCCTGATGATGATCTCAACCTAAGGAGATCGAAACGCCGTCGACTTTCACAACCGAAACTCTTTAAATATATTTTATTAATTATGGAGTTTTGTATAGTGTTGTCAATGCGATGTAAATTTTAAGTCACTAGCACTTATCACTTCACGCACTTTTCACCTTTGTGTGAGCACCAGGACTAGTTCCTAATGTGATTGATACTCATTTATGATGTTAATAAATGTGGTATCATTCAAACAACCTTGTGTCCCTGCATACTCTGTTCTCCAAATTTTGTTGGCACTTTGTGTTCACTAATAATACTTAGATTAAGACTACCTTTGTATTAATAATAGCTCCGGCTATCCGAGGACCTATCTGGCCTCCAACTCTGACCGTTGTTCTTTGCAAATATATATTACCCCTGGTCACACTATTGGGGTCCCCTTGTTCTTTATATATATACACTTTCTAAAAGTGGCTTTTTCAGAATTATAATTTAATATCTGACTTCACCATCAGGTAGAATTTTTAATTAGGATTTCAGAGACACCAAACTTGATCCAGTTATATCTTTCCATTTGAAAATTACGATCTAATAAGTTAATCCCAATCTTAGCCTATCAGAGATATAAGCCTTGCAGTTGTGAAAAACAAATGTAAGAGTTTTTCACTACCGGACATGTAAAACTAAAAGTTATATATCCTGCTTTTTAAATACATGGCACCCTGCCCTCTGGGCTGTTCAGGGCCTTTCCTTAGGGTGACTTAAATGTAATGTATTAACAAGGAAGGTTTGGGCCTCGAAAGAGGTTTAACTTGCCAGGTTGACATGGCAGTTTAAAACTGCACACACAGGTTCTGCAATGGCAGGCCTGAGCCATGTTTGAAGGGCTTCTGAGGTGGGTGGCACAATCAGTGCTGCAGGCCCACTAGTTGCAATTAATTTACAGGCCCTGAACACATGTACTACACTTTACTAGAGACTTATAAGAAAATTAAATATGCCAATTGTGAATAAGCCAATATTACCATATTTTAGGTAAAGAGAACACACACTTTAGCACTAGTCAGCAGAGATAAAGTGTCCAGAATCCTAAGGCCAGCAAAAACGAAGTCAGCAGAACAGGATGTCTGAAGACAAAAAGTTAAGGGAAACGATGCGAAGGATGCCAGGTCCAACATACAGTTTAAATATGAATTGAAATAGGAGAAACTATTCAAAATGCAATACACAATAAGTGTGTCCCAATTATTAAGGGGCTGCTTAGTAAATGGAAATGTATGGAGGGAGGCCTACTGTCCCTCACAGGCCTCCGTCATTGAATGCACAGGAATTAACAAGGATTTACAAGAGGGCTACTGCTTCATAATTAATAATAAAGTAGGAGTTTTTGTGACTCATTGCCACTGTATAGTTTTACGTAAAAAAAGTTAATCCATCGCAGCTCCTTACTGGTAAATCTCGGGTGATTTGTCAATCGAGGACCGGGAAAAAGGATGGGCGTGCCTGAACAATTTTTTACCATGCAATTTCCTTGGGATAATTAGACAGCAATACAAAAAAAATGGCTGAAGACAATGAAACCAAATTTGAGAGAAAGCTACATCTTCTCTGAGAAAACATGCTTTTTGTGATTTGGTGTAAATCCGTTAAACCATTTTTGAGAAATGAAGGTAAAAGAAAATAGCAATAGCTAGTGATGCGACAGCAACAACAGCTGACGTGTCTACGCATTTCTCTGTCCATGATGTGAATAACAAGCTGGACGAAACCGTCACCTGCTTGCCCCAGTTCATTTTAGCTCTTTGAAGTCTATGCTGTAAATCAAGGATTAAGTTATGTTATGTTATCTGAGTTTATATAGCGCACAGCTGCCCCAGCAAAGAGGCGTCCCGGCGCTGCCAGCATCAGAAGGAACAGGGCTAAGAACACAACAGGTAGGCGTAAGGAATATACAGAAGACAAAAAGGACTAAGCAGAAGGAAAAAGGAAAGTTTTAATTGCTTTCCTGAAGTCCACCATGCGATCCAAGCTGCGAATCTAAGGAGGCAGGGAATTCCATAGCTTGGCAGCTAAGTAACGGAAAGATCGACCTCCGACCCGAAGGCGCTTCACACGGGGGACAATTACCAAATGCTGTCCCAGGGATCGCAGCTGGCGAGTGGGGGCATACAGGGCTAGCAAGTTAGCCAGGAGACTGGGCGAGGCAAGTTTCAGGATCTTAAAAGATAAGCAAAGAGCCTTAAATTAGATCCGTTTGGCCACTGGAAGCCAATGTAACCTCCGGATGGCCCCAGTAGAAGGACAGTTACGTGGGAGCCCTAAAGGGGCTCTGGCGGCAGCGTTTTGAACACGCTGCAGTCGCAATGTCTCAGCCTGATTAGCTCCCAACAGGAGCGAATTAGCATAATATAGTCTGGATAGAATGGCTGATTGAACAATCAGTTGGCGCGTAGATGAATCAAAAAACTTCAGCAGGGGCCTAAGTCCCCGCAGGAGGCCAAAACAGGTACCCGCAACTCTTTTGGTATGTTCTTGAAAGCTGAGGGTAGCATCCATCCATACCCCCAAGTTTTTTACCACCAACTTAGGGGTGGGGGTACTACCAAGTACGTTAGGCCACCATTGTTCACTCCAGAGCCTCCTGTCACTCCCCACCAACAGTAGCTCTGTTTTAGTCGCATTCAACTGGAGACAATTTAAAGTCATCCACTCTGCCACAGCGGCCAGGCCGCTCCAAAACCTAGAGGCATCCTGAGTGGAACCATCGGACAGGGCCACCACCAGCTGTGTATCATCTGCATATGAGACCATGGTGAGGCCCATATTCCTAGCCACCTTAGCAAGAGGCTGAACATAAAGATTGAACAATATGGGGCTCAATGCAGAGCCCTGTGGTACCCCTGCCCGATGGAATGAGCCTGAGAAAGAAACGGGGGGCCGAAACTCGAAAAGATCTCTCTTTCAGGAATGATCTAAACCATTCTAGTGCTAGGCCCACAACCCCGGCATCCTCCAAACGCTGTAACAGAATTTCATGTGAAACCGTGTCAAATGTGGCACTCAGATCAAGTAGAATCAGTGCCGCTGTATGACCGGAATCGAGAATGGTCCGCAGATGTTCTGTCACAGCCACAAGAGCCGTCTCTGTACTGTGACCAGGGCGGAAACCATTTTGAGAAGGATCCAAGATGTTATTGGTAGTAAGATATTTCATTAAAATATTGTTAACATGGGCCTCAGCAATCTTAGCTACCCAAGGAAGGAGCGATATTGGCCGAAAGTTTTCCAGCTTTGCTGGGTCAAGTGAGGGTTTTTTAAGAATAGGAGATACCCTCGCCTGTTTCCACGGCACAGGGACCACAGCAGTAGTAAAAGAAGTATTAACAACATGGCACAGAGGTGCCAGGAAGAAAGACAGTGAATCCCTGAACTGGGCAGGTTTTAAAGGATCGGCCGGAGAGCCAGATTTAATTTTCCTGCTCAGTAAAGAAAACTCTTCCAGCGTTATACTGGGAATAGCTGCCAAAGAATGTAAAGGAGGGGCTCATGACGAGCAGCCGGAGGAGAAGACCCTTGCGAAAAGGACTGATAGATGGTATCCACTTTGTCAACAAAAAAGGTTGCCAGGTCTTCACACTGTTGCTCAGAAGTAATCATAGAAACAGAAGAGTTACTCCTTACTCTGAAGTCCTTAAGAATTTTAAAAATACATTTGGCCGGATTAGAGCTTAGCTTTATTTCGTTGGCATAGAAAGCTGCTCGGACCGTGCAAACGGTTCTATGATAGTTTTTTATAGCGGACAAATAGCATTTCTTTGCCACAGGGTCATAGTCTTTTCTCCATGCGCGCTCTAATTTCTTGCATGCTTTCCAAAGTGCAGCCAAAGTGTCATTGTACCATGGGCTAGGGTTCAAAGTGCGGCCTTTCAACCATTTCGCTGGAATGAGGGAATCCAGCACTTGGACAATCCAGTTACAAAAGGCTCTATAGCCCACATCTGCATCGTTGTGTGGAGCCGGGATATTAGCAGCAAGAAGCGCATGAAAATCCTCCAATCTCAATTTACGCCAAGGGCGCCTAAAAACGGGGGGAAGAACAGTCTTATTAAGGGGCTCAGGGGCAGGGAAAGACATGGATATCAAAGAGTGGTCAGACCAGCCTACAGGTTTAGGAGTCTCCGCCATAGCAAGAGGAATGTTGGAAAAAAAGGGGTCCAACAGATGGCCGGCTGAATGGGTAGGGCTGGGGACCAATTGAATTAGTTGGCAGGCTGCCAAGTCCGCAAGCAGACTACTGACTGCGGTATCTTGCACAAGATCGAAATGCAAGTTTATATAAGCCAAAAGTAATAAATATATACATAAATACAACAATAATTACTAATTCACAATTTATTGTACCTGCAAAGCAAGGCCACAGTATATCAGAGTTAGGGAAAGAGAATTAGTATGCCATGCATGTAAATCTACCTCCTGATTTAGTGTTTTGGTATGTTGGTCTCCTAAAATAGGGATGTCTCATGACCTAGGAGTCCTATAGCTATTGTGTCTTGCATATCTCTGTCCATGATGTGATCAACAAGCTGAACAGAAGCTTCAGCTGCTTGTCCAAGTTCATTAGGCCAAGCCAATCACCCAAGGGTACAGTTTGCATCCACCAAGAATACTCTAGGCAGGTCCTCTTCCCAGAATAAATTGCAGTTACCACTGCCAGGGTGCTATTTGCAGGCATACATTCTAAGGGCTCACTCTGGTGTGAAACTGTATATATTCCATCCTTGCCGACCTCTGTGGGTATCATTCAACAACAACTGTCAAGACTTAAAGCATTAACGCAGTGCTAATCCTGAGGGAGCAACATATTTCTGCAGCTGTGATCTAACCCAAAGACCACTCTCCCGCTAACGTTGCCCTGTGAGTTTTGTTATGTAAAGTGCAATCTGCAAGACAGCAGAAAAAGTTGTGGATGATAGGCGAGATATTGAGTGGTTTTGTCACAGTGTATTGGCCTCTACTCCAAATTTTCCTTTTCATCCTTCTTATGTCCGAGTTCGTCTGCTCTCCAAATAGTGCCAGAGTGCATGTATAAACACTGTTAGTGTTCAACACCCTCACCTCCCCTGGCAAGTATCCAACCTATCACCCGCAACTACACTTCTGCCCTCTTCTACATATTCTGTCCCTGTTCTCTGTTGTTAAGAAATTATTGCAATGCTTCCTATGACCCTCAGAATTAATTTACCTTCTTGACTTATTCCCTAGTTTACCTGTTTGTTCACAGCTTTATTTTTCAAGTGAATGTAGATGCTCTATCCAAAATCGCATGCAACAGTTCTCTCCAATGTTCTCAGTGGTTATGGCCTTTTTGATTAAAAGACTGACTCCACCTTGCTCAACTGAAGTTCTGTAGTTATTGAATACAAGTTCAAAGTTACTTATAGCTGCATGTTTTCAAGTTTTGTTAATGACCGAGATTAATCCTTTCTCAGGATTACACCACAAACTAGTCTTTTTGGCTACACTGTTCCCAAATTGCAAGTTCCTATATAATAATTTTGCAAGCAGCTTTACCAACCGCGCTCTACAGTTTCATCTTTAAACTTTTTCACTGTTCTTTGGTTTCAGAGCTTTGGATAAGAAGAAACTTCAGAGGTAAGTTCTGCATCCACCAGTTAGCAACAGGTGAGTAATCTTAAGTGGCACATCTGCTTTCCCTCTAATAAATTATTCACTCTTGTTGATTACAAGGTCTAATTATTCCTGTTTCTGTTATAGCAAGGAACGGGACTGCAGACACAATAGTGCATTCACAATAGAGGCTCTGAAATGGCTGAAGGGAAGAAAAAAAGGTAATTTCTGGAGCATAATGCTGGAGCAAGAGAGAGTACTTCCTTCTTCCTTGCAAATATGGATCACAAGTGAGGCCGTTGAGTTAAGATGTGGCTTAAATACTATAGCCCTCTCCAAGAAGCTCTTCCTAAACCAGATTTCACAGGACCCATTCCACTTCTTCAGACAATGTAAAATCTAATGATGCTCAGTGTAGCAAGTCCGCCTCCTCTCCATGGTCACCACAGATTTCTTTGCCTTTTTCTGGACCGTAGTTTTACTGGTTTTAAAACTCTGTGCACATTACCCCTGCTAATCAGGAATAAAGCACTTGTGCTACTTCTTTAAACATGGTTAAACTGACCTACCCCTCATTGACATATTTAACTTGCCTATATGTCTGCAGTATGTGTTGTAGAGAATACACCCAGCATTGGGAAGATAAATGCCACCTGTGGACTGCAGCACCTATTTTGCTTTCGACAGAGTGGGTCTGTAAAATATGGCTTTTAGCCTACACTTTGTGGCATGACTGCAGCAGTCAAAAAGTCTGCTGCAAAATCTGTCCAAATAATCCTTTTTGACAGATGAGAAAGACTGCTTTTAAATAATTAAAAGTCACTTGTAATATTAAAAGTCACAAGGTAGGGTATGTGATATTTAAAAGTGGAACATGTGAGAACTTAAAGCTGGCATGTTTCTCCAGTGACTAGCCCATGAAAGCTATTTTCATTGGCAGGGCTTTGGCTAGATCCTAGAAAATGTAAAACTATGGATAATAAATGTTAATTTGTCACTTTTGATGGGAAATGGCTAAAATAGTCATTTAAAGACTATTTTCCATATTCATTAAAAGTCAAATTCATTGGTGAGTTTGGATTTGTAATATATACTTAGGAAAAGTGACTTTTAGAAATGCACCTTTTATCTGCCTGAACCTCCATTAGACTAATTAGCATTAGCCTACTGACAGCTGGTTTGCCAACTCTTGGCCTTAATGAGGTGTGACAACTGCCCCTAGAGCAGTAACCAGTGGCCCAGGTGTGGGAAGGTATGTTTCTTCCCCTTGCAGGGAGACCAGTTAGGGTGGACTCACAAACTTTATTAACTTGTGAAGGGGTCTGCTCTTTCACAAGTGCATGTAAGCTGAATATGAAAAAGGCAACACATTCTCCCCTCAGCCAGACTCACATCAATCCCTGTGGGAGGAAAGCTACCCCCAAACCAGTTTTCCGTGATCACAAGGGAGGGGACTGCTTGCTTCCATGGCTAGACCTCTGCATGGGCACACAATATTTACACAAGGGAAGAATAATTTCTCCATCTTGAATTTTAGACCAATTTGCACTGTGGGATTGTTTGCAGTAGAGCAGGAACTGCTGTAAAAGAGGGTAGGGTTGGCCAAGGGAACGTTTACTCTATTGGTCAGGGAGGAGCCAGAATTCACACCCCTCAAAGACTAGTGTCAACAATAAATGTGGCACCCCAAAGCACCCTCCTCAGAAGACTTTCTGAACCTGCAGATCATCAAAAGATGATTGGATCAGGTCTATAACCTGAGAGGTTTCCCGAACGTCTGGACCTGTCATACTCTCATACCCAGGACAGCGAAATGGACTTTAATGGTCAGTTAACTGCCCTCCCCTGTAGCTACAGGGATACAACAAGCTGCAAGAGGCCTTTTTCCTGAAGTGAACAGTTGACCATTGCCAACTGGACATGAACTGCACTAGCCTGTGTCCTCTGCTGAAATGAGTCCAGGCCCCTAAGTGCTGTCACTCGGGTCCTGGGAGCCTTAGAAGTGACCCAGAAGAGCTGCTCCAGAAACCTGAAAAGTCAGAGCTTAGAAACTTTTTGGACTTAGAAGACCTCCAGAGCCATCAGTGGTACCTCGCTGAAAAGGTGTCTGGTTTTGATAACTGCTCCTTAGATACAGCTTCAGGCTTGCCCCACTGGAGGATTTTGAGCACCATAAAAAAGACTAAGGGCACAATTACGGCTTTTGGTGGTGCAGGGGCGGGTGGCATGCCACTGCCATGCCCCAGCACCACCAAGAGTCAACGCCGCCTGTCCACCAGATTACAACTTAAAAGTAGTCTGGTGGGCAGGAGGTGTAGCCGTTCCCACTGCGGTGCCTGTTTCAAAGGCGGCGGGGCCTTGAATAAAGGCACCGCAATGGGAACACCACACATGTTGTGCACCCTATGTGCATACACATGGCGTGCAGCAGCAGGAGGCCCTGGAGAGCCCCCTTTGTTTCCTCTCCACCACAGTTTTCATGGCAGTGGAACCGCCTTGAAAACCATGGCAGAGAGGAAACTTGTAATATGCTTGGCGGAATCAGGCGGTCCCACCAAGCATATTGTGGCCTCAGGACCACCGCAACACCTCCAGGAAACGGTGGTTCCCTGGTGGCACCGGCGGTCCCATGGCTATCTGACCACGGACGTCACAATGGGGTGGTCAGACCGCCAGTGTGGCAGTGGCTGGACTACCACCACCGCGTATCCAAGAGTCTGGCGGTCCTCATAATTGGGTCCAAAGTCAGGAGGTAAAATCTTTGCCCAGGGCGAACCAGCTTGGTGTATCCGACTCATGTTCCACTGCCATCATGCTGAAATCACGCTTAGGTCCTGGTCTAGCACTTCCAAAGGCTATCATTGGTACATAGTGCTTTTTGGTGCTATTTTTACTTCAAAATGTTAAAAGAAATTCTTTGGTTCTCCATATTGGGTATTTGTCATTTTGGTGTAATTTGGTTATTAAATTGTAGTCTATTTTTCTAATTTAATTTGGGATGTGTATTGTTTGGTGTTTGGTCTTTTTTACTGTTTTGGCACTGCAAAAATACTTTACACATTGCTCGAAGTTAAGCCTGTCTGCTCTGTGCCATAGCTACCAGAAGGTTCATCTCAGGTTAATTTTGTGACTGTGTAGCTCACCCTGACAAGTTACTGTTATTATTCTTTGAGGTGGGCAACTGCCCACCCCAAATAATAACCCACTTTTTCGGATTCAGTGTTCACTGCCTAGTGATTATTAAACAACCTATATGCTCTGAAGTTTCTAAACACTACAACCATGTGGCTGTCCAAACACTATGCATAAATACACAAGATGCCAAAGCACAATCATACCTCCATTAACTCTGGACAGTGAGAAGTAATCCCGACACCTATATGCCAATTATATTAGTTACACGTAGATGTTCTTGATTAGCTAGGTAGCACCAAGGTAAAGGTATGGTAATAGTGATCAAGAAGAATTTAAGTGCACACATGGAGTCCGGACAGCCTACTCCCGTCCAGTTCAGAACTTTAACTAACTTTTAATACAGGAGAGTGCTAACTTCAGGGCCGATATGTCAGTTTTTAGGATGGTGAGAGAGGAAGAACTGGAAATTCAGATTTGTGAAATAGGTCCCTGGCATAGTTTTAAGACCGATGGATGGGAGAATAATTAATAATTGTTTCAGAAGAGGTGTGGTGCAGCGGCCAGGGCAGCTGACTTCGGAACACAGGGTTCACGGTTCAATCCCCGGCTCCGGTGGCAGCTCAGCACCATGTGACTCTGGGCAATAGCTCACTTAATTTCCACTCCGGCCCCAGCGCCTTGAGACCCGTAAGGGTGAATAGCTGCGCTATATAAAAACGGACTTACATTTTTTTTTTTTACATTTAGAAGGCTTTCAAATAGTATTAGAAGAGGTTTAAGCCCTTATGTACTAATGCATTTCCCCACAGACATAGAAGGGGTAAAAACATTTGCTACGTTATGCCCTTAAAATGCTGAATCACTATAGGTTTTTCTGGATGGGATGAAGAGTACGCAACTACACTGAGAAATGTCTGTAGTTTTGCCAGTTGCTCCCATCCAAAAAGACATGTTTAAAATGACACCAGCAAAGAAATGGCATGTGGCTTACAGCAAATTGGAAATATCAGCGCTGGAAGGAAATTATTTGTATCCGCAATATGCTTCTATTCTGACTTATCTACAGTTTAGGGAAAACATAATTAAAAACAGTACCAATATTAGCAGAAATTAGTATTGATTCCTTTTTAATTTGGGTGAGCTTTGATTGCCTGGATTGAATTGTCCGCTGTTCTAGGCTTGCTTGAGTGAATTATACCCTCTTTACTTGCCATTCACCCAAACAGACTGGTCTTCAGTACTTTACACAAAGTATCCATAAGTGCATAACAAGCAGCATAAACATACACTTGCACACAGTGATCAGATTTGTATGTGCCCCTCAAGTCTACAATAGAAAAACGTAACTCACATGTTCCAAATTGGGCCGATGTAATGCAGCTAAAAAATAAACCTGGGGGAATATTTATGGAATAGTGACGCTGCGCAGCAAGCCACCTTGCTGCGCTGCACTGTATCACTGGGAAAGGGCAGAAATGTGCTGTATTTAAGGCATTCGGCACATTCCTGACTTTCCTCCTGCACGGGTGCTCTTTTCGCAGCCTAGCACTAATGCAAGCACCGTTGCACCATGGTGCAAGGGTGCCTGCATTACATGCAGGATTGGTTTTGTGCAGGAAGGGACACTTTCATGCACAAAAACAATCCTGAGAGGCATTTTACTTTTTCTTCCTTTTTCTATCTGTGCTGCAGAATGCAGCACACATAGAAAGAGGAAGTAATGAGAAGAGGTAAAGATATATCTTGTCATTACACCTCTCCTGGGGAGAGGTATCTTTTGGGTCATTCCCAAGTTTGCAAGGCCTGGTAAATCTGGGAATGCATCAAAAACCATGGGAGTTGTGTGGGAACACACATGCAATGCCCATGTAATGCCTACGCAGGGCAGAGTAACACAACATAGCGATTTGCGCAGCGTTGCGTTACTCCAGATTTTTGGAGCCACTAAAAACCACGCAAAGTGGCTTTGCATGGTTTCAAAAATCTGACTTAAGGGTTGCGTTGCCCTTGCACCACGTTGCATGGTGCAAGAGTGACACAAACCAGGTCTTAAATATGGCCCCAAGGCAGGGTGAAACTGAAAAGGTTGCCAAAGTGCTCATTATTTTGCCAAGAAAGATGAAACAAAAGTCAGCATCCCCTCCTTCCATGCTTCAAACCTTGCTAAAAACTTGGATGACTCCGAGTTCAGGGATGCTTAGAGGAAGCTTGGATGGATTGATGAGTGCCTGGCTGCTAAGAGGACAACATGAGGAGCTGCGGTCTGGTTTATAAGGTCAGAGGGTGCACTCTGCACAAGTTGTAGTCCAGTTAGGCTCTGGGTCAGCAGCAGTAGCATATGCTGCACGTCCCGTAGCTAAAAACAGCCTTGGGCACATCAAATCTCTCAGCACAGTCCAGCCATATGTGACCACGTAAGCGGTATTGTCTGTCTTTTATTTCACGATGATGTGAAGAAGAAAGATCAACAAGGGCACCAGGGCCGGCTCTAGGGCAATGCGCCCGGTGTGACCACACCGGGCGCTGACTTCAGGTGGAGGCGTCATGTTTGCAGGTATATTATGGTTTGAAGAGCACCTGCTGCTGCGTTCCTGGACTCCAGCAATTTTCAGGCAACAATAAAAAAAATTCAATATAACTCTGGTGATTAATGTTCTCCCTAGAGAGAGATTGGAGGTTTGTCTAGTGGACGTTTAAACTCATGGTAAGGTAGCGCAGTAGGTTAATATGCCTGCTGCAAAGAGCGTGTACCATGCAGCGCCGGGACACTCCGGACGGAGTAGCTGTGCGCTATACAAATACAGGTCATTCATTCATTCATTCACATCACAAAGTGCATATAATGTAAATAGGTCAGTTTGAGAGATCTTTTTTTTTACTTGCAGTTTATAAATTAAAATCCTAACATAGAACAGTGAGCTATTAACTGTCATCAAACAGATGCATGAAACCACAAAGTGTAGATTAGAGCATTTAGATTTTTTCCCCAGTCCTTCATTATACGAATGTTGGAAAAAGGGTTCATTTGGATGGAAATCAATCCTGATTATTAAAGAGAATCCCCAACCCTGGAGTTACATTTTCAATTCTGAGTTTGTGCTTCTCCAGAGCAAGCCCTATTAAAGTACACTGTCTACCAGTATGGATGACATGGGACTCCTACACCCTGTAGTCCTCTGTCTTACATAACATTTCCTACAACACTGATTTACACACCTATGATTGATTGCCTCTGTGTGTCGTGTGTGATGTAAAGTACTCTGACACCCTACACTGGTATGAGTGGCGCTATAAAACTAATTAAACGCACTTGAGAGAGATTGATTATGGAGACTTAAGGGGCACTGTTAAAGGGTGCTAGTGAGGGAATCGGCGACGGAGGGGGTCATTGGGGATGCCAACAGACATTGTTGCACTGGGCGCCACAAGCGCTAAAGCCGGCCCTGAAGGACGCACATTTCGGGCCCCTGAGTTTGGAGCCCAGTGCGATGGCAAAAGCCCGCCCTACTTCTGGTTCGTTGACTTGTCATATTTAGCATCTTTAACACTTATTACCCCAAATAAAATAGGAAGCCATTCCGCAAAGCCACATATACTTGTCTCTTTCTCAGTCTCCATGTCCAGCAGTATAGATTTCTGATTGGTCGACCACATTACGTCCGACCGTACTTGCGTAGAGCGTCTTTCATTCAAGAGATAACCTTCGCCAAGAGCAGACCTTCTGTCTGCAGAAAGATGCACGCAGAGGGATAAACCACTCAGCCAGGCCCTCAGTGGTGCCTGCTTGACATTTTCATCTTCACTGCAACCCGGGGATACAGGAAAAGAATATGACAGATTTCGTTTTTTATTGTAAAGGATAACTGCTCCCTGCTAATATAATATTCCTTCACAAACATGGCCTTTTCTAAACATTGACTAGTGCCGTTGTTTTGTCCTTTTCCTTTGAACACGAGTCATCATTAGCATTCTTCTGTGGAAAATACAACTAACACTGATAGCAAAAAGAAAAGAAGCCTATTTACAGAATCAATATTAAGTCTCTCGCACTTTTGTGAGGCTCACAATATGAGGATATAAGTTGAATATTTCAGAGTTAAGCCAGACAACAAACGCAGTGCTCAGGTGAAGGCTGGAAGGAGGTCCTGGGTGTTAATTGTTTCTTCCTGTACAAGGAATGCGTTGGCAGCATCATACCATTTTTGGCGCGGAACCTGTAGCTTCTGAAGAAAATATATTTCCAAATATACTAATACGTTTGACGATTAAGGAGAGATAAAGGGGCCCTCTATAATATTATTTTGTTGTTTATAAGTATAGTTGAATTAACTTTTCATGATTTTGAGATTAGGCTACAGCACTTTGAAAGGTTGATTAATGAGAAACCATTGGAAAGCTATACGTCTGTAAAGACACTGTGAAGAAATGGGCAAAGCATTGCCTTCCAGCGCATTTAGACCCCGACTACAAGCTAGGAATAAACATGTGTGGAAATTCCAGGTGAGTAGAATTAACTTTACCTCCTCGTAAGTCTTCCTCGCCACATGACTAACAAAGTGAGCTTCAGCTCCACACCAGAACCCTCCAAAGCAAAAAAGTCAACCTCCCATGCCTCCCATCCCTTCCCAATATGGCCGACCCATTACACCCTTGACTTCTATAAGAGGCGGGCCGGCCCAACCCTTCAGCCTGTTTTTTTGGTTCTGCGCACGATTACTCTCCAGATGCGCCTTCAGGTAAGTGGTTCCTGCTGTTGCGGGAGCATGGGTCCCTGGTTGGTGGTCCTGCGCTAGCGGACTCTGGGGCTTTTGGACCTCCCCCCCTTCCTTCCCCCGGTCTCCTTTTGGGACCGGTTAGGCTCTGCCTTAGCGGGCCAGGGGTCAATAGGGGGGCGGGCGGGGTGGTCTGGGCTCTGCTGTATGATCCCTTCTGACCCCTCACCTCGCACAGACACGGTCACGAGTTGTTGACCTCTGTCTCAGCCCGCACTCCCGCCGGTGCTCTTGGGCAGTGGTTTTGGTGTCCTTCAGTTTTGTCTGTGGCACAGTTATTTACTTATATAATTTTTCCCAGGAGGTGCGGTGAGCTCCAGTGGCACATTCGGTTAGCACACGGTACTTATCCAGCAGTACTTGCACTACGCCTTGGTGAGTTTGAGCTCCCCTGGAGCATGCTGAGTGGTTTTCCAGAAACCATTTCACTTTACGTACTCCTTAAACTCAAAGTGAGGACGGCCTTACTGAAGAGTCTTTACTTCTTATACAGGGCGGGTTCCCCAAGTACCCCAGCCCCGTCGCTGGGGGGGGCGGCTCTGCATCGGGAGGCCAGCGGGCCGTCTCCGATTCCGCAGCCGCGCCCCCATGTTCCTGTCTCCGCGGGCCCGTCCTTCGTGCGGCCAGCGCTGTCAGTCCCATGGGGCTGGCAAATGGCACGGGCGTCTGCTGCTTGTAGCGCGGGCTCACCTTCTGACATCTGGGGCGGGTGCAGTCCTCAGCGCTGCCTGGGTCCACTCTTGGCGTTCGGTTATGTCCTACAGGAGTTTGGTGGGGGTCTGCTACGCGGCGGGGTGTCGCTTCTTCCCGCGTTTCTTTCCCGGCCTCCGTTGGGCAGGGCCGGGCTGATTGCAATCAGGAGCTCCTCGCCACGGCCGAGGTATGCCTCCGAGGGGTGGGACCGGACCCCTCCGGCTTCCCTCAGGGCTGTTTCCCTCAGGTGCGGCGGATCCGCATGTTCCTGGGCGACTTCTTTCATTTTCGCCCCGTTTTTTGCGGGGTCCAGGTCTGTGGGTCTTTCCGTCTGTGGCTGGAGGTGGTCTAGACTGTTCCTGTCCCGTGTGACTGGCGGCCGGCGAGGGCTGCTGCGGGGCTCCTATTTTTTTGTACTATCTTCTTCAACACCCGTGGTTTTCATGGTAGGGGGTTTTGTTGAGGTGTCTTGTGCCCGTGCACTTCATCCTTCCCACGCAGCGTGCTGGTTTGCGGCTGGATGTGGTGGTGTGCTGAGGCTGTTTTGGAGCTCTCGCATCTGCTTGGCTAGTCTGTTTCTACCCCGTTTCAGACTCTTCCAATACGTTCATGGTGGCCCTGTGATTTAGGGCGAGAACACCGTCTTCAGGGTGCGTGTTCTAGATTAGTATATGTGAGTGTTTTTTACATTGCCTGAGGGGTCTCAGTCGCCTGTGGCTGCGGTAGGTCTGTGTTTCCCTCCCGGTTTTCATGGGTTGATAGGTGCTTTTGTCTTTATTGCGGGGTGCGCACAGCCTTATGGCTAGAGCGGTCAACTGGGGACCTGGGTTCATGTCTCAGCGACATCGCTCATTTTCCGGTGGTTCTGGTCAAATCACCTACTCTCCCCACGTCGGATGACGTGCTCTTTACAGGGCTTCTGTGGTCGTACGGATTTCCTTGGTCTGGTGGATTAGTGTTCTATTGATTCCACTGTTGAGGCCTCTATTCATACTCTTAGTCACAGGTTTAAAACTCTCATCAGGTCCCCTCGGTTTTTCTTTCTTCTCAGGATGTTAAACGTGGACCAGTGGGTGACAGTAAACATCTGTTGTTCAGTGCCGATATACCCTTCGGGGTGAACGTGCTCTTTACGATTCCTCTGTTGTGACCCTATACTGTGCACTGCTTGACACGGTTTTGGGCCCTTCCTGGTGTTTTCGCGCTCTGTCTTTATTCTGAGCTTGCCTAGAAGGGTTTCGTGGGGTGGTCATCCACTCTTCATTGTGGGCTGTATGTTTTGCCTTTACTGTGCTAGTGATCGCACATTCGTCGTCCTTTTGCCCGGTGGGGTGTGTGTTCATGTCCTGGTGTTTTGCGGGCATTGAGGAGTGTTCCACGGGGCCACGGCTTCGTTTGGTTTGCGGTATTGATCCCTCATCCTTCTTCCCTTCCGGGCTTTGGGCCTGCGGTCCTTCTGTCCGGTATACTCATGTCCCCGCCTGCTCTCCATTGTTGTGCAGGGTCTGTCCTGGTCGGTCCCTGGTTGTAATTTCCTCCGGGGTTGCTGGGGGCTGCTGCATGTCTGATGGGGGCGGGCCACTGTTTGCCCCTGCCCTTCCTTCTCTGGGCTGCTTCTGTGGTCTCCTGGTGGGCTTTTGCTTCTGCTACTGCTCCTGGAGTCTTGCCTTTTCTTATCCAGGTCCGCCGCGGTGGCCTCTCCGGATACCTGTCTCGGCTGGCGGCCTTGCGTTCCCCTCCTGGTCGTGTTTCTCCTCGCTTCCTGGGGGTTGGGGCTCTGCTGGGGGCCTTTTCTGTTGCCACTGCTGGGTCGCCACCGGTTGTCGGGTGTTGGGCTCCCAGGGTCGGTCCGACGTGCTGTGGCTCAGTGGTGGGTCTCCTCCCCTGGGTGGCTGTCCCCCTTCGGCCTGTTTTGTGTGCCCCTCCGGCTGTTCATGTCAGGGTTGTCCACCTTGGTAAGGGCCCTCCACGGGGAGTGTTTTGGGTGCCTTGTGCCTTAGTGACAGGCGGTGCTTGCCCGGTCTGTCCGTTGGGGGTCCTCCCCGTTCAGTTGGTCTCAGTGCTCTGTGGGCCTTCCCGTCTCCGCCTGTTCCCGTGGGTGTCCCTTTTTCTTGCCCCGGTGGCTCCCTTCCCGCCCGGTCTGCCAGTCTGGCCGGTGGTCTTTCTGTTCTGGTTTCCCCTTCCCGGGTGATGGCGGCCTTTGCCGTCCTTTGGGGCGTGCGTAGGTTCCCGGTCGGTGCTGGGTCGGTTGGTCTGCCTTCTGTTGACCATTCCTTGGCTTATCTGGGATTTGCCCCGGCCCTGCGGGGGCTTCTTGTTGCTCTCCTGGGCGGTTTCTCCCCTGCCTCGTGCTCCGGGGGGTTTGCGGGGTGCGCCCCTGTTGACTTTTTGGCACTGTGGTGCTGTCCTTGCCTGGGTCACTTTATTCCGGTTTGTGTCTCCGGTGTTGGCTCTTCGGCTTCTCGTCCGGGCTCCGGGCTTTTGTGCTTTCCTAAGGTCCCTTTTCTTCCTAGGGTTCTGGGCTTGTTTGGCCGGGCCAGGGCATTTGTCCTGTTGGTGGTACTCGCCTGGGTGCTTCTTCATTGGCGTCTGCTGCTGCGGTTGGTGGACTTGGGAGCTGTTGCTCGATGGTCCGTGTTATGCCTCTGTGGGCGCGGGTTTTGTATCCTGCCCCTGCTTTCTAGCTTTCCCTTGGTGGTTTTAGTTTCCAGCGGTGCTTTTGCGTGTCCGAGGGTGCTGGTATTCCCGGTTCTCCTCCCCCGGGCGGGGCCCTGCGCTTCCGGTGTGGATTTTGTATCCTCCTCTTCGTTGTCCCTTGTTTTGGGGTCCTGGGGCCTGCTGGCTCGGGTTGCGCCCGTGGAGTGTTGACATTGCTCGGGCTCGTTTCGCCCGACTCTTCTGTTTTTCTCACCATTGGTGTGTTTCTGCCTGTGGCCTTGCCTCCTTGTACGCTCCTGTTCCTGTTGGCTCTGCGTTGTTCGGCTGGGTCGGGCCTGGTTGTTGGTTGTATGATTAGCCACCTGGGTGCTTGCTTCGGCAGCTCTTTTGCTCCCTGTGGAACGTTGGTGGGACGGTTTGCTTGGCCCCTGTGCGGGGCTGTCTCGCTCGTTCGTTCCGCATTTCCCTTCCTTCCGGGTTCATTATGTTTTCTTGTGCATGTGGTCCCCTGGGGGGCATTTGAATTCTCTTCTGGTGGCTTGGCCTTGGTCCTGGTACTTTGTCCACTCTTCGGCCTCCGTGGGCGTCCTTGTGGGCTTTCCGTTTTTCGCTGTTTCCCAGTTGGGTTCCCTTGGTGGCCGGGTCACTTCGGTTTCCTTTACTGCGGCATCCTGGGTCTGTTTTGCCTTGGCCCTGCCTAGGCTCTCTCGTTGTGGGTCCCTTGTGCGACTGGGGTCCGTGACCCGCCTGTTCTCTCCTTGCTGGTGGGGTTTGGGGACCTTCATTTTTGTTGTTCGGTTGGGGTGCTGGGTTCCTTTCTGCGCCTCCTTCCGTTCTTGCGGCTCCTCCCGGTCTAGGTTGTTTCCATCTGGTTCCTCTGCTCTGGCTCGGTTGCCACCAGGCCTGGTGGGTTTTTGTTTCCTTCTTCCCCTCCGGTCGTTGGTTTTGGGGTGGTTCGATGGATGGGTTTCAGTCGGACTGTGTCTCTTTACTGCTGTGGCTTCTTGTGGTGTCACTGTGGTGGGGGTGCCCTCTGTTTCTTCAGTTCCGTAGTCTGGGCTTCTGCTTCCTTCTCGCTGTTGGCTGTCCGTCGGACGGTCTTGGTGTGTTTGGGCCGGCTATCTGTTTTCTGTTCTGGGGCCTGTTGTTGTTGCCTTTGGCTCCGTACGGTGTCATCCCGGTCCTTCTCTGTCCGCTTCTGTCGTTGCTTTTGGGCCTGCTTCTGGCTGGACTACAGGTCTCGAGGGTCCAGGGTCTCGGCCCTTCCGGTATCTCTCTTTCCCGGGCTGGTTCTTCCTGCTCGTGGTTGCCTCTCTCTTGGGTGGTTTTTGCCACTCGTCTGTGTTTTTGGGTTTGCCCTCTTTCGTGGGCGTCCCATTCTGGTCCGTTGGTTTCTTGTGAGTTTCCATGAAGCCGCTTGGCTTTGGTATGTGCTCACTTTGTTAGTCATGTGGCGAGGAAGACTTACGAGGAGGTAATGCCCCGGTTACTTACCGGTAATCTTCATTACTCCGAGTATAGTCTTCCTCGCCACATGAGTTCCCATCCCTCCCTCCCTGTCTGGCTATCGGCTTCATGTTTATGCTTGGTAGTTTCAGGCTGAAGGGTTGGGCCGGCCCGCCTCTTATAGAGGTCAAGGGTGTAATGGGTCGGCCATATTGGGAAGGTATGGGAGGCATGGGAGGCTGACTTTTTTGCTTTGGAGGGTTCTGGTGTGGAGCTGAAGCTCACTTTGTTAGTCATGTGGCGAGGAAGACTATACTCGGAGTAATGAAGATTACCGGTAAGTAACCGGGGCATTTCCAACTGGTATCGCCACACATATTTACTCCCGCTGTGAGTAAACCCCATAGACTGGAAAATAAACTGACGACCCGGATTAAGCGGCGTAAAACTTCATGCAACTCCCACTTTTGAGTGGTTTAATGGGCACATTTATCACCTTAAAGAAGGTGGTAAATAAAAGAGGGGGTTTCTGTAGGGGTGGTGGATGGAGAGGATTTGGAAGAGTAGGAGAGGGTAGGGGAAGATCAGTTCTGGCAGGGAGAAGCATTGACTGTTTCCCCTTTGCCATAGAAAGTAGCCAGGGAGGAAGGGGAGACTAGGCTTGGCTGCGGTTGCAACCTAAGCCTCATGTGATTTTACTGGCCGAAATTACCGGCTGGTAAAATAGGGGACAGTGTTCTTTCACACAGGTATAACTGCGTTCGGGAACACTTGCCCAGTCATGATCATGTGGAGTCGCATCCCACTCCGTCTGACTCATAATCATGACCTTAGTGTTCAATAACTGATAAAGCTGTAGAATAATTCTTTTAAACAAAGAACAGCATGGTGTCATTCTAATCAATCAGGCTTCTCTAAGGAAGGTAATACTTTATCACCAGTGGTGTAACGAACGTTGAGGGGGTCCCCCTGCAAGGTACATGGAGGGGCCCCTGTCTGGATTTAATCCGGAGCTCTCAGGCCTGAGTACTGTGCTGAGGGGGCCCCCTGCAGCTCTGGGGCCCCCCTGCATCGCGGGAGATGCGGGGGCCTGTGTTATGCCCCTGTTTATCACCTAAGCCTACATTGGCAATTGGGTAGATCGGGTCAGGAGTTCAAGGTTGAGCTAAAAAGAGGTGTGTGGGTCAAGTCAAGGCACACTGAGGCATATGTACAAGAACTGCCGCTAACTAACGTTAGCATTAGTTAGCAGAAGTTTTCTTAACGCGGCCCATCACTAAAAACTATTGCCCTGTTTGCGATGTATTTACAATACGTTGCTACATGGCGATAGTTTCAGGTAGCCGTGGTGAAAACTGTCGCTAACACTAGCATGATGGCGATACAAATTCTGGCGTTAGTGGGTGAAAACTGACGAAAGGCCAATTTGTGGGCAAAAAACTCACGTTAGTCGGCAGAACTTCACCTATTTTGCCTCTAAAGGCAAAAATAGCCAATAAGTCCACCTCCAAGGAAAAAAAGAAAAGAAAAACAATGGAATGCAGAATGGAGCAGCCAGGGACAAGTGCAGCACAGATCAACAACCTCCTCAAACCCCCAAACAGCCAGGATGACCAGCCAGAGTCCCAGGGGAAGAGGAAATTCAGGGCTACATATATGAAAAGCGGCGCATCGCTGGGGAAAACTTGTGATGCATCACTTTTCATTGCGCACTACTTGCAACACCATGGCATCCAAAGCCTTGAAAGCGTGGACAGTCCCCGGGGCCTGGAGGCCTCGCTGGGCCTGTCTCTGGGACCTGGAGTGGGAGGCAGAGGTGCTGTGGAGTTGATGTGCCGTGGCGGTAGACATTGAGGCGTCAGCGATTGTCCTTACTTGGTGGTGAAGTCTGGCAGGTTGCATGGAGACACGTAGCTGACCTGTGTGAGAGGACCGCCTGGCACCCCTTGGAGCTGTGAATGGTTGAGGCGCTCCTTCGCACCAATGTAGGGAGGTCTGGATTGCATACCACGCACCACCACTACACCGGGTGCACAGAGGAAATTATCAATGTTGGGCTGCGCATCTCTGCATCACAGGGCGGAGGATGTGGCGCTGGCCAGACGCTGTGGAGGATGAGGCCCCTGAGTTGTGCAGAACTTGTATGGCGGAAGCGCTGCAACTTCACGCCTAAGGGGGCCCTGTTGCATCACCTGGATCGGGAGGTTCCCCAGCAGACTTGGCGCCGACTGCTAAACCCAGGCTTGTGAAATCCCACCTGGCTTAGGCTCCTGCTGGCTAATTCACAGATTTGGAGAGAGTTCAGCGCATTGAGTCCCGGTGTCAATGTCCAGGTGAGGAGAAGGTGGGATGCGTAGTGGAGGAGGCCCGGGGGCGAGTCAGGCCCAGGCCTAGCGCCTGTGGGTGATGCACACCGTGCCCTGAGCAATCCCTGCACTGTGGCTGACCTACATCATGAGGGCACCGCACAAGACTGGTGGGGGACTCCACTAACTGGCTCAAGTTGCTGAGATCGGCCATTGGTGGCAGTGGGTGCCAGGGGCACGTGGGCCCGTTCTGGCCCAGGCCCTTGGGTATGCAGCTTGATCTGCAGTTACTCGCTGGGGAACTGGGGAACACGGAATCTGGTTGCCACTGTCAGATCAGAAGAGGCAACCAGGTGGTGCTGCCTTTCCTTGCCCCTGCTAGGTTGCATTTGGGTGTACAGGGAACTAACCTTTAGTGGATTTCCTCTTCCCACAGCGCTGAGCCATCTGGTTGTTGCTGCTGCTGACCCCATCTACTGGTTTCTCTGACCCAGAGATCAGGTGTTCGAGTCCCTCCTCCACCCGCAGGCTCCTGTCTGCGCCTCATCCCTGGTGGTCCAGTGGTAGAGCATCACTGCTCTGCAGCTTGACTGCCCTCCTGTCTCTTTTTTCTGCTGTACCTGTTCATCTTTCTGCTCTTCTCTTTTGCTTCCCTATCTTTTTCTTTTTTTTCATCTTTGCTATGTTTAGCTTTGTTTTTCCTGTGTTTTTTTGCAGGTCCTTTTTACCTATCCTCTCCCTCGTTGCCACTGCGATCCCCCACGTACCCGCCCCCTCCAGTGTCCTCTCCCTCGTGTCCCGCCTCTCAGCTGTCCAGCCCCCCTGCAGCACTACTTAATGGCGGACGCTGTGTGGCCATGCGCAGCGGGCGTGCCACTGGTGCCCCAAAGGGAAGCCTAAGGCAATCCCGTCTGCGTCCATTCTCCCCTGTACCGTGCCCAGAACCAGGGACCCTGCCTCTCGGACACTCCACCACTACAACACCAGCACCCTCCCCGCCCTCAATCCTGGACGCCACGCCACCTGCCATCTAGCATCACCGAAAATAGCCTTGCACCCTGTGCCTGCTGAAACTGCAAACGCACCTCCTGTCACATTAGCACACTAGCGCTTCTTGCCACCCAGCTGATCCAACAGCACACCCGACCGACTCAACTGCATCCTCCTCAACGTGCAGGCTCTCCACAAATACACCACAGACATCTGGGACCTCCTCGATGCCACCTCTTTAGACATCGCCTTCTTCACGGAAACCTGGACCAACCTCTGCTCCGGACCGGACATCGCCATCGCCATCCCTGACGGCCACAAAATCACCCGCATGGACCACCCAGACCGTCCAGGAGGAGGCATTGCCATCGTCTACAAAAGCACACTCCGACTGTCCACGCACTCTAATGACCCAACGATGACCATGGAACACCTCCACTTCCAGATCCGGACCAACCCCAACACCACCCTCTGCAGCACCCACGTCTATAGACATGCCCGGCCATGAACCCCCAGTCACTGATGCCATTGTAGACCTCATTGCACCCCAGGCTCTCCCATCCACCGACTACATCCTACTCGGAGACCTCAAGTTCCACCTGTACAACTCCAGTGACCAGAACACCACCCTCCTCCTGGGGAACCTCGCCAACATCGGACTCAAGCAGTTAGTCACCGCACCAACACACATAGCCGGACACACACTTGAGCCCGTCTTCTCTGCCAGCGGGAACTTCAACTACAGCCACACCACCACCTCTCCTGGACCGACCATCATTATATACATTACGCCTTCACCATGCCCACCGTACACCACCGCCATCATCACCCCCCGTTGCAGCTGGATCAAGGCCACTGAAGAACTTCTTGTCAACTCCCTCGGCACCACCACAGCGCCAACACTTACAGACGACAACACCGCAGAGTGCAACCTCCACCGATGGATCTCCAACTGCGCTGACACCCTGGCACCCCTCAAGAAAAGACCAGGCAAACAACACTCCAAGAAGACCAACTGGTTCACTCCCACCCTCCACTAGTCCAGATGCACTTGCAGACGTCTCGAGAAGAGATGGAGCCGCAACAATACCCCTGAAACTCACACAACCTTCAAATCCACCGTCAACGCACACCACAAGGAGGAAGAGGAAATCCCCTGGATCGATAGGTTTTGTGCAGGTAGGTATCCCTTCCTCCACAACATCAATCAACTCCTCAACACCATGGAGCAAGGGTGCCTGCATTGGCACATGGCAGTCATTGTGCGTCAATGTAGGGGGAAAAAACAGGGGGGCTCATTCATGAGCCCCTTCCGACAGTTTAAAGCTGCTGGTGCGTCATTTTCTTGATGTACTGGCAGTGTTAATTTTGCACCACGTTGCGCAGTATTCACAAAGTGGCGTATCTAGGCATATGCGTGACCTTGTGAAGCCCTGTGACACATTATACCTGCGTCAGTCATGATGCATGCAGGGTGGGCGTTCCCACGCAAGCAAGCCTCATAGGAGTGGTGCAGTATAATCCATCAGATCTCACTGTGACAATTCTAGGACACCACTGCGTCAGAACCTTACGCCTGCCTCATGGCAGGAGTAAGGGTGGCGCAATGCCACAGGGATAGGCTGGCCCCATGCATTGCTAGAGTTGCGTCATGCTTGTGACACAACTGCAGCAATGGGTGACTTTAGCGCTGACAGATACGTCAGGATTCTAGACGTATCTGTCATTAATTGCGACATGGAGCGCGGTACAGTGAATACAGCGCATCCATGATGTCGCAAGAAGGGCGCAGTGAAAAGTGTTGCAACGCTGTTTTGTCGCAGTGCTGCTACACTTTTCATGGATGAGACCCAGGAATGCACCCTCTCTTATTGATAGTGCTCATTCCTGCCCTTTTGTTTTGTTGCAGGGCAGTGCAGCAGCATTCCTTGCAGTGCTGTCCCGCACTTAAACCTTTTGAAATGAGGCCCCAAGTGTTTGCACCCATTTTAAGGCCGGCTATTTTCTGGTCTGAAAAAACTGTCTCTAACTGGAGGTAGAGGCAGTTTTTGGGGTTTTGCACCATACAAGGAATTCCTTGTAAATATCGCAAAGTGGGGTTAGCAGCAGTTTTTGCACAGGAATGCCCACTTTGCATCTCATTTTCGTTATGTAACGCTAACAGAACTGGCGATCTTAAAAATTCACGTTTACGCAGGAAAAGTGCCGCTAACTCCAGTTAGCAGCAACTTGTAAATACGGCGATAAAAAAAAGCCGCCGCAACATCAACAATTTGACGCTACAGCTGCGTTAAGTTCTTGTACACATGCCCCACTGTACTGTGGTTAATACAGTGGCAATAAACAATGAATAGCCAGCGAAATTTCTATTTACAAATGCTTTTCATACTATCTCATAAACATAGTATATATTATCAATATAAACAGTAATGAAGTTGTTAGAGGTGTACACAAAATTCAATATGTGATGTAATGTGGTAATCACTCTACAAACCAGTATTTTCACAGTGAGAATGGTTATCTCGTGTGGGAGCTGATAAACAGTTAAAGCAAATGTTGTTACTCAAGACAGTAATGAAGACAGACCCTAAATACACCATAAAATTGTGATCAATTAAGGTTCACAAAGGTCTAATCATTTTGAATGTGATTAACAAACATGAAAGAGAAAAGACAAGTCAACAATGCAGAGCAGTGTAAATAGAGAAAAACAAAGTGCCCAATTCACAACGTAAAGTCCCAAGCATATTTTACAAACAAATTCATTTTTTTTTATCTGCCAGTAATTTACTAAGGGATTCTTGAAAGGTAAATTCATTTAGGAGGGCAGAGATCTCTACCACGATTGCTGAGTTTTACATCCCATGTAAGGTGTGGAAGTGGGCATTGGAAGGAGTCCCTTGTAGTGGAAGTTTGTGAATGCCCACAAACATTAAAGGTTGAGGGCATTCCAAAACTTCAATGCAAGCCTTTCCTGCCCTGTAAATGGTCAAAGACTTACTCCATCACAGTGCTGGATTCACTCCCCTACCAGGGCGGGTCTGGGTTCGGATCGCCTGTAGGTTTGATAGGGATGTAGTGGAAGTAGTGGACGTTTTCGTCACAGGGGAAAAAATATGTATTTGCACAGGTGAACCTCATTGCTGCACTGCAGAGTTCTTCAGTATGGAGATCTCTGGACCATGCGTATAATAGGACCTTCTAGTAAAATATCCTTCCCTTCCCAGTAGCACACCAGTGCCTGATGTATCTTTCCTGGCAAACTTCTGGAAAAGTTGGTGAATAGGAAAAGTAAAAGTTTGTTCAAACAGAGCTCACCGTCAGTACGTTTACTACATTTTTCATGAATAGGGTGCAAAGTTATCTAACAGCTAATGTTCCTGATGCTTTACTGAAACTTAAGTTTAAAGGGTTATTGAGACATTTCTGGCGAAATTTTATATGTTGTATCTCTTCAGTACCTGGTTCATGCTTGCAAATGTAACTCAACTAAAGTCCAGTCCCAGAAAGAAACCTGCCGTAACGAGTTTCATTCACACGGCACACCGATACTTACGTAACATCATTAAAGGGCTTATCAAGGTCCTAAATCATAATCTGAAAGGAACTTAACAGCCCTGTCTTTCTGGGACTGGACATCATGTGCATTAGATATGTGAACGATATGACATTTTTATCTACATTCATCTGCCTTTGGAGAAGCAACAGCCCACATCAATTGGTTGTTCAGCCCATAAGAAGACTTATAGACTTGTGCTTACTTCTTAATGAATTCCAATCATCATGGATCTTTTTGGACATAGCCTTTAAAAAGTCCCAATGTAGGGACAGGACACATGTCGGCTGAAATCATCCATGAAGCATCACTTTCATTACAGTTGAGGCTTTTGTTAAAAATTTAAACTATAGCTGTGATCTTGTTTGCATTTTCTTATGAAACCACTAATTAATAAAAAATCTGTTTTTACCACAGTATTTGGAAGTTTCTGATGAATTCTTTGGGTGTCCAATTTAATTGACATCATAAGTGTTTTTAAATGCTTGTATTGTACAAACAGTCTCAATTAAAGTACCTAGACCAATACATCTAATGCCATAAACACCATATGAGTACTCTGCTATTTGTTGGTTTACTTAAAAAACAATAGGCTATGCTGTCACCAGCCATGAGTAGGTCAGAGGTGATCAAAGGGCCTACTGCCCTAAAGACTTAAGAAGAAGCTATTTACCCAGCCACCAGCCAAATAATACATAATTTCTGCTATCTACTGGGCGGCTGGCAAAATAGCACATAATCTTTGCTGTTTAGCCAGCCACAGGCTAAATAGCAGAGATCATGCACAAGTTGACTGGTGGTTCTAATAAATAGTGTGAAGGAGGTCTTCATTTAGGGGAGACACCCATCGCAACGAAGTGAATACTTTGCGAGGACATTGCAACGCAAACACAACATCGCATTAACTTTTACACCGTAAAGCACTGCAACGCTTAAACGTTTACATCGTAAGGCATAACAACGTGAGCCAGCAAAACGCAACTTTACGATGTAAACGTTACTGCAATGGCAACTTTACGATGTAAACGTTACTGCGATGGCAACTTTAAGATGTAAACGTTACTACGATGTTCGGTAAATACTCTGCATTTCTAAATAATTTAGCAGCGCTCTGCGATGTTCGGTAAACATACATGCAATGTGAAAAATGATCTTTAAAAATGCAGCCACAGTCCAAATATGAAAGTATACTCTGCATTTCAAAATAATTTAGCAGCGCTCTTTACAGCTAACAAAAAATAAAATAAATGACAGTGTCAGATTGTGTCACCAATGGGCGCACAAAAGTGACGGCAACAGACATGTAATGTGAATTCGCGATGTTTGGCATAACGGAAATTCACACAAAAGTGACGGCTATGTAATGCTATGAAAGCGTGGGTGGATGCATGAGGGGTGGATGGATGAATGAAAGCGTGGGTGGATGCATGAGGGGTGGATGGATGAATGAAAGCGTGGGTATATGCATGAGGGGTGGATGGATGAATGAAAGCGTGGGTATATGAATGATGGATGGATGAAACGGTGGATGGATGCATGAGGGGTGGATGGATGGGTGGAAGGGTGTGTGGATGAATGATGGATGAATGATGGGTGGATGGATGAATGAAAGCGTGGGTGGATGAATGATGGATGAATGGTGGGTGGATGGATGAAAGGGTGTGTGGATGAATGAGGGATGAATGATGGGTGGATGTAGCAGCGCTCTTTACAGTTAACAAAAAATAAAATAAATGACAGTGTCAGATTGTGTCACCAATGGGCGCACAAAAGTGACGGCAACAGACATGTAATGTGAATTAGCGATGTTTGGCATAACGGAAATTCACACAAAAGTGACGGCTATGTAATGCTATAAAAGCGTGGGTGGATGCATGAGGGGTGGATGGATGAATGAAAGCGTGGGTGGATGCATGAATGAAAGCGTGGGTGGATGAATGATGGATGGATGGATGAAACGGTGGATGGATGCATGAGGGGTGGATGGATGGGTGGAAGGGTGTGTGGATGATTGATGGATGAATGATGGGTGGATGGATGAATGAAAGCGTGGGTGGATGAATGGTGGGTGGATGGATGAAAGGGTGTGTGGATGAATGATGGATGAATGATGGGTGGATGGATGAATGAAAGCGTGGGTGGATGCATGAGGGGAAGATGGATGAATGGAAGCGTGGGTGGATGAATGATGGGTGGATGGATGAAACGGTGGATGGATGCATGAGGGTGGATGGATGGATGGAAGGGCGGTATGTTATGGAGATGTGAATTAGCGATGTTGGGCACACAAAAGTGACGGCACTTCGGTAAACAGATGGATGAAACGGTGGATGAATGCATGAGGGGTGGATGGCTGAATGAAAGCATGGGTGGATGCATGAGGGGTGGATGGATGAATGAAAGTGTGGGTGGATGAATGATGGATGGATGAAACGGTGGATGGATGCATGAGGGGTGGATGGATGGATGGGTGGAAGTGTGTGTGGATGAATGATAGATGAATGATGGGTGGATGGATGAATGAAAGCGTGGGTGGATGAATGATGGATGGATGGATGAAAGCGTGTGTGGATGAATGATGGGTGGATGGATGAAACGGTGGATGGATGCATGAGGGGTGGATGGATGGGTGGAAGGGTGTGTGGATGAATGATGGATGAGGGGTGGATGGATGAATGAAAGCGTGGGTGGATAAATGATGGATGAATGGTGGGTGGATGGATGAAAGGGTGGGATGCATGATGGTTAACAAACACACTTATTAATAATTGTTGCATGTGCGTCTTCCCAGAAAATGCAAGTGCAATGTTTGGATTATTTGAAATTTCCATTTTACCATGGGATGTTGCGAACTTGGCCCTAAATCCTTTGATCATGTTTTCTATAGCTCATTTAAGCTGTAAAATTAATTAAAGAGAAAACGAAACGGCCTCCTTTTCACAAAGAGGTATGTATTTTACTATCAAACTAAACATATGCAAAGAATTTGCATAATGCTTAAACTATTTTTAAAATATTTGGCAGGGATGGGATCCGAACCCATGCCTCCAGAGAAACTGGAGCCTAAATCCAGCGCCTTAGCCCGCTCAGCCACGTTACCTCCTTGTTAACAAAGTACTGTTATGTAAGAGAAATCTTTAATCTGTGTGGCAGCCACACTATCAAATATTCCATGCTGTGCCAATCGAAAAACTAAGGCTGTAGCTGCGATTTCTACAGTGTTCCATTCATAAATTCGGCGCCCCAGAGCCCATCCCGGAGGAAGAGGTTTCTCATTCCACATAGGGGAGTACGGTATGGTTCATGTTTTCTTTGCTGCTTGCAAGACTGTGATAGACCTCATCCCCAAGAATGCGAGCACACATGACTGTAGAGCTCTGCAAGTTTTGCTTAACACCGTCACAGGACATGACATGAAACTGAATGTGCAATACATTATTGAAAAAACATTAACTATGCTTGAGGTGATATTGATGCAGCATTCTCTTTTGAATTTAAACGTATACACTAAAGCAATCTATGCCATGCTCAAGCACATAAAAAGAGGTCAAACCCATTCTATAGGTATTGGAAAGCTTTGAATGACATGTCTTCTGATTCAACACTGTGTGTGGGTTCATTGACAAGGGAATAGGAAGCTGACGTCAGACCCAGTGATATCTAATGACAGCCAAGATTACGTTCCTTTCTTTTTATCTTATTCTATGATCCAGAGTCTTGAGAGCCTGGTGCGCTACTAGTGAAGCCGAGGTTCTGTTGAGCACCAAACAGTGCTCTGAATAGCAGCCAAAAACATATTAAATGAATAGCAAGACTCGCATACCGAGAAGCCCAGGATGACTTAGAGCCTTGAAGGGCATCATTACTCACTGCCAGGTCAACATCCGGTTCTCTGCGTGCCCTCGCGCCCGTTCTTTTCAAATGTTACTAGCACTATTTAGTAACACAAATTACATTTAAAAAAATTTACAATTAGGAACAATAAAAAAGGAAGAATTAGCGTTGTGGGGACGGCGGGGGGGGCGTGGGGGACAAGGGGTAGAGGCGGTGTATTTGCGCGCAATTTTGTAGTCTGCGATTTCGTGGTCTGCCAATAGGAATAAACGCATTGGCGTTGAGACGCCATGCAATGTTAAAGTTGGCGAGGCTGGTGACTGTGCGATGTAATAGACGCGTGGTAAAAGCACGTGTTGGGATGGTGCGCTATGTGGCGTCATACATCCTCATTTAGCCAGTCATTACAAAAAAGAGACAACAAGCAATGGTAGGGTGGTGGCCATCTTGTAATGGGGATGCAACATGTGTGAGGCATTTGAATGTAATTGTATTTACAAAAGTACAATAGTTTGTACAAAGGTAAGTGTATGAATTAATTACAGATGAAAAAAACAGTAAAATCAATTTTGAATAAAAAGCATTTTTGTTATTTTAATATTCAGATAAAAAATGTAGGAATTGAACTTCTACTTCAAGAGCTTCAGCATATATCACACAAATATTTTGTACTGCAGCATAGGAGTATTTAGCTGTCTGGAAAGAAAAATATGTTTGGCTTTAGGGCATGTAACACAAATAGTTTAATCACTCATGAGAATACATTGTTTTTTAATATTCATGATCCTCCTTTTGATGATTTTAGAAGGTTGGGTGCTTTTGGGCTTCTTATGCAAGGCCTTGGGCTAGCTTTAGGCTAATTTTTAAGGGGGTTTGTGCTAGCTTCGTATTTCAAACCTGGCAACACAGCAGCAGTTGAAAGCAGCAGCAATCAGGGAATGGAGACAGACAGGTGGTAGCTGGGCTCCAGAGGTAGGCAACCGTACAATAGGCAATTGGTGTCTGGGGGCACACATATGTGGGACACTTGCAAGAGGTAAATTGAGCAATGGTGCTTCTGTGGAATGGGGAATTAAAAGCAGATGACAAGAAATTGTGCATCCGGATAATTCACAGGAGGAGCTCACTTTGCTACCAGTGAAAAAACACACTTGTTCATAGCATTCACCCAGTAGAGTGGGTTTCAGGGATAGATGCTTATTGTTCCCTTGTCACTAGTGGCCCCTTCACCCACACTGACATTTCAGCCAACTGCCCAATGTATCTTGGAAATTGTAGTTTTGCTCTTTAACATGCTAGGCAGTGTTTTAGGTGGGCAAGGTCCTGTCTCTACTGAGCCCTCATTTCTGTCTTTGAAAGTGCTTTCTCAGCAAAAGAAATCTTTAAGCCAAAAAATAAAATGATAACCTGTTTGACAGGATTGGAGGATGTATCTGACTAAAGCCATTGTAGAGGTGGTCTGGGAAAGGAAAGAGTTGATGACAAGTAGGAAAATAAATGGCCATAATGTGGACCAACAGAAGGGCTAGGACAACCAGAGGCACGAGGAACCAGGACAAGAAAAACAAGGCCAGAGAGACCTAATCTAAGGGAACTAGAACTATGAATGCCAGATGAGGCCAGGAACAAATGGACATTAAGGAACAGTACAAGGCAAAATCGGACTGGGGTACCAGGAGCAAGGTGAGAAGTATCAAGACGGCCAGGAGGATGTGGACGAGGGGGATCTTGACTCAGTGGACAACGGGCCGATGGAGCAGAAACACAAGGGGTAGAAGGAACAGAAGGCCAAGGACCATAATGGGAAGGAGGGCATGGGAGTACCAACCAGGACCAAAAGAATGAGGAAGACTGGGGACAGGTGTTGCACCGTGGGCCATGATTCGGCCCACGATGCTGCCCGCTTCCTACTCACGGGCCGCGGTGCAGCCTGCGGCACATCCCACTTCTCATCAGGTGAGTCGCGGTGCTGCGCGGCGGCCCTCTGTTGCTGTTCTGGCATTGTGGGAGCATTCTGTCATGCCTATTCCTTTTTTGTGTCGGGCGTGCCGAAGACCTTTGCAGCAGCCGATTGTGTAATATTTGGCATGTCAGGAATGCCGCAGCTCCAATCTTGGAACTGCGGCTTCCTATATACCCCATGTTTGGCACTATTCACTTACCTTTTTCACTAGGTGATATACTTTCCTTTGCTTCTCTTCATTCGTCTTGGGGCCATCTTGTTGCTTTCATCTTCCCATAATGCCACAGTCTTGGTCCCAGAAGGAGTTGGGAAGGCTTTATTCTATCATTCTAAGATGGTGACCTTCCTATTCTGTTCATTATCCTTTTCTTTATCCAAGGTGGTGGTTGCTTACTTCCTGTTTGGTCAATTCCTGTTCATGGGTATTTAAGGGGCTAAATCCTTCATTTTCTTGTGTTGTAATACTCTTTGCTCCTGCTGGTGTGTCCTCGCACTTGTTGGCGACCTTTGCTCCTGCTTGGTGTATTTTTGCTTCCTATTGGCATACTTTTGTTTCCGGTTGGCACTTCCCGTTCCAGCTTGTATTCCTTGAAGTCTTCCACTCCTATTTGGAATTCTTGCCTTTTATTTTACACTCCTTGCTGGTGTTTGCACTTATTTTTGGGTTCTTTCCTTCCTTTTTGTTCCCGGAGTCTCCGCCTCCATCAGAGGTTTTCCCAACGGGGTTTTTTCCTCTTGGGACTCCTTTTGGAATGCACAGTCTCCTTTGGATTTTCATTGTTGGCAGCACCATGGCTACCAGAAAGGGTCGCCCTTACCTCGGACAGACCAGAACCCTCAAGAACGGAAGACGAGAATCTCTCCAACACGCCAGAACTGGTAAGAACATTACAAATCATGACAACAGGAGTAGCAGACCCATGTAGACAGACCAAAGACAACCAGTACAAGGAGACCGATGGAAGAAGGACCAGAGGCAGGAAGTCCAAGACCAAAGAGGTCAAATCAAGGAGGGCCGAAGGACCAGAAGCTAATGGACCAGTACCAGGAAGACTATGACCAGAAAGGACCTGGGCTAGGAGGGCATGAAGACCCAGATTAAAATGACTGGGGGCATTAATGACCAGCAAGTCTAGGCCCAGTGGGATCAGGATCAGAAGATGCATGAAGGTAATACTCAGGGGGATTCTGTACAGTGACGAAGACTACATGAACCAACGTGACCAATAACATAGGAACTTGCAGGACCAGTGCCAGATGGATGGGGAAGACCAGATCCAGGAGGACATTTATTAGGAGGACAATTATAGAGGAGACCAGGGTCAGATTGACAAGAACACGGTGGAACTGGCAAGCCAGGAGGACCAATAGGACTAGGAAGGGGCAGGAAAAATGGGGGCTGGGAAAGCTAGGGAAACCAAGACTAGTAGGACCAGCATCAGAAGCTCTGATAGATGAGGACCAGACAAAGTAGTACCAGAACTAACAGCAGGGCTACATAGACCAAAAGAACCAGGAGCAGAAGGGTTAGGAACAGGCAAATCAGTAAAATAGTTAAACCAGATGAGCAATACCAGGAAGACAGATGGATGAGAATTAGGGTGAGGGTGTGAAAAGGTCCAGGACCGGGAGCCTGTGAAACAGTAGACCTGGGATACAAAGGACAAGCTGCAGGAGTACATGGGAATAATGACCAGACAGACGAGGAAGTACAGGGTTAATCATTTCTAAGACTAGTTCGCAAAACCATGAGGGCAAGAAGAAGGAGGACTAGGGCCAGTGGGATCAAGACCAGACTGAAGAGGACAATGAAGATCAGGATCTGGAGGGCAATTGCCAGTAGTACCGAGAAACCAGGATAAACAGGTCACAGACTAGGGAGACCAAGGGGACCAGTACCAAGGGCATCCTGAAGACCAGAGGAAGAAATGATCACGACCAGGAGGACCGGACACAGGGTTAAGATGGCCATTAAGATTAGGACCTAGGGGACCAGAGCTCAGATTATCAAATGGGAGAAGTAAAAGGGGACTGGACAGTGGTGGCCAGGAGAATCAGGACCAAATGACTAGGTTCACGAGGACCCAAACACCGAGAACCTGGATCAAGAGGCCCAGGATCAGTGGCTATAGGACTAAATTAACAAGAAAAAAATGCAGGAGGACCAAGACAACCCAAACCAGAAAGACAAAGACTAAGAGGGCCAGGACACTAGAGGCCAGAAGGACATGGACCTGTGATACCAGAGCTAGGAGGTTCAGGGCGAGAAGAACCAGTTTCCACACACTATGAAGGGGGGAGAGGCAAACTTTCGCTACTCCGGCCTCCCCAATCACATAACTGTAACACACACAGAGGAGTAGCGAAAAGGGGTCAGAAGGTGGTACATGCTATGTGGAGAACTACTGCCCTCACTCACAAAATTCTGAAATGCTTCATCATTGGGCTTGCTTGCAATACACCCCTGCACAGACCAACACCTGGGGTGGAGCAAAAGAGAGGGGAAGACATACAAACATGAAAAAGAAATTATATATCAATATGCATTGGGATCACCGAAAGAAAAGTGCAGTGAGGGTTTAAAACTAGCTTGGTGGTGTCTCTGTACAACAATTTATCCCTGGACTCACCGTCTAGGTCTAAAAACGTGAAGGATGGTGGTGATAGGAAAGATTTAAGAGTTCCTTCACCTCTCCTTACTGCCAAAGTGTCGACATGTTTCAGCCATGCTATAAGTGCCCACAGTGTTGGGTCACAACGGCTTTCTTCAGGACCAATCGGATCCCAAGTTTTATATTTACCCTCCGTACCAGAGTAGGGTATCCTTGGAATCTGTAATATCCAAGGGGAGGTTACCTCTAAGTAACTCACATTTGTTTATTTGTAGGGGAAAGCACAAAAAGAAAATATGTATAGAATTATTTGTGCTGGGGTAGCTCATGGGTGTTTGCGTTCAGACACTCGTAGTTCCCTCTCATATTACTCAACAAGCACAGTTTCTAATGTACCACCTAGGTATATTCCATAACCCAATCCATTAATAATGAATATCAATACGTCCAAAGTAGAACTTGCCATATAGTAATGGGATGATTTATCTGTAGACTCACGCAGAAGATCATACTTGACTGGAGCGAAGACAAATGTACTATCGTTGTGCACACTCATGCTGCGCAGCGAAGAGCCCAACTCACTGAGTTCCATCAAAAGCAATGCTTAAAATGGTGAGTGATTGGGAGAGACCCCCTGTAGTCAAACTCAGGGGAAAAAAATGGAGATATAGATAGTATTAAATAATAGCATGTAATGTCGTAATGATCAGCAGGACCCGGTGGAGGGTAGTGATACAGATGTGAGATGAAACAATTTTAAAACAATGTCTTATATGAGGCTATCTGTATTGTAAAACAGCCTCTCCGTAGAACACCAACCGGGTTTGGGCCATGGTAAATACATGCTGCTCTTTTAACAACTTGCCCTGACTTGAAAATGCCCTTAGAGATACCTGTTAGCAGTAGTAGGTTGAGAAAGTAGCCCCCGTGCAGCTGCTATCTCTCGTCGCAATGTCAAACCCGCTCTTCGGGTAATTTATCATCTCTTCGTGGCTCCATCCTGCAGAGCTGCCTCCCACCCAACTCCTTACTTCGTCAAGGTAGGTGCTCTGCCCAGGAAATTAACCAGTACTCGCCCTGAAGGTGGTGAGTTGCAGAATTCCGTGTTCCTCTCAAAGCGAGAGGATGTCCGGTCATGTGACACGCTCCGTGTCACGTGGCCCTGTCTGGTGAACATGACATATTCGCATGGTCCCTCTGTTGCTAGGAGCCCAGCACGTCTACTTTCAATTTAAGGGAGGAAAACTTTATTAAGCATTGCCAAAATGTGTTCTCCTGGACCTGGACAAAACTAGAATATTAAAGTCCACTGCCAGTAGGTATTGTGGTGGTAATTAAATAAAAAACAATGAAACTATGAAACTTGCCATTTCAGCAGCTCGTCTTTTTTCATTTCAGGGGAGGAAGACTTTAATAAGTACTGTGATGTGTGCGCTCCTGGATAAAACCCAGATTGGATAAACAATCTCCATCGTCCGTTCAGTGAACTGTGGGTATTGTGGTGATTGTTAAATTATTGTACTTGCCATTCAGTGCATATGATCCGTGGTATACCCAGGGTCAGTCGTAGTGCACAACTAAATGGTCTAATATGCCACTCCGCACATATTGTTAGTGGTGAGAAGAACCAGGACATGATGACCAGGGCCAAGAGGACCAGGAAGGAACAGAAGCAGATGGGCCACTAAGAATGGCCAAGATGGTCAAAAGGCAAGGTTTTTGACAAACAAGCACAATAGGATAAGAAGGACTAAGATGAGCAGACCAATGCTAGGATGGTTGGTGAGTCAGATCCATGAGAACTAAGCCCAGGAGAAACCAAACATTAAAGGCCAGGACCAAGAGGATCTGAACTAACAGTCATATAATTTTCAGAAGACAAACATGAATAGCATGACCATGGGCAGAAGTGCCAGTGAGGTGAGTCCAGGGACACAGGCAACCAGAGCCAGAAGGAATCGTTCTACGAGGACCCATTCCAAGAGGACCAGGAAACAAAGAACTAGGGGGGCCAGGTTAAGGAGGATCAGGACCTGCATGATCCCAGCCTGGAGGTCCAATCCACAGGGCTAGGACAGGATGACCAGGATGAACAGGATGACCAGGAAGATGAGCAACAGGATGATCAGTCCCATGAGAAGCAAATAAAGGAAGATATGATGAGTTTGTGTAGAAGCATGAGGACAAGGAGCAGGAAGGCCAGAGGGAGAAGGATCAGGACCAGAGCTGGGAAGACCAGATGAAGGCCAATAGGACCAGGATGCCAGAATAAGCAGGGGTGATGAGGGGGCAGTACCACAAATGCCAGGATGACCAGAGCCATGAGTACCAGGACCAAAGCAAGGAGGATTCGAAGGATCAGCACCAAGAGGATCAGGAATAGGTCTAGGAGAGCCAGGGAGACCAAAACCATAGGACTGGGGCTCAGAGTACCAAGTGGTGCCGAAAGAGCCGGACCAGGGTGAGGAAGATAGGGAGGACCAGAACAGCCACAGTCAGGAAGACTAAGTGTACTGGACCTGGATGTCCAGGAGAAACAGGACCAAAATAACATGGCTCTGAAGGACCCAAATAAAGAGAACCAGGATAAACAGGGCCCAGACCATTGGGTGCATTGAGGACCATAAGGAAAAGACTCAGGGCCAGCCAGACAGGGATGATCCAAGCCAGGAAGACAGGGGCCAAGAGGGTAAGGCCTAAGAGGGCCAGGACACAAGAGGTCAGGGTACCAGCTGATCTAGGAACTGATGTACTAGGAATCAGATGAGTAGGTTGAGAAGAATCAGAAGAACCAGGTTAAAAGGACGAGGATCGAGAGTATCAGGAAAGAAAAGGGAGAGCTCGGCGAAAGGGTCCTGAATGACCAAAATGACTAGAAGCACAAGAACCAAGAGGTTTAAGAATACAAAGACTCAAACAAGGAATACTAGGAGGAAAATGATTAAGTTTAGTTTGTACAAAAGGAGGAAGAGAATACTGGCTGTGATGACCAAAAATAGGAAGACCATTGCTAGGCAAACCAGACTGACAGTGAAAAAAGCAAGAAGAGCAGGACCTGAAGACTCAAGAGGGGATGGCCATGCAACCAGAGCCAGCAGGGCAAGAGTTAAGAGGATCAGTGCAAGGAGGACCAGTGGGAACACAACCAAGGGGAAAAGAAAGCTCAAGTCACAGAGGCCTAAGTGTATCAGGACCTGTCATACCAGGATAAGCAGGACCAGGATGCAGAGGGAAAGGAGTACCATGGCAAGGAGAGCCAGGATGACAGGAGCCATGATGACCAATCCAGGTGGCTAAGAAAAGGATGTCCTGAGCAAGGAGGATCAGGGCACAGTAGACAAGTTAGACCAGTATGAAAACATGCTGGACCAGGGTCAAAAGTATCATGACATGTAAGAGGAGGAGCAGGAGACCTAGTCAGGGACAGGGGGACTAGGGCCATTAAGACCAGGGAACAGATGAGGAGGATTAGATGGACTAGCAGGATCAGAGTAAGCAGGACCAGGAACAGGGCTTAGAGGATCAGAGATGACAGAACCAAGGGAACAGGGCATGGAGTTCCCAGTAGAACAGGAGGACTGAGAACTGGGTGATTAGGATCAGTCTGGTGGGAATCAGTTGAACTAGGACACCTAAAGCCATGAGGACCAATGGGACCAGAGCAGGACCAAAATGACCAGGCCTAACCCAAGAAGACCTAATAAGGAGGGCCAGGTCAGTGGATGCAGTACTAGGTGGACCACAATGACCGTGGCAGGGAAAATCACAATGACCCAAACCAGGGAGACTAAGGGTGCCAGTCCTAGGAGAATTAGGACAACATGTCTAAGTGGATATGGACCCAGCAGATCAGCAGCATCAGGGTGGGGATCAGTAGTTCAAGGATCAGGAGGTTCAGAAAGAGCTAATCCAAAAAAGAGCCAGGAGCAGGGCTAGAAAGACCAGGGTCAAGAAGGACTACAAGCAGGAGCAACAGATTCAGGAAACCAGAACAAGGGTTACCAGAACTAGTTTGACCAGGGCCAGGATGGGGATCAGAAGGACTAAAACAGCCCAGAAAAGAAAGTCTTGAAACAGGTCTAGGAGAAGGGTCAATGTCTAAAGGCACAGAAGGACCTGGAAAAGTAGGAAGAAGACAAGGACCAGGAGGCCACCAATGTGATATTAGGGCACTTATATTAGGGTATCCTTTTTGTAAATGTTCCTATTCATGCTTCTTATGCTTTCAATCCTGAGAAACACCCACCTCTCCAGCCCATGTATAGAACTGGTAACTATTTGTTGAAAAATCGGAGTATGCAAAGTGAATAAAAAGCCAGGACTGTTACTCTCTGATGTCTGAGTGATAGAAGATGTGGTCTAATACTATTACAGTAGTTTGAGGGCATTGGGACTAAAATTTGGCAGAGCAGTTTAAAGGTGGATGAGTGAGAATGAGTGTGGTCTGTGAAAGATGGCAAAAAGGCTTTGAGAAACTCAGATGGCTAAATTCAGGAAAATGGTTAATTGGTCAAAGGGCTATGGCAGTCAGCAAAGGGAATCTCAGGATCTTGAAAAGACTCCTATGAGCAGAAGTCGGGGTGATGAAGGCTCCAGATTTTGTGTGACCCCCAGATCTTTGCACTGAAATTCCATTTGCATGTATGTGTGTAGGTATGTAGCGAGTGCATAGTAGTAAGACTCTTTGAGGGATGAAAGCCTAAGTGCATGAACCAGTGGGATGTATTTTGGATGACGAGATGGAGAGCAGATGCAGCTTCCCTAGACAGTGGCCATGTATTAAACGCATCACTGCCGATGAAGGATGAAGATTCAGAACTGAAGTGAGGGACAACGGAGAAAAGGATACCCAAAAGCATTCTGTGAAGGCTTTTTTAGCAAATGGCTGTTGAATAGTTAATTAGTGTATGACGATGTAGGGTATATGATAGGAGTAAGGGGTATATCATGGGTTTCTCTTGTAAAAGGTGGCAATTTTTCTAAGCAGAGATGTCCTTTTGTCGGTGGCTGATGAATGCTCAAGAAGGCTGATAGAAGCCAGCTGCTAGGATCTCATGCTTCATTGTGTCCTTGTTTTGGATCCTTATGCTTGGAGCCAACACTATTGCTACTGCTGTGAGATCCATCACCTACTGCCTATGCTATGTCTCAGCTACAGCCAGAAAATGATAATTGAAAGAGAATTGCCCCAAATCAGTTCTGAAACCTCAATAGTGGAACCACATGCCCTGTCTGAATAATGAGTATTAAAGTGGAGTTGTAAAATGATCGATGCGTAGGTCACAAGAATGGAGGTAACAAAATATATCTGTTTGTTCAGTATCTTATTTCTTATAATATTTGTAATAAAGTTAATGAACATAAATCTCTGTGAGTTTATTTTCTAATGTGTCTTTGATGCCTATATGCCTTTCTGTGATTTACTGGAAAAATTAATTCATATCCCAATGACATTCAATTTGATTAATAATAGTCCCATTTCTTGTGGCTCCTCGTCAGAATGCTTCCTCTGATGGCCCGACAAAGTTTGGGCCGTCAAAAGATGGACTTTATATTGTCTCCCCTATTTAGAGTAAAATCTGGCTGTGAGGCACAGAAAAAGAAATAATGACCCTGTCACCCTGGGAGAAAACTCCAAGTGTGTGGGACCATTAGCTTTTTATTTTTCAAATATAAACTCCCACTTTGGGAAATTTAGGTTTGCTGTCCGACAATTATGTCTGACAGTACTGTCTTCAAACAATTTTTGCATATACATAAATTGCCATGACAGCAGATCCTGTCAATGTAGGGAGTTTTCCACAGGCCCAGCGGACAACTCTAAATTTTGTAGGCGGAGGTCCCTCATGATGTCAAAGGTATTGACCTCTTCTATCCTGACAGAGTTAACTCTGCCCTCGAAACTTTAAATCAGGCCCATCATTTTTCTTCCTTCTGTCATAAGATTGGAATGAAGCCTCTCAATTATATTCTGTTGGTCACTTCACAAGAAGCCCTATGGAACTGTTTCAATTTTGTTAAAAACACCCTAAATATGAGATGGATCTATGTCCCTGGGATGCAGCATTTCCATTTCTGGTTTTTGCTTTTACAAATTATTGATTACAGGTGTTTTATTCTGAGTTGCTTAGTTGGACTGAACCAGAATTAATAATCCCATAATGTAATGATTTGCTGTAGAAAAAGAGGTAGATTGAGAGAATGGAGCTTTTTTGTAATCGTATATCTGGGCTTGGTGCATTCCCATAGCCTTTTAAGTAAGAACGAGCACATATCTTTAGAAGAGTGATCAGCTTTCACTAGTCTTACAGAGTTTCTAGTCATTTTTATCATTATGCAAAAACAACAATTGATGGACAGAATGCAGAACAATGTCATACATTCACCCCAGTACAAAGATCTGGGCCTAAATCCATTGTTTTTTTGCTCACCATGCCATTCCAGTTTGAACCCAGCCATATGCAAATCAGTCTTGACCCTGTGCCCAATGGAAACAGTCCAGCCCGAACTACCAGGCCAGGTCCTCCCTGGACTGGAAACAAGCATCCTAGTATCGATTTCGGGGTTTCACCCCTCATCAGCCAGGATAGCTTGACTCCAGTGGCATGGAGAGCACGGGACCCACGTCTGGGCATACCCGTCCCACTCGGGGTGACAAATGCAAAAACAACAATTGATGGATGGAATGCAGAACAATGTCATACACTCACCCCAGTACAAAGATCTGGGCCTAAATCCACAGTTTTTTTGCTCACCATGCCATTCCAGTTTGAACCCAGCCATATGCAAATCAGTCTTGACCCTGTGCCCAATGGGAGCAGTCCAGCCCGAACTGCCAGGCCAGGTCCTCCCTGGACTGGAAACAAGCATCCTAGGACCGGTTTCGGGGTTTCACCCCTCAACAGCCAGGTGATGCCCTGAAACCGGTCCCAGGATGCTTGTTTCCGGTCCAGGGAGGACCTGGCTTGGCAGTTTGGGCTGGACTGTTCCCACAAGGAACAGGGTCAAGACTGATTTGCATATGGCTGGGTCCAAACTGGGGTGGTGTGGTGAGCAAAAGAATGATGGATTAAACCCAGATCCTTGTGACTGGGGGTGAATGTTTGCATTGTCCAGCACGCCGTCCATCAATTGTTTCTTTGCATATGTCGCCCTAAGTGGGAAGGGTATGCCCAGACGTGAGTCCCGTGCTCACTACACCACTGGATTCAAGCTAGCCTGGCTGATGAAGGTGATGCCCTGAAACAGGTCCCAGGATGCTTGTTTCCGGTCCAGGGAGGACCTGGCTTGGCAGTTCGGACTGGACGAGGATCGAGAGTATCAGGAAAGAAAAGGGAGAGCTCGGCGAAAGGGTCCTGAATGACCAAAATGACTAGAAGCACAAGAACCAAGAGGGTTAAGAATACAAAGACTCAAACAAGGAATACCAGGAGGAAAAGGATTAAGTTTAGTGTGTACAAAAGGAGGAAGAGAACACTGGCTGTGACGACCAAAAATAGGAAGACCATTGCTAGGCAAATCAGACTGACAGTGAAAAAAGCAAGAAGAGAAGGACCTGAAGACTCAAGAGGGGATGGCCATGCAACCAGAGCCAGCAGGGCAAGAGTTAAGAGGATCAGTGCAAGGAGGACCAGTGGGAACACAACCAAGGGGAAAAGGAAGCTCAAGTCACAGAGGCCTAAGTGTATCAGGACCTGTCATACCAGGATAAGCAGGACCAGGATGCAGAGGGAAAGGAGTACCATGGCAAGGAGAGCCAGGATGACAGGAGCCATGATGACCAATCCAGGTGGCTAAGAAAAGGATGTCCTGAGCAAGGAGGATCAGGGCACAGTAGACAAGTTAGACCAGTATGAAAACATGCTGGAGGACCAGGGTCAAGAGTATCATGACATGTAAGAGGAGGAGCAGGAGACCTAGTCTGGGGCAGGGGGACTAGGGCAATTAAGACCAGGGAACAGATGAGAAGGATTAGATGGACTAGCAGGATCAGAGTAAGCAGGACCAGGAACAGGGCTTAGAGGATCAGAGATGACAGAACCAAGGGAACAGGGCATGGAGTTCCCAGTAGAACAGGAGGACTGAGAACTGGGTGATTAGGATCAGTCTGGTGGGAATCAGTTGAACTAGGACACCTAAAGCCATGAGGACCAATGGGACCAGAGCAGGACCAAAATGACCAGGCTCTTTTCCCGGCACAAGCTCCTCGTATCCCTCGTCAATGGCATCCTCTCCTATGATGCAGAAGCTCCGCATCGCAGCTTCACCGCTCATCAGGACAGATGCACAGCCTCAGCTACGTCTCACATCCTTGACACCAGACTTTATATCGCAAGACCTGTTGACGGGATCCTCAACATCAACACATCAGGACTTTGCATCGAAGCCATGCCACATCTTGGAACCAATGCATCGCTTCTGCTGCACAACACATCTTCGACACAGACCTATGCAACACTCCGCAACCAGGACCTAAGGTACTTGTTCAGCGGGCCTAAATGGGTCCTTGTGCCAGGCTGTGCTCTATCGCGGTTGGCCTGAACTTGTGGCTTTGTCCTGGTCCGATGCGACCAAATATCCCTCAATAGCACTTTATGATTTTTGGAGCTATTTTTCACAATACATTTTAAAAAACAATATCTCCAGTTCTACTAATTGGATTTTTGTCGTTTTGGTGTTGTTTTATTTATTAAAGTCAGTTCTATTATTCTAACCTGATGTAGGATCTTTATGTGTGGTGTTTTCACTGTTCTACCGTTTTAAGTGTTGCACAAATACTTCGCACATTGCCTGTAAGTTCTGCCTGACTGCTCTTTGCCAAGATACTAGAGGGTGAGCACAGGTCAATTTAGGGTTTGCCTGCCTCTTACTCTGACTAGGATCATGGTTGCTGGTTGACCAGGGCTCATACCCAGTCATTCAGTAACCCAATATCTAACAATCAGGACCCTAATTTTCATTAGGAGATGGATGCCAATTGTGTTCACTACCTGTTTGCAGTTCTACCTGGTGTAAAGTACCTGTTGAAATCGGTATACTGCATAATAGAACAAAATGTTTCATGTCTTCACAGCAGCTGGTGAAATGATGTTAGTTGCATGGCTACTGACCAAGTTGCGCACACTGCCTACTATTCAGCTAGAAACCAAGTAAATAATGAAGATTCTTTTCAAGTAATGTGCAATGCACTGGCAACACAATACATCATTTCTGCTATTTACCCAACTGCCGGGGAAATATTGAAATGTCTTTGATACTTGCTAGAATACTGGTCAAATAATGTAAAATGTCCCCTATTTAACCAGCAGACACATAAATAATTATGTTTATGTGCATGGCTGCTGGCCTAATTTTACACGTCTGTTGTTTTGCCAGCAGCTGGGTAATAAGTGACGTTATTTTGTTTGCTTGACTGCTGGTCAACTAGTACACAATCGCTGCAATTTAGACAGTGGCCAGGCAAATAGAGAAGTTACCTTTTTTTTTACATGGTTTCTGGCCAAACAGTGCAGAATCTATACTATTTAGCCAGAAGTCAGATAAATAGTGAAGTTTTCCTGACATTTGCATGGCCACCAGCTGAACAGTGCAGAATCTCTACTATTTAGCTAGCAGCTGGGTAAATAGTGAAGTATTTCTGCTACTTGCAAGGCTGCTAGTGGGACAGAGCAAAATCTCTAATATTTAGCCAGAGGCGAGTAAACAGTAAAGCTTTTTTACTATTTGCACGGCCGCCAGCTAAACAATGCAGGATCTCTACCATTTCAGTGGCCTGGTAAACAGTGAAGTTTTTCTACTATTTGCACGGCTGCCAGCCAAATAGTAAATCATTTTTATTATTTAGCCAGTGGCCAGGTAAATAGCAGAGAAAATTCACTATTCACCTGGCGGCCAGACGATTAGCCACTACCCTTTATATTTTACCATACGAATTGCTCTATACTTGATACACAATGAAAAACTATTGTAATGTGCAGCTCAGGTTTTGCCTCTGTGTAGCTCATGTTCTTGAGGAAACTACAAACCTCATATATTCCCTCACCTGGATACGTCTAGCAGACTTACTGGTGTATGCTTTTGTAAATCAGTCATTGTGACAAGAATTACAAATTTTTCATATTTTTTTTATTTCTACAGTTACTTTGTTTGGAAAAACCTTAGGGATCTACACAAATTATCCCTTGCTTAATTCAGAATTTTGCCTACTTTTCAGAAATGTATAGCTTTCTGGCATCATCTATGAGATCCACACCTGTTTTCACCACCAACTTGAAGCAGGTTGAAAGAAACAACATTCAGAAAAATGAGCTATCTCTTAGCAAAATACCAAAATTGTGATAAAAAAAGGTTTTTTCATACAACTCTGCAAGTACCTGAAAGTTGGGGAGATGGGGATTTTAGCGCAGCAAACCCTTTGTTGATGTCACTTTTAGGAAACAAACCAGACACTCTTTTGCAGAGCACTTTTTTCCCCCAAAACACAAAAAATAGATATATGTTCCTTATTTCCTCACTCCCCTCCAGGTGAATCCACAACTATGGGTACCTTTAGAATCCCTAAGATGTTGGAAAAAAAGGGCGCTAATTTTGGTGCAGATACCTTATGTAGAAAAATGTTATGGAGGCCTAAGCTCAAACTACCATAAATAGCCAAAAAAAGGGGTCAGCCCTAGGGTAGAAAAGCCTCAGCAGTTAAGGAGTTAAATGTATGAGCTTTCAACAGTGCAATCATATAAAAAAGGCACACATCTGTGCAGGGCCGGCTATAGGGCAGTGCGACTGGTGCGGTCGCACTGTGGTGCCCCCTGTGGAGGGGGCGCTGACCTTAGAGGGGGGCGCTGTGTTTAGCAATAACTTATGATTGTTGAGATGAGGGGCACTTTTGCACGGTGGTAGTGAGAGTATCTGCGGAGTCAGTCATGGGTTGTGGGGGTGCCAAAAATGATTGACGCACCGGGCGCCACCAGCACTAAAGCTGGCCCTGCATCTGTGCCCGCAAGAGCAAATACATTCGCGATACAGCCCCATAACTGTAATCTGGAATGGGCTGGAGACATCCAAATTCACTAAATTGCCCTAATGAGATTTGTGATTGTCTTTTCCTCTGCATATGTAAGTACTAATTGGAATATCATTTTTCATAAATCCGCTTTTTTGTTTACCAATCGATTCGTTTTTTAAATGGGTATATTTTTAGCAAAGTTTTGTGAATTAAATGATTGCCATAAATGTGTTTATTTTTGTCATAATTACACAGTTCCTTTTTTCATGGTGTATTAACACTATCTGAAAATGTCAACCCCTCGTGAAGCCTGTGCATGAGCCATCCTTTTATTCTCAGGATGGTTACTTATTACCTTCCCGCTGTAATACACGTTTGAATTGACTGCTCACATTGTTTGCCGCACCATTAAATGGCGGTGTGTCACATCTTTCATCTCTTTTCCTGTCGCTTTGTGCAACCTGTTATCATTGCTAGCAGATTCAGGATGACATTTTAAGTGTTTCCTTGCTGTAAATGCGAATCCCACAATTCGCGTGAATAGCTTATTAACTGCGTTCCTCAATCTTTCTTTTACATCTTTTAATTGTAGTTGTAAAATGTTAGCGTAGTTTGGTGTCTGCATAATTCTGTCATGCACTTGATTTTAAAGTGTAGACTAAATTATAACATACATTCAACTACGACGATTTGTGATGACAGCCATTTTGAATTGATGTTCTAATTCAGTTCAGATTATGGACTCCAGAGAAAGTATGTTGTCTGCTAATTTGATGTATGCGGTATACTACTACCAGAGGTGCAACTGTTGCTTTTTTTTATACCTCTGTGTGCACTCTGTCCACCATACATTGTGTACTACCACTGCAGTTAAAATCCCTTTTGCCCTTAAACCACCAGATACACAATTTTACTTAAATTAACTGCTATGTATCATACCAATAACATCATTACATGCCCTGTGTATTCTGAAGCCTCTGCAGCTTTTAGCAGTCTTGTAAGCAGTTACATTTTGGTAAAGCTACAACCAACCCAACATGAAATAATGGTCTGAATCTACACAAATGTGCCTTCCACATCTATCCTCATCCTTTGCTCCTCCTGACAACAGGGACTGATCTTCTCGGAGTCCCCTACTTATCTTCATTGCCTATTTGCATTTAATACCCATAAACCCATCCACACCAGGCATCTCACTTCTGACACCAAAACAAACCACCTCTACCAAATTAATTTCTCCCCACCTCTATACATACAATAACCATTGATGTTTATTGCCAAAATCCTTCTTTAGTAGCTCCTCAACTGGCTTATGAAATCAATGATCTACATTAAACCTTTCTTTATTACTAAGCACTTTACCAACCACACATCTACAATTCAGGGCAATCAATAAAACGTAGATCAACCCTACAGACACAGCAACAGATGCAACACCTGAACAACAGCTACACCACTTTCACCAAATGTCCACCCACAATCCAAAAATGCAGCAGGGTGAGTCTCCTTTTCACAAGGGCCCTCAAACTATGCCTGACTTACCCTTTGATCCAGCTCCCTCTTCACTCAAGTGCATTACAGTTACTGCCCTGGCACCCCTTAAAATACACATTGAAGTGCTATTGTTTCCAATGATGTTTGGAGCCATCTTAGACACCCTTAGCCTTTTGTCTTCTCTCACACCATTCCATGACTAATACGCACATACCTCTACCTTCATACATGTCAGATCTCGTTATATCACACTTATTTCTATTTCACTTGGTTACGTACCTCCAACTATAAAACTGTCTTTTCCGACCAGGCCCTAATTCACATGACACTAGGCCCACTAAATATCTCCCCCTCTCAAACATTTATGTACCAAAAACTCAATGACGTAATGCCATTCCTTAACTTACTTCTTGCACCTCTTTCGTAGCAATGTGTCTTTAAACTTGGATCTCACTACATCTTCTGTACTCTGAGGGGGATATTCACAAGAACGTGCGCTAAACATCTCCAAAAACTGTTAACGCAACTTTACACATCGCAGTCCATTGCGGGAAAACAACCCCGTGTTAACGTTGAATTCACAACACGGCAGTACCATGCGATAGTCTCCCGAAAACGCGGACAATGTCCGCGATATAACAACCGCTACCGTGATAAAAACCCAAACCCCAACGCTAAAAAACATGCGATGGGCCAAACCGCGATGAGGAAATCAGCGATAAGCAGCGCCAGGCCTGCTATACACGGCAGGTGGGAAAATCACTACAAAAGTAGAAAAAACACACCAACACAAAATGACCAACACCGAAGCACCATGGAGGCAGCCGGAGCAGGCGCAGAGGACGAGCGGAACACCACAAGCACCCCGGTCGACCAGCCTGGGACCTCGGGGACAGGGAAGGGCAAGGACAAGAAGAAGAGGAAGACGAAGTTCAGTCCGCAGGAGAATAGGATCCTGGTCACGGAGGTGATAGAACACCATCAACAACTGTTCGTCACCTCCAATGTGTCATTGGGCACCAAAAATGGAATATGGCGGTCCATCGTGGACAAGGTGAATGCCGTCGGAGAGCACAAGAGGTCAATGGACGAGGTCAAGAGGCAATGGATTGACATCAAGTGCAAAACCAAGGAGAAACTCGCAGGCAACCAGAAGGCAGCAATGCAGACTTGAGGTGGGAGCCCAGCGCCACAGCTGGAGCTGGATGACATGGAGGAGCTGGTGTCGACAGTCATCAGTGTGGAGACCGTGGCAGGAGTCGGGCCACTGGACACTGCTCGACATGACACAACACAACAGCAACAGGGTGAGTAACCACCAGGTACTGGGGGGACGGGGGGAGATGGCCACAATGGCACACATGCACAAGCAAGCAGAGCACAGTGCACACCCACAATGACTCTGGATCATGGCCCTGATCTACAGACTGTCACAATGTACATTGCCATGCTGTCTGAATGTGAACATGTACCATGTGGCTACATACATGTGGACACATTGTAACACAGCATCTCCCCTTCACATTGCAGGGGCACTGTCAACACCTCCTGCAGAGCAGTCCCAGCCACTCTTCACTGATGACGAGGAGGACACCACCAGCATCGACACCCAAGCCCTCCAAGACATCATTGAACTCATCCGCCAATCACCTCCAGGACCAGGGCAGCCCAGCTGCATCGAGGAGACCCCACCGACTCCACAAACCACCCAGCAGGAGGCACCCACAACCCCGACTGTCTCCCAAGACCCTCCCGAACAACACATGGCCTTCCAACACCGTGTGTTGGAGGGCCAGAGGGAGATGGCTGAGCAGGTGCGGGTGGAGTTCGACCTCATGGCTACCAAACTTGACGCCATCCATGGGTGTCTGAGTCCCATCAGGGGCCACCTCCAGTCCCTAACGGACACCCACACGCCACTCCATGGTCTCCAACTAGCCCTGCTGACATCGCTGGAGTCATGACTCGGAGACAAGAACACCTGTCTGCTCAGAGTGGCTCCAGCGATCTCAGCCGTGAGCTGGCACACATGCGGAGGCTCATGGAGGACATGGTGCGGATGGAGGCGGAAAGAATGGCAGCCACCGCTGCACATCAGCAAAATGTAGCTGGGATCTACCATGCCCTGCGTATCCTCATCATGGCATTGCTGCCCCAAGGCGTGGTGCAGATGAATGCTGCTGCCCCTACACCATCCACATCTCCGCCCCCTGGTGTGTCAGTGCCTCACAGTGCGGCAGGCATTTCCACTCCGGCACCTGATGTGTCACTGCCACACAGTGCGGCCCACAATCCACCTCCGGCCCCTGATGTGTCAGTGGCACACAGTGCCGCAGCCGGAACTGCACCACCCACAGGTGGGGCAGAGCACACATCCGAGGACGTGGATGGGCTTGAGATCAGGAGGAGGCACTAGCATTCATGTCCGCCACCTGGCCTGTTGCAGCTTGGTGCCGCACATGGCCCCATGACCTTCCACTGACCCCTATACACTCTGCTGCACTCACCTTGGACCGCGACATGGACTGCCATATCCTGTTTGGTGACCAATGAAACGCGACTAGACTGCAGACTGTACCCTTCCACTTCCGCTGTACTTGTCATTCCCCGATGGACTCTGGCTGGCCCTCCACGGGCCCATATTGTGAAGTGGGGTTGGCATGGCCCTGTACTGCTCCAGCTGCAAAACTCCACTGGATGTGCATTAAACATTCAGAAACGCACTGCTGTGTTATGTCTTTCATCATTCAGGTATGAATGTGTGGATGAATGTAGGCTCAGTGATTCCCGCTAACGTCAATGATGCTCATCCAGTGGGATTCCAGTCACAGGGTGCTACATTGCCGATTGCGTTCCGGGTGCCGTAGACACTACAACAGGGACACACGCATTAGTCACTGCCTTGTCCGCACATGGACTGAACCACGCCCAGAGCCCCTGAGGCATTGTTGCAAGCCCTGCGCTGGTCCGGCGTATGCCAGGCCAGACCACTCCACTTACGCTCCGAGGGGGGGCCACATGGCTACAAGTCGCAGGTTTACACGCTAGTGGTCTGCAGGTCACTGGTCTAGTTGTCAGCATGTCACGGCCACTCCCTGAGGGCAGGTTTGCACACACACCACACCCATCCGGCACAGGCGTCACAGGACATGTGACCCCGCCAATATAAGGGGCCGACAACGTCACATTCCCCACTGCCGGTGGTGACTGGATGACTGACGTTCCACGAGTCTCAATCATAAAGGGCCCATGAGTTGTTGCGCACAGGGTTAGTGGCACCCAAAGCCTTGCGGCCTTCAAGGGCCTACCACCACGTGGCGCTGACTGGGGTTGCACAGGGTTAGTGGCACCGAAATTGCTGAGCGGGTGTGCAGCCTGCGATGATGATGTGTGCACTGATGTGGTCTCTGCCATTGATGCCTCATGACTCAGCGTCTTGTGTGGGACCTGCTGGGCTGCGGTGCGGCTCCGCATGATGTGGAGCATGCCATGGTGGCGGGACCGGAGCCTGGAGCTTGCACTGGCACGTGGTGTGCCCACTGGTGGACACACCGTTGGCGGCAGGTGAGCAGTGGGGCCTGGGTGCGCAAGTGCGGACAGCCAGCGCTGGCCGGCAGGAGGGGGAAGGGTGCGGCTGCATGTGTGCGCAGGACGGACAGGCGTTGTTGCCGTGTGCAGTGAGATGAACTCTGCCATGATTGACTCTGGCCTCGATTACAGATTGCAGACCTGGAAGCCTGCAGTGTGTACCGGCACGTGGTTGGAGACACACCGGTGGCAGCAGGTGAGCAGTGGTGCCTCGGTGCGCGGGGGCAGCAGTGTCCCTCCCTCTCTCTCTCTCTCTCTCTCTCTCTCTCTCTCTCTCTCTCTCCCTTCCTTTTTTTCTCTCTCTCTCTCTCTCCCTTCCTTTCCTTATCTCTCTCTCTCTCTCTCCCTTCCTTTCCTTCTCTCTCTCTCTCTCTCTCCCTTCCTTTCCTTCACTCACTCTCTCTCTCTGCCTTTCTTTCATTCTCTGTTTCTCTGTGCCTCGCTCCTTTGATGTGCGCATGACACACATTCTGATTTGGTGCTTTATTTTGCAGGCTGTGACACCAAGATTGTCCCGGACGGACCCGACAGGAGTCTTCCGCATTGGTGTTTTGTGTTGTATTTCAATAAAGTTTTTGGTTGTTACTTCAATGATGAGTGACTGTTTCTCGTTCTTCTGACCACACATGTGTGTTTCTTGTTGTCATTGTGCGACATCATGCGCTTTTTGTGGCTCTTGTGTCGTGCACGGTATGTGTTGGTCTGGGGGGGAGGTCCGGGGGGGGGCCTGGGAGTGGTGGTGGTGGGTGTTGTGGCCCTCATGGGTCTCCGAGCTGCATGATCATTGTCTCCATGGCATCTGTGGGTCTTCAGATGTGGCTCTGGGCTGGGCTCCCTTTCATACTGCAGGTAGTCGTCCTGCTTAACACCAGCAGAAGGCAGGTGTTAAATCCCTGTTGCTATCACGGCTTATCCCCTGTTTTTGGTCTGCATCGCAGATCTGGCAGTTCGTTGTGAATGTGGTGTAGTGGTGTTTTCGTCTGTTTTTGCACGGGAACGCATACTCTGCATCTCATTAGGGTTAGTTGATGGTGTCACCCGTAGAGGTAAATTTTGCGGTAGTTATCGCGGGAATACTGGTGATGTCTGCAGTTTGCACCCGCTTGTGAATGGGGCATTAAATCTATCTCCGATATTTGATGCGTTAAGGTGGCGATAACTCCACGATAAGTCCTTGTGAATATGCCCCTGATTCAGGCTGCTAATGGTCTCTCGGATAAACTCACCTCCACCATTCAAAATATCACAAATGTGCATTTGTCTTTGTTTTGTTCCACGCAGCAGTAGGAGACATTGATGGAATTTCATGGTCTTGCTCAGTTCAGCTACAGCCAGCCTTCAGCTCCTTTACATTACTATCATGCTTCCTGCAGCAACCAGCCTCTCTGACTGCCACCGTCTGCCCTCATCAATGCAGCTTCAACCATTCATGCAGACAGCTTTCTCTGAGATTTCAGCCTAACATGAGATACATGATCACCAACAGCATAAAGGAAGGGTTTTGGCCCCTGCTGAAAACTGCTGATGACAGACACCTTTTCACACTGTGCACATTGAGGACACATCACAGACCTAATCTGCTTTTGCATGACCAGTCTCACGTCCTGCTTCAACTCTAGGACACAACTCTCTACTCATCCATTACCTTTAATCGTCTCCAGATTTTAGACTAATGCACCAATGACAACAAAAGCCATCAAAAGTTCTGCTAATTTATGAAATTTCTCATCAATATCTTGCATGAGAATCTCATCTCTTGAGCAGCATGAAGGGGCCCTGACACACACTCACTGACCTCTTGCTGTCTGACCTTAACTGCATCCTTTAAACAACAGAAGGCAACCAATCCCCACTCAAGTCGAAATGTCATCAGCACAAAGGAACATTATTGAACTCACAGTCACCAATTCCACCTTCAGGCGATAGATGTAGAAGTGGAGCAGAATCAAAGAGCATCTGCTGACCCAGAGGAATCTCAACACACTGACGGGCATATTCTCAAGAACGTGTGATAACCATCGCAAAAGTTACTTAACGCAACCTTCAACATCGTAGTCCATCGCGGGAAATTTACGCCGTGTTAACCAAGTATTCACAACACGGCGGTATCATGCGATAGTCCCCAGATAACCCGATAACTGTCCGCGTTAAAATCAACGCCACGCCTCAAAAATGCGAAACACGAACGCAAAAAAAGCTGCGATGAGGCCAAGCGCGATACAAAAAGCAGCGAAAACCAGCCACAGGCCTGCAAGTCACAAGCGTCAGGCGGGAACAATCACCATAAAAGCAGACCAAACAAACGGTGAGATGACAACGTCCGAGCAGAACCCCACAGCTGTGATGCAGAACAAATGACCATTGTCCAAATCCGACAGGCAGTTCCCCACAAACAGCCACAATGTACATTGACATGCATTCAGTAGGTAACCTGCACCAATGCGGAAACAAACATGGAACACACTGTGAAACCGCATCTCCCCTTTACATTGCAGAGGGACAAACAACACCCCCTGCACACCGACGTGCCATGTCCATGACCAAACAATAATGGAAGCACGGACCAATGTAGGGGCAGTGACTCCCCCACGTACATGTCGCCCATGTCATGGGACTTGAGTCACAGGGTGCATCCCTGCATCATGGTGGCACATATCAGAGCCCAAAAGAAGCCCTCTTGTCACTTAAAGGCCACAAATGACAGCCAAAATGGAATGAACTGGGACACATGTGAAACGCCAAAGAGTGGGATACCGTAACAACTGTGACACACAGAACTGGCATTTGGAATACGTGACACCCTAAACAGCCTCACTGCACAGAGGTGACACACCCACCATCCATTAACAAATTCCTAAATTGTCAGCACAACATGTCGCACCCACACGTGTCTGAGTGAAGTGCCTGTACAGATGAGTGACATGCACGCAGGGAATGTGTCTCGGAATGCATTTATTAGCACATGCTGTGCCTGTGGTCAGTCAACGTACTGAGCCATTACTGCTAAGGACCCTCACAATGTGACATCAACCAGAGAAGAAATTGCCAATGATGTAGTCCCTACGGGCAATTCCTGCTGCGGCTGCAATGGGGTGTGGTCCACCTGCCTCATCTCCATCCTCATCGTCCGGTGCATCTGGCAAACGTATCCATGGGGCTCTGCTGCGTACACATATGTTGTGCAACACACAACATGCAACGATCATCTTGCACACGAGGCCTGGGCTGTACAGGATCCTTCCACCTGTGACGTCCAGGCACCTGAAACGTGACTTCAACACGCCAAATGTGCGCTCCACGATGCCCCTGGTGCGTCTGTGGGCCAAATTGTACTGCCTCTGGGGCTGTGTGTTCGGGGCTCAGAGGGGTGTCATCATCCAAGCGCAGAGTGCATATCCTTGGTCACCTGTGACAGTGCAGAGAGACATGAGTCAAGACTACGTACTGCATGATGTGTTGGCAGGCCCACTGGTTCATTGGTGTGTGATATGTGTGAGTTAGTGATACCCGTATGACATGTACTGCGTGTTGCTAATGAGCGGCATCACTGTGTAGTACGTAGCCTCACTGCTGCACCTCACCCCGAGCACATTCACTATTGTGCGCAGGGCGATTGCGTCACATGCACCCCTACGGCACACCATTGTCATGCCTGTCTGCGCATGTCAACAAGCCTGACTATGACACAGTGATGATGCTGCGCAGAATGTGGCCGGCCACGTGTGTGTTGGCCCATTGCAAGGACAGGGCTGACACAGATGTAGAGCACCTGCCTGGCTGAACCCGACATGCAGTTGAGGGTACATCTTTGGCTCATGCAGAGATAATAGCGACACAGACAACAGTTGGCATGTGTGATTCCTGACCCCGAGTGGGCATGCTCTCCCCCATGTACCCCTGTGGCCGAGCATGCACACCGGGGGCATGCCACATGGCAACATTGCCGATTGCGGGACGGGTGGCGCAGACACTACAACAGAGACACACGCATCAGCCACATCCTTGGCAAGGCCTACACTGCACTACACCCACATCCATGTGTGGAGTAGCCACACCCCTACGCAGTACCGATGTACGCCAGTCCACCCCGCTTATGCTCACAGGGAGGTACGACACGGTTTCATGTCCCAGGTCTACACCACTGCCTGCGGTGACATGGATGCGCACGCTGTACACAGCACAATATTATGTGGAATGACCCCGGTCCCCCATGCATGCATAACAACCACACAGACACACTGAGTGAGTTCGTGGGACTGGCCACAGGCACGTGCGCCCGGCCCCTTTTATTGCCAGGCTCACATGTCCAGTGATGCCTGTGCTGGATGGGTGTTGGGTAGTGTAAGCCACCACTCAGGGGTTGGTTGGTGCTGGCAAAGACAACAACAGTGAGCAGACAATCAGCAGTACAAGGTACGTACAACATGGGTCCCTGACTTGAGCAGCACAGAGTTTGTGGCCCCGGATGCACAGCGTCCGGCACAGGCACACCGCCATGGGACGGTGACTTGCGGTGCACTGAGGTAGTGCCACGCGAGCTGAGCGTGTACTCGTAGATGTCCAAGGGGAGTTTCGCAGAGGGTTGCGGAGGACAGTGGCAGGTGTCCTTCCAGGGCATGATGCAGAGGGCAGAAGCAAGCAGGAACAGGCAGATGGCGGAGTTGAATGCAACATACCCCACTTTTGCAGCTTGTCAGTATCAGCTACATGTAGATGAAGACAGCCCATGGGCTCAGACGCCACCGACGTCCAAACAGATATTGCCCATGGATTTCAGGGCACACACTCAGTGGCGCCAGAGCTGGAAGGGGATGCAGTCTGCGATGAGGCCTGTACAATGACATGGACTCTGCTATGTACAGAGCAAGACTCAGTTCTAATCGTGTGACCTACTCCACTGCAGTGTGCCGTAGGCAGCGGTCAGCAGGGACCCACAGCCACGTGTGGTAGGCATGCGCTGCACAGAGTCAATGGCACCAGTGCAGTCGTTGGTAGTGTCCCATCACCTCCGTAAAGGTGAGCCTTTTCTCCTCCGGACTGAAGCGCATCTTCCTCTTACTCCTCTCCTTGCGTACTGTGACATGAACACTGCCATGAAGAAATCAAGACTCAGTTCCAAAAGTGCAACCTAGTTGGCTGCAGTGTCGGCCGGAGGCAACGGTCAGCGCGGGCCAACCGCTGTCCAGCCATCTCTTCCTGGATCTCTCACACACGACATTGGAATGGCATTTGTATTACTTTTGTGGCTGACATAGGTAGTGGCACCAGAGCTGAGCGTGTGTGCAGCCGGAGAGGAGGCCGTATCCTGCCTGTGACAGACTGCATTGGATTGGTGTGAGGCCTGCAGGACCGCAGTGCAGGCCCAAGCTCGGAGTCAGCAAGGGCCCACAGACATGTTTGGTGGGAGTCCTATGCACAGACTTGGTGGCACCACATCGGAGGGAGTATAGTGACATGAACTCAGCCTTCAATCATGTACTCTGCCATGGTGTAATCAAGGCTCAGTTCTAAATGTGTGACCTACTTGTCCGCTGTGCATGCTGGTGGAGTACACTAACGAGAAAGGAGGTCCGCGGGCCTGTGACTCGGTGACCGTGATGGTCCGAGGAGTCTGTCAAGGTCGGGGTCCTCAGGCTTGGAGCTTGCACCGGCACGTGGTGGGCCCGCTTTGACACATGCCGGTGTCGGCAGGTGAGCAGTGATGCCTGGATGCGCAGGGGCAGCCATGACGGCTTCGGGGGCCAGCGGTCCGTGGTGCAGCAGGCGCACAGGATCCCAGGCAACAACGCTCACTGCGTAGGCCTCGTGGCGGTGTGAGAGGCGCCACCCTGGCAGGGACATTGGGCATTCCGGAAGAGGACCACGCCCAGGGCTACGTGCTTTTTATTCACACCCATACGCTGACCTGGTGTACGCCGGGCCAGCCCACTCCTCTCACGCTTACAGGGGGGGACGTGACAAGCTACGTTTCCTTGATCTCCCCCACTGGCTGGGGTGACATGGTTGCGTCCAGTGTCCACTACACCACACACCAGCGGTGTATGTGGACATGGATATGTGTGTGGTCTGCATACTGCAGTCTGTCCGACACATCCTCGCCACACCTGGCATTGTGTGCAGTCCCATTCATCAGTCACATTGCCTCCTTCGCACATGCCTGGTTCCCTCCTCTTCCCACAATCTGCTGATGTGTGGCTGAGGTGCCATGCCGTTGATGGCTCATGTACATGGCTAGGCCAGGTTCCCACGGTGAGTTGTGCTGTCGTGTATGGTGGGTGGGCATGTTGTATGTGTGTTTGTAACGTGTGCATTCCCAGGGTTGTGAGTTGCATGAAGGTGGAGTTGAGGTGTGTGGTGTGTTCATTTGGTACTTACCAACGAGCACTGCATTTCCGTAAGTGCCATCCTGGAAGCGCCGGTTGATGATGGACTGTCGGAAGATGTATGAATCATGCACACTGCCTGGGTAGTTGGCGACGACATTGGTGAAGAGTCCCTGGTGGTCCACTATTGCCTGCACATTGATGGAATGCGTGTGCTTTCTGTTGCGGTAATTGTGTGCAGTGTCGGAAGGGGGCACAAGTAGGACATGTGTGCAGTCTATTGCCCCCAACACGTGCGGGAATCCAGCTATGGTGTAGAATCCTTGCTTGGTCTCCAGCTGTTCCTGCACAGTGTGGGGGAAGTATAGGTACTGGGGTACCAAGCTGATGATGGCATCCAAGACAGGTGTGAGGAACTTTGATAGGGCTGGCTGTGAGACTCCTCCGACTCTGGCGGTTGTTGGTTGGAATGTCCCAGAGGCCAACAGGTGCAGCAGAGCCAGCAGCTTTGTCTGCGGAGGGATGTTGGTTTTCCGCTGTGTTGGTACAGTCAGCCTGTGGGCAATGATGTTCAGGATGCGGAGGATGGTTGTCCTTTTGAGCCTGTAGTGGGCAATGACATACTCTGGTGTCATGTCTGTGAGGCTGGTGCGTTTTCTGAAGGTCCGTGGTCTGTGTCAGCACTGCCTCTGTGGTGGTCCAGGGGGGTGGTGCGGGGGGGGGTCCGGGGGGTGGTGGCGGTCCGGGGGGTGGTGACGGTCCGGGGGGTGGTGGCGGTGGGTGTTGTGGCCCTGTTGGGGCTCCGAGCTGCATGATGAGTAGCTCCATGGCATCTGTTGTCCTTCAGGTGTGGCTGTGGGCTGGGCTCCCTTTTCTGGTGCCTGCTGCCGTCCAACTTTACACCAGGTCAGACCAGGTGTTAGTTTCCTGCTGCTAATGCACCATATCGCATGTTTTGTGGACTTATCGCCGATCTGCCTGCTCGTTGTGAATGTTGCGGTGTGGTGTTGACGCGGCTTTTTGCACGGGAACGCCTACTCTGCATCTCATTAGCGATAGTTGCCGGTGTCATCTGTGGCGATGCTTTCGGCGGCTGCTTTCGCGGGTTAACTGGTGTTATGGGCTGTTAACACCAGCTTGTGAATGGGGCGATAAATTTATCGCAACTTTGGCTGCGATAAAGTGCCGTTAACTCGGCGATAGCTCCTTGAGAATATGCCCTCGAGTAGGAAAGTGATTATTAGAGACAAACCCACTTTCTATGTAGCCAACAGCTGTACAGCCTTTATCAGAAATAGTCCACTATTCCAGACAATTCACATTGTGCTAACCCCATATATGACCTGTCTCTGGATTACTTCAAAGAAACGTGCTCCACAACCAGCAGTGTAATCAGCGGAATGATGGGCAAAATGTGGTAACGTCTCAAGAATATGGTAATTCCAGCCGTCTCCCATCATCTCACTACAACCTACTGATGAAGAATCACTGCAATACATTCTACATTGGAAACCTCTCATGACTCTTCAAATTACTAAATTCCAATTCCTATAAGGCCAATATCACCTCGGCATCAATATTTATGGACATTTCCAATGCAGCTCTCGCATAACTACTCAACATATTCAACCCATCTTTCATGGGAGGAATTTTCTCTGACTCACCTAAAAGTTAAAGACGCCTCACAAACATTTATCTGATCACTAACCATCTATTTCTGGGCAAGTCTCAGCTAAGACTACCAATCTTTTCTTCTACCACACTAAGGCACAACAGTGGTAACCATTCTAGATAGATAAACATTGAAAACATGACCCAGATTATAGACTGAGGCAAACAACGTCTCAATGCTATTCATCGTCAAGCTCTGCTTAGCACACTCTGATAAAGGAGGAGCTTGAAGAGTATCGGTTTGCAGTGGTTGCTGTCCAATCAAAGACCAGATTTCAGCTCTTCCAGAAGATGCCCATAACTGCAGCGCTCTTCAAAGATTTAGCCATGAGTGGTCTTCAGTTCCTTAATATACCTGCTGGCTTAAAAAGCATGCAGACACATTCAATGTAGGAAAATGTCTCATCTGAAACTAGAATTGAGCATTCAAAAAGCTATGTTGTCACAATATATGCCTGGATATTAAAGATATCTTTATGCTCAGCCTTTTGAAAATGGAGTTTATGCTCATCACCAAGCACAGCAAACAAAATAAAGTTAAAGATTGGCATTAAAAAATATCTTGACCTCCTTGACTCCCTAACAGTGCCATACATCTGGAACTCACACAGCAAATAAATTGCAAACCACAAGGCATGAAATGTGGGGCATATTTGCAAGCCCCTATCGCTTGTGACGCTGTGATGGCCATAGGAACTTTGCCTAATTTACAAGGCAGCGTTTAGTCTCTTAACGTGGCTTAACGCTGCCTTGTAAATAAGGCACCCTTTCACGCTACACTTAGCATGAAAGGGGCAGGCAATGGGTGTTGTGGTGGGCGTTCTACCGCAACACCCATTGATTTTGACACTGCCCCCTATTTAGAAGAGCAGCGTAAACAGGAGGCAGCGCCAAAATTTAAGATCAGGGAAAACCTGGTCTTAAACAGGCGAAACGAGGAGAAATGCTTTATTCCTACTCGTTTTTGCTGTTTCCATGTGTGCTGCCTTGGGCAGCACACATAGAAACTGCAAAACGCCAATGATTGTTTATGTGCAGGAAGGTCCCCCCTCCTGCACATAAACAATCATTTAAAAAAAAAATTAAAAAGCCATTTAGCAACTTCTATGTGTGCTGCATTAAGCGTCACACATAGAAGGTACAAAGCGGCATTTAAAGATTGTTTATGTGCAGGAAGGGGGACCTTACTGCATATAAACAATCTTCCCCCCAACACAGGCACCCTTGCACCATGTGCAAGGGTGCCTGCGTTTGTGCTAGGCAGCTTAATTTAGTGCCAGCACAGGGGGAAACGTAGGGCTGCACCATATTCTAGTAAATATGGTGCAGCCCTGCGTTTCTAATGTGTTGAAGCGTGGTGTTAGCCTTTTTGTCTTAACGACACGCTAGGCCACTTTCATGTAAATATGCCCCTCTGTTTGCTAATCACTGGGATGTTTTTTTATCCCAAAAATAGACTCCAGAACTACTATTTAGGAACTGCCTTTATCACATCTTTATGACAACAGAACCTTGTATGACAATGTTCCAAAGTCCTATTTGAACCCACTGAAGAGTATCCACCATACTTTGGCTAGTCTGATTGAAGGGCAACTGATTGGTGACAATGCCACCAGCACTCTCAAAGAACTCCATTGATTACCGCCACCAGCCCTGTTTACCTTCAAAATCCACATCAACTTTAAGGTGGCAAAATCAGACACCCATTGGTACCTGGCAACTTGGATAACAATCCCTGACAGAAATAAAGTCAAGCCTGACACTAGAAAGTGTAGGATGAAACTGACAAGATGACGGGCGTCTCGTCTTCTTTTCAACCAATAATCTGGAACTTATCCCAAGCTAGATTTTAAAGCACCTGTTCACTTTCACTTCTCAAAGTGTCTGAAATCAAATCATTTCACGGACGGTGTCATCATTGTAAGCACTCCCAGCTACAGCACACCTTTTTGGTGGCTTGTTACTCCTTCATTCATCCTATGCACCTCTTCCCTATGATCTATCTGTGTTGCCTAATCCTTAACAAATACTGTGCAATACTCCATTGGCTTGACAGTAGGCCAATTCATAGATGTGTACATACATACATATAGAGGGGGGATTCTTACACCTCTACATTCCTAAACAGGCTGTCATGTCTGGTATTAATGCTGTTATTAATTAACCCTGGGCAAAGCACTACGCTACGCTCACGTAGTTTGCGAAGTTTGCGCTACTTCGCACTACGCGAATTGCACGTAGCACAGTGCAAACATGCGTAGCGTAGCGTAGTGCAGCGGTAATTTTTTGCTTGCTCGCGGTCCTCAACGTCAAGTTGGCGACCGCGAGCAAAGCAAAATGACTATCCCGGCGAGACTTTTTCCTCGTTCGCGATCAGCAACATCAAGTTGCCGATCGCGAGCGTGGAAAATAAACCTCCCGGCGAGATTCTCAACGCGGGAGGTCAGGTTTCTCATTGCGAGTGGTCGCGTATGCTCGCGACCGCCGCGATGAGAAACTACCAGTCCGCGTTGAGAAAGCTGCCGCTCGAGTAAAAATCTACTCGAGCGGCAGTAAAAGACAGCTCGCACTGTGCAAGATGCCGTTTTCAATGATTGCACAGTGCGGACTTCGCACTACGCGTAGCTCGCAGTGCACTTCGCGTTGCTTCGCGTAGCGCTACTTCGCGAACTACGCCCAGGGTTATTATTAATGCTACTTATTCTAAAATGTCATTGCTGCTAACCCTCAGCCAGCAGTCACCATGTGGCAATAACATTCAACTTCACACCACCACAATCCAAGGTAGCCTTTCATTACCACATGTTCATCATATCCAACCACCAAACTCACCCTAATAAAGAAACACATTGTAACTCAGTCTCTCCATGCTGGTATTTATCATTAATCATTGTAAGTACCTGGAATCTTATTATTACTCATTAACCCCGGTATTTTAAAAATAAATTCTGTCTGTAGAAAGGAGATTGTTTTCCATCTGCTCTCTTCAAGGGGCAGCTAAATAGGGGCACAGACTGACATTAGAATGTTTGTTTTGTTGGTCTTCGTGAATAGACAATGCACAATGGTCAGGGCCAGCAGAATTATGCAATTCTGTGGCTGCAGCATCTACTGCTTAATATGTTCTATATTTCATGGGCCTCTTTAAAATATGGGTTTTATACTACTAGATATTGTGCGATAAGAGCACCCAAACATATGATAATATATACTTACAAATATATACCATGATGGTGAAAGCAAATGTGCACAATAACACATTGTTTGGAACGAGTGCTTTAATAAACATAGTTTCACTCATTTTTACTTCAGTACAAAGGTCAAATTCCATATTATTCTAATAGAATTTCTATGATTTGAGAAAGCACTAATTAATATCTTACAGATTCCATTTTAGAATCACATTACAGAAGAAAACAACAGGAAGCATACTCATAAGGGCTGCTTTTCCAGGTTTTTATCTTACTGCATGAATTTAAACTGTTGTGCGCTAATAAGAATGAAATATCTATGTTTATAACTGCTGCACGTCTTTTATTGAACTGTTAAACTAGAAATGTTCATGTTTGCGCATTGCCCTATGTAAGTTAGCATTCGCTGCGCCATTTTCTTTACAGGCGCCATTTTAGGCCGTTCGAAACTGATCTAGTTCAATTCCGAGAAATGCTCCACTATAAGTTTTGCTTCTGCCATGTTAGACTTCTTCCCGTAATGAGTACACTGTTCCTATTAGCGCATACCTTTCTCACTAGATAGAGGCCCTCTCGCACTAGTCTGGGGAAGGGCGTGAATGGATGACCTTGGAATTGAGATACTTTGTAGATGATAGAACCGCTGACACAGTTTTTTGTATTTTACTGTTTAGCTGCACCTGCCTGGAAAATTCCACTGTGGGCGTGTTTTAGCCTGGTTGCGAAATGTACATAATTTATCTTTATGCTTGTTGATTTCAGTCCCCTCTGCAGCACTCCTAGCGACTGGGCAGACTGAGCTCCGCTCTGAGTGTATATGAATAAACAGTTATTGGTTTGTATTCTCTACTGTCTGACCGACTCTTCATTTGGTATGAAAGGCCAAGAGGAGGTCATTTGTGACCCGGGTGACCCTAATCGGGCCGCTTCCTTCAGCTGGCGCCTGAACAGGGACTCCTTCGGGTGATTGATCCATCCCCTTTCCGCAGACGGGGGGAGGGGAGGCCGAGGCCAATGTCAGGTCGGAGTGACAGCTCAGGATCCATGCACAAAGAGTATTATTGCTCGCAGCTGCCCCTTCTGTCCTGCCGGACTGTGCCTCGCCCAGTGGTCATCCCTACTGGAGTCCTGAACGGCGAAACACTTGGATCTTACCGTTTGGTCTGAAGAGTTGGCAGTGGAGAACTGGTTTGTTTGTACTACTGATATCAGGTGAGTTTGTTTTGGTTCTTTGTAGGAATATAGGACGTTTTTTCGCATGCGTTTACAACGCATGCCATAACGACCGCGTTGTTATGGCATGCGTTGTTTAGCATGCAAACTAAATGCTGTTTACCTCTTTGTAGATATGGTACCATTGTGGTTTGAGTTTGGTACGGTCTGAGGACTGTTTTGATAAAAGTATTTGCAACTACTTTGCCAGGCAAAAATAACGAATTTGTTTTCCTTTCAAAATGCCTGGTTTCAGTATAATTTGGAATTTGTGTTGTCGTTGTTGTTCTGCAGATGCCCGATTGGAAGAAGCTCAGCCGGCGCCTCCTGAAGGCATCCCTAATTTTGATATGTATGTGAAATATCGTCTTGGCCCTATTATGTTTAGTACATTATGGCACAAATATACAAGGGACAATGCCGAGTTGCAGTGGCCGTTGACGGGCACTTTTGATGAACAAAAAATTGGGTTTTTACTGGAGCAGTTATTTAACAAAAGAAGTAGACAGTCCATGTTTGATTCCCTGAGGACTTGGCAGAAGGAGGCCAGACAGAGACGGTTGAAGATGGGAAGAGATGCACGGAAGGGGAAAATGCAAACGTTAACGCAGAAAGCTGTGGCATATGATAGAGAAAAATAAGAGTCCGGAATTGAAAGTGAAGATAGGAGATTTTGGTTGCATATTGATAAGTCTTATTTGGCCAAAGAAGAAGATGATACTTTTGTAGAGGAGTTGTTAGCTACTCGACCCCGCCTCCTTACGCCCCGCAGAGGATATATCCCACCATTCCCTTACAGTCCCAGCAGCCTGTTTTGTCTGCTTTGGCTGTTCCCGCATCTACGGCTGTTGTTTAGACAGCTTTGGCTATGGCTCCTCCTACTCCTTCTTTGTCCTCGCCATCTTTGACCACAGTGACCCCTAGTACATCTGCTGTTTCAACTCCTGTATCTTCCGTTCTTTCTCCTCCGGTGCAAGAGTTAACATTGATTGTGCCTGTTACCTCTGTTGCTTCTCCCTCTATGGTTTTTCATCCTCCAATGCCTTTGAATGCTGAGACACCAGTACATGGGTTTTAGGATAGAGATTGGACGAACTTTAGGGGACGTTTGGGCCCGTTAGTGCGATCTTGGGTAGGGGATGAAGAGAAACAAGTAATAGCTGACCAGGCTGCACGGTGGGCTCTTAATGCGATTTATGGTGTTGAGGATGTTTGGGAAGTTATGTGAGATTTTGAACCCTTTATACAGCAACATGCTCTTAAACATATGTCTGCTGCGTTGATTAGTCTCTGGCAAACACACATTGGGACAGAAGCGCCCCAAATCTTATTTGATATTAGAGATTGTGTATATGTTACTGATTTGGAGCCAGGTCAAGTGTTGCCTACAGGGGGAGATTACATGAGAGGAGCCGTGCCGCTGTAACTCAGTGTCTGGTGCGTGAGGTCCATCCTATATATCACCCAGAAATACCTGAGTTAACGGATCAGCGTGGTAATGTCACTAGACCGGCTGTAGCGGCCCATTTCCAGGAACAATGGGTTTATACTTTGTGGAAAAGGAGTGAGGTTTTAGCCCTTAAGACTCATTTGCCTGACCCTAGGTAAAATCCTGCAGCTTATTATAAAGAATTGACAGAGGCTGCCTCTTCCACTGTAATGACTCTTGCTGATATTGAAATGTTTTTTGGTCTCCTTGTTCCGGTTGATGTTTGGAGACAGGTTCATACTCAAGATCATGTTGCGGAGTTGGGTTGTACATGGGATGTGATTAAAGGATGGGATCAGTAAAAGGAAGCCAGGTGATAAACTCCGGGCCGAGATACCTGCTTTGCCAGGTCGTATTATTACATATATACATTCCCTTATTCCGCCTAAAAAGGTAAGCTGGGACAACTTGACGGCTTGTCGACAGAAGAAGGATGAGAGTGATGAGAGTGATGAGAGTGTGTCTGATTTCTTTACCCGGTTTGAAGATACGTTTTTGGACTATAGTGGGCAGGATATGTCTATTGAGGGAGGAGTTCGATTGTTTGTTGACAGGTAATCTTCTTCCTGAAATTACGACTCATTTACAGGCGTCTGAGAGTACTTGGCCCACCTCTTCCCCTTCTGTTATTTTGAATATGGCCCAGTATTATGAACACCGAGAACAGGAGGAAAAGGATAGGACTGATAAGAAACATAAGGATTTAAAAACGAAGGTGTTATTGCAACAAGCGTTTAGGGGAAATGGTAGGGGACGAGGTGGTCCTTCCAGACAGCTTCCACGTACTGGCAGGCAGCCTTCAACGACACCTTTAGTGCCAAATCAGTGTGCATATTGTAAGGAGGAAGGTCATTGGCGTAGCCAGTGCCCTGTGCTTTTACTGAAAGTTGCAGCTCCTAGAGGGCGAGGTTCTGGCGGGAGAGGTCGTGGGGCTGAGAGAGTTCAGAATGCTACGGTTTCATAGGGTCGTTCTGATAATAATTACTTTGATGACCCTCATGATGGCCAGTATTATCATGATGGTTACGATATGGATGAGGTGCCAGGCATGTCTTATTGCTAGGACAGCCAGGGACAGGGTGAGGGACCGGTTCAGATACCTGTAGATCAGCGTGGTCCTTATGTCACAGCGAATTTGAAAGGCTCGACTAAGGAATTTTTGGTGGACACAGGTGTGACCAAGAGTTCTGTTCCTTGACATATGGTCCCTGGGGCAGCACTGTCTGGCCACAATAATGTTTTGGTAGGTTTTTCAGGAGTACCGGTTTTAAGCCTCATTTCACGCCCCCTTGCATTGACTGTTGGTCCTTTCACTGTGGAATCTCCTTTTTTGTTGACATCCAATTGTGGTGAAAATTTGATGGGTTTGGATTTGTTGAAGAAGTTGGATGCTACTATCTAATGCTCTCCTGCAGGTGTCTATATTACTATGGGTCCGGATGTGAGTACTAAACAGTGTTTGTCTCAGGATGCACCCCTCCCAGCTGAATTTGCTGATGTCTCGCTTACTCTATGGGCCACAGGTGACACAGATATTGGGCTGTTGTATATTCCAACAGTTTCAATACAGGTTAAGGCTCATGCTATTTTGCCTCGCATTCCTCAGTATAAAATACCACAGGCAGGAGAATGGGCTCTTCTTCAGAATATTCAGGATTTGATACAAAAGGGAGTGTTTGAAGAAGCATCTGCCAATATTTGTAATAGTCCTATTCTTCCGATTCTTAAAAGGACACCTTCAGGCTCTTCTGCAGATAATGTAAATGTCCAGTATTTGTAAAGCGCGAACAATTACCCGAGGGTGTCAACGCGCTGGGGGCCGTTGGGAAGATTAAGCGAGCTATTGTCCAGAGTCACATGGTGCTGGGCTGATCTGCCGCCAGCTATCGAACCATGAGCCCCCGGGTTCCGGAGTCAGCCGCCCTGGCCGCAGCGCCACACCTCTTCCCTAATGATAATGTGTATCATTTTGTGATTGATCTGCTGGAGGTTAATAAAATAGTTGTTCCACAGTTCCCTGTGGTTCCTGATACTACTACGCTTTTGACAATGATTCCGTCTACTGCTAAATTATTTTCTGTTATTGATTTGAAAAATGCTTTCTTTAGTATTCCTATCCATCCAGACAGTAGATATTTGTTTGGGTTCACACTGGCTGGTAGGAACTTTAGATTCTGTCGCGCTCCTCAGGGCTAAACAGAGAGTCCTAGTATTTATAGTCAAGCATTAAAAGGTCAATTGGATTCCTTATCGCTTCCTTCAGGTAATGTCTTAGTGCAGTATGCTGATGACCTCCTTATCACTTCTTATACAGAACAGGGTTGCAAAGTTAGTACAGTCAAATTGTTGTTGCATTTGGTCCATCATGGACATAAGGTTTATCTCTCTAAATTTCAGTATTGTCGACAGGAGGTCACCTATTTAGGTAACCTACTGTCGAAGGAGGGTAGGAGACTGACCCCTGAGGGCATTAGTACCATTGTTAAAATGCCCATTCCACGAAGTCAGAAAGATGTACGCGCTTTTACATGTATTACTTCCTACTGTCGCCAGCGGATCCCAAACTACTCGTTACAAATCAAACCTTTGCTTGCATTAACAACGAAAGCAGTGCATGAGCCTTTGTCTTGGACGCCCGAATGTCAGCAGTCTTTTGAGCAATTGAAAACTGCACTTTGTTCGGCTCCAGTGCTTGGCACACCTAACTATGGCAAATCATTTGTGCTCTATGTTGACGAGATGGCTGGTTGCGTGCTTTCTGTCCTAACACAAAGGTTTGGGGATAGGCAGAGGCAGTGTGCTTATTTCTCTGCTGTGCTTGATCCCGTCGCAAGGGCCCTCCTGAGTTGTCTGAGAGCGGTCGCAGCTGTGGCCACTTCAATCAGACAATCGGCTGGACTTGTACTTGATACAGACCTCACAGTTATGGTACCCCATGCTGTGGATACACTTTTGAATAAGACAAAGACACAGCACCTCACCAGTGCACGTCTCACCGGCTATGAATTGACATTGTTCGCTAAGCATATTACGATTAAAATATGTGCCACTCTGAACCCAACATGAACTGGGGCGTCATTTACGCCCCCACCAATCGCACAGCTAAAGCGCCTTTCTGGCAATATTTTATTCCAAGTTCACCTTAATACTCCAAGTCATCCAATTTTTTGAACCGTCTCTTTTAATTTGACTGTTTCTTTTCCTTCAACCATCCACACACGAAGTGGTATGCCGATTTTCAAGTTTCTAATATTCAAATTGTGCCCACCGGGCCTCTTTTTCAAGAATACGAATGACGCAAATTCGTCGAAGACAGTGTCTAATTAAAAACCCAATGCATTTCGGGCAACTGGTGCCCTTCATCAGGGGTCACTATAAATGACAAAAATAAAATTAAAATTAAAAACCATTACTGTTTGCATCGCGATTTGTCATTTTACAATATGAACACTTCCAAAAGCATCTTTTTATCAGAGTGTAGCGTGACCATACAACTTGCACATATACCCCCACTTCTCCCCCTCCAACCAGCAAAACTAGTAATAACCAACCATTAACCCATCAGGTCAATCCCTATACCACGTCCTTTCTCGTCCTCCTTCTCGTCCGTTGAAACAATCATCCCTCCCCTCTTACTCTTATTAAACATTCATCCTCTCCCCCTTGAACATCCCGCTCTGCATACTCCATACTTTCTCAAATGCCTTTCACCCTCTGACCAAACACAACCAAATCGGTTCTTTTAGTCTGCCAACCATACACCCATAAAGTCTCTCTCATTACTTGCTTCTGCCATATCCAACCTCCCTTTACCCATTCATCTTCCTTTATATATAATCAAACTGCTCAAACTCTCTGTCACACGTCAAACCTACTGCATATTTCTCACTCCCATGCACTCTCACTAATTACTTTCATCCCCTACAACACTTCTAAATCACCCGCTTCCTTACATGCTATAAACATTGCTAACAATGTCTCACTCCTCACAACTGCCCATTCCTTTTCAGGTTGTATGTGTGCACTTAAACCTGTCGTTCTCTTATGTTACATTCTCCTTAAATTTGCTACAAAACCATTTCGTTTTCTTTATAATTTTAAGTGCCAACATCAGCAAGCTTTCGTCATACCTGTCTCAAACGTTAAAGCTTCCGACCTCATCTCCCGTTTCAAGGATAATTGTTTACTCATTCTCCCGCCCCTTTATCACTCGTGTCCTCCCTCCGATTGGTTAATTATTCAAAATGTTCCCGCTCTCTTGAGCCATCCATACTGGTATGCAGAGGGGCGGGAGAATGAGTAAACAATTATCCTTGAAACGGGAGATGAGGTCGGAAGCTTTTAACGTTTGAGACAGGTATGAAGAAAGCTCGCTGATGTTGGCACTTAAAATTATAAAGAAAACGAAATGGTTTTGTAGCAAATTTAAGGAGAATGTAACATAAGAGAACGACAGGTTTAAGTGCACACATACGACCTGAAAAGGAATGGGCAGTTGTGAGAGTGAGACATTGTTAGCAATGTTTATAGCATGTAAGGAAGCGGGTGATTTAGAAGTGTTGTAGGGGATGAAAGTGATTAGTGAGAGTGCATGGGAGTGAGAAATATGCAGTAGGTTTGACGTGTGACAGAGAGTTTGAGCAGTTTGATTATATATAAAGGAAGATGAATGGGTAAAGGAGGTTGGATATGGCAGAAGCAAGTAATGAGAGAGACTTATGGGTGTATGGTTGGCAGACTAAAAGAACCGATTTGGTTGTGTTTGGTCAGAGAGTGAAAGGCATTTGAAAAGTATGGAGTATGCAGAGCGGGATGTTCAAGGGGAGAGGATGAATGTTTATTAAGAGTAAGAAGGAGGGATGATTGTTTCAACGGATGAGAAGGAGGACGAGAAAGGACGTGGTATAGGGATTGACTTGATGGGTTAATGGTTGGTTATTACTAGTTTTGCTGGTTGGAGGGGGAGAAGTGGGGGTATATGTGCAAGTTGTATGGTAACGCTACACTCTGATAAAAAGATGCTTTTGGAAGTGTTCATATTGTAAAATGACAAATCGCGATGCAAACAGTAATGGTTTTTAATTTTAATTTTAATTTTATTTCTGTCATTTATAGTGACCCCTGATGAAGCGCACCAGTTGCCCGAAATGCATTGGGTTTTAATTAAACACTGTCTTCGACTAATTTGCGTCATTCGTATTCTTGAAAAGAGCCCGATGGGCACAGCTGAATATTAGAAACTTGAAAATCGGCATACTACTGTGTGTGGATGGTTGAAGGAAAAGAAACAGTCAAATTAAAAGAGACGGTTCAAAAATTGGATGACTTGGAGTATTAAGGTGAACTTGGTATAAAATATTGCCAGAAAGCGCTTAGCTGTGCGATGGTGAGGCGTAAATGACGCCCCAGTTCATGTTGGATTGTTCACTTCAGTGCCAATTGGGCATGGCACATAACCGATCTGCACGCACTCTGAAATACAATGCACAAATCTGGATGAAGCGTTAAAGAATGGTGTGCATCCTACCCTCAATGACCACTCTGAACCCAGCCATGTTACTACCCCTCCCTTCTGAGAATGATGCTGTTGACAAACATGATTGTATCTTCCGGACGGAAGAAGAGACGAAGGGATGGGTAGACCTGGCTGATATTCCCTTATCTGACCCCCAATGAGAACTATATGTCAATGGCTCTTGCTTTACATTACCAGATGGCACCACGACTGCAGCTTATGCTGTCACTACGTTGCGCACGGTCGTAGAGACATCAAGGGCCCCTTATTAGTTGGCTCAGGCAGCTGAGCTCGCTGCTCTTATTCAAGCTTGCGAATTGAGAGAAGGACTGGTTGTCAACATCTATACTGACAGCCAGTATGCCTTCGGGGTCGCGCATAATTTTGGGCGACTCTCAGCAGAGAGAGGGTTCCTTACTTCTCATGGCACCAATATTCCGCATGGGCACCTCATATTGAGGCTTTTGTCCACTTTAACGCTCCCCAAGAAATTGGCTATAATTAAATGTAGTGCCCACAGGAAGGCTACTGATGATGTGGGTAAAGGAAATGCTTTTGCAGATCAGACAGCTAAGGAAACGGCCCAAACAAAGATGAAATGCATGTTTATGGCAGGTCCAGCTAGGTGGGTCCCTGAAGTTGTCATGTTTGAGAATACCCTTGAAAGTGTAAAGGAGATACAAAGTGAAGTCACGATAGAAGAATTAACGGAATGGCAGGAAAGTACAGCACAGTTGAATGAGGAAGGATGTTGGATCGATAAATCAGGGAAGCAGAGATGGATGTTGCCAGATGCATATGTTCTTTCTGTGGTTACTATGGCACATGGTCTAGCTCATATTAGTGCAAAAGGTATTTGTAAGCTGTTAGCCCATGTATGGCAGAATGACAATATCTCTAGAACGGCTGCTCATTTAGTGAAATATTGCATGGTCTGCATGATGCATAATCCAGGGAAGGGTACCCCGACACCACCTGGTAACTTTGCACCACCCACTTTTCCTTTTGAAGTCCTTCAAATGGACTATATTGAACTATAGAGATACAATAATCTTAAGTATGTTTTGGTGGTTGTATGTGCATTTAGTAAATGGGTTGAGGCTTACCCCACTAAAGATAATACAGCCATTACGACTGCAAAGATACTCCTGAAAGAGTTCTTTCCTTGTTTCGGCTCACCCAGAGTTATCTGGAGTGACAATGGAAGTCATTTTAATGCAATAAGTGATTCAATTGATTTGTGAGGGTCTCCATGTAAAACAGAAATTTCATGCTGCCAATCATCCACAGTCGGCGGGCTTGGTTGAGAAGTACAATGGTACTCTCAAACTGAAATGGGCAAAAATTCAGGAGACAACAGGGTTAAAGTGGCCAGATGCTTTACCATTAGCTCTTTTGTCATTAAGAACAACAGCACATTCTAGGACAGGATTGCCTCCTTACGAGGTCGTGTTTGGGCGCCTGGCAAATGTCTGGGCATCCCACGTCCTTGTAAGTTTTCTGATATTGAGTACCCTGTGTTGCTTGATTATCTTGGCCAGTTAACAGAAAGTTTGCATTCTATTAACCAACAGGTGCAAGTCTCCCTACCTTCTACACCAGAGGGACCCGGCCACGATATCCAGCCTGGTGACTTTGTTTTACTACGTAGCTTCCAGAGGAAGAAATGTTTGGAGCCACGCTGGAAAGGTCCTGAGCAGGTTTTGCTGGTGACACGTACTGCTGTGAAGGTTGCTGGCTGTAAGAACTGGGTCCACATGACCCACTGTCGGAGGATTCCCTTGCTGTTACCCTACAACCAGTGGTCCAAAGACAGAATTGGGGACACGGAGTGAGAACAGGTGCCCTGGTTTGTCCCTTTCAGCGATGCCCAGCTAACGTGGACGCAAACGGATAAAGAGAATGAGGATGTGTTGAATGAGGCTGTTCCCCAGAAATACAAGCTATCCAAGAGCCTTTGTTAACTGATCACACGGTGCCTGGGGCCACCAGGTACAATTTGCGCCCTTGGCTGAGGGATACTGAGTCTAAGGAGAAAAGAGATTAGGGATGGACTGCGTAAGACAGGTTGTACTGAGTTATAGTACCAACAGAATCAGCTGGAATTAGTGGAGAATTCTGCTTCCTTTATCTTAGCTGTTCGAACATTAGTTAGAGAAGGCTGAAGTATACCTTAAAGGTATACCATCTGGACCGATGTGGGATACATTACAACAGCTTAGGACAGAGCAAGCTACACCGCCGCTGCTCAAGAGCGCCAACGTATTGATGGACAATAGGAGCCTGTGCCAGTGAGGCTCTGACGGACAATGGGAACTTGTGTACCTTTTTTTGCATTTGTGGCCCCCTCTAATTATCCATTACGCATTCCTTTGGCAGACAGGTTGCTGTGGAAGAGCTGCCAATGATTTTTGTTGCCCAGCATGTTATGGTGTGGACAGGAAAATAGAAAATAACATGTGTTGCTCTTGTGGTTTTGTTGCTAATAATATTGTGTGGGGTATCATGGGTTTTTGAACATGATCAAAGAGTACCTTTGTGCAGTAAGGGTAAGGTTATTTCCCTGAAAAGAAATAAAAGGACAGCCCGAGTAATGTATTTTTAGATACACACAAGAGATTCTTTGGAGAAGGGACAGCTTGCTACCCCACTAAATCTGTCACTAGTTTATGGACTGCATATCCATTGTCACTTGTAAATTATACATATACTCGTCCACCGCAATTTACAGAAGTGAAGGGAGTTTTTGATTTCGGCTATCCTTACCTTGTTTATATTATAGAAAGCCACTGGGAATGTGTTATCCAGGCTGTGATAACAATACATATTGCAACAATTTTTATATGGAAGAACAGAATGTTACATTGGTGGGTTGGCATTACAAGGAATTGATAGTTACCCGGGAGGCTGGTTATTATCCTGCTTGCTGCCCCATTGTGAATAGTACGGACACTTCTTTGTATATCAACTGTTCGGGAATAGTGCTGTAGAAGAATACGATCCCTTTAGTGAATGACAAAGATCCGAGTACTTTTGGAATGAACACTAGATATGCTGCGGTAGATTATGAAGGGCCAATTTGTGCACACCCCGGATTTTATTTCTTGTCTACCGATACATATTCCAATGTCCATAATGGTACAGACGATGTAGCTCTTGGGATGGTATTGCCCTTAGGTGTGCCTTGTAGATATGCTAAGCCTAATGTACGATGGGTTAAACGGACTTTAACAAAGGAATTTTGTGAGGGAGTGACCGATATAGAGGTCAATAACTGTAGTAATGGGATCACTTTTGGATACATACTCTCGTCAATTTTCACTTTGAGTGGTACCTCTATGGCCAGGGGTGAAAAAGCTAGAGAATATTTTGGGTGCAAGTTGCAAAATTTATCTAATACTACTGTGGCAGCTTTGCGCGACATCACCACTCAGTTGGAAAGCATGCGAATATATTCAGAGCACACTAGATACGCAGTTGATTTTATTTTAGCCAAGAGTGGTGGTGTATGCGCGGTAGTGGGAGACCAGTGTGTAGTCGGGATTAAGAATATGGAAAAGAATATTACCAAGCATATTCTAGACATCCTCGAGAATGTCAAGGGAATGGAAAGTGGAAATTGGAGTTGGTCTCTTTTTGGTAGCTGGGGCTGGATTCTTGAAAAAGTGATTTACATGATTGTGATATTGGTGCTTTGCTGTGCTCTTATTCAGTGCCTCCCCTTCTGTTGCTCATATTGCACCACTATTCTCACCCCTAAACGGAAAATATCAATTCATGATACCAATGCTGCAATTATGGTACAGAAAGAAATCGAGGACCTCATGAATATAGATGAGGGCATTTTCGAGACTTCTTCCCTCCTCATAGTTTCCATTCCTGATACTGAAAACATGAAGTGCTCATAAGGATTTATTGTTCTGAATTTGTATTATTGCTTATAGTTTCCTGTTTTCCTTGTTGCTGTTAGAAAATGTTTTAGCTCATGCTAAAAGGATGGTCTGTTAAACTAGAAATGTTCACGTTTGCGCATTGCCCTATGTAAGTTAGCATTCGCTGCACCATTTTCTTTACAGGCGCCATTTTAGGCCATTCGAAACTGATCTAGTTTAATTCCAAGAAATGCTCCACTATAAGTTTAGTTTCTGCCATGTTGGACTTGTTCCCGTAATGAGTACACTGTTCCTATTAGCACATGCATTTCTCACTAGATAGAGGCCCTCTCCCACTAGTCTGGTGACGGGCCCGAATGGACACCCTTGGAATTTAGATCATTTGTAGATGATAGAACTGCTGAAACCGTTTTTTGTATTTTACTGTTTAGCTGCACCTGCCTGGAAAATTCCACTGTGGGCGTGTTTTAGCCCGGGTGAGAAATGTACATAATGTATCTTTATGCTTGTTGATTTCAGTCCCCTCTGTAGCACTCCTAGTGACTGGGCAGACCGGGCTCCGCTCTGAGTGTATATGAATAAACAGTTATTGGTTTGTATTCTCTACTGTCTGACCGACTCTTCATTTGGTATGGAAGGCTAAGGGGTGGTCATTAGTGACCCGGGTGACCCTAATCGGGCCACTTCCTTCAAAACCAAGATCTTTTGTAATGTTTTATGTATTTTAACCATGCTCTTTTATGGCCTTTGGCCGAAATGAAGATTGTTTTGAATTTGACTAACTGCTGCACATGAAAAAATGGTATGTCATAAACTATACACGTTGATGCATGTGTAATAGTGTACATTACCATTGTTGAGGGAGGGGGAGGGCAGAATGACCAAATGGAGATGTTGCCTCTTGTGAGTCATGAACCCTCCACATGCTCAACACTGGCAATAAATAGCCTATAATACCAGGACGCTTGCTATCTCTGTACAAAAACCTTTCTCTAATTTCCCTATTGGAGTCAAGTTGTGTGATGTCTCAAGTCACCTAGAATATGAAATGTTGCAGCTGTTTAACTTTAAAAACGTATTACAAGTAAGCTGTGACTCCAAAATGCCTACTGCCAGAGCCAGACGCTAGGGTGAAAGGTAGGTGACAGAGCATCACTACAACTGAAGTTTACACGAGGGAAAATGAGAACTGGGTTTTTATACCTATGATCTGTTCCCTAAGTTGTTGTTTTTTAACTTTGTTCACTGTTGAAAAGAAGACAGAATCTCTCTGTATGTTACTACTGATTCTGTGGTACAATTTGATTCTTTAATATGACTTACATTAAACCTATTCTTTTTTTTTTTTTTTATAATTTTTATTGGTAAAACAATAAAGTACCAAAGTTACAATTAGCATAAGATGAAACAGTAATGTAATACACAAATATTATTGAAAAATGTTATGGTAGAGCATAAAATTGTCCAATTAAAAAAGCAGTATGATATAATTTAAAATTAGGGAATCGCACACCCCCTTCGGTTTTTGGTTTAATTAATTTAGATAGAGCAATACGGGGAGGTTTGTTGCTCCACAAAAATGTATTACAAAGAGAGTTAATTTGCTTAAAATAGTAATTGGGAATTCTAAAAGGCAACATAGAAAGCAGAAAGAGAATGAGAGGAACAATCATCATTTTGATAGTATCCAATCTTCCCCACCAAGATAAAAAGAGAGGGGACCAAGAAGTGAGTGAGTTTTGAATCTTAAGTTTTAGCGCATTGAAATTATGGGAAAGGGTTTGGGGATGGTAGGAGAGAACCAGACACCTAGATACTTGATTTTAGATGGACACCACCTGAAGTTGGTGTCAGAAAACATGAATTGGTAGCACATGGAGTTTAAAGGTAAGACCTCAGTTTTAGAGAAGTTTAATTTGTAGCCAGATATTTTGGAGTATATATCAATTTCCTGTAAAAAGGGAGGTAGAGAGGAAGGAGGTTTAGAGAGATATATTGAAATATCATCTGCGTAGGCAGATAATTTAATTTCGTGGGATTTGTATTGGAAACCTGTTATTAGGGGATTATGGCAAATGCGTTCAAGAAAAGGTTCAAGACACAAAAGGAATAGAAGAGGGGAAAGGGGGCAACCTTGTCTAGTACCTCTATGCAGGGCTAAAATACGGGGACAAAAAACCATTAACAGAAACACAGGCACGTGGTTCTGAATATAATAACTTAATGAATGAAATACATTTGGGACCAAAACCAAACCAATGAAGAGTTTTAAACAGGAATTGCCAATTTATACGATCAAATGCTTTTTCTGCATCAAAGGATAGTGCAGCTAAAGGCGCAGGATACTTTTTCCCCAACGTAAGAATGTTAGAAAACATCCTAGCGTTATCAGAAGTGAGCCTACCTCTAATAAAACCGGATTGATCGGGTTTAATAAGCAAGTGTATAACATCATCTAATCTAGAGGCAAGAATGTTCGCAAAAATTTTACAGTCATAATTAATTAATGAGATTGGGTGGTCATTCTTTTGACACAGGGTATGATCTTTATCTGGTTTAGGGATGATTACAATAAGAGCATCTAAAAGGGATCCTTCAGGTTTTGATTTTGATATAAAGGAGGTAAAAAGTTCAAGTAAATGAGGAGCAAAAATAGAGGAAAAAGAGGAAATTAGTTCAATAGAAAAACCATCTGGATCAGGGGCCTTGGCTCTCTTTAAAGATTTAATGGCATCTAAAATCTCTTGAAGAGATATATCCTTTTCAAGGAGAACCATAGCAACCGGCATGGAGGGAGGAGAAGGAAGATCCTCAAAGAATGACTGGGTATCACTTTCAGAGGGATGTGTATCATCCATATATAGCGAGTTATATTAGGATTGGAAAGTATTAACAATATCTGAATCAGAGTGAAGTAAGTTGTAAGTGAGGGTATTACGAATAGGACCAATGGTTTTCCTTTCCGTTTTAACTTTTAAATAATTGGCTAACATTCTACCCGCTTTGTTTTGACCCCCATGATATTTGGATTTTATTTTGAGTAATATGTTGCAAGCATCATTTGTGGCTAGTTTATTTAAGTCTGATTTCGCCTTTATAAGGTCATGGAGATGAGTGGGAGAATTGGACGTAAAATAAGAGTGTTCAAGAGTTTTAATATGTTTAAGGGTAGAGAGATATTGGGAGTTCAATAATTTTTTCTTTTTGGCAGTGTAGACAATGGTGAAGGCTCTAAAAGATGCTTTAAAGGCGTCCCAGTTGTTGTCGATAGAAGTGTCACTGGGCTTATTAAACTGAAAAAATTCATTTATAAAGGAGGTAGCCTCCGAAATGTAGGATTGATCAGATAGTAGGGAGTTGTTAAATCTCCATCGGGCATGGTTAGAGGTGGTAAGGGACAAATCAAATGACGCAGAGACAGGGGCATGATCAGAAATAAAGATGGCTCCAATTTCCGAAGATTGGACAGAGGGGAGTAAAGACTTTGAAACCAAGATATAATCAATACGCGACATGGTATGGTGAACATTAGGGAAAAATGTAAATTCATATTTATCAGGATTACAAGTCTTCCATACATCATAAAGTGGACGAGAGGCAATAGCAGACTGAAATACTTTATGCGACTTATCAGGCTTGAATTTACAGTTTGATTTTCTTTCAGAAAAAGGGTCTAGCCAATTGTTAAAATCCCCAGCAACAATGATGATAGGATTAGTAATAGAGGATAATTTTAATTTGATCATGTGCCAAAAGTCAGGGTCAGATTTAACTGGTCCATAAATATTTTAGAAAGCGATCGTTTTATTATGGACCATGGCTTGGAGTATTGCCATCGTCCATTTGTGTCACATTCAGTAGATAAAATTTGAAGCTTTAGGGATTTGTGACATGGAATTGCAACACCACCCTTGCGGTTGACCGCAGGCGAGAAAACAATTTGGCCCACCCACTGGCATTTGAGTTTAAGAGATTCAATATCATTACAGTGAGTTTCATGTAGAAAAGCAATTTGACAATTTAGTTTCGATAAATGAGAAAGTACCTTTTGACGCTTGACAGGATGACCCAGACCACGGACGTTCCACGACACAAGATTAAGCATGATGTAGGATACAAGGACAAGGATACAGGGACAATGATGACACACTGCAGAAACAACAATGAAAACAAAAAGACACCGTTTGTCAACAATAGAATAGTGTAAAAGAATTATAAAAAACAAGAAAAGGTAAAGGAAAAAGACCCATATGCGATCATAAAGAGAGAGAAAGGGGAAAGGAAGTGAAAGAAGGGAATGGAGAAGCGAGGATAGCAAGAAAAGGAACGTGAGGAGAATGAGGAAGATAGAAAGGAGAAGAGACAGATCAAGAACATAGAGCCAGATCTGAAACAAAGTGAAAGTAAGATGAGAAACTGTCATGTCGGCACCCAGAGACAAGAGCACCAGCGGAGAGAAAAAGACAATTATAAAATAGAAATAATTCGGCCACATAACCCGTGTTTGGCGAGCATAGCTAAGTAATAAAAAACTAGAGACAAGAGGCTATGTAATGGTAACAACAATTTAACAGTTTAGGAAGATTGTGCATTCGTGTCCATAGGAGTTCTAGTGATGGTTTGCAGAAACAGTTTTGATTTAGTCGGATCTTCAAATGAGCGGGAAACACCTTCGTAAGTAATCTTGCATAAACAAGGGTGTAATATGCCATATCGGATATTCAGAGATCTCATTTGAGGACGAAGTGACAAAAATTCCTTACGTCTAGTATTGGTTGCATTCGAAAGATCCTGAGAGATAAAGATATTGTGACCAGACCAAACAAGACGACGTTTCTCTCTAGCGCATTTCAGTACACGCATCAGGTCGGTGAATTCTAAAAAGAGCATTATGATACCACGTGGTCTAGTAGAATGAAGCTGAGGATGACCAAGACGAGGTGCTCGTTGGATGTTTAGAGTAGTAGAGGACTGAAGACTTAGAAGGTCAGGCAAAAATTTCTTTAAAAAGGAAAGTAGATCAGGGCCCTCAATATTCTCTGGTAAACCATAAAGACGGAGGTTATTCCTTCTGTTGCGGTTTTCAAGATCCTCTGTGTGAAGCTTAAGCTTTTGGATTTCTGGTTCCAGCAGAGGAATCTTAGTTGCTACGTCCTGTAAGTGGCCCACATGTTGTTCCATTTCAGTTATTTTGCCTTCCATATCAATCCATCGGTCCTCAATCAACTGCAGTTTTTCGTTGGTGGCACTCATGAATTGTTTGAGTGCACGTAGTTCGTCCAAAATTGCATCCATAACAGGATTTGAAGATGACTGGACTGGAGATGGGGGGTCATTTTTGGCCCTTTTAGGTTCAGCACCGGAGGAGGATGCCTTGGTAAGGTTAAGCGAGTCGTTAGACATTTTAATATAGCGTGACTGATGTTGAGGAGTCCCTTTAATGGCAACTAGCCTGCCCATACAGTTAATGACAGTTCAGTATCAGTGAGCAATAATACAGGCACCACTAAGGATTGAGGAGAAGTGGAAAAGAATTTCACTGATTGATACACCTGCAAGGGACAACTCACAGCACATGTAATCACATTCACCTCTTCCCAGGATCCGTCAAAAGAAGTGAACGTAGGGCTGATCCGGCGACTGTTTATGACACATTAGGCACAGTAGGATTATGCAAAGAAATGTGTAGAGATCCAAAAATCCGCTCCAGGTCTCATGAATTATATGCACCATAAGGACATAGATACCAAAGTGTATATGCTTACTGTAGCAAATTAATTCCTTTCGCCTTGGTAGTATTAAAGCATATATCACTGAGGACCAGTTGGCGATAAAGGTATGTAGAGACCAAACAAATAAAGCACCATAGCACAGGTTTGAAGCAAAACCATTGCATAAACCAAGGTGCAAGGAAATGGTGAGATTATTATAAAATGAAAAGTGCTCACTCAGGAGTTATTGGCCGCATGAGGAGATAGTGAGGCAGAAACTCGAGTAATGCGTCATTCAAAATGGCGGCCGCCCGCGAGTGAGGAGAAACGTCATCGCGGCGAGAATTGGTGAAAAATGGGCTTTGTGAGCTTTCCGTTACTTCAGCGTCATGCCATAGCTTTGAGGCGTGTGAGACCAGCCTTGGAAGCGCTGAGTATGGTCTCAATGCAGCCGAAAACAACACTCGCGGCTCTGTGAAAAGACGGAACCCAGTGAGACGCCACCATCTTGTTCCGGCGCTCAAGCCACGCCCCTACATTAAACCTATTCTAACATGTTTTTTTAACAAATTACTAACTGCTTTTTGGGTTGTTTAATTTCATAGTACAGATGCTGCTTTTATTCTTCATGTCTGCAACCTTACTATTAATTTATTTATGGAGAAAGAAGACGCCTAGGATTTACCTTTTTGCCATGATCATTATAGTATGGAATAAAATACAGTTTGACACACTTTAAAAGGATATTGCACAACTCGTTGTTCATTGACCTTATCACTGAACTTGGTTTTCGAACCCATTCCTCGGTGATTTGCAATATCCTTATAATTTATTTATATCCAATATGTTACACTCTATGTATCTGCAGATATACTCTATATATTTTTTTGACTATTTCATACTTGTATACAACGTGTTATCCCTGTAAAGCGCTCTGATACCCTAACGGGTCACGTTCACGCTCTATAAAACATTAAATAAATATATACACACAAAAAATAGTAAACAGCCACAAAAATGTAAAACCTGGTTAGAAAAAAAACAGCTTCTACTGCAAATCTATGTTACCAATATGAATTTTGAAATCTGTGCATCGCTGTCAGCTATAGGACCTGTTATATGTAATTAGGCGAAAACTGTATTGTCGAAAAAGTAGCTTTGAAATGGCAGTCCAAACTAGCCAAGGAAAGCAGTGCTGACAAAGTCAAATGACTGAGGCTTGTATCACAATTTTTGCTAATGACTTTATTGGTGCTGAAAGCAGGCGATACAATTCTAAAGAATTTGAAAAGCACTTATCAAACTGTGATCTTTGTAAATAAAAGAAGAATACAGCGTAGATATGGATAAGTGTTTCCTTTTCAGTTCCTAAACGCTGTACCTGCAGAAGCCTTTTTTCTTCAGTACAAACTGTTCCTCCATTAGCAAAATGAAGCTTTAACATTTTTCTCAAACACTGTACAGTAACACAGCATCTGCCATAAATCTCGCAATCTTGTGGAGAACTAATGAATATATTTGTCATGGAAGTGCTCTTAAAAGAGGGTGTATTTAAGCAGTGTTGAAAATTCCTTTCCTAATTTTTGTCATTGCACTTAAGAAAGCTGCATTTTAAAATATTGCTCTTTACCAAAATGTAAACTATTGCTGTCACTAATAGGAATCTTCGGCACATTTCTTTTTTTTTTGTGGTGATAGAAATGTAATATTTCGCGCTGGAACCATTTTATGATGGATTCTCAGCTGCTGAGCATTTGTATGTTTTTTTCCTAGCTTACTTGGACGCTTGCTGCTCGACTGTTCATTTCTCAGTTTCTTTAGCCTCCCAGGGATAGCAGCTAAGTGCCATATTTATGTAGGGGTTGCATTGCTTCTGCACAACGCAGCGTGGTGCATGTGCATGCAACTCTAAAATGCTGTTTATCAAGCCATGCAAGGCCACTTTGCGTGGCCCTGAGTGGCTTGATAAATCCAGAGTAACACAATGCAACGCAAATCACTGCATTGCGTTATTCTGCCTCAGGGAGGCATTCCATGAGCATTGCGTCCGTGTTCCCATGCAACACCCTTAAATTTTGATACATTCCCAGATTTACCATTACTGGTAGACCTGGGAATGCACCAAAATGCTATGCCTTCCCAGGGGAGGTGTAACGAAGAGAAATATCTTTATTTCTCCTTGTTACTTCCTCTTTCTATGTGTGTTGCATTCTGCAGCACGCATAGATGAAAATGCCTCAGGGGATTGTTTTTGTGCTGGAAGGTGCCTCTCCCTGCACTAAAACACCCAGACACCACCATGGTGCAAGGGTGTCTGCGTTGGCTCTAGGCAACCCTTTGTGCACCAACCCTGCGAAAAAGCTGGAATGGGCTGTATTGTGATAAATACAGCACATTCCTGCCATTTCCCTGTAACACAGCGCAGCAAGGTAACTTTCTATTCTGCGTTACTTTTTGATAAACATGCCCCATAATGTCTACGAATGGGTGTTGATGTATAGGGAGTGACTCACTATTACACCTTCACATCTGGGACTTGATTCCATAAATTGGCTGATGTTGAGCTATTTTTGGTTGGGCTAACTTGTGCCAAGATGCTGTTGATGACTGTAATAATGCAAATGAGTTCTACTTTGCACAATTTATTTTTGCATCTGTCAGTGCTATTTTCAAGGAACAAAAGTCCATCTCTCTGTATTGTCTTTTTAATGACTTATGGTCATCTGTCTCTACCCAAGTTTGGGCAATTTTTTTCAAATGATTCCTTAAATGTCTGTCTCATATTGTGACGGACTACTAATAGGATCGAAGTTCCACTAAAAATGTGTCTTTGTAATATTACCCATCTCTCTCTTAATTTAGTGTATGCATATATAAAATATGTCTTAAACCCCACTGTGATGAAGTGAAGCCACACACAAAACTGATGTAGCGCAAGTACTTTTATTGTAGTTCAGTAGGAAACATGAAACGTTCCAGCCACATCAGCCAACTTCCAACTGCCTGTTCCTGTTCATTCCACAACTCCATTCTACATTCTCAGAATCCTTACATATAAACATTCTGCATTCTATATTACAACTAGCTTGAGTATAAGGATACCACATCCTCTCTTCAGCATTTGTAAATCCCCTGACCATCTTCTATCTATTTCAAGCATTTGGATTGAAGATTCTCAAAATTAGCTCAATAATTTAGAGGAGGCCTCACAAGTGATGTGTTTTCTGGTAAAGCCACTCACTCCTTTCTTTCTATTACATTGTTATTAGGTATGATAGCTTCAATATGTGTAAGCACATTTTTATTAGCAATATTTAATATAAGACATGCAGAAAAATATTAAACAACTTACCCCCACTACCACCACCCTTCCTTAAGTCCAGTCCCCATTACAGTATGTATACAACACATATTCATTTAGCAAATTACGTTTACCCATTTTCTTTCCCAGATTCATCATTTTTTCTAAATCTTTTATGGAATCTAATAAATGATCCCATGCATGAACTTTTTCAATTGATCCTCTTCCTTTCCTCACATTGCTGTACAATACTGCACTCTCATAACCTGCCCAATGAACCAACTCCACTTTCCATTTTGCTACCCTAGGGGCGCTTGGTGCCTTCAGTTCATAGTTATTTCATGACTTGCAAGCACCAAAGCTAAATCATTAAAATCTGTAGTATTTTTACACTTTGTAGGTCTTGGAAATCCCCCAGCAGACAGACCATAGGAGTACACTCAATTGATCTCTTTGTTGCCTCATTTATACAGAATATTACTTCCCTCCAGTATTCCACTAATAAGTCGCATGACCATACCATGTGCAAAATTTCTGCACCATGGTCACCACATCTCGGGCATGCCACATTTGTCTGATAAATTCGAGCTATTTTTCCTGGAGTTAGATACACTCTGTGCAAGTAGAAAAAAATTATCATTTTAAATCTCACATTTCTAGGTACAATGTATGAATTTCAGAAATATTTAGACCATTAAAACTGGGGTAATAGATGTGCTAAATCCTCCTCCCATTTTTCTCTTAGACCAACGAGAGGCATTATCATATCACTTCTTATTGCCTGATAAAGGCACGTTACCACCTTCATACGACCCATCGTGGTACACAATATTTGACTAGCACTATGTACTTGCGGTTCTACTAAACCCATACCCCAATGGTTGAGCAATCTAGCGACCACCGCTCGATGCAACAAAAATTGCCCTCTCTGGATCTTAAAAGTGGCTGAAAATTCCTCAAATGATAATATCACCCTGTCACTATACAAATCTCCTAATGAATGCACCCCATGGTTTGCCCACTGCGCTAAGCCCCACAGTCTTCCCCCAGAATGATTTATTCCAAACTTCTCAACAGAATGCCCGGGACGTAGGGCCTCTGAATACGAGTTTGCTGAAGCGCTCGATGCCAACAGTGCCGCACAGCCTTCCACGTAGTTGGCATTCCCCACACTGGTCCTCTGACAGGGGCCATGAGTATTCTATGCAACACATCCAAATCTGTTTTTCTCTCCATATTCACCTTCCATGGAACTCTTCGTGAATGAATCCATTGTGTAAACCATTGCAACTGTGCTAGCTTTCCATAGCTATAGCGGCTAGTCCTCCCTGACTAGTGGGCCATTGCAGTTTGCCAATGCCACTCTTCGTCTACCTGTTCCCCACATAAGAGAAACCAACAAATAATCTCTTTCCCTAAACACTCTACATTGTTTCACCATGGGCAATGTTGTGAAGATGTAAAGTAATCGAGGCAACACCAACATTTTTGCTACTGGTATTTGTCCTGAAACTGAAAGCGGCAGTGTTCTCCAAAAATCTACACTTTTCTGTAAACTTCTAATGGCTACACCAATGTTACCTTGCAATAAATCAATGGGAGCATGGTTTAATCTTAGCCCCAGATATTTTAGATACATCCCAATTAAGCCCCCTCAGATCCACAGGCTGCAGCACATCCTTCTGTAATGGGAACAAATATGATTTATTCCAGTTTGATGCATAACCATGAGGCTGGCCAAAACCGATCTAAGAGGTTCATGGCAAGCGGCAAATCAACATTAGAATCTTTGAGAAATAACAACATAACATCTGCATTGAGTGCTGAGAAATGTTGCACACCCCACACCTCCAGACCCCTGTAAACCCCTCCTGTCCTCACCCAACTAGCTTCAATATGCTGTCTAAAACTGTCTGTACTCTTGAATGCGGAAATGCTCATTTGACGGAACTTAAACAAAACTGTCATCACCCAGGCCACTCTAATATATTTTATAAATCAGGTTGTCGCGCTGGGCAGGTTGAGACGGGACACCGTATGTTCTTGAGATAAGGGTTTTATTAGAAGGGCAAAGAAACAACAAAATAACAGTGTCCAGGCGACGTCGTCCTCAGGGGGATGGGGGCTTCTCCTCCTTGACGTCCTCTCCGGAATGAAAATCGTCGGGCGTTCCGAGACGTGGGGAAAAAAACAAGAAGATGCACTCTGATTAGTGCTGTGGCCGGTTTGTAACAGGGTAGAGGGAAGGCGTGAGGGGAGGTTACACCCGGTCGATTCCTAGGATGGTGCAGGGCAAGGGGCCGTCACCAAAGGGTAGATAGGGAATTACGCTGCGCGTTATCCCTAAGGTCTCCCTACTGGAGGGCTGCGTTAACCGCTCTCCCCACCTCCCGGTGCTATCGACCCCAGCCTCCCGGGTCCCCTGAAGTGGGCACACACCTGTTCTAGCCACGTCCCTCCTGGAACATGGCTGGGCGCTGCGTGTAGCCGTTGGCCTCCTGGTTGCTCCTCCGCTGTCTCCGAAAATCCTTCCCGTGGCTGCTCTCCTCTCGCTTTGCTCTACGCTCTCCATCTTTCGTTCGGCTCATTCGTCTTCCTCCTTCCGGGTCTTGCCACCCTCCTCATAGGCTCCTGGGATCTTATCCTCTGCTGACGATGCGTAGTCCCACCTCCAAGGGGCGGGGCCGGTGTCCTCCTCTTCTGGGATATTAAAGGGCCAGTCATACGGGGTGTAGGATGCCTCTCGTCCTGGGAGGCACACCTCCGATTCCGGCCGCTGGAGGGAAGAAAAAGGGGCGTTTCCATAAGGTAGGCAGGATTGTCCGGGGTCTGTTGTGACAGGAACCCGACACAGGTGTAATGTTCCCAATCCATCTTAGAAAAAACCTGAGACAGGTCTTTCATCTTCTGAAGGAAGCACACCTCACCATTGACCTCCTCAACAATATTACTTGTGAATTCACTGGAGAATATCGGCCTCAGAACTGACTTCTGTGGCCGCCATGCTGCCCTCTTTGACTCAGAATGGAACATATGAATCAACATTATTTGCTGCTTGTTACTCCCAAGGGAGACCAAAGCTTGACCAGCAGGAACATACTGGCCTTTCAGTCACTTTGTCATTTTTCCGGTAGGCTGCAGGCATTGGGCCTTTTTTCAAAGCTGAAATGCTGCTATTGCACAGTCCTGAAAGTGTCCATGGTCCTTTCTAACTGCAGCCTCCTGCACGTACTTGTGCCAGGTTGAGAGGCCCGCTTGGTCTTCTGTCTTGAAGCAGTTTACGGGTACCATATGCATATAAAGGATTTGCCCCAGTAAGTTACTGGAATGAAAAACTGGAGCAGAAGGTATGAATTATCTACAACATGAGCAAAAACAAAATTACCACAGAGAAAGAAGGAAGAGAAGACTTCTGTCTGTCTCTGCAGCAACATACTTAGCAGATGGCATTCAAAACAATTAATGGTTGGACAACCTGCGCCATTCCAACTGTGTGTAGCTCAAGCATGGCTTCTTCCATTTCGGGCCTCAGTGAATAAGAGAGTTACGAGAAGAGGTGAGTACGGAGAGTAAATGGAGACTAGATGGGTACCCCATGGGCAGTGCTGACATTAAAAAAATTACTTTGGATAATGTGGCAATTTGGTTTCTGGTATGGCAATGTGGTTTTAGGTAAGTTTGTTTCTAGTGCTGTGCAAGCAAGGGCGGCTCCTCCGCTAAGGTGGAGAAGCCTCGCCCACTGCTCTCAGAGCAGGAAAAAATAAAAATAAAATGACCTTGTTATTATCATTTTATTTTTCTTTGCTACGGGGCTGGGTTAGGGTGGGGCGGGGCTGGTGTCAGAGCCTTGTAGGAGTGGTTCATTCACACTCTAAGTACGCACAACGGTTTGGTCGCCCAGCTTAGCCCGGCAAAACAGTCATGAGCACTTTGCATGTTCCCCACCAGGCTGTAATGCACAGCCTGATGGGGTACATGCACAGGCTCCCTGTCCTCATCTGAGCGCCAAGCCCCGGCGCTCAGCCACTCACAACGCTGCATTGCAGGGTTGTGATTGACTTAAAGGAGCCTGTGTTCTTCCGGGATTCACTTGTCAGGAAGCAACGACAGAGACGGAGGCGGCTGTGAGGAGGTAAGTGTTTTTTTTATGTGAAACAGTAGTTTGCATTATTTCCTGACTCAAATTTAATTAACTGGTGTTATTTCTCCAATTCTAGGGTGCTATTTAGTCAGTGTATGATTCTGTATGAGATTGACACTGCAGATTTACTGAAGTTTCGTGCCGGAGCAAAGTCTTGCAAAAGCATTAACTTTCCAGCTAAACAGTAATTTTATGCTGCAAATGTGCCCTTTTCTTAGACCAAAGAAAGAACCGCCCGCCAGACTCGGAGAGAACTCCTGATTTGGTGGGCAGTTCCTATACGGGTTTGGCAGTGTGGGACCGGGACGGTTACGCTCCTGCACCGCCAAACTCAAAATAAGGCCCTGTGTGTGCTATCTTAATATGCTTGGTAACAGTTTATCTAATCATATTTCCTTATTTGCCTCTAATGTAGCATTTTGTATGTAGCTGGGCAATGATTTTTGTTAGGTGGTTATCATCCTCCTCACATACTGCTTACACATCTCATCTGTGGCCCTTCACAAATGATTTATGTTGAGATTATCAAACAACACTATAAGAGTAACTGTTTCATTGTATCATGGTTAGCTAACAGCTTCCTAAGACAGCATTAGCCTTTCCTGCAGAGATCATGCCAACACAACAATACAGCATGCAATTTAGAGAGAGTGTTTGTGCCAACCCGCTTTATCCATTAGCTTGAATAAGCTAATGGCTGGATAAGCCACCTTAAGGAATTGACTCTATGGAGTAGAACAGTACTCATACACATTGCATACAGAATGCAATATACAGAGAAAGGTTTTGTATTATTCCGCTTCAACCATTAGCTTGTTTGGATAAGCTGCCTTAAAGAATTGGCTCAAAAGTGTGTCCTTCGCATTTCGTACCAGCCCATTGCATTTCGCAGATATCTACATTTTACCATAGATTTTTTAGATTGCTGAATTTTATAAAAGCAGTCTGTTAGCAGCATATATCTCCTATCCTGGCTCCTAATGATGATGGGACAATATAGGGAATCCTGTTGAGGGCATTTACAGCTGGGGTGATAGGAGATTTTCCATACAATGGTAGATAATGATTTCTCTGTCCAGTCCCTCTTTTGTGTATATGCACTTTGCCTGTTACGTCACCTTCAGAAGTCATTCCGCTGCTACGCCTGCCTCACAACCAACAGAGTGAGTGAGGAACACCCAGTTGTCTGCAGTGTAAACAGAAAGACAACTAAACAGAGCAAAACCTAGAAACGTGCTTATTATTCCTGAATTTTGCACAAGGAGTAGGTTCTCATTGTCACAAAATGGTATTCTAACTGTTTCGTCCCTCTTTTATAATTATGCCCTTTAGTCAATTGTTCCTCATTTAGAAGAGAGCATTTTAATGTATATGAACGATTACGTTTATTAGGTCAAAGTCTTTTAAAACTATACAATGCAACAAATCACAATTTCAAAGCAATCTATTCAGCATATTTACACATTCCCCTAACACATCTGCTGTGTGAAATGAGAATCATTGACTCAAAACATATACAGCATTAGATCGATGTATAACAATATATTTTAAAAATAGCCCAAGATAAAAATGACATCAGGACAAAAAGTAGACAATTCAAAAGTGCATGACAGATTTATGCTTTTACATATAACCCAGAAGGATGCAGCCCAATATTTTCCTTATTAAGCATTCCTAAATCATGTACATACTAAACTGTTTTTTTTTAGTTTTAAACAGAAATCTTTATTTTGGAAAAGATGCAACCAAGTATACACAAGCAAATAAAGTAACAAAATGTCGATTAACAATAATTGAGCAAACGTCATATAATAGAAAAAGAGACGTAAGAAAAGTCAAACTAGTTGCATGTAGAAAAAAGATTATAATAACTGTGAAAAGAAGGGAAGGAGAAGAAAAGTGGAGAAGGTACAATAATAACATGGTTAAATATGCAATATGGAAGGAGGAGAGCTCAATACAGTATAAAAAGATATCAACAATTTATAAGGGATAATAGCTGTAATAATGCATCTAAAAGGGGAAAAGGGGAAAGAAATTATATAACTAAGTAAATAAATAAGTACATAAGATATCAGTAAAAAACGATTTATGGTGGTTTGGGGACTTCTTCCAGGTGGGGATGATGTCGGGCAGATTTTTGTGCAGAAGTATCTAAGAAAACAGTTACAGGGGACCATATATGTTCTCTTTTCAGGAGTAAAGACACAGGGGAGACATACACACGATCAAGTCAATGATTATAGCAAACACTATACCACCAAGCTTGAAAAGAAAGTTGTATGGATTGTTTCCAATTTTTTGTTATTTGTTGGAAAGCAATTGCAATTAATAAATCTACAACATCCGTGTTGCAAGAAAGGGAATGCCAGTGTTCAGATAATGTACCCAGAAAGATGTCTATATGTGAAAAAGAGAAATGAGTGTGAAATATTACATTGATGTGAGACCATACCTTCAACCAGAATTGATGAGTTGGGTTACAAGAGAAAAGCATGTGGTATAAGTCAGAATGAGGAGTGTTACATGACCAGCAATTTGGGGAAAATGTGGAAATAAATTTATGTAAGGACATTGGGGTAAACATAAGCTGATGATATATAAAGAAAAGTGTTTGTGTCGCACTTGCTGATCTTGAAGTCTTGCGGATTTTTAACCATAATTTATCCCAAAAAGCAGTGGACCATGATATGTGGAAATCGCATTCCCAATGGAGTTCTATGGTAGTTTTAGCCCTGCATTCGGGGAGTGCGTTGAGAAATGTATATATAGATGAGGCACTAGATTGGGCACTTAAAATGGGGAGAATATTACGGTGAGGTAATAAAGGAGGTGGTATAGAAGGTATTGAAGATAAGGAAGAAGATAGATTTTGAATCAATATCTTAAATTTGGCAGAAAAAGATTTTGGCAATTTGTAAAGAGATTGTGCTTCAGAAAAAGTAAGAAAAGTATAATTTGAATAAAGTTGATGAATCCAAAGCAGACCTTTGTCCCACCAAGTTTTCCAAAAGATGGGTTTGTTGTTAATTTTAAGAAGGCGGTTGTGCCAGATGGAGGAGTTAAGAAATTGATCTTTACATGAAAGGTGTGAAATCAAAAAAGAGTGAAACAACCTGTTAGATTTGGGGGTCTCTAGTTGGCAGAGGTAGGTACCTTTGTCCAAATAGGGACCCTTGAGTCTAGTCAGGGAAAGTAGGTACACTCCCGAAATAACCCCTGCTCACCCTCTTGGTAGCTTGGCACGAGCAGACAGGCTTAGTTCAGAGGCAGTGTGTAAAGCATTTGTGAACACATACAGTAATCAAGTGACAACACTACAAATGGACACCACACAGGTTATATATTTATAAAAATAGGTATACTTTATATAGATTTATCACAAGACCATAAACGACAAAAATAATCCACAATACTGTTAAGAATACTTAGTTCTGATCAAAAAGGCTTAATTCAAGGTTCTGTGCGAGTCGGTAGCCTCCTCCGGCTACGGCGATGTCGAGAACAAACAGAGTCTAACAAATCCAGCTGACCGCGTCGAGACGGGCCAACACAGCGTAGACAGACTCGGTCACAGTACCTTTTACTTGAAGCGGCAGGCACGGGCGTGCGAGCCGGATGGCGGTTCGTCGCGGTCGCGATGCAAAAATGGAAGCGTTGCAGGACGCGTTGTCCCTCGATGCGGTGCAGGCAGCGGCTCGTTGACGTCGTCGAGACGGAGTCGGTGAGACCAGGGCCGTGCGTTGCAGGGCGAGACGGTGCTTCGATGCGGTGCTGGCAGGTTGCGGTGCGGCGACGGAGCCGGATTCAGGAGCTGGCGTCGATCAGTCCGGACAGCGGTGCGAGTCGGGCGGTGCGTCGCAAAGCGTGCGAGCGGTGCCCAACTCCGGTGCGGTCACAGGACTCGAACTCAGCAGCAGTGACCGTGTCGGTCGGACCAGTTCGATTCGGCGTAGCGAAGCGTTGCAGGACGCGTTGTCCCTCGATGCGGTGCAGGCAGCGGCTCGTTGACGGAGTCGGTGAGACCAGGGCCGTGCGTTGCAGGGCGAGACGGTGCTTCGATGCGGTGCTTGCAGGACACCGAGTCGGTCGTGAGAGTCGGTCACAGCTCCCTACCTCTGTAGCCACTGAAACAGAGTTTCCAGCAGCAATTCACAAAGGGGTGAAGTCCAATGGTCCTGGGACTTCGGTCAGGGGGCAAGCTCTCTTCCAAGCCCTTGGAGATCCTTCACAAGTTGATGAAAGTCACAGCAAAGCAAAAGTTCCTTTCTCCTCTCTTTGGCAGTCAGGCAAACCACTGCAGGCCAATCCCCCAAGCAGCACTTCAGGCTTAGGGATAGTTTCTCCTCAGTTTCTTCTTGGTTCCGCTCCTCAGCAAAGGTTTCTTCTTGTTCCCAAAAGTGATCTAATTTTCCTGGGGTCTGGGTACCCCTCTTATACCCTGATTCTCTTTGTTCTCTGGAGGCAGAGAGGCCTCTGCCTAGTCCAAAACCAGTTCTGGTCAGTCCTGGAGCACTTTGTTTTTCTGACTCCTTCTTTCCTTTCAGAATGTGGGGCAGAGTGCTCAGCCGCCCGGCAGGAGGTGGAGCCAGCATTGTGGAAGGCAGGCACAGCCCTATTCAGACCCAGGTGCAACTCCTCCCTCCACTCTGGATGCAGATCTTTCTATTCAGCCCTGCGCTGACTCACCCTGTCTCCCGTAGCCACCCCCAGCCCCTGTCACTCAATCTCCAGACAAGGAATACACAACCTAGCAGAGGCAGGCTTGGATAGTTAGGCAAGAAAATACCCACTTTCTAAAAGTGGTATTTTCAAACACAGAATGTTAAAACCAACTTCACTAAAAGATGTATTTTATCATCTTGAGTTCAGGCATACTAAATTCGTTTTTCTACCATGTCCCCTGGGTCAGTTCTGACTATAAGGTGTAATAGTCAGTCTGCCCATTCTGGCCTATGGGGAGCAGGTAGCCTTGCAATAGTGAAAAACGAAAATGGCTGTAATTCACTATTAGGACATGCCACACACACCAGGGCATGTCCTACCTTATACTTACAATGCACCCTGCCCTAGGGCCTACTTTAGGGGTGACCAACATGCAGTAAAGGGAAGGTTTAGGGACTGGTAAGTGGGTGTACTCACCAAGTCGACATGGCAGCCCGAGGCTGCACACAGGCTCTGCGATGGCAGGCCTGAGACACATTTTACAGGCCGCTTCTGTGGGTGGCACAACCAGTGCTGCGAGCCCACCAGCGGCATTGGATTTACAAGCCCTGGGCACACTGAGTGCACTGTACTAGGGACTGACAAGTAAACCAATCATCCAATCATGGAGTCACTAATACATAGGTCAATTAACGATAGGGAGCACTTGCACTTTGGCACTGTTTAGCAGCGGCAAAGTGCCCATGAGCATCTAGTCCAGCAAAAACATATCGGCAACAGTGGAGGCATTACGAAAAATGGAAGGGAGACCCACGCCAAGGATGCCAGGTCTAACACGTGTCCCCTCCAGCTGAAATGTGGGGAGAACTATCCTACCCCTAGGGAGTTCTCATCGCTAAGGCGGAAAAATCTGGACAGTCCATCAGCATTGGCGTGTTCTGTACCAGGGCGGTGTTCCACCGTAAAGTCCATCCCCTGTAGGGAAATGGACCACCTCAACAGCTTTGGATTCTCACCCCTCATCTGCATCAACCATCTGAGGGGCCTGTGGTCTGTCTGAACCCGGAAGTGAGTCCCAAACAGGTATGGTCTCAGCTTCTTCAGTGCCCAGACCACAGCAAATGCCTCACGCTCAATAGCACTCCATCTCTGTTCCCGGGGAAGTAACCTCCTACTGATGAAGGCTACAGGTTGGTCTAGGCCCTCCTCATTGATCTGTGATAGAACAGCCCCTACACCATGCTCTGAAGCGTCGGTTTGAACAATGAACTCATTGGAGAAGTTGGGTGCCTGGAGCACAGGCGCCGTGCACATGGCAGTCTTCAAGGTGTCAAAAGCTTGTTGACAGGCGTCAGTCCAAATCACTTTCCTGGGCTGCTTCTTGGAAGTCAGCTCGGTCAAGGGGGCAACAATGCTGCCATACCCCTTGACGAATCTCCGGTAGTACCCGGTGAGTCCTAGGAAGGCTCTCACCTCTGTCTGGGTCTTGGGGGGCTCCCAAGCCAGAATGGTATCAATTCTCGGTTGGAGGGGCGCCACCTGGCCGCTCCCAACCTGGTGTCCCAAGTACACCACAGAACCCTGCCCAATCTGGCACTTACTCGCCTTGATTGTGAGGCCTGCCCTCCGCAGCGCCATCAACACTTCCCAGAGGTGGCGCAGATGCTCTTCCCAACGGGCACTGAACACTGCGATGTCATCCAGGTAGGCGGCACTGAAATCCTCCAGTCCAACCAACACCTGGTTGACCAACCTCTGAAAGGTGGCAGGGGCATTCTTCATCCCAAAGGGCATCACCCGGAACTGGTAGTGCCCATCTGGTGTGGAGAATGCTGACCTCTCTTTGCCCCATCAGTCAAGGCGATCTGCCAGTATCCAGACGTTAAGTCAAACGTGCTGAGGTACCGCGCAGCCCCTAACCGATCTATGAGCTCATCAGCTCTGGGGATGGGGTGGGCGTCAGTCCTGGTGACGGAATTGAGTCCCCTGTAGTCCACACAGAACCGGAGTTCTGGTGTGGCACCAGGCGCGGCAGCTTTTGGAACCAAGACCACGGGGCTGGCCCATGGGCTGTTAGAGGACTCAATCACCCCTAGCGCAAACATCTTGGAGACCTCCTCCTTGATGCAGGCTCTGACCCTGTCAGTCACCCTGTAAGCCTTGTGCTTCACAGGAAGACTGTCCCCAGTGTCCACATCATGGACGCACCAATGAGTGACACTGGGAACCAGGGAGAACAGGTCAGGGAACTGTCCCAACAGTTGGCGACAGTCACCCTGCTGCTCAGGTGTCAGGGAGGTAGAGAGGTTCACTCCCTCCACTGATCCATCTTGCTCTCGGGCTGACAGGAGGTCAGGAAGAGGCTCGGTCTCCTCCTCCATTCCATCATCTGTAGCTAAGAGCATGCCCACTTGGGACCTCTCCAAGTGGGGCTTCAGGCGGTTCACATGCAGGACCCGCAAGGGGTTCCTGGGAGACTGCAAGTCCACCAAATAGGTAACTGGACTCTTGCGCTCCACCACCGTAAAAGGGCCGGTCCACCTGTCCTGGAGCGCACAGGGCTCCACAGGGGCCATGACCCACACTTTCTGACCAGGCTGAAGCTCTACCAGAGTGGCATTCTGGTCGTACCACCGCTTCATCTCCTCCTGGCTGGCTTCCAGATTTGCCTCAGCAAGCTCTCTGAAACGCCTAGTCTGGTTCCTGAAGGCCAGCATGTAACTGTATACATCCTGGGGAGGTTTCCTGGGAGATTGCTCCCAGCCTTCCTTGACCAAACTCAGAGGTCCTCGCACCGGGTGTCCATAGAGGAGCTCAAAGGGACTGAACCCTAGAGACTTCTGTGGCACCTCCCGGTATGCAAACAACAGGCATGGTAAGAGGACGTCCCATTTACGCCTCATGGGTTCTTCCAGACCCATAATCATGCCCTTGAGGGTCCGGTTGAATCTCTCAACCAGACCATTTCCTTGAGGGTGGTAAGGAGTGGTGAACTTGTAAGTTACACCGCACTCCTGCCACAGGGACTTCATATACTTGGACACGAAGTTGGTACCTCTGTCAGACACCACCTCTTGAGGGAATCCCACACGTGAGAAAATTCCCATCAGTGCCCGTCCCACCACGGGGGCCGTCACTGTCCTCAGAGGGATGGCTTCAGGGTACCGGGTGGCATGGTCCACCAAGACCAGGATAAACCTGTTGCCCATGGCTGTCTTGGGGTCCAGTGGCCCCACAATGTCAATACCCACCCGTTCAAAGGGGGTGCTGACCACAGGGAATGGCTGGAGAGGAGCCTTGTGCTTCCTCCCACTTTTTCCACTTGCCTGGCAAGTCTGGCATGTCCTGCAGTGAGTGGCGGCACTCCTGCGCATCTGGGGCCAATAGAAATGGGTAACAAGCCTGTCAAAGGTCTTGTCCTGCCCCAGATGTCCCGCTAACGGTACATCATGAGCCAACCCCAGTAGGAAGGCTCTGAAGCGCTGGGGTACCACCAGCACACGGGCTGACCCAGGCTCAGCAACCTTAGGCTCTGAATACAGGAGACCATTCTCCCAGTAAACCCAATGTGATCCAGACTGATCACCTGCTGCCTGGTCTGTGGCCTGTTGCCTCAGACCCACGAGAGAAGGGCATGTGTTCTGCTCCTTGCAGAACTCTTCCCTGGAGGGTCCTCCTTCTTGCTGCCAATGGGTCAGCTCAGGTAGGTCCCCCAGTTCAGCTACCTGTTCCCCTGTAGGCTCCAGGGCATCCCCCTCAGGGTCTGCCTCCTCCTGGACCGTGGGAACCTCGGGGGCCGGTTTCCCGCGCCCCCTGCCTCCCTCTCTCTCCGGCAGGCACCTGGGCCTCCCTCTCAGGCTCCAGGTCCTCTTGAACACCTTTAGCTGCCATTGACCGGGTGGTCACACATGCCCAATCAGGCAAGCCCAACATTTCTAAATGCGCACTCCGCTCCACCTTAGCCCAAGGTGAGCTCTCCAAATCGTTCCCTAACAAACAGTCAACAGGCATGGCTGGCCTCACAGCTACTTGAAGAGTACCCGAGACCCCCCACTCAAAGGGAACCTGAGCCACCTTGCAGTGACTCTCTGTGTTGTCAACCGGATAGAATGCATCAGGGATAACCTGCTCTTTAGACACCAGGTGACACTTGACAGCTGTCACACTGGCTCCTGTGTCTCTCAGAGCCTCCACCCTATGGCCATTGATGGTCACCCACTGCCTGTATTTCTTAGTGTTCTCAGGCAGCGGGGTCCTAGGGACCATCTCAGAGTCTCCTAATGAGACAAGGGAAAACACTGTGGGATCCCCCCACCTTGGGCACCCAACTCCTCCCCCAGGGCTACACTAGCCAACTGCCGGGGGACTGCACTGGTGGGTGCTGGTTTTCCATGCAAAGGGCAACGAGGATCGTTTGCCTTGTGGCCAGGGGCGCCACACTTGTAACATACCAGTGGTCCCTGGTGAACAGGGGGGCCTGTCAGGGCCACTGGCTTCTTCTCAGGGGAGGCTGGGAACCTTTCCCTTGGTTCCCTTGGGGTCTACTTTGGGGCCCTTTATGGAACTCCTTCTGTTTACCCTTGTCCCCCCACTCTTCTGCTGGGGACCCTGCCCACCCTTGGCGGAGTCTCCCACGTGACCCTTGTGGACCCGGGTACTCACCCAGCGGTCCGCCTCCTCAGCAAGCTGCCTAGGGTTAGTCAGCTTACTATCAATCAGGTGCTGGCGTAGCTCAGGAAAACAATTACCGGACAAGTGCTCCCAGGCAATCAAATCAAAGAGCGCCTGAAAATCAGTCGCTTTGCTACCCTTTACCCAACTATCCAAGGCTCTGCAAAAGAAGGTCACATATTCAACCCAGGTACTGCTTTCAATCTTACTACAGTTCCTGAACCTTTGCCTATAAAGCTCAGGGGTCAAACCATATCTAGTCATTAAGGCATCCTTCATGTGGCTGTACGAATTATAGACTTCAGAGGGCAAATCCAACAAGGTATCCCGCCCTTCACTGAGGAACCGTCCCCACAACCCCGCTCCCCAATCCTTCTCAGGGACCCGGTGGGAAGACATGGCTACCTCATAGGCTTTGAACCACTGCCCTATGTCGTCATTTTTAAAAACTCCTTCACCACATCTTTGGGAATATACACCTCTAGCTTCAACAGGCACAGGCGGTACACTGCCACCAGAGGGAGTAATCTCTAAGCTCTTGGCCTTCAATTCCAACTCCCTCAAAACTTTCTCATGTTCAAACTGCATTTTCTTTTCCTCTAGGGCTAATTTCCTTGTTTGCATTTCGAATTCTAACTGCTTATTCAGCTTGAGTTTGGTCAGCTCCATTTCGTGCATCCTACTCTCTTTCCTGTCCTCCAACTCCTCTGGAGACAGTCCTCTGGCAGAAACACTGCTACCTACTGGGGAAGGTGGTCTTTTATCCCCTAGACCCAATAGCCCCTCCAGCTGCCCTTCTGCATTCTCAGCCCCCTCCACAGGGGCACTCCTTGATTCGACCCAGGCCCTCAGCGCCTTTTGGAGGTCCTCCTTCCTGGAGATCCCGGTCATGGACACTTTAAACTTTTTACAGAATTGCTTGAGCTGCTTAAGGGTGTAGCATTCTAGCCTCTCTTCTTCCCAATCACTTTCAACAGAGGCTACTGATGCTGGTTTCTCCATAGTGACTGAACTTGGCATTTGCAAAAATAGGAAATCCCAGAAAAAATGCTATTAAAGTATGTGGTTGCGTTTTGGTCTGCACTCACTAAGTAGTGTTCACCAATCACTGTACATGAGTCACAAATGCAAGTCCAGAATCCTCACCGCTGACCACCAATGTTAGATTTGGGGGTCTCTAGTTGGCAGAGGTAGGTACCTTTGTCCAAATAGGGACCCTTGAGTCTAGTCAGGGAAAGTAGGTACACTCCCGAAATAACCCCTGCTCACCCTCTTGGTAGCTTGGCACGAGCAGACAGGCTTAGTTCAGAGGCAGTGTGTAAAGCATTTGTGAACACATACAGTAATCAAGTGACAACACTACAAATGGACACCACACAGGTTATATATTTATAAAAATAGGTATACTTTATATAGATTTATCACAAGACCATAAACGACAAAAATAATCCACAATACTGTTAAGAATACTTAGTTCTGATCAAAAAGGCTTAATTCAAGGTTCTGTGCGAGTCGGTAGCCTCCTCCGGCTACGGCGATGTCGAGAACAAACAGAGTCTAACAAATCCAGCTGACCGCGTCGAGACGGGCCAACACAGCGTAGACAGACTCGGTCACAGTACCTTTACTTGAAGCGGCAGGCACGGGCGTGCGAGCCGGATGGCGGTTCGTCGCGGTCGCGATGCAAAAATGGAAGCGTTGCAGGACGCGTTGTCCCTCGATGCGGTGCAGGCAGCGGCTCGTTGACGTCGTCGAGACGGAGTCGGTGAGACCAGGGCCGTGCGTTGCAGGGCGAGACGGTGCTCGATGCGGTGCTGGCAGGTTGCGGTGCGGCGACGGAGCCGGATTCAGGAGCTGGCGTCGATCAGTCCGGACAGCGGTGCGAGTCGGGCGGTGCGTCGCCAAGCGTGCGAGCGGTGCCCAACTCCGGTGCGGTCACAGGACTCGAACTCAGCAGCAGTGACCGTGTCGGTCGGACCAGTTCGATTCGGCGTAGCGAAGCGTTGCAGGACGCGTTGTCCCTCGATGCGGTGCAGGCAGCGGCTCGTTGACGGAGTCGGTGAGACCAGGGCCGTGCGTTGCAGGGCGAGACGGTGCTTCGATGCGGTGCTTGCAGGACACCGAGTCGGTCGTGAGAGTCGGTCACAGCTCCCTACCTCTGTAGCCACTGAAACAGAGTTTCCAGCAGCAATTCACAAAGGGGTGAAGTCCAATGGTCCTGGGACTTCGGTCAGGGGGCAAGCTCTCTTCCAAGCCCTTGGAGATCCTTCACAAGTTGATGAAAGTCACAGCAAAGCAAAAGTTCCTTTCTCCTCTCTTTGGCAGTCAGGCAAACCACTGCAGGCCAATCCCCAAGCAGCACTTCAGGCTTAGGGATAGTTTCTCCTCAGTTTCTTCTTGGTTCCGCTCCTCAGCAAAGGTTTCTTCTTGTTCCCAAAAGTGATCTAATTTTCCTGGGGTCTGGGTACCCCTCTTATACCCTGATTCTCTTTGTTCTCTGGAGGCAGAGAGGCCTCTGCCTAGTCCAAAACCAGTTCTGGTCAGTCCTGGAGCACTTTGTTTTTCTGACTCCTTCTTTCCTTTCAGAATGTGGGGCAGAGTGCTCAGCCGCCCGGCAGGAGGTGGAGCCAGCATTGTGGAAGGCAGGCACAGCCCTATTCAGACCCAGGTGCAACTCCTCCCTCCACTCTGGATGCAGATCTTTCTATTCAGCCCTGCGCTGACTCACCCTGTCTCCCGTAGCCACCCCCAGCCCCTGTCACTCAATCTCCAGACAAGGAATACACAACCTAGCAGAGGCAGGCTTGGATAGTTAGGCAAGAAAATACCCACTTTCTAAAAGTGGTATTTTCAAACACAGAATGTTAAAACCAACTTCACTAAAAGATGTATTTTATCATCTTGAGTTCAGGCATACTAAATTCGTTTTTCTACCATGTCCCCTGGGTCAGTTCTGACTATAAGGTGTAATAGTCAGTCTGCCCATTCTGGCCTATGGGGAGCAGGTAGCCTTGCAATAGTGAAAAACGAAAATGGCTGTAATTCACTATTAGGACATGCCACACACACCAGGGCATGTCCTACCTTATACTTACAATGCACCCTGCCCTAGGGCCTACTTTAGGGGTGACCAACATGCAGTAAAGGGAAGGTTTAGGGACTGGTAAGTGGGTGTACTCACCAAGTCGACATGGCAGCCCGAGGCTGCACACAGGCTCTGCGATGGCAGGCCTGAGACACATTTTACAGGCCGCTTCTGTGGGTGGCACAACCAGTGCTGCGAGCCCACCAGCGGCATTGGATTTACAAGCCCTGGGCACACTGAGTGCACTGTACTAGGGACTGACAAGTAAACCAATCATCCAATCATGGAGTCACTAATACATAGGTCAATTAACGATAGGGAGCACTTGCACTTTGGCACTGTTTAGCAGCGGCAAAGTGCCCATGAGCATCTAGTCCAGCAAAAACATATCGGCAACAGTGGAGGCATTACGAAAAAATGGAAGGGAGACCCACGCCAAGGATGCCAGGTCTAACACAACCTATGGGTAGGTTTATGTATAGGTGAAGATAAAAATCGGGTCTTGTGAGCAAATGTAAGGGATTCGTTGAAAGAGAAGGGAGACAGGAAAGAAAGCTCAATATCTTTCCACAGTGGAGAGCAGTGGCGGCTCGCAGAGGGAGTGCTGCGGGTATGCAGGGCAGGGGAGGGGCTGGGTGGTAGTGGGTGGAGTTGGACATAAAACGGGCAGAAGTAAAGTAAGTAAATAAATAAATAAAACTATTTACGTTGCGCTCGCTGCATCGCCAACTCGGCGCAAGGTCAATAGCTTTTTTACTTACTTTACTTACTTTACTTACTTTACTCCTGCCTGTTGTATGTCCGGCTCCACTACCCCCCACCCAGCCCCTCCCCCGCCCCACCCCACCCTGCCCGCCCTCCCCCGCCCCGCTCCACCGCCCCACAGCACTCCCTCTGCGAGCCGCCACTGGTGGAGAGGGATTGGATATGAATTGGTTTAAGGATTTAGAAAGCTGTTTAAGAAGAAAAGCACGAAACTCCGGGAGAGACTACGAGGAGGGCATCAGCAGGGAAACGGCACCTGGTGGGAGGAGACATAAGGAGATTAGCTAATCAAAATATATCATAGAACATAGTAAAATTATAATTATCTTTAATAAGGGAGAAGAAATCTTCAAATAGAAGATGATCCTGCAAATTCCATGGAGTCTTCTCTACAACCATCAAGAAATTGTTGAAGTAAGGCTGGATCTTTGTATGTTGTTGTTTTATTCTTATAAGTCACTTTAAAGAGGCACGGGTGGAGTAGACCAAATCTGGCATTCAAATTATGTAGAGCTGGACGCCTGGCTAAGAAACTTTTCCTTTTGTCTGCTGTGACTTTCGCATAGTCCTGTCAAAAGAATAACTGGGATCCTTGCCATGAGATGCGACATTTGATTTTGACTGCTTGTAGGACTTTCAACAAATCCGTATATTCTAAAAAATATAATATTACGCCTCTTGGATTACGATGGATAGATGGATTCTGAGGAGAATGACCAAGTCTGTGTGCTGGTTGTATGTTTAACATTGGAGATTCCGGAAATTCGAGAATCTGCGGCAAAAAAGATTGAAAAAAGGAAATCGGATTGGAGCCTTCCAATCCTTCAGCCAAACCATAAATACGTAGGTTGTTACTTCTATTCCGGTTTTCGAGATTTTCCACTTGCTTCTGTAGTTGTAAGATTTCTGTTTTCATAGGGTGAATTTGTTGAGAGGATATTTGTAAAGATTCTATTTGGTGTTCCATTGAGTTAATTTTGTTATCCAGAGTAGACCATTTATCCTCTAGGGCTTGTAGGCGTATGTTCGTTTCCTCCATATAGGGTTTAAGTGCTCGGATCTCGTCTAGAAGCAATTCTAAGGAGGCTGGCGGTGGAGATGTGGTCAGAGAAGGAGGATCCTTTTTAATTCTCTCAGTAGATGATAATACAGAAGACATAGGCACTTTAGATACATTTTTCCCATTTGGCGTGGAGGAGTGTGGAAGAGGAGTAGTAAACGAGGGCGAAGTGGTCGTTGCGTCTGTAAAATGGGAAGGTGCGACTTGTTCTGATTCCTCCATGTCACTTTGCAATACCGAAAAGGGGTTCGAGGTGTGTATTGTAGTGGATTTAGGACGCGGATATGGGGTGGATGTAGAAGCCGCGCCTCTACCAGATTTATTTCTCCCCATAGACATGTGCGTCACAATAGGAGGGAATAGCTGTGTAAAGTTTGCAAGGTAGTCGCACAGATAACATTGTTGCTTGAGTAGCAGAGATGAAGGAACAAATGCTGTTAAAGGATCATCTACTCCCAAAGAACTATAGCATTAACAATGTTTCCATAAATGGTCGTATGAGGAATAGTGAAAAACATTAAGAAAGTAAAAAAATAGACGACATTTGTAAATCCAGGATAAATGACATTTGCAGAGGAGAGTAACAAAGGCATCAATGGCAGCAAGAATAATGGAGCAAAAATCCACCGAAGAGTTAACCAGAGTTACAGCATGCCTCTGACAGGAGAGAAAACTCAGCGGTGCCGATAAAGCGCTGAGTATGTCAGGAATGTAAAATGGCGGCCGCGAATCCAGTCACGGAGACGCGCCGCACATTTTAAGTAAAATGAAGCATTATACAGGCTTACCGCGACTGCAAGAAGTGTCACAGAGGTCCAGAGGTACTCATGAGAAAAGTCCTTATGTTTTGGTAGGTGACAGGGTGCTGTCGCCGCCCGTCAACATAAAAGTCCTCGAGTCCCGGAGCAGAGCGGCGTTAACCAGCCGCCATCTTTCCTGGTGCCAGACCACACCCCCCCTAAACTGGGTTTTTACTAAACTGGGTTTATGCCCATCTTTATATGCAATATCTCTAACCACAAACTCCTCTCAGATAAACATGGCACATAAGGAAACTGTTCTGGATTTCCTAGTCTTTCTTTCAATATACAAACCAACGACTTGCTACTTAGGTGTTCCCAATCCGTTTCTCCACTAGCCCTTTTTGCCGCTGTGCAAAGCTGCGTTTTCAGTTCATACATTGATTCAAATCCACTCTTACTATCTAGGAACATTTCAGCCCATATAACATAAAAAACATTTAAATTATTTCGAAGCATTACAACAGTAAGAGATTTTGACTGAATTTAAGGCCCACAGCTAAAAAAAACATTTTAAGCTAAGGGATATGGCAAGCAGTTCAACAGGAAAGACACCCCAAAACCAAACACAGAGAAGTAACTTTTGAGGTAGAAGGAAAGCGCAAGAGTTTCTTTTAGTCAAACTCCATCATGTAATCTCCAGTTTATCCATGGGTTCATTGCCAATAATTATAATAATAATGATAATAAAAATAATAATAATAAATGCAACTTATAGAGCGCACGGCTACCTCAGCTGAGGTGTCCCGGCGCTGGTCGCGGTTTCGGTTAGGGGGGTCGAGCGGGTCAATTAAGACTGGTTGAAAAGCCAGGTTTTTAACGTTTTCCTAAAAGCCTGTTCTGAATCCAACATGCAGAGGTGGACAGGCAAAGCTTTCCTAAAAGCCTGTTCTGAATCCAACATGCAGAGGTAGACAGGCAACGCATTCCTAAGTTTTTTTTTTTTCCGCAAATGATCTGCCACCTTTCCTGGCTTTAAGAAAGCGTGGAACCCGTAGAAGTCACAAGTGGTTTGATCTCAGGGACCGATCCTGATGGTATAATTGCAATCTCTGCCTGAGATAACCCGGGCCCTGGTCTCTGATGGCTCTGTAGGACAGAGTGAGTGACTTAAACTCAATCCTCCTGCTAACAGGAAACCAATGGAGTTGCCTCACGTGAGAGGAGATGTGATGGCGAAGTGGCACCTGCCGAATCAGTCTGGCCGCGCCATTCTTAATTATCTGCAGCCTGCGGACGAGATATGCTGGCAGCCCCAGATAAAGACTGTTGGCATAGTCCAGCTGAGAGGTCACCAGGGCATAAACTGTTGTCCTCCTGCAGTCCTCCGGTAGGAAATGTAAGAATTTCATGATAACTCTTAACTTCCAGAAGCACGTAGAAGAGACATGGCGCACCTGCGTATTGAAAGAGAGGTCTTTATCCAATTTAATCCCCAGATTTCTGGCCGATTCCACCGGATTAGGTGGTGGGTTCAGCTCTGTGGGCCACCACAGACTTGACGGTGGTGGTGTCACCTGACTGAAAAACAAGACCTCTGTTTTCTCGGCATTGAGCTTTAAGCAATTCTCATTCATCCAAGCCGAGATGTTTCTCAGGCAATGCTTGAAGTTGGGAAAGGCCGCCTCCTTGTGTTCTTTGAAAGAGAACACCAGCTGAGTATCATCAGCGTAGGAGACTACCCTCACACCCCATGTCTCAACATGGGTTGCCAGTAGGGCAAGGTAGACATTGAATAATAGCGGGCTCAGCGCCGAACCCTGGGGTACCCCGAAAACAAGGGGTTTCTGAGAGGAGACAAACAGACGTAGAAACGTCTGCTGCGAGCGATTCTCCAGGAACGACTGAAGCCAAGACAAAACTTTTCCCCGCACTCCCACATGTCTCAATCTCTCAAGCAGAATCGGGTTGGCAACAGTATCGAAAGCTGCGGACAGATCAAGTAATACCAGCATCGCTGAGGCGCCCTGGTACACAGATTCAGGTACTGTTTCAGAGACTTCAAGAAGCGCGGTCTCCGTGCTGTATCCAGCTCTGAAGCCCGATTGCGAGTCATGCTAATGACTATTCGTTTCTAGGAATTCTGCCAGTTGCTTATGGATTTCCTTCTCCAAAATGTTCGCCGGTGCTGGCATTAGGGAAATAGGTCTAAAGTTCTTATGTTCTGCTGGATCAGCCTCTGGTTTCTTTAATAAAGGCAGCAATAATTCTTGTTTCCAGGCGACTGGGTAAATACCAGTTTTCAGGGAGGAGTTCCAAATCTGGTTCAGAGATTTATTTAGCCAGAGGGCCAGTAATCCGAACAACTGTGCAGGGCATGGATCTCCCGGAGAGCCTGACTTGCACTTGGACAACTCCTTGAGTGACTCCTCTGAGGGCAAAGGGCGGAATTCTGACCAGGTGCTGGGAGGGTCTAGAGTTAGACTTTGCAAGTGGGAGGAGGGAAGCACCTGTAAAGGGAAGGTGGAATATATCTTTTGAATCTTTTCCTCAAAGTAATCTGACAGGCCAGAGCAGAGAGTAGGAGAGGGCGCAAATGTGCTATCCAAAGTTGAAGGATGAGTAAACTTTTGACAACTTAAAAAATTTCTTTGGCCGAGTTGTCTGATTTATTGATTTGGTTAGAAAAATATTCCCTCATCATGCTGCACTTTAGCCTATGGAATCTTTTCAGAGCCTCTTTATAGAGGCATTTAGCAGCCGGGTTATAAGACTTTCTCCAGTAACGTTCTAATTTCTTACAGAGGCTTTTCTCTGTTCGTAGTTCCGTGGAAAACCAGGGGGCTGAGGGTTTCCGTCTAGAAGAAGTCACCGGCCTGAGTGGGGCGACAGTGTCTAAAGCAGTGGTAAACCAGCGGTTAAAGCTGGATGAGTCACTGTCAGGATCAGCAGTCAGGTGAGGGATAGCTTCTTGGAGTGCTGGCCCCATAGCTTCTGGGGTGACCTTTTTTCCAGTTTCTCCTCCTGTTAGTAATCGTCAAGGATTTAGAAGGCCTGGAGTCTATACAGAAGCTGAATGGTACCAGGAAGTGGTCCGACCAAGTCAGGCGCAAAGGTGCCTCCACTTTAAGTTTAGGGTTGTTAGAAAAAATCAGGTCAAGCATATGGCCTGCAGTATGATTAAGAATGGTAACCAGTTGCGAGAGATTTAGACCCTCTAATGTTTATAGGAACAGTGATGCCTGGGAGCAGTATTCATCATCCGCAAGCATCGGAGCTGCCAAGCATCTAATGCTTTAGTAGTGAATTTTCCCTTGAAAGCATCCAATAAATGAGTTGTTGAATATCCCTCATAATAGACATAAAAAATGGAGAAGGTCATTAACTGTTGATAAACAATTGATTTCATAATAGATAATTGATATTTCAACTTTAGTTTAGAAGAAAAATTAGCCATAAATATTTAAAAGTGGAAAGCCTGTTCCCGTTTTTGCTCTTCTACCATCCTGTAAATATTTGGGGCCTCGAATGACCTACGGTGGAAGGATCACCTAGCTTCCATAGAAGTAAAGGCACTCTCATCAGTGGGGGGCCTGAAGAAATTTGATAATCGCTATGGAGGTCCCTACCTGCGGCCGGTGCTGGCAGTCTATCAGGGTATGAAAAGGCTGCGGTTCCAATACAGCGCTTTGGTGGTCGACTTCGGAGACAAAAAAAGCTGGGACCTTGAAGAAGGAAGGTGTCTGAAAAGGTTGCTATCTCTCTCTTCATATACAATGGTGCCGGCAGTTAGAGTAGAAATGGGTCAGGATCGATGGACTCACTTGGCATATACAGAGATAATAAAATTCTGGATACGAACAGATTGCAAGGAGATTTCCAAAATCTCTTTGCTATGCAAATGGAAGATATTACAAAGTGAATTAACCTGGGTATGAGAAGTTAGAGAAAGGATTTATAACTGCTGTACGAAATGAAAAATAAAAACAAAAGATGGTATTGATTTGGTAGGAGTCCGCAAGGCTGAGCTCAGAAGAGTAACAGAACAGATCTCCAGAGAGCAGGATTTTATCCACTGAAAGGAATGGAAATCTATTTCCCACCTGGTTAATTCACGGAAAGGAGATAAGACCTTTCTCTTCCTGGAGAAACTCCCTAATGCACAGATGCGTCAAAGTCTCCTGAAATTTAGATGAGGAATAAACCAATTTCCGATGTCAGAGGTGCACAGAACTCTGCAAAATGAAGATTAAAACTGTAAATGTGGCCTCAACATGGATGGAGATTTAATGGATCACTGACACAATATCAAAACCAAAAATATCTTACACGTCATCGCACCCCAGGCTAAGCTTCCACCTACTACATCCTGCTCAGAGACCTCAACTTCCACCTGGACAAACTCCAGCAACCAGAACACCGCCTAGCTCCTGGAGAACCTTGCCAACATCGGACTCAAGCAGCTAGTCACCACATCGACCCACACAACCGGACACACGCTCTACCCCATCTTCTCCACCAGCGAAAACATCAGCTATAGTCACACCACCGAACTCCCCTAGACCGACCATCACTGCGTACACCTTGCCTTCGACACACCCACCGCACACCACAGTCACCATTGCCGACACCCTGGCCCCCCTCCAGAGAAGACCAGGCAAACAACGATCTAAGGTGGCCAGCTGATTCACATTCCTCTACGAATCCAGATGTACCTGAAGACATCTCAAGAAGAAATGGAGGAGCAACAATACTCTGGAGACTCACACAACCTTCAAGTCCACCGTCAACACACACCACCTCCTCCTCAAAACCACTAAGAAAACAGCCATCCAGGACAGAATCAATGCAAACTCACACAACAGCAAAGAACTCTTCACCATCATCAAGGAGTTCACCAGGCCCAATAGCGAGACTTCAGACGTTCCCCCCTCCGAAGACCTCTGCAACAAACGTGGCACCTTCTTCCACCACAAGATCAAGAAGATCTATGACAGCTTCGACACCCTAGACCCGGCCACCACACACGCCTCCATTGCAGACAACCAAGCTGCCCCTCAACAGAGCATGCTCTGCTGGACCCCACTCATGACAGAGGACACGCTCAAGACCTTGAACAGCATCCACTCAGGGGCCCGACTGACCCATGCCTGCACCACAACTTCCACAGAGCAGCCGCCGCCATCGCACCCAGCCCCACTGCACCATCAACTGCTCCATCGGAACCGCCACCTTCCTCGATGACTGGAAACATGCCAAGATCAACCCCCTGCTGAAGAAGCCATCCACAGACCCCGCCGTTATACTTGCTCCCATAGGGAAATGTCAGAATGCAACCGAACAGTGTTCGGTCACATCCTAATCAGGAGGTCAGGACCGCCGACCGGAGGTCGGTCGGTCCCAGTTCCGAGACGGTGTCGGGTGGACGCAAGTCCGCCCAACATCTTAATAGGCCCCTTAATGTCTTAATTTAAACAAAAATGAAAAAATAACATAAATATTACATTTGTTTATAATTATTATTAGGTAACACAAATATTATTAATATAATTAAAATGCTACAGTATATTCCCACAAACATGACAGCCAACAATTAAAATGTAATAGAAATAAACAAAGTATAACACAATTAACATATTAAATAATATATTTTTAATAAGTGAATACATTTTCTTTTTATTTATGACTACTTAAATAACTTCCCCCATTCCCCCACAAACTAAACAACACACACCTAAAATATAGCTTAACAAATATGACAAGTTCACAATTACCATAATAGTCAACTAAATGATGAATATTTAAGTGATAATTAATTATCAATAGATTACGTCTTAATTAATTTCCCACCATGTACCACTACAAACCCAACAACCCAAACCTGAAATATAATTTTAAAAAATCCTAATTACACAATTTACATAATTAATTATCAATTAAATAATTATTAATAATTTAAAGTAATTAATAATTCATCATAATTCATTTACTTCCCACCCTGTACCCCTATGAACCCCAGAACCAGCACCTAAAAGGTAACTTAAAAAATACATTAATTACATAAGTTATGTAATTAAATATCAATTAAATAATTATTAATGAATTACTAACTAATTAAAATTAATTTACTTCGCATCCCTGTACTCCTACAAACCCCCAACCCGCACCTAAGACAAAGCTTAAAAAATTAATTATTACACAATTTACATAATTCATTATCAATTAAATAATTAATAATAACTAAAAATTGAATTCTTAATTAACTATAAATAATTGACTACCATCCCTATAGCCCTACAAACCCTCAATCCACACCTAAAACTTAACTTAAAAATACATTAATTACACAATTTAAATAATTAATTTATCAATTTTAATAATTACACATTAATTATTAATCAATTATAATTAACTTACTTCACACCATATACCCCTACAAAACCCACAACCCGCTATGACACAAAAAATTACAATAAACAGATTAAATTAAAAAAACAACTAAAAATGTACACATTGTATTAAAAACATTAACTATAATTATTCAAGCAATGTATAACATATACAATTAAAACATATACTAAGATACATGAAAATGATTAAAAACTATATTATTAAACATATTTTTGTAAATTATATTAACAGCATAGATATTTTTAACATCGGTTTTAACAACATAAGGCCTCATTATGATGTTGGGCGGACTGTTGCGGACTGAAACTGGCGCGGTTCCACCCACAGCATTTGCGGAAACATCCGTTTTTAAATGGTAGCTTGTGCGGTGGGTGGAAAAGACCCGCGGCACAAGCTGCCATTGAAAAATTGATTTTTGTGAACATCCCTGCACCGTGTGACTGGGATGTTTAGCCCCCCCAGACCCTATAGTGGACGGTCAGGGGGGAAGGGGGCCCTGCTAGGGGCCCTCAAAGTCACTTTACAACAGTCTTTCCAGATCAGAAAGGCCGACATGGAAAGGCTGTGGGAAAGTGACATCATAATCCTGACGGAGGGGCCGAGGCTGGCTCCGCCGTCATTTTGGGAATATGTGTCTTGCTGATGCTCTGACGGGCTCCTTGAGCCGTCGGAAGCGCAGCGGAATCCCCCCACAGATTTGCCTCTGACCACCGTCATTGTAATACGGCGGTCGAAGGGAAACCATCGATGTCGGGCGGAAAGCCTCCGACCAGCTGTCGGATCGCTTTCCACCCGACATTGTAATCGGGCCCATAGATATTTTTGTAAATGATGTTAACAACATAGATATTGTTGACATCAATATTACTTACCTAAGAAAATCGATATTCTTCTCAACAATATTCCTGCATCACGATATTTGTGGATCACAATATTAAAACCTCAATATTTCTGCATCTCAATATTTTTTACTCTATATTTTGTCCGAATACTGATTTAATACATATCTTGGTGGATTGCGTGTGATTTTGTAGCTCAACAGAAGTCTCTTTTAAAACCTGTTTTAATAAAATATGATATTAAGGATAGGGGGCAAGTGATTAAATTTCTTGTGGAGATGAGATTCCTGGATGTAACGTGCACTATGGAGCGATCTTTGCTGCCTGTGGATACATTTTTATGGTAAAACTGATATGTTTTTAATGAATTTGTTTTTTTTTAAATTTGTATATATTCTGTGAAGCCTTAGGATAAGTAGATTTATTTATGATTGGATGAATTGTGGTTTTAATTACATCTAGCGTGAGTGTTGTTCCATTGTAACCCTTGATTTTAATTGTCACATATGTTTTTTAAGAATCCTTGGTTAAAAGACTAAGGGGCAGATTTACAAGTTCTCTGCGCCACCAGTACGTCACTTTTCGTGACGTACTGGTGGCGCAGGGGCTCTCGATATTTACAAGGAGAGGAAAAGCCACCATGCGTGACTTTTCCTCTCCTTGTAAATACCGTCCCTTCACACGCAGCACTTTGCGGTGAAGGGGCGTTCCATGGGTGTTGCTGTGGGTGTTCCCACGCAACACCCATGGAACAAGACACATCTCCAGAATTACGAGAAATCGTAACTCTGGAGATGCGTCTGAAAGCTACGCCACCCTAGAGGTGGCGTAGCGAGACGCACCGAGGAGAAATGTTTTCATTTCTCCTCGTTTTCCTCTTTCAATGCGTGCTGCATTCTGCAGCACGCATTGAAAGAGGAAAAGCCTGTACTGATTGTTTTTGTGCAGAAAGGTGCCCCTTCCTGCACAGAAACAATCTCCCCATGGCGCAGGCATCCTTGCACCATGGTGCAAGGGTGCCTGCGCCGGCGCTTGGCAGCTGTTTGTGCGCTAGCGCAGGGGAGAGCACAGGAATGCGACATATTCTTGTAAATATGTCGCATTCCTGTGCTCTGAAAGTGCCGCAGCGTGGCGCAGCCAAAGGGCTTGCAGCGCCACGCTGCGGCACTTTCTTGTAGATCTGCCCCTAAGGTCTTAATAAATATGTGTTTTGACTGAGTGACTGACTGACTTTGAGCCTCAGGGAAAATATTGTAGTTTTTATTTTTCAGCATTAACAAATAGATTAATTACCTTACGATATTTACCAAGGACACATAGTTTATGCTGTAGCCCAGCCACAGTATAAACAATATTAACAAGATCATCCACATAAGATGAACATTTTGAAATATGATTTGTTTGTTGGTTTCATAATACATGAAATGCGTGTAGTGGAGTCTAGCAGGTAAAATTCAATCACCTTCATTATAAGGAAGCCTTTATTCTGCATTCGTTTCCACAAACCAATAAGGCAGCCAAAGCAGAATGCGTTTCCTGGTACTTAATACTATGAATGAATATATTTTGGCCTCGGAAAGAGACGCAGCTATGCTTGGGACTGTGGAAAGGATTCTGGGTCTATAAATATTGTACCTAAGGTCGGAGTCTGCAGATGGTCTAGCAAGGGCTTGTTTATCTTGTCTCTTTTATGGAAGAGCCCAGCTATCCCTCTGTCTCCCATTATCTTCACAAACAGCTGCTCCTGTGAAGACCAGAATTCCATGGGGAACTCAGCTCAATGCCTATTTCTGATGGCCTTGTCTGCAAAAAAGAAAACATGTTCCAAAATGCTGACATTCCACTCCTTCACTTTCTAAATTAGTGTTCCTCTGCTGTAAAAAACAAGGCATTCACTGAAAAGGCAATATTGTCTTATTTTATATTGTTACTCTTTTTTTATTCTCGGCTCGCAAAAACATTGGTGAACTCAAATGAAATGACGCTGTATGTTCCACAGAGACAACAGAGATCTGTTGAAGAGATTATTGTGCATATTGATGATAACAGATATGGAAGATTTTGTGCAGACTGTTGTTTTATACAAAACCATACAATACCCTTACAATACAATAGTACTTTAGTAGCATTACAAGTTGTACAATTATTCCCTAAGCTTTTTTATTACAACTAGATTTATTTATGTTTATACAAATTTCCATAAACTATAAATAAATTATTTAATAATGAAATGTATTCATTTTTGCTTTTATGCTGTTACTGAATTATTTTTTAAAGTGAGTGGGACATGTACAGCGAGAAGTATTGACCACTTATGATGCTGACTCAAAACAGACGTCTAGTAATTTCACTTGCTTCTACACACTGATGCAGCTGTATCAACAGGGATAGCCAGTATTGGTCCATAGCACTGCCCCATTGATGGTGACTGAACAAGGACATCTAGTAACAGTTTGTACTATTGCACTCTTCTGCAGTTGACAGACACATCCAATATTGGCCTGTATTAGAGCTCCATTGCCACTGAGTTAACAGGCGTATCAATTAACAGCATGTGCCACTCTACACAAGCTTCTAACTCTTTGAGTCTTATTACGATGTCCGAAAGACACCCTTTCGAGGAAGGAACCGCCCGACCATAGGTCGGCGGTTCCGACAACCCCATTAGGATACAACCGCACATGGTCCGGTCACAGACTTCCATTTTTCAATGGGAGTTTGTGAGGCGGGTTGAAACTGCCTGCAGCACACGTTCTCATTGAAAAATGGAAGTTTGTAAAAACATCCCTGCATCGTGTGACAGCCACATGGTGCAGGGATGTTTAGGGGAGCACCATAGGTGCCCTCCGGGCCCAAATGCGGAGGCCGCGTAGGGACAGGGACCCTACTAGGGGCCCCCAAAGACACCTTCCGACAACAGTTTTATGTCGGAAAGCCCGACATGAAACTGCTGTGGAAAGTGCCATCATAATCCCGACTGCGGAAACGCCGTCCTTAAGGGACTATGGTGCATTACTGACTGTCCGTTGGATTCCCCCACTGGTTTAATCTCTGACTGCTGTCATCCAAATGAGGTGGTCGGGGTTTAACCCTACCATGTCGGTTGGAAAGCCTCCACCGTCAGTCGGAGGCTTTCCGACCGACATCGTAATGAGGCCATTTGTGTCTCTCTAGCAGTGACAGGTGAAATATTTTACCATATTGCAATCTAGACAGACTCCACCCTTTTTAGTAGTTTTGCTGCAGCGCACCCTCACACGCACAAAGGGCGGGTTGAGAAAGTCCCCATTTGTACCATTGTGGACAGCGGAAACTGAAGAAGTATATACAACAAAATCTTGAGACTGTCTCATTTGTCATTTATTCATTGTCATAATTTGGCATCCTTTTCTTTCAGTGGCAGAAGGTCAATATTCATGTTGTCTAAAGAAGATGCATTAACCAGCTATTCTATCTTTTATGGTTAGGCACCATCGCCCTTCACTCCCCTTCAGATGTCACTCTACTGCTGCCTCTGTTTGCAACCCCGACAAAGGGAGTGAGGACATTTCCACTTTCAATATTGAGGACTGTGTAAACAGAAAGAAATTTACATATATGTACTTTCTAAAAAATGGGGGGCATATTTATGAGCCGGTTTGCGTCGTGTTTGCACCACGCAACATGGTACACGCGCAATGCAAGATATGAAGACACGCAAGGCCACTTTGCGTGGCCTTGAGTTGCTCCATAAATCTGGAGTAAACCAATGGAGTGCAAATTGCCGGTTAGCCCTACTTTGCACTAGGAAGGTGTTCCTAGTGTGTTGCCTAGGAGTCTCCACGCAATGCCTATGGTTTTTGGCGCATTTACAGATTTACAAGAACTGGCAAACAGAGGAATGTGTCAAAAAATACACCTTCCCAGGGGAGGAGTAACAAGAAGAAATATCCTTATTTCTCCTTGTTACTTCCTCTTTCTATGTGTGGTGCATTCTGCAGCACATATTGAAAAAGGGACATGCCAATCCTGCATGAAACGGAGGCACTTTTGCACCATGGTGCAAGGATGCCTGTGTTGGCGCTAGGCTGCCAAAAGGGAGCCAGAGCAGGGGAAAAGACAGGAATGTGCCATATTAACTTAAATATGGCACATTCCTGCCCTTTCCCTGTCATGCAGTGCAGCAAGGTGACCAGATGCGCTGCATGCATGACAATTTCATAAATATGCCCCCGGATTCCTTGTTGAAAGGCGCAAGCATCTTATTCTCATTGCCTCCATCACCTATGAAGATCAACCTGTAATATTCAGTTTCTTATCAAGCGAGATAGATCCTTTAGCAAGGTGAATTTAAATTCTGGCATACTGGTGCAATTAGACAAGTCCTGTACTCTCTGCCTGGCAAACATGGATATCTTTGAGAGTAAAAGGAAAATTAATAAAAACCGGACACTGACAGTTGTATGTAAACCTTCGTAAAAAAGAGGTGAATGAGGGTAACATCATGCCCACTTTCATTTTTCCACACACTGCAGACTTCTATTGTAAATGCATGTACTGAGCACTTTCAGACAAGCCGTCACATTACAGTTTACAGTATGTTTTTTTTATTCTTTTGTGTGGAAGGAGAGACACACGATGAATAAAAATACAATTTGTCTTCTCCCATGCATTTGTGTCACACTTTTAATTGTTGTGTACATGTATTGTTTAAAACATGCTAAAACACTATGGGGCAGATTACCATATGGCCCGTAAAGGCTCCGACCTAGGGTCGGAGCCTTTAGGGCCACATGTTAATGGGCTGCTTGGTTTCCTTTCCGACCGCCTCATTATGTTGGAGGTGGTCAGAAAGGAAACCGCCCGGTCGGAAGCCAGCAAGCAATTTCAAGGTGGGTCTTTCCGCCCTTAAAATTAAGATCACGGTTTCCGACATGGTTTCCATGCCGTCCTGTCCGACATGGAAACCATGTTGGAAAGCATGTTTGGGGGCCCCCAGCAGGGTGCCCCCCTGTTGATCCCTGCAGCTTGTGGCAGGCACCTTGAGGTGCCTGCCACGGGGTGCAGGGATGAACCGCACCTCCCATTTCACTATGGGAGCATGCATTACAGCCGGTTTATGGCTGTAATGCATGCTCCCATAGTAAAATATAGGAATGTGACCAAACAGTGCTCGATCGCATCCTAATGAGGCGGTTCAGACCGCAGACCGGGTGTTGGTCGGTCCCATCACCGAGTCAGTGTCGGGCAGAAGTGATTCCGCCTGACATCATAATAAGCCCCTATACCTTGTTGTCAAAAGCAACCATCAGAGTCTTATGACAACGTCTGGTCTTACCACTGCCAATGGTAATGGATAATAGTTTGCAGTATATAACACAAAGATTGAGGCCAGGTTGGAAATGTGCAAAAGGGATATACTTGAAGTGAACCAACTCTCATATATGGGTCTTGAAGTGCCAGGATTCTGCACTGAAAGAGCATTGGCAAAGTTTGAAGTGCTCACTCATGCAAACACAGAAATTAACAAATGGTGTTTGAATGTGTCCGCTCATTTAGCCAGATCAATTCATGTAACCTGTGCTTGCTTTCTTCATGTCCATTCCCATCAGCCTCATGGTTGGGCCATCCATATGTGTAATGTGCAAATGAAGACCTCTATATTTTTGAATTTTGTAAGTACCTTACATGTTTATATGTTATTTTTCTCAATGTCGTAATGTGCCTCTAGCCGTACGGCTGTTGCATTTCCTTGAACCTATGACATATTGACATTGTTCCACTTAGATTTCAACCTCCTCACTTCAAAGGTCCTTCACAGGATTACCATAAACCTGTTCAGCCTGTACAGTGGGTTGGATTACCTTTATTCAGTACTTTAATATACTCTGCCATTCGCTTAAAACATCCTTAAATAGAATGCTATTTTTTAACACAACATCTCCATGGTTTAGGACCTTTTGCTCAGTATGTTCTGAGATGCTATGATTCTAATAAGTTGCATGGATGTTTCAAACACTAATTTCTCTACTATCCCAAAGTCTGTAACCAAGTTCCCATTTAGGAGACCTATTTATCTAAGGAGGCATGAGAGAAAATTTGCAAGACTGATGCACATGTCCTGCAAGAGCACACACAAAGCGTATACCAAGGTATCCCAATTATATGGGGCTATGCATTTTTTTGTAAGAAAACACCAGTTTTTATGATCACCCCTATTTTTCTGGACTGATGCTGCTGTTTTCTTTTTACTCTACTCACTGGGGCACTGCTATCTTGGCCACAGTGCATGTGCTCTTAATACTAAAACATGTAAAAGTTGGCTACCCTCCTGATTGACATATTTAACTTATCTATAAATCCCTAGTATATGGGTACAAAAGTGTACCTAGGACCTGTAACGTAAGTGTCACTAGTGGACTGGCTCTCTGCCAGTTGGACATCAGTGACAAGCAATCAGAAAGGGAGCTTTGGGCCAAAATGGCAGCCATAGCCTTCAAAATATAGCCCTGGAGGGAAAGAAACTGACACTAGAAGAGAAGAAGTTGGCCTGGGAGGAAAACAATTTGAGGCTGAATTTGGTGCCCAGTGAACATGGCAACAGCAATGATGAGGTGAGTGTAGGGGGGCCACACACCCCTCGCCTGCCCAAAAGTATTGTGCCTAGCTTTGTGGTGGGGAATGCATAAAGAACAATTGATGGACAGAATGCAGAACAATATCATACATTCACCTCAGTACAGAGATCTGGGCCTAAATCCATCGTTTTTTTGCTCCCCATGCCATTCCAGTTTGAACCCAGCCACATGCAAACCTGCCTTGACCCTGCTCCCAATGTAACGGTCCAGCCCGAACTGCCAGGCCAGGTCCTCCCTGCACTGGAGACAAGCATCCTAGGACCGGTTTCGGGGTTTCACCCCTCATCAGCCAGGATAGCTTGACTCCAGTGGCATGGAGAGCACAGGACCCACGTCTGGGCATACCCGTCCCACTCGGGGTGACAAATGCAAAAAGAACAGTTGATGGACAGAATGCAGAACAATGTCATACATTCACCCCAGTACAGAGATCTGGGCCTAAATCCATCGTTTTTTTGCTCCCCATGCCATTCCAGTTTGAACCCAGCCATATGAAAATCAGTCTTGACCCTGCTCCCAATTGGAACAGTCCAGCCCCAAGTGCCAGGCTAGGTCCTCCCTGGACTGGAAACAAGCATCCTAGGACCGGTTTCCGGGTTTCACCCCTCATCAGCCAGGATAGCTTGACTCCAGTGGCATGGAGAGCGCGGGACCCACGTCTGGGCATACCCATCCCACTCGGGGTGACAATTGCAAAAAGAACAATTGATGGACAGAATGCAGAAGAATGTCATACATTCACCCCAGTACAGAGATCTGGGCCTAAATCCATCGTTTTTTTGCTCACCATGCCATTCCAGTTTGAATCCAGCCATATACAAATCAGTCTTCACCCTGCTCCCAATGGGAACAGTCCAGCCAGAACTGCCAGGCCAGGTCCTCCCTGGACTGGAAACAAGCATCCTAGGACCGGTTTCGGGGTTTCAGCCCTCATCAGCCAGGATAGCTTTGTGGTGGGGAAAATATTGGTAAATGGTTTGCCTCCTACGAAAGGGCATTGAGAATGCGCAGGGCGGGTCAACAGCACTGGGGAGCCCTACTGTGTGAGTTAGAATCAACACAGGGGAAGGGTACACTCCTGACTCTAGAAGAGGGGGTAGTTGACTCCTACAATCACATGAAAGATGCACTAGTGCAGAAGTTTGGTTTCAAACCTGAGGAGTACTGGAAAAAGTTTTGGGATACGCACAAAGACACACAACAATCCTGGGTTGACTTCGTAGATGTCTCATTAAAAGCCCCAGAGGGCTGGTTGAAAGGCAATATAGTCACTACTTTTGATGGGCCATATAATATAATCATGAACGAGCGCATCCTGAGTAATTGCCATTCAGAACGACATCATCAAGCAGATTCCACGTTTTCTGTCTCCAGTCAGCTTCATAAGGCACCTGATGTGTGGGTGTGCATTAGGGTGACTAAGAAGTCACAGGGGAGCTATCTCAAGAAAGGGAGTTCAGATGTCCCTCAAGGGAAAAAAGGGAGAAAGAAGAATTAAAAAGAAGGAGTTCTCACAAGGGCCCCAAAAGCCTACAAATAGGGGCAGAGCCTTTTTCAAAACTAAGCAGGTGGGTACAAGAGTAGGAGACCTTTTGATCCAGTAAAGGAAGTGGAATGCCTGGACTTTCACTAGCCAGGACATAAGAGGGAAGGCTCCATATGTTCTAAGAAGCCCCCCCACCGGTGGGCAGTCCCAAGGGATTGCTAGTGTATAAATATGGGTGGAATTTGCCCAGGCAAAATTCAAAGTTATATTGAAGCTACCTTAGACTCAGTGGGTGGAGTGGATGGTGAAGCCCATTGCCTTAACTCCCAGCAGGGTGAAGTACAGGGAATGGCCAATCATCAACAGGCTCAGGGTAGAAGCTGTTAGGGACACAGGAGCTAGCATGATCACAGTGGTGGATCAGCTGGTTTGGCCAGAGCAGATTATCCCCGAGGCTAGGCTAGTCAATGCCAACAATAAAGTTACATTACATCCCATGGCAATGGTTAGCGTTTAGTGGGGAGGGTTACTGGTGTGAAGAAGGTAGCTGTGAGACCTTCCATTCCAGTGGAGAGTCTGTTAGGAAATGACCTGTAAATCTCTGCTTGGGCTGAAGTGGAGGAAGACTAATTCTGAAATGTAGGGCCTGCCTGAGTGGGTGTGTGTAGCCACATGGGCCCAAACAGCTCATCAGGGAAGTCAAAGGAGTCTGGAGTTTGGCACAATGGCCCAGGTTCCCACAACAATAGGAAGGGCAAGAGGTATGGGAAACCAGTCTCCGACCTTCCCATGGCTCAGTAGGAATCTGGCACCCATGGGGAGGATGTGGAGCCTAAAGAGGAAGAAGAGCCTGCACTGAAAGAGACCTGCCGGAGCTCTCTGAGTTGCATGGGACAGGAGGTCCCTCAAGGGAGAAATTCTGTCAAACTCAGATAACATGCCCAACTCTTGAAGGCCTTTGGTGCCAAACTAAAGTTCAGGAGTAGGGGGATATCAGTGAACCCACAGGATCTACTGGAAGGAAGGTGTCCTATATGGTGAGGCTGGATACCCAAAACCTGAATAAGAAGATTGATGGTCCTGCAACAGTATAGGGCATTCCTCTTAAACATAGTCCATGACATCCCTTTGGCTTGGCATTTGGAGCACACAAAAAAACTGGGACAGGTTGGTCAACCACATCTATTGGCCCCAGATGTCTGAGACGGTGAGCAGCTTATGTCACTCTTGAACTACCAATGGAAAGACAGGAGGGCAACCCAAGGCTCCCTTAATTCCCCAACTTCTGGTTGGGACACATTTGAGAAGGTGGTTATTGACATTGACAGTCCCCTGGAGCCTAAAACCAGTTCAGGGAATAGGTGTATCTTAGTGGTGGAGGACCAACTACTAGGTATCTTAAAGTCATACCTATGAGGATGGTAACTGCACCAGTGGTGGCTAGGGTCCTGATTGGTACCTTTACCTGAGTAAGGTTCTTCAAATAGGTAATCTCAGATAGGGTGACACACGTCATGTCTGTGTAATTGAAAGCTGTGTGGGAGGACTGTGGGGTGACTTACAAGTTCACCACTCCTTATTACCCCTAAGCCAATGGTCTTGTGGAGAGATTCAATAAGACCCCAAAAGTTATGATTATGGGGTTGTCTGAGAAACTACGGAGGAAGTGGGATGCCCATTTATCATGCGTCTTATCTGTGTACAATGAGGTGCCAAAAAAGGGAGTGGGTTTCCATCAGTATGAGCTTTTGTATGGGAACCATGTTACAGGTCCCTTAAATCTTGGTGAAGAATGGTGGGGTATTGCTCTCAAGGACTCCAAATGGGACATTGTGCTGGACCTGCATTCCTACATGCCTGAGTATATGTAGAGGCTCAGAACTAGGAGGTCTAGAAACATGGAGGCCAGCCATGAGCTCATCAAGCACTGGTATGACAAAAAGCAACCTTGGTCGAATACCAGCCAGGTCATAAAGTGTGAATTGTGGAGCCTGTGGCTCCCAGGGTGCTCAAAGACAAATGGCCTGGGCCCTACACAGTAGTAGAAATGGGGGAGGTCACCTACCTGGTGGACCTTAATACCCTCAGACACCCCCACAGGGTGATCAATCTCAACCATTTGAAGCCCCACTTTGACAGGGATGACATGACCGTGATCATGGTCACAGAAGGAGAAGAGGAAGAGACTGAGCCTCTCCCAGACCTCCTATTCAGCAACACCAAGGATGGTCCAGTGAAGGGAGTAGTGCCCCCCCCTACACTGACAAAGCAGCAATAGAGAGACTGTGACCAATTGCTGTGACATTTTGCTATATTATAGTGTTGTGTTCATGTCTTTGACACTGGTGGTGACAGCTTACCTGTCAAGAGTAAAATCTACAGGTAGTCAGATAAAGTGAAGGCCAGCATTAAGGAGGAAGTCTAAAAAATTGTTGTCCTTGGGGGTGATTGAGACCTCTAGTAGGCACTGGGCCAGCTCAGTGGTGCTGGTGCAGAAAATCACCAAACGGGGACCCAGAAAAACTAAGGTTCTGTGTGGATTACAGAGGACTGAATGCTATCACTAAGACTGACACACACCCTTTTCCCAGATTTCCAGACGGGCTGGTACTGTATATGCATGATATAGCCCTATTCTAAACTTTGAACCTCACGTCTCAGCAATGTTTAGGCAATTTCTCAATGTAAGGGAGATAATGTCATTGTTCCAGGAGCTCAGAAAATTGCCTATTGAAGAGTTTTGACTTAAACATAGTAGGTTATGTTCCTAGGCTGCATTATATAACACAAACTTCAGCTGCTGTTTTGGGAGATTTAAAATAGATCCAATATTGAGTGCATCTAGACACCTACACACATGCATAAATTTTAATATTTTACGTGCTGATTTAGCTCAATCTAGTTCGCTATTTAGTAGTTACTTAAAACAAACGATGGCAATCGTCTCTTGCTTTGAGAGTGCTAATCTGTTTAGGTAGCGCAGGATTTAATATTTAATTGTGTAATTCCAGGAGGTTACATTCAATTCAGTATGAATAGCTTGAATCATTGAGGTTGTAGGCAAATTTAAAAGTATCTTTATGTAAACGTTCTCGCAGTGGTCCCAAGAAATGTGCCCATCAAGACCAAGCCGCTCATTACCATATAACATAGGCTGAACCTTGGATTTATAAACTTCTAACAGGGGTGCAATGGAAGAGACTCTATAGGTCTAATTAAATTATTTTGGCACACCAATTACTGCTGAGGCCTGATATTTTTCCTGTTCTATATGTTTGTTCCACTTCAGAATATTTTGAAATAGAAAGCCTAAATATTCGTATGATGCAACATCCTCCACTCTACAATCCCCAATATTCCATCTTGTTATTGTTAGGTTATTCTGTTGACAATATCCAATGGAAATCTGCAAATTACGTTAGAAACCTAATTGAGTGTTATATAAAAGCACTAGTTCATTTGAGAACTGTTAGACCTGGCATCCTTGGCGTGGGTCTCCCTTCCATTTTTTGATGATGCCTCCAATGTTATTGATCTGTTTTTGCTAGTTTAGATGCTTTGGGCACTGTGCCACTGCTATTCAGTGCCACAGTGCAAGTGCTCCCTATTGTAAATTGATGTATGTATTAGTGATTCCATGATTGGATGATTGGTTTAATTGTCAGTCCCTAGTACAGTGCACTGAGTGTGCCCAGGGCTTGTAACTCCAATGCTGCTGGTGGGCTTGCAGCACTGGTTGTGCCACCCACAGAAGCAGCTTGTAAAATGTGTCTCAGGCCTGCCATTGCAGAGCCTGTGTGCAGCCTAGGGCTGCCATGTCGACTTGGTGAGTGCACCCACTTACCAGGCCCTAAACCTTCCCTTTACTGCATGTTGGTCACCCCTAAAGTAGGCCCAAGGGCAGGGTGCATTGTAAGTATAAGGTAGGACATGCCCTGGTGTGTGTGGCATGTCCTAATAGTGAATTACAGCCATTTTCGTTTTTCACTATTGCAAGGCTACCTGCTCCCCATAGGCCAGAATGGGCAGTTTGATTATTACACCTTATAATCCTAACTGACCCAGGGAACATGGTAGAAAAACGAATTTAGTATGCCTGAACTCAGGATGATAAAATACATCTTTTAGTGAAGTTGGTTTTAACATTCTGTGTTTGAAAATACAACTTTTAGAAAGTGGGTATTTCCTTGCCTAACTATCCAAGCCTGCCTCTGCTAGGTTGTGTATTCCTTGTCTGGAGTTTGAGTGACAGGGGCTGGGGGTGGCTACAGGAGACAGGGTGAGTCAGCACAGGGCTGAAAAGAGAGATCTGCATCCAGAGTGGAGGGAGGAGTTGCACCTGGGTCTGAATAGGGCTGTGCCTGCCTTCCACAATGCTGGCTCCACCTCCTGCCGGGCGGCTGAGCACTCTGCCCCACATTCTGAAAGGAAAGAAGGAGTCCTGTAAACAAAGTGCTCCAGGACTGACCAGAACTGGTTTTGGACTAGGCAAAGGCCTCTCTGCCTTCAGAGAACAAAGAGAAAAGGTGTATAAAAAGGGGACCCAGACCCCTAGGAAATTAGATCACTTTTGGGAAACAAGAAGAAACCTTTGCTGAGGAGCGGAACCAAGAAGAAACTGAGGAGAAGACTATCCCTAAGCCAGAGGGATCTGCCTGCAGTGGTTGCCTGACTGCCAAAGAAAGGAGAAGGGAACTTTGTGTGTACTTTCATCAACTTGTGAAGGATCTCCAAGGGCTTGATTTTTGAGCTTGCCTCCTGCTGAAGTCTCAGGGACAACAGACTTCACCCACCAGCTCCCCCTGTATTCCCTTGCTGGGAATTTGGACCTTCTGACACACTTGCGTGTCTCTGGGAGCTGGAAGCGCGACTCAACACGAAGAAGCGTGTCGCCGCAGCCGCTGAGTCCCGCATCGCCGGAGAAGAGTGTCGACGTCGCATCAGATGCCGGCGCATCCCCGAAGAAGCGTGCCGCATCCTTCGAAGCGCCTCACAGCACCGGAGAAGAGTGTCGCCGTCGCATCAGACGCCATCGCATCCCCGGGGCAGAGCATCGACCTCGCATCAGACGCCGACGCATCACAACACGAGGCGCGCCCGCATCCCAGGAGAAGATCGTCGACCTCACATCAGACGCCGTCGCATCGCCAGGGAAGCGTGTCGCAGGGCTTGTCGCGGCTCCAAAGACTCATCGAAATTGCCGCACTGCCGTCGGGCGTGCACGCATCACCTCTTCGTTGTCGCAACCTCAAGAAGACGCCACTTTGTTTCTTTTGCACCAGATCTTCAACGCATCACCGTCCTTGCGTGTAAGGGACTACCGCATCACCTTCCCTGCAACACTTTTCGTTGCCCTGCGTTACGCATCTTAAGGTAAATTGAACTCAAAGTGTCGCATTTTCATTTAAAGAGACTCAAGCTAATTCTACCATCTTTAAAGTACAGTATTGTGGATTATTATTGTCGTTTATGGTCTTGTGGTAAATCTATATAAAAGATACTTATTTTTATAATACAACCTGTGGGGTGTCCATTTGTAGTGTTGTCACTGGATTACTGTATGTGTTCACAAATGCTTTACACACTGCCTCTGAACTAAGCCTGTCTGCTCGTGCCAAGCTCCCAAGAGGGTGAGCAGGGGTTATTTCAGGAGTGTACCCCCTTACCCTGACTAGAAGCAAGGGTCCCTATTTGGACAAAGGTACCTACCTCTGCCAACTAGAGACCCCCAGTTCTAACATTGGTGGCAGTGGTGGGATTCTGGACTTGCATTTGTGACTCATGTACAGTGATTGGTGAACACTACCTAGTGAGTGCAGACCATAACGCAACCACATACTTTTGGTAGATATTCTTTTTTGGGGCTTTCTATTTTTTGCTAAAAACTGCCAAGTTTAATCACCATGGATACAGCAGCATCCATAGTATCTGTTGATAATGATTGGGAGGAGGAGAAACTAGAATGCTACACCGTTAACCAGCTCAAGCAATTCTGCAGGAAGTTCAAAGTTTCTAGGACCGGAATCTCCAAGAAGGATGATTTCCAAAAGGCGCTGAGGGCCTGGGTTGAAGCAAGGAAGACCCCTGAGAATGAGGAGGGGCCTGACAAAGGCAGATGAGCAGCTGGATGGGCCAGTGGGTCCAGGGGAGAGGAGAGCATCTTCCCCCATAGGTAGCAGTGTTTCTGCCTGAGGTCTGTCCCCAGAAGAGCTGGAGGACAGAGCAAAGAGTAGGATGCATGAGATGGAGCTGACCAAGCTCAAGTTCAAGGGGAAGTTGGAATTTGAATTGCAATCTAGAAAGTTGGCCTTAGAAGAGAAAAGAATGGATCATGAGCATGAAAAAAGTTTGAGGGAGATGGAGTTTAGAGCCAAGAAGTTAGAGATTACTCCCTCTGGTGGCAGCACACCGTCAGTGCCTGTTGAGGCTAGGGTGTATATTCCTAAGGATGTGGTTAAGGAGTTTTTTTAAAATTATGATATTGGGCAATGGTTCAAGGCCTATGAGGTAGCCATGACTTCCCACCGGGTCCCTGAGAAGGATTGGGGAGCGGGGTTGTGGGGTCGGTTCCTTAGTGAGGGCGGGATACTTTGTTGGACTTGCCCTCTGAAGTATATAATTCCTACAGCCACATGAAGAATGCATTAATGACCAGGTATGGGTTAACTTCTGAACTCTGTAGGCAGAGGTTCAGGAACTGTAAGAAGATTGAAGGCAGTACCTGGGTTGAATATGTGACTTTTTTTTGCAGAGCCTTGGATGGTTGGGTAAAGGGTAGCAAAGCAAATGATTTTCAGGCGCTCTTTGATTTGATTGCATGGGAGCACTTGTCCAGTAATTGTTTTCCTGAGCTACGCCAGCACCTGATTGACAGTAGGCTAACTAACCCTAGGCAGCTTGCTGAGGAGGCGGACCGCTGGGTGAGCACTCGGGTCCACAAGGGTCAAGTGGGAGACTCCGCCAAGGGTGGGCAGGGTCCCCAGCAGAGGAGTGGGGGGGACAAGGGTAAACAGAGGGAGTTACAGAGAGGGCCCCAAAGTAAACCCCAAGGGAACCAAGGGAAAGGTTCCCAGCCTCCCCCTGAGAATAAGCACGGGGCCCCGACAGGTCCACCTGTTCATAGGGGACCCCTGATGTGCTACAAGTGTGGCGCCCTAGGCCACAAGGCCAATGATCCCCATTGCCCTTTGTTTGGAAAGCCAGCACCACCTGGTGCAGTCCCCCGGCAGTTGGCTAGTGTAGCCCTGGGGGAGGAGATGGGTGCCCAAGGTGGGTGGGATCCCGTAGTATTGTCCCTTGTCTCTTTAGGAGACTCTGAGATGGTCCCTAGGACCCAACTGCCTGAGAACACTAAGAAGTACAGGCAGTGGGTGACCATCAATGGCCAAAGGGTGGAGGCTCTGAGAGACACAGGAGCCAGTGTGACAGCTGTCAAGTGTCACCTGGTGTCTAAAGAGCAGGTGGTCCCTGATGCATTCTATCCAGTTGTTGCCGCTGACAACACAGAGAGCCACTGCAAGGTGGCTCAGGTTCCCTTTGAGTGGGGGGGGTCTCTGGTACTCTTCAAGTAGCTGTGAGGCTAGCCATGCCTGTTGACTGTTTGTTAGGGAACGATTTGGAGAGCTCCCTTGGGCTAAGGTGGAGCGGAGTTCTCATTTGGAGATGTTGGGCTTGCCGGATTGGGCGTGTGTGACTACCCGGTCCATGGCAGCCAGAGGTGTTCAAGAGGCCCTGGAGCCTGAGAGGGAGGCCCAGGTGCCTGCCGGAGAGAGAAGAGGCAGGGGGCACGGGAAACCGGCCCCCGAAGTTCCCACGGCCCAGGAGGAGGTGGACCCTGAGGGGGATGCCCTGGAGCCTACAGGGGAACAGGTAGCTGAACTGGGGGACCTGCCTGAGTTGACCCATTGGCAGCAAGATGGAGGACCCTCCAGGGAGGAATTCTGCGAGGAGCAGAACAAGTGCCCTTCTCTCGTGGGTCTGAGGCAACAGGCCACAGACCAGGCAGCAGGTGATCAGTCTGGATCACATTGGATCTACTGGGAGAATGGTATCCTGTATAGCGAGCCTAAGGTTGCTGAGCCTGGGTCAGCTCGTGTGCTGGTGGTACCCCAGCGCTTCAGAACCTTCCTACTGGGTTTGGCTCATGATGTGCCTTTAGCAGGACATCTGGGGCAGGACAAGACCTTTGAAAGGTTTGTCACCCATTTCTTTTGGCCCCAGATGCGCAGGAGTGCCGCCACTCACTGCAGGACCTGTCATACTTGCCAGGCAAGTGGAAAGAGTGGGAGGAAGCAGAAGGCTCCTCTCCAGCCATTCCCTGTAGTCAGCACCCCCTTTGAACGGGTGGGTATTGACATTGTGGGGCCACTGGACCCCAAGACAGCCATGGGCAACAGGTTTATCCTGGTCTTGGTGGACCATGCCACCCGGTACCCTGAAGCCATCCCTCTGAGGACAGTGACGGCCCCCGTGCTGGGACGGGCACTGATGGGAATTTTCTCCCGTGTGGGGTTCCCTCAAGAGGTGGTGTCTGACAGAGATACTAACTTTATATCCAAGTATATGAAGTCCCTGTGGCAGGAGTGCGGTGTAACCTACAAGTTCACCACTCCTTACCACCCCCAAGGAAATGGGTTGGTTGAGAGATTCAACCGGACCCTGAAGGGCATGATTATGGGTCTGGAAGAACCCATGACGCGTAAATGGGACGTCCTCTTGCCATGCCTTCTTTTTGCATACCGTGAGGTGCCACAGAAGTCTCTAGGGTTCAGCCCCTTTGAGCTCCTGTATGGTCACCCAGTGAGAGGACCTCTGAGTTTGGTCAAGGAAGGCTGGGAGCAATCTCCCAGGAAACCTCCCCAGGATGTATATAGCTACATGCTGGCCTTCAGGAACCAAACTAGGTGTTTCAGGCAACTTGCTGAGGCAAATCTGGAAGCCAGCCAGGAGGAAATGAAGCGGTGGTACGACCAGAATGCCACTCTGGTTGAGCTTCAACCTGGACAGAAAGTGTGGGTCATGGCCCCAGTGGAGCCCTGTGCGCTCCAGGATAAGTGGACCGGACCCTTTGAGGTGGTGGAGCGCAAGAGTCCTGTTACCTACTTGGTGGACATGCGGTCTCCCAGGAACCCCTTGCAGATCCTGCACTTCAACCGCCTGAAGCCCCACTTGGAGAGGTCCCAAGTGGGCATGCTCTTAGCTACAGATGCTGGGATGGAGGAGGAGACTGAGCCTCTTCCTGACCTCCTGTCAGCCCAAGAGCAAGATGGATCAGTGGAGGGTGTGAACCTCTCTACCTCCCTGACACCTGAGCAGCAAGGGGACTGTCGCCAACTGTTGGGGCAGTTTCCTGACCTGTTCTCCCTGGTTCCTAGTGTCACTGACTGGTGCGTCCATGATGTGGACACTGGGGACAGTCTTCCTGTCAAGCACAAGGCTTACAGGGTGACTGACAGGGTGAGAGCTTGCATCAAGGAGGAGGTCTCCAAGATGTTTGCATTGGGGGTAATTGAGTCCTCTCATGCCCCTTGGGCCAGCCCAGTGGTCTTGGTCCCAAAGGCTGCCGCGCCTGGTGCCACCCCCGAACTCCAGTTCTGTGTGGACTACCGAGGACTCAATTCCATCACCAGGACTGACGCACACCCCATCCCCAGAGCTGATGGGCTCATAGATCGGTTAGGGGCTGCCCGGTACCTCAGTACGTTTGACTTAACGTCTGGGTACTGGCAGATCGCCTTGACTGATGGGGCAAAGGAGAGGTCAGCATTCTCCACACCAGATGGGCACTACCAATTCCGGGTGATGCCCTTTGGGATGAAGAATGCCCCTGCCACCTTTCAGAGGTTGGTCAACCAGGTGTTGGTTGGACTGGAAGAGTTCAGTGCCGCCTACCTGGATGACATCGCAGTGTTCAGCGCCAGTTGGGAAGAACATCTGCGCCACCTCTGGGAAGTGTTGATGGCGCTGCGGAGGGTAGGCCTCACGATCAAGGCGAGTAAGTGCCAGATCGGGCAGGGTTCCGTGGTGTACTTGGGACACCAGGTTGGGAACGGCCAGGTGGTGCCCCTACAGCCCAAGATAGATACCCTTCTGGCTTGGGAGCCCCCCAAGACCCAGACAGTGGTGAGAGCCTTCCTAGGACTCACCGGGTATTACAGGAGATTTGTCAAGGGGTACGGCAGCATGGTTGCACCCTTGACAGAGCTGACTTCCAGGAAGCAGCCCAAGAGAGTGATTTGGACTGACACCTGTCAACAAGCTTTTGACACCTTGAAGACAGCCATGTGCTCGGCGCCCGTGCTCCTGGCCCCCAACTTCTCCAAAGAGTTTATCGTTCAGACAGACGCTTCAGAGCATGGTGTGGGGGCTGTTTTGTCACAGATGAATGAGGAGGGCCTAGACCAACCTGTAGCCTTCCTTAGCAGGAGGTTACTTTCACGGGAACAGCGGTGGAGTGCTATTGAGCATGAGGCATTTGCTGTGGTCTGGGCACTGTAGAAGCTGAGACCATACCTGTTTGGGACTCACTTCCGGGTTCAGACAGACCACAGGCCCCTCAGATGGTTGATGCAGATGAGGGGTGAGAATCCAAAGCTGTTGAGGTGGTCCATTTCCCTACAGGGGATGGACTTCACGGTGGAACACCACCCTGGTACAGAACACGCCAATGCTGATGGTCTGTCCAGATTTTTCCGCCTTAGTGAAGAGGACTCCCTAGAGGTAGGGTAGTTCTCCCCACATTTCAGCTGGAGGGGACACGTGTTAGACCTGGCATCCTTGGCGTGGGTCTCCCTTCCATTTTTTGATGATGCCTCCAATGTTATTGATCTGTTTTTGCTGGTTTAGATGCTTTGGGCACTGTGCCACTGCTATTCAGTGCCACAGTGCAAGTGCTCCCTATTGTAAATTGATGTATGTATTAGTGATTCCATGATTGGATGATTGGTTTACTTGTCAGTCCCTAGTACAGTGCACTGAGTGTGCCCAGGGCTTGTAACTCCAATGCTGCTGGTGGGCTTGCAGCACTGGTTGTGCCACCCACAGAAGCAGCTTGTAAAATGTGTCTCAGGCCTGCCATTGCAGAGCCTGTGTGCAGCATAGGGCTGCCATGTCGACTTGGTGAGTGCACCCACTTACCAGGCCCTAAACCTTCCCTTTACTGCATGTTGGTCACCCCTAAAGTAGGCCCAAGGGCAGGGTGCATTGTAAGTATAAGGTAGGACATGCCCTGGTGTGTGTGGCATGTCCTAATAGTGAATTACAGCCATTTTCGTTTTTCACTATTGCAAGGCTACCTGCTCCCTATAGGCCAGAATGGGCAGTTTGATTATTACACCTTATAATCCTAACTGACCCAGGGAACATGGTAGAAAAACGAATTTAGTATGCCTGAACTCAGGATGATAAAATAAATCTTTTAGTGAAGTTGGTTTTAACATTCTGTGTTTGAAAATACCACTTTTAGAAAGTGGGTATTTCCTTGCCTAACTATCCAACCCTGCCTCTGCTAGGTTGTGTATTCCTTGTCTGGAGTTTGAGTGACAGGGGCTAGGGGTGGCTACAGGAGACAGGGTGAGTCAGCACAGGGCTGAATAGAGAGATCTGCATCCAGAGTGGAGGGAGGAGTTGCACCTGGGTCTGAATAGGGCTGTGCCTGCCTTCCACAATGCTGGCTCCACCTCCTGCCGGGCGGCTGAGCACTCTGCCCCACATTCTGAAAGGAAAGAAGGAGTCCTGTAAACAAAGTGCTCCAGGACTGACCAGAACTGGTTTTGGACTAGGCAAAGGCCTCTCTGCCTTCAGAGAACAAAGAGAAAAGGTGTATAAAAAGGGGACCCAGACCCCTAGGAAATTAGATCACTTTTGGGAAACAAGAAGAAACCTTTGCTGAGGAGCGGAACCAAGAAGAAACTGAGGAGAAGACTATCCCTAAGCTAGAGGGATCTGCCTGCAGTGGTTGCCTGACTGCCAAAGAAAGGAGAAGGGAACTTTGTGTGTACTTTCATCAACTTGTGAAGGATCTCCAAGGGCTTGATTTTAGAGCTTGCCTCCTGCTGAAGTCTCAGGGACAACAGACTTCACCCACCAGCTCCCCCTGTATTCCCTTGCTGGGAATTTGGACCTTCTGACACACTTGCGTGTCTCTGGGAGCTGGAAGCGCGACTCAACACGAAGAAGCGTGTCGCCGCAGCTGCTGAGTCCCGCATCGCCGGAGAAGAGTGTCGACGTCGTATCAGACGCCGGCGCATCCCCGAAGAAGCGCGCCGCATCCTTTGAAGCGCCTCGCAGCACCGGAGAAGAGTGTCGCCGTGGCATCAGATGCCGTCGCATCCCCGGGGCAGAGCATCGACCTCTCATCAGACACCGATGTATCGCACCACGACGCGCGCCCCGCATCCCAGGAGAAGATCGTCGACCTCGCATCAGACGCCGTCGCATCGCCAGGGAAGCGTGTCGCAGGGCCTGTCGCGGCTCCAAAGACGCATCGAAATCGCCGCACGGCCGTCGGGCGTGCACGCATCACCTCTTCGTTGTCGCAACCTCAAGAAGACGCCACTTTGTTTCTTTTGCACCAGATCTTCAACGCATCACCGTCCTTGCGTGTAAGGGACTACCCCATCACCTTCCCTGCAACACTTTTCGTTGCCCTGCGTTACGCATCTTAAGGTACATTGAACTCAAAGTGTCGCATTTTCATTTAAAGAGACTCAAGCTAATTCTACCATCTTTAAAGTACAGTATTGTGGATTATTATTGTCGTTTATGGTCTTGTGGTAAATCTATATAAAAGATACTTATTTTTATAATACAACCTGTGTGGTGTCCATTTGTAGTGTTGTCACTGGATTACTGTATGTGTTCACAAATGCTTTACACACTGCCTCTGAACTAAGCCTGTCTGCTCGTGCCAAACTACCAAGAGGGTGAGCAGTGGTTATTTCAGGAGTGTACCCCCTTACCCTGACTAGAAGCAAGGGTCCCTATTTGGACAAAGGTACCTACCTCTGCCAACTAGAGACCCCCAGTTCTAACAAGAACAAAAAACACGGGAGTGGAACACCCCCAATTCTTGGAGAAAAGGGGGATGAATTTTTAAGAGCATTGCAGAGGTCAGCCCAAAAAGGGAGAATAGGGTCGGTGCAAGAACACATCCTTGTCTTAACCCATTTTTTAATGCTGTTTTATCCGACAGGTGACCATGATAATCTATCTCTACGCTCACCCAATTCGCAGTATGGAGGTGTATCGAGAGAGACAATAACCTTGTTGAGATTTCGTACGAAGTTAATGTCCCAGAGAAGCTCTGAATTCACAAGGTGGAGAGCTGCATCGAATCAAAAAAGCAACGAAACAAACATCCCCCTGTACAATGGACTTACAGGCCACTGCCCAGAGATTAAAGCAGTGGTCAATAGTAGAGTGATCTTTTTTTAAGCCACCCTGCCCCATAGGTGCTATGCATTTATCAACTGACCACCGCTTATCTCCTGGACAAAACTCTTCACATATTCTATATCTCCTACATCTTTATGGCTTATTTATTGATAATTCTTTGGCTGTGAGGCATCAGCTTTCATTGGTATGGGTTTAATTATAGTGTCCTTTGAGCTTTCAGGAACTTCACCAGTTTTAACCACCTACTGATAGATTCTAGGGAATAACTTTGCCCACCACTCAATGTTGCTTTTAATGATAATTGCTGGAAAAATATCTAAACCTGTGACTTTGCTTAACTGAAGGGACATAATCACCATTTATACCTGTAAGGCAGAAAATAACTGTCTGGCCTCTTTAATTTCCAGGTATGTACCAGTCTGTCCAGTCTTTAGATGTCACTTCCAGTTCTCACAAACTCATCCTGGCTATATCTTTAGGGTTATAGCTCAGACTCCAGAATCAATGCTCATGGCACTGTAGTGACCCTAATACCTCCAGCCACACGCTTCCATACTCTCAGTTCTTCCAAGCTGAGTGGTGAGGCAGAGGCCACTATTCCCACAGCAGCCATGACACAGGGAGTGAACTGAGCCCACTGAGCCCACCAGGCCCAGGATTTACGATCCTTAGCACAAAGGAACACACAAAGGACAAGTCGAATCATCAACCAGATAGCCCGCCTGCACAACCATCTATGATGAAAATCACTGGCAGAATGCAACGACCAGCCAGCAGCCAAACAACAGCAACTGTTATGGACACTTCGAAACTCAGAGCCATCCACGGCTCAAAGGAACAGGCCAGAAGCAGCAACGTTTTCATGTAACGCAATACCATCATACACTGAGGGAGGCACGAACAGCAGCATCACAGGGCTTTCATATAGAAGTGTGTATTTTCTCTCAATATTACCACTTTCTGATAATTATTTCCAAATGTATGTCTGTCAACATTATTCATAGGTCCCCAGTAGAAAGCGATCTAATCACATATAAAGGTAGTGTTCATTCCTCTAAGTGGAAAAAGGAAGGAATTAGACTAATCAGTGTTCTCAACTCCTGAGAGCGACTTCCAGTTTTAGATAATCTCCTTTGGGTTGAATAATGCCCCTGCCACTTTCCAGAGTCTGATGAACAGGGTACTGTCTGGGCTGAAGACCTTTAGTGCAGCATATCTAGATGATATTACTTGACAGGACCACTTCACCCACCTCAGAGAAGTGCTTCAGGCCCTGTAGCAAGCCGGCCTGACTAGGAAGACCAACATGTGCCAGATAGGGCAGGGGTTTTCGTGTGCCTGGGCCACTAATTTGTCAGGGATATGTGCAACCTCTCCAGCCCAAGATCCAAACTATTGTGACTTAATAGCCTCCCAAAATACAAACTCAGGTCAGAGCTTTCCTGGGTCTGGCAGGATACTATAGAAGGTTTGTCAAGGAGTGTGACACCATTTCAACTCCCTGATAGAGCTGACTTTAACGAAGCAACCAAAGAAAGTTATCCGGACCGATGAGTGTCAGCAGACATTTGACACAATGAAGGAGGTGCTGTGCACAACACCTGTACTTAAGGCACCTGATTTCAGCAAGGAGTTTGTGGTCCAAACAGATGCTTCAGAACCAGGAATTGGGGCAGTGTTATCAAAGCTAAATGATACTGGTCAGGTTCAACCAGCTGCCTTAATGACGAGGTGACTTTTCCCCAGAGAGTAGCGCTGGAGTGCCATAGAGAGAGAAGCATTTACTGTAGTTTGGTCACTGAAGCTGAGACCTTAGCTGTTTGGGACTCACTTCCGGGTTCAAACTGAACAAAGGCCTCTCAGATGGTGCATGCAGATAAGAAGGGAAACCCCCAAACAGTTGGGGTGGTCCAACTCCCTACTGGGTATGAACGTTACAGTGGGGCTCAGACCTGGGGCTGACCATGCCAATGCAGATGATCTTTCCAGTTTCTTTCGCTTAGATGATGATAACTGGGGTTATGTTGACACTCTGTAGGGGACTCGCTGTCCTAGGAATCAGCATGTGAGGAGGTGCTGACCAGCTGTAACAGGAGGAGGAGCATTTCAATGCATTTATAGCACCATCTCTCGCCCCGCAGTGTGGGTTGGGTTGTGTTGACACTCTGCAAGGAACTCGTTGTCCCAGGAATCACCATGCCAGGAGGTGCTGACCAGCTGTGATGGGGGAAGGAGCCCTCCGCTGCGCTTACAATGCCGTTCTCTCCCTGCAGCATGGGATGTATGCTGGCTGCCCTGGGCAAAGCCCGGGCTAAAGGCCGGCCCATCCACGCCCATCAGAGCCCTTAGGAGACTGGGTTGGGCCACCCCCTAACATCAAAATCCAAGGCTATTTTCTCAACTGCAAATGGGGTGAGCCCTCTTCTACTTGTCCTAATTTGCTTAAATATAGACTTTTGGGAGTATGCCATAATGGGCAAGCGTAAATTCACTGAAAACCTACAAGGAAAAAGGAACAAAAGCTCTAAGCTCACCTTCTCAGACCCAGCTGGAACAACCTAAGGTACCATGATGCTTGAGGACATTCACACTTTGAGGAGGTGGAATCTCTTCTGAGGGGTGATAAAGCTAAAGGTCTAAATAAAAGAAAAGCAGCGGGCAGGATTGCCCCTATATTTAGCAACAAAACAAAAAGCAAAGCCATCAGTCAAGACTTGAAGCCAATTAGGTTGGACCCCCTCTTGCCCAGAACATCTATGGAGGACATTGCAGCTGACTTTCAACCCTCTACATTTATAGAATGTGCTCCTGTACCTTTAGAACTGGCAATATTATGCACAAACAGTTATCTGGCCCTTCAGATCTCCAGCCATGTAGTGGCCACGGAGAGACTCTAGAGTGAACATTAGACAATGGTAATTTGCTGGGTCAATCTGCTTTGGACTTTGGTCTGGGGGTAATTGGCAATGTTGAAGTCGCTGATATAATGACTTTGGTGAAGAGCCCACAGAATGAAACCTCTGACCTGAAATCGCAAGTAGAAGCATTGTCCGTTGAAGTTGGGAAACTAAGACAATGTAAATTGTCAGAAAGCTCTGTGAGAGGTAGAGCCAATACTAATTTTCCCAACAGTACACATACCGCATTATTAGATGATTGCAATAGATGTAAAATTGCTAGAGACAAGATTACCCATGGTTTAGGGCACACCTCCCAGACCGATCTACCCCTTGTTCCTAATACTCAAGCGCATTCACCAATAGTTAATAGATCCACAGGGGTAGATGCCGCTAGGTTGATGACCCAAGCAAACAGTGGTATTGCATATGTATTAGGTTATAGAACACAAACACCAGTGAGGCAACACTCTCACGTTACAAGGGGGAGGGTCCCAATGGGGGAGGGGCATAGCAAGGAAGCAAGAAACCCAGGCAGAGTCTACTTGATAAATGTGCCTAAACTAAAAGCTGGGGCAAGAGGGAACGAGGAGTCACTCAAAAATAAAGGTCACCTCTTGTTAAGATCTGCCTATAACTGTTACTCTCTATTGTGTCTAATCCACTCTGGCATTACTCATGCCAAAAGATTCCTCAATTCAACAGGAAATAACCATGATTATATAGAACTGAAAATAAGGCACACTTATTTGGCAGAGGGTTTAGTGGGACTTGCTCTGCAGAAAAATCCCCCCCCAGAGTCAGTTGAAAGACAATACACCATGCCTAAACCCCCATGCCTCAAATTTCTACCCTGCTAATTCCAGTGCTAGAGAGGAATTGGAGATATTGATGGTTAATTGACGTAGTCTTAGGCCCTTCCATTATACATCTGATAGGGTCTGTGGAATACAGCCGGGAGAGAGGGTATGCCCAAAGGTACCGGCAGGGGGAGAGGACCTGAACCATGGGATATCAGGTGGGTTATCAGTTGAGGCAATCCCCAATGCACAGCACCAGAAACAAAGTAGAAACTCAAATACTTTTAATATCTTATCCTGGAGTGTGGCAGGTTTGAAATATAAACTTGAAGACCCTGATTGGGGTGAGTTTAAAGACCACTTTGCTATTTGCCTATTTCAGGAGACCTGGTGCTTGTAACCTGTGCATAGGGTGGGTTATTTGAATGACTGTATCCCTGCCAGTTATACAGGGACTTGTTCCCCCTCTGGAGGCCTAATGATTTGGGTAAGATCATCGTTACTCGTCGACATAGATCCACTCAAAATGGCTTCCCCGACATCCAGAATATCTTTCTCACGAATAAGGCTGGTCGTTCAATCCATATGTATAACATCTATAATGGAGGGATCAGACGTGATGGGGAAACAACTACTCTGAAGCAATTTTATGACACACATGGGGGACTTTGAATCCCATGATTCCTTGATGATTGTGGGGGACAATACAACATTTGAACCATTAGATACTTATGGTGATTCCCCCACCGAGGGAGAGGATTAAGAATGGGATATCCCCGCTCTAAATACCCCATCTGTGAAGTGGCGCATGGACGCCGACCATCAACTGATGTCTCTATCCCAGCTTTATGGCCTTCAGGTTTGTAATGGTCACACAAGATCGGACCTTCAAGCTCAACACACTAGCAGTATTGACTATGTCCTTGTCTTCTTGTTCCTATGGAGGTTTGCCAATGATATGAAGGTGGTCTCAAGGAAATACAGCAATCACAATGCTATCCACTGTAAACTGGTGGAGCTAATGACTCGTGTAGAGGATGCCACAATGTCACTCTCTAGGGACATAAGGCCTGCAAACAATAGGCGCTCATTAAAATGTGCTAGAGTTGCGGCCTAGCCCGAGATCTTGTAATCCATAAAAAAGGCTCTCACTATTGCCTTATAGGACTTAGATAAATTATACATCCCTGAGACTAGAAATCTTACTATTCTTGACATCCATAGGGATCTCTACAGCAAAGTTGGTGAATGCTTCCACCAAGATCCCAAGAATGCTCATTCAACTACTAAATCAAGTAACTCATGGTTCACCAAATATTGCAGGACCACTAAAAATGAATTGCTCAATGTGCTGAAAGCTGGCAGATGTGAACTCATAAGGTCTAAGAAGACACAATACAAAAAAGTGCAGCTGCATGCCCGTTGAGCCTGGGATATCCAACTATGGGACTATATATGATGTGGTAAAGATAAAAAAACACAAAATATTTTTGGGAGCTGGTGCCTAATGGGGGCCAGTGTAGGAAATCCATCTTGACCAACCATATTCAGCCTCGGGTCTGGTGGACGCACTTTTTAGACCTATATGACATGGCAGAAGAGGTGGATCCCGCAATTAATGTTCTAATCAAGACAGAGAGCCTTATCGCCAAATCCGAACTGACTATAGATTTAGAGGCCACTCGGCATGCAATCAAAAGTATCGTGCCTGACAAAGCTGCTGGCCCTGTTCGGATTCCTGGTGAACTCTTCATAGCTGATATTGAGAGCTGGTCTCTATACTTCAATAGACTCGCAAATGCAATCTTAGAGGGAGCTGAGATTCCCCCTTCCCTCCTGGAAAGCAGCTGAAATTGTACCTATGAACTAAAAGGGCTCCAAGGACTCACCACTAAATTACAGACCAATTAGTCCAATAGATGTTTCCCCAAAAATATTGGGCAGGCAGATTCTGAACACCCTTGATACATGGATTGAAGACACTGCTGCCTTGTCGTACCTACAGTCTGGGTTTAGAAAACATGTTATCACCATAGACCAGGGGTTCAGATTTCTGACCTTATACTGGAAAACAGTAGTCATCCATAAAGCCCATTTATATGTAGTTCTTGTGGATTTAAAAACTGCATTCAATCTACTCCCTCACAATAAGCTATGGGAGGTTTTAAAACAAAAGAGGATCTCCTTGCCACTGCTTGATATCTTAATTCGCCTACTCTCGGACACCTACGTACAAGTATGTGGGGTCAGCAAGGTGAGCTTACAGAACATACTAGAGTCAAGAAAGGGGTGTGGCAGGGGTGCGTGCTAGCCCCCACTCTCTTCTCCTTTGTCATTGAATGTTATAGTCACTCCCTTGGAGCAGTGCAGGGGTGATGCACCAATGATGTTTGGCTGCAAAACTCCTATACTACTATTTACCGACGACAACTTGCTGGTGTCCAAAACTACGGCAGGCCTACAGGTCCTGATGAGTCAGTTTGCAGCCTTTTGTACTGATCGGGGCCTGGAAATAAATCTAGGGAAAACAAAGGTCATGCCCATAAACCCACACCCGGCATTCTAGGAGTCTGTACAACTGAGGGCCTCATTTATGAGTTTTTGCCGTAGGGCAGAGCCACAGGCCTTCCTGCTGCACTGCTCTGCGGCAAAAGAAAAGGGCAAGAATGTGCCGTTTCTATCAGATCCGGTGCATTCCTGTCCTTTTCCCCTGCGCTGGTGCACAATGAGCTGCCGTGCGCCAACGCAGGCACATTTGCATCATGGTGCAAGGGTGCCTGTGTTGCGAGGATGATTATTTTTTAGCAGGAAGAGAAACCTTCCTGCACAAAAACAATCACAAGAGGCTTTTTCCTCTTTCAATCACATAGAAAAAGGAAAAACGACGAGAAATAAAGATATTTCTTCTCAATGTGCCTCCCTTGCGCCTCCCCATGGGGAGGGGTAAGTTTTTGGCACTGCCTCAGGGTTACGATTTCTTGCAAATCTGGGGCAGTGTCAAAAAGTCATGGATGTTGCTGGGAACGCCCCTAGCAACACCCATTGCATGCCCCTTCAACACAGAAAACTGCGCTAAAGGGAACAATTTTTGCAAGGAAGCATTAAGCCAAAAAACGTGGCTTAGTGCTGCCTGGTAAATATGGAGCAGGATTCTGTGCCACCGGAGCGTCACAAAAAGTGACGCACCAATGGCGCAAAGGGCTTATAAAGAAGCCCCTGAGAGGGCATAGCCTGGAGAGGGTGTTTGTTTGGGGTTATTTGGGCATCAGGCTCATATCTAACATGTCTTGGTTCCCCCAGATTAGAAAGAGTAGACTAAACTTGTGCCACTATGCCTCTGGGGTATCCAGGTTGTACAGCTCTTCAAATACAAGCCAGATATGTCCAGCTCTTAATATATAGTCATACAAAGACAGTAGGAAATGCTCTAATGTGGGGTCATACTGGACTAACAAGTCTGGCAACTGCCGAAAATACATTTATAAGATCTCTATTGAATCTACCCAAGAGTACCCCAATGCTCTGTTTGCTGTGGGTTACAGGCACAAAATCAATCATGATCAAGGGCAAACTATGACCTATTCTATACTGGTGGAGATTGAGGACTATATTGGCTTTGGAAAACTATTGTAGTGTTTTTAAGGAAATTGTAGACATGCATAAGGGCAAGAAAATAAAATGGGTAACTAACTTAAAGGCATCCTTGTCACTATTTGGTCTAGAGGAGCACCGGGGAATTGACACTCCACAGAACCCCTTAACTAGAGCCCATGTGAAGCAAATATATTGTGCCCATATTTGGAGCTCGGAAGTAAGTAGTAAGACCCTAGGTACTCTTACTTCAGACTTTATGGTCTTTAAAAATCACAGTGGGTTTGTAGACTTTCTTGATTTTATCTCGGTCCCATTAGCCAGATAACTTTATATTAAGTTTCGATAGGGCACCCTCCCGATCAAGTCCTTTTGTAATAAGTGGATGGACACCATTGATCTAAGCAATGGATCCCTAGTTTTCCTCCAAGCGAATGAAACAGTTTTCAATTATTTCTTCTTTTTTCTGGGCTATGAGCGCTTGAGGAAGCAGTGAATAGTCAAACCAAACCCCTTACTTTTTGTGATTATTATTAATGGTACACATTTGTAAAAGAGGAAATTGCCCCTATTTTAAATAACAACCACTTTCTTGTATTACTATGCTATTTGCTCCTTATCCTTTGCACTTTGTGATCATTCTTGGCTGTTGACAAATGCTTTTCTGGTTTCCGAAATGTAACACCTCTGGGCAAGTTGCACTTTACCATTAGCACTTTTATGACCTGTCTATAAATGTTGTTACGCTTTTTAGAAATTAATATTTTTATGCAATTTTGTATTTTAATACAGTTATAATTTTAACTCTGAGGAGTAATATCGATACTGAATACTCCATTTACTATGGGCCTGATTTAGATCTTGGTGGGACTCCCACCCACCATATTTAGATGTGGGCTGGGTGATCTGCGTTAACAGACTGTTTTCCCTCACTTCAGCTGCTCACCTCCTTCGATGCTGCAGACTCCTCTGCTGGCCAACATACTCCATGCCTTTAGGGCGGTGGGATTGAGCCAATCCTATTTAGAGTTCACAGTTGTGCTGGTCTTGTCCTAGCGGAAGATTTATGACAGAGTGAGTCAGTTGTGGGACGTGTTCAACATTGTGTTATTCCTGTGGCTTTTAGATGGATGCTAGCATCACACACCTGATGTGTTTGTGCTAATTGTTGTCACCTGCATACTTCCAACCATCACCGGGAGGCCCTTAGGACTGGTGGTGGTTCTCCCAGCCTCCCTTATCACTATAACCCTGGGAGGAGAAGGTCTTGCAGATCCTACTTCCTGAAGGCCTGACAGGAATCACTGGTGGAGCGGAGACTGGTAAGTAATACTTTAGAATGTGTCAATAACATTATATGTAGTTTTTGCTTTTAAATTAGCTTTTTCAAATGTGTTTTGCCCTTTCTTAACATATAGCATAGCAGCCTCCTCAATCACCCCAGCCGCTCAACCAGCCCAGCCTTCTGCCCCAACTCAGGTCCCTTCCGCAACCCAATTCCAGACTCCTACCCCAATCCCAAGCACACTCACTGCTTTGTAGGCACACACTCCAACAGACACAAGCAGCACAATCACACACATATACATAAACACAAACACACAAAGAAGCACAAAGAAACACATAAACAACATACACACACTATTAAAACTACACCCACAAGCCCAACACCCACAACCACCACAACAACACACTCATTAAAACCAACACACTTACACAAAAACACATCTACACCCAAAACAACACAAACCAAAAGCAAACAAACACACTCACCAGATTATCAAACACCAGCCAAAAAAATACATCCAAACCTACACAACAAACACCAGCCACACATGCAACTGCCATACAGAAGCACATCACCCACTCCAGCCCCCTCTACCTCCAAAAGCCACTCCTCTATCTCCCCTCCTACACTTAATCCTTTTTGTGCTTAATTTTTGTTATTGTAAAAAAGTACATGAGAGGATTATCTCAATTATTATTGCATGGTATTAATTTTACAATTGAATTGTTTTTAAAATGTGTATACAGGTGTGTTTATTTCAACTTAATAAGTGGAAAAATCAACATATGCATTAAACATAAGAAAAAAATTGCACGTTAGAGTAATTTAAAAAAGCACGAGTCAAGAGCAAATGTAAATAGACAATTCATAAGAAAGCAAGTAAAAAAGAAGCTTACTTACGATTCCGGTGACGTCGGAGTTGATTTGTTTTGTGGTCAAGTAGCAGCAGCAAAGGAAGGCCCTGGACAATTGGGTTTATGACAGAAATGGAAGTGGAACACAGAAAAAAGGTACGTTTCTACCTCATTTCTCTTCGATATTGGCAACTCAGGTTTGAAGGTTTACCCACCAAAGTTTCCTCAATGGAAAGCAACATCGTAATTGGAAATATTGTCTGGACTCCCTCCGACAGCCGCTTTTGCCTATGACGCCATCAAACTGGGAGGAAAATTCTGGTGTCCATAGACTTGCAGCATCTGAATTGAGTGGGTGGAGAAACTGTCAGAAAAGGGACAGCGGGACCAGATTTGCCAAGATCGAATTCAGGCCCTATGTGTCAATAATGTTTTAATGCACTTTTTATGATCTTAGGTATGCTTTCATATTTTTTTTAACCGAAATAAAGTTTATTGATGATGATAACTACCAAGGAGTTGGGTGAGATACTCCTCACATTTCATCTGCGGGAGAGAAAGAAAATGCCTTTTTTTATATTGTCAACCAAATTTGCCTGCACTGATGCTGCTGCTGTTTTGACACTGTGCACTAGGGCACTGATAAACAGGTCCCAGTTCATGCATGCCAACCTGTATAACATGTCAAAATTGGCCACACTCCTGATTGACATATTCCAATCCAAATCCAAAGTATTTGTAAAGTGTGAACAATTACCTGAGGGTGTCAAGGCACTGGGGGCCATCGGGAAGATTAAGCGTGCTATTGCCCAGAGTCACATGGTGCTGGGCTAACCTGCCGCCAGCACCTGGGATCAAACCAAGGGCCCCTGTGTTCCAGAGTCAGGCGCCCTGGCCGCTGCGCCACACCTCTTCCTATATTCCATATTAAACTTACCTATAAGTCCATAGTAAATGGTATAAAAGTGTACCTAGGGCCTGTAAGTTAAATGTCACAAGTGGCCTGCAGCGCATATTGTGCCAAAACTAGAGTTACAATGTGTAGCATTTCTCCAGGTCTGCCCCTGAAGCCTTCATAGGCAGTTTTAAAACCCTCAATCTGACCTGGCATAATAAACCTTTTGCAAGGCCAAAAATGTAATTGTAATACTTATAGGTCACCCTTAAAGTAGGCCCTACATGCCCATAGGGCAGGGTGCATGGTATTTAAAAAGGTGGGCATGTGTATTTATATTTTATATGTCACAGCAGTTAAAATCTCCAAAGTCATTTTCCACTGTGGTAAGATTGGCTCTCCCATAGGAAAATACTGTATTATATTATAACACTTTATAATATTTAGCTTCAGTTTAGGATTAGCTAGAAAAAATATTCAATAACTAGTGTTAATGGTAATTTGAAATCCAGCTTGCTGGACAAGTCAGATTTTAGAATACTGTTTTGAAAATTACACTTTTAAAATTTCCATTTCCCTGCCTGAGCCAAATGTGCCTTTCTGCCAGTGTTCAGTGTCATCTGACTGAAATGGTGTGCCTAAGGACCTGGGATACTAAGAACATGCTAGAGTGTACACATCCTGTCAAACCCTAAAAGCTGAGTCTTACAAACATTTTCAAAGATCTCTGCCTGGAGAACCGAGAGAAGACTGGGACCTACCTGCAAGCTGATCCACAAAGGATTAGTTGCCGGTGGGCTTGACTTCACTGCAGTTCCCACTACGTTCTCCTCCTCATAAGCAAATCCCTTCAGGGGGCCCAATGTCAAGCAGCATCCAATGACGTCGGACCCTCGCCAGCTACAGACTGCAGCTTTGCTCCATTGAAGGAATCTGACTTACTGAAAAGAGACTAAGGCCTAATTTAGAGTTTGGTGGACAGGATACTCCGTCACAAATGTGACGAATACCCCGTCCACCCTATTACAAGTGCATTATATATTCAATGGCACTTGTAATACGGTGGATGAGATATCCATCACATTTGTGACGGAGTATCCTATCTGACAAACTCTAAATTAGGCCCTAAGTCCAAGGTAGAAATCTTCACAGGACTCAACGCTGAGTAGCAACTGATCAACGTTGATGGCTCCCTGGTTGCTTACTCCAGACTTTTTCCTCTTAGAGGTTTTCTCTCCTTTTTTGATGGCTTCACCAAGACTTCATCCTTTGCCAACCCGTTGTCTTGAGATCCAGCCTGGAGCCTTACACCACTGAGGACTCTATGGCGGGGATTTACAAACATTTTGCGCTGGGTTAGCGTCACAAAAGTGACGCAAACCATCCCAAATGTTTTTTTTTGCTATTTTCCTTCCAGCGCAATACTTTTTTGTGCTGGAAAGCACCTTCTAAGTAGCACAAAGCAGCACAAAGCTCTTCTTTGCGTTAATTTGCGCCGAGGGGGCGTTACATGGGTGGTACATGGGCGTTCCCATGCAACCACCGATTCATTTTAATGCAAAACCATATTTACCAAGAATTGTAAACATGGTTTTGCACCAAAAGTTAACCCCCCTTCAATGAGGCGCTAATAGGAGAAATGCTTTCATTTCTCCCTGCTTTTCCGACTTTCCATGCGTGCTGCACTGTGCAGCACGTATGCAAAATAGGAAAAGCTTTGCATTGTGCCTATCATAGTATTTTGTACAGGAAGGGTACCCTTCCTGTACAAAACCTATGCTACACTCATGCACACACCCTAGCGCTGCGGCCCTAAGGTGTGTGCATGGCGCACGGCAGCTGACATCAGCGCCGGCGCAAGGGAGAGGGGAGGAGACAGGGCCGGCTTTAGAGCTGGTGGCACCCAGTGCGACAATGTTTGTTGGCACCCCCCAATGACCACCTCCACCACGGATTCCCTCAGCACCAGCTTTAACAGTGCCCAAGTCTCCATAACCACTATCTCTCAGATGCATATATAGCACACTCTCCCAGATACATATATAGCGCCACTCATACCAGTGTAGAGCGTCAGAGCACTTTGAATCACACACACATTACACAAAGACAATCAATCATACGTGTGTAACTCAGCGTATAGGAAATGTTACATAAGACAGAGGACTACAAGGTGTAGGAGCCACATGTCATCCATACTGGTAGGCAGAATAGTTTAATAGTACTTGGTCTGGAGAAGCACAGACTCAGAACTGAAAATGGAACACCATAGTTGGGGGTTCTCTTTAATAATGAGAATAGATTTCTGCCTAAATTAATCCTTTTGCAACATTAATCTTTGCTCAAATCTATACTTTGCAGGGTGCATGCAGTTCTTTGATAAAAGTTAATAGTTCAGTACAATTACAAAGTGCACAGAATGTAAATAGGTCGATGGGTTACTGCTTTTGTTTCTTGCAATTTATAAATTCAAATCCTATTTTAGGATTTTAACCTATAAATTGCAAGTAACAAAATGATGTCTCTTTTTAAACGAGTAACCCACTGACCTATTTATATTCTATGCACTTTGTAATCTGCTCAGTACTTGTTTTCTGCAACAGGCATATTAACCCTCTGCACTACTTTATAGTGGGTCAAAACCCCAATTAAACAAAACTCTGATCTCTCTTCAGGAAGAACATTAATCACAGGATTTATCCTGACATTTTTGTTGCCCGGAAATTGCTGGAGGAAATGAGCGCGGCAGCAGCAGGTGCTTTAAAATAACAATAAACTTGCAAACACGGCGCCCCCTGGAAGCTAGTACCTGGTGCGGTGGCACCGGTCGCACCGCCCTAGAGCCGGCCCTGGGAGGAGAGAGCCATATCTCTGAAGATATGGTGCTGTCCTGCTCCCTCCCTGTCGCTCAATGCAGTGCAGCCTCGCGGGGAGCTGCGCTGCGTTCCGCAACTTTTTTGAAAATCTCCCACTATGTTTTCAGAAAAAATTGAAGTCCAAAGGTAACATTTTGACCAGGCCCTGCTTGGGACTTGGATTCGGCCCCCAATTTATCGCAGTTGGCATTAAACCTTGCCTTTGTCCAGGTCTTGTCCGACCAGTTGCTCACAGTTGGCGCTTTGGGCTTTTAATGCAACAATTGTATTCAACCTTTAGAAATGTATATCTCCAACTCCCTTTTTTGGAATTTTTCTGCTTTGGTCTCAAATTGTTCATTAAATATCCTCCATTTCTATAAACTGGAGTGGGGGTGTTATTGTGCTCTGTTTGACCTTTTAATTATTTTGTTTCCCAGGGTTGAGCTCAGCTTTAAATTACTGAAACCTTAATTGAACCCAAAAATAGTGCCATTTTTGTTTGTGGTGGACTGCCATCCAACCAAATGAATTTCTCACAGTTATTTTCAGCATTCTACTTTTTGACCAAAATGTCACAAAAAATGTGGAGTCCTCACTCACACAGTGTAGTTTGCTAAATCCTGGGGTTCACCCATCCTGCAATGATGAAAATACCTGTCATGTTATAATTCATTGGTTGCTGCCAGGTGGAAATTATTCCTTTTGTGCAAGGTACATTTCGCTGTTGACTTTGCCTATCATCTTTATAAACAGGATGTTCCCTTTGCAAGGTTGTAGCTTGTCATTTTAACTACCCTTATTGGTTTCTGAATAATTGATATAGCTGAAACTAAACTTGGTTTGTGTGTGCAGGTGAAAGCTTAAATTGTGTCTTCCTAGCACAATATTCAAAAGGAAGAGAATCTATGAATGAACCTTCCTGCCCACATGTACTAAAGATTAGCATGGATGCTCGTGCAACGTAAAGTGATGATATGTGATATAAAGTGGCAATAAACCTTTGTGAGCAAAAAATGTTTGCGCTGAAGGTGACATAGAGCAGCAATGTACCACCAAAAAAAGACCCTGAAAATCTATCCAAGGTGAGAACAAACACTCCCAGGATTCCACTGAAAACCAAGTAAGCTAATGTTACCCAACGTAGTGTGACCAGGTTCTGAATGGAATCCCAGCACCAAATGAAAACAAGTGCAAAATTGTCAATGGCAAATCAAGTGGATTTCGATGAGTAATATGTGCAATTTACATGTAATTATGACATATTACATGATTTAATTTGGTTCATGTCTGCATTTTGAGAAATGTAGTGGAAGGTATACTTCAAGTACAAACCTCATGCAAGACACAGCTCATTCACCTTTGAGCAGTGGCACAATGCTTTATCACATTTATAATACATGGGATTCTGCAATCCCTGTACAAAACCCCATCTCTTATTTCTGGTGACTTCTGACTTGTGATTCACCAAGTCACCTATTACAAAGAAATGATTTAGCTACTCAACCATAATTACTTATTACAGTTGAGTTCTAAAAATAACAATTCCTGTTTCCAGAGCCAGCAGCTGAGAGGAAAGGCAGGTCAAGACACAGAGCATAGTTAAAGCAGCAGTTTAAAGAACAAAAACAAAACATGTTTTTCTTTCTTCTGCTCTGTTTTTCTAGCTGTACTGCAAGGAGCAGAAAGGAGATATCTATGGCAACATGGTTATTTTTTGCACTCCTTCAGTAATTATAGACGGGTTAGACTCTTTCTGCATGTCTATATGGATATTGCAAGTCAGCTTGGATTCCATAACCTTATAAAGGTTGGCCTCCTTTCTCTGTATGGTATTCAAACTCCTCTGTGACTTGCAATATCACAATAATGTATGGCAGGGGGTACATTATCCCATATATTAGCAAACAAATAAGTCTTATTTTGCAAAAGCATGACCAGTGGCATCATTGGCATGCAGCACTTGGTAAATCTTGTGCTACACCATTTTTGTCAGTTGGCACAACACTGTAAATTTTCATGCAGGGTTGTGTTGTGAACATCTTGGTAAATCTTTGCTTTCAAGTCTTGCATGCTGACATGATTGTGTGCTCACAATGAGCCAAAAAAGTCACGAGTGTTTATCACAGCATATGGGTCTCTGGTGATTTTCATGTTCATGTCTCCCGCCCCTCACTTAGGTGCCGATTTAAATTTGGGCGGCCGGCCGGTCCTCTGCCAGGGCAATGGAGTAAATTAATCTGTCACCTTGACAGAGGTAAACACAAAGACATGATGGACGGAGTGCTGAAACTTTTCAGACACTCACCCCCAGTCACAGATCTGGGTTGAATCCCTCATCGTTCTTTAGCTCACTTTTCCACCCCAGTTCAGACCCAGCCATATGCAAATCAGTCTTGATCCTGTTCCTCATGGGAACAGTCCAGCCCAAACAGCCAAGCCAGATCTTCCCTGGACCAGAAACAAGCATCCTGGGACCCATTTCGGGGTAACACCCCTCATCAGCCAAGCTAGCTTGAATCCAGTCGCAAAGTGAGCAAGGGACCCACGTCTGGGCATACCCTGCCAACTTAAGGCAAACAAAGCAAACACAAAGAGATGATGGACGGAGTGCTGAAACTTTTCAGACACTCGACCCCAGTCACAGATCTGGGTTGAATCCATCATCGTTCTTTAGCTCACTTTGCCACCCCAGTTCAGACCCAGCCATATGTAAATCAGTCTTGACCCTGTTCCTCATGGGAACAGTCCAGCCCGAACTGCTAAGCAAGATCTTCCCTGGACCAGAAACAAGCATCCTGGGACAGGTTTCAGGGTAACACCCCTTATCAGCCACACTAGCTTGAATCCAGTGGCAAGGTGAGCAAGGGACCCACGTCTGGGCATACCCTGCAAACTTAGGGTGAACAAAGCAAACACAAAGAGATGATGGACGGAGTGCTGAAACTTTTCAGACACTCACTCCCAGTCACAGATCTGGGTTGAATCCATCATCGTTCTTTAGCTCACTTTGCCACCCCAGTTCAGACCCAGCCATATGCAAATCAGTCTTGGCCCTGTTACTCATGGGAACAGTCCAGCCCGAACTGCCAAGCCAGATCTTCCCTGGACCAGAAACAAGCATCCTGAGACCGGTTTCGGGGTAACACCCCTCATCAGCCAGGCTAGCTTGAATCCAGTGGCAAAGTGAGCAAGGGACCCACGTCTGGGCATACCCTGCCAACTTAGGGCAAACAAAGCAAACACAAAGAGATGATGGACGGAGTGCTGAAACGTTTCAGACACTCACACCCAGTCACAGATCTGGGTTGAATCCATCATCGTTCTTTAGCTCACTTTGCCACACCAGTTCAGACCCAGCCATATGCAAATCAGTCTTGACCCCATTCTTCATGGGAACAGTCCAGCCTGAACTGTCAAGCCACATCTTCAATGGACCAGAAACAAGCATCCGGGGAACATTTCAGTGCCAAATTTAGAAATGTTCACTGGCCCAGCAGACATTTCAAGCATTGACAGGAACTGCTGTAAAGAAGGTTCCAGCCACTGCATTATAACTTTGTTGGATGGCTATATCAAACTAGATGGTGCTGTATGGCAAGGATACAATGTTGTTCCATTTTCAAACAGAAAATCCCAAAGTGGGATTTTCTTTTTGAATGTAAAAAAACAGTTCCCCCTCGCCATGGGAGTTTCTTCACACAGTGAGGGGGGCATTGAGCACTTTTAAGTGTCCCTTATCACCAAGTTTTCCTGGTGGTATAATGCATCGAAAAATGGCAATTTGTCTGTGTTAGAAATGGGATCTCTGGTTGGCTAAGGCTTGCGCCAAAGCCAGGCAGAGACCACCACTCTAGTCAGGGCGAGGGAGTTACACGCCAAAGATAACCCCTGCTCACCCCCTTGGTAGCTTGGCACGAGCAGTCAGGCTTATCCCGGAGGCCATGTGTAAAGCGTTTGCGCACGCACACAGCAACAACATACCAGGCACACCACAGAAAGGAACTCCACACAAGGTTATATCAAAAATAGCCTTTGTATTCTCATAACACATTAGAATAGTAATCACATAATATACATTGTGCCACCTGGCACTAGGTAATATCTACAAGGGATTATGTACACCTGACAGGGCCAACTGGACCGCTGTCAGAACCATCACAAAGTGAAGTTAGTAAATGTAGGACACATCATAAACGTAGAACACAGCCAGTAATCACTGGCCAACACTGTACTCAGCATCATCCTGTAACATAAACCATATTATCCACAGTATCACATTTAGGCGTGAATTACATTCTGCGCCAACCTCACCAGCATAAACACATTATGCAATCATCTCATAAGTCTAAACGCAGTAGACCCTAACCTCCTAAGCATAACTCACATTAGGGGCATAACTCGCAGTAGAGAATAATCTCACTAGCATAAACCACAGTATGCAAATAACCTCATGCATAAACCACAGTTAGAGGCATAACACAGGGTGCGTAAATCATAGTACATGAATCACATTTCCTAGCACCACATAAATCACATTAGGGCCTGGCGCCCTATAAACCTAACAGTCCCCCTGGCCAACTGGCCTTCCCAAAGGGGCTCAAATGCCCTGTGTCCAAAATGTCAGCGCGCGCTGCCAATGCAGCAGAATCCAAAGTGTGCCATCATGCTGGGGCAAAGGAGTGCATCTCACTCCTATCTCTCAAAACATGCCCCCAAAGAAAGGCCTAAACGTTGCAGCTGGCACTAAGTGCTGCACAGTTGTGAAGAATCGTAGGCCTGGCACCACTGTGCCCTCCTCTCCTGTCCCACTCGGGGACTTCTGGCTCAATTATACCCAACTGGTTGCAGCTGCCCGCGCTGGTTCGGCACAGCTGTGACACTTCTCATAAAGGGGGGCCCGGCACCTCTGTGCCCTCTGGACCCCCACGTGGCTCTTGAAACCACACATGCCCCACGTTGCAGCTGCCCTCTGGCAATCGGGGCAGCTGGAGAGATGGTCAACTGGGGAGATCACGGGCCCCTCTGGGCCCTCTACAACCATGTGTCCCCCTCGTTGGAGCGGCCCGCAACGGCGGGTCCGCTCAGCCATTAAAACAACAGGGACAACAGCGGGCCCTCTCTTACCGGGCTCTCTACGCGTGTCCTCTTCTCCCGGTCTTCGCTCCTCTCAGCACTCGAGACCGGCGCCACTTCTTCCGTGCGGCGGGGGCAGGCACCGACAATGTGCCTCGAGCCCCCTCCGCCTCAAGCTCCACGGGCTGCTCTTCGGTTCGCCAGTGCGGGGTGGGCTCCCGCCTGGCTACAGCGTCTCCCTCTTCACCCGGGCCCCCTCCTCGGACCTGGGACTTGAATGTGGAGCCTGCGAGGCTCCGGACTTCTTCGGGCACGTCCCAGCACGGGCTGGGCTCCCGCCTGGGTCTTCCGGCCTCACGGCTCTTCCGCTTCCGTCCGCCAGTCCCCGCCCCCAACCAGGCGGGCCGCGGATCACGGAGTCTTTTCTCTTCGTGGCGGCAATGAGGGGTAGGCTCCCTTGGAATTCAAAATATAAACGGGGTGGGCTCCCGCTAATCAGTAAAGCAAAATGCGGGGCGGGCACCCGCTCGGTGCAGAAACATGCGGGGTGGGCACCCGCTCGATCACGAAGCACGGGGAATCCCTACGCCGGGGATTCCCTCTCACTGAAGGGCAGCTCAGCGCTGCGGAGCCCTCGTGCTCCTTCTCCTTGGGATACTCCGAAATAAAGCGCTCACAAGGCGTTAGAAGCCCAAGAAAAAAGTTCCTCTAGAGATCAAGGGGCAATGCAGGGCCCAGGGAAGCAAGCCCTCATGGCAGCCCCCCCTGGGCCCCAGCAGCAGCACGCCCAAGCAGGATCAGCACACCAGAACTGAACAACTTCATGGGGTCACAGCCCCTATATTTATATCAACATTTCCTTTGTCTGTAGTGCAGGGCATGGGGGAACCAGATGCAACTGGTTCAGGGGGATTTGGAGCACTTTGTTTTGCAAGCTCCTCTTCCCCTTTGTCAGGTGGGGGCTAGGTGATCAGACACACCACAGGGGTGGAGCCAGCATTGTTCAGGGCAGGCACACTCCTATTCAGAGTCAGGGATTACTCCTCCCACTACTCCCAGCCCAGGTGTCCTATTCAGCCCAGCGCTGACTCACCCTGCCCCTCCTGGAGCCACACACACCTCCCAGCCCCTGTCACTCACAAGCCAGACATGCAATTCACATCAGGCAGGCAGACACACAGCACACAGAAATGCCAACTTCTAAAAGTGGCATTTCTCCACCAGTCATCATAAATCTGCGCACACCATTGCGCAGCATTTATTCTCACGAGTTCATACATACTAAACTCGCCCCGTCCGCTCCTCTCATACCAGGAATTACCACGGACACATTTATCCCCAATGCATTCCTATGGGAGGGCAGGCCAACTTCACCAAATGTACACAGAGAGTGCACGCACTTTGCACTGGACCACAGTGCTAAAGTGCCCAGAGGCCTAAAACCACCAACACCATGTCAGAACTTAAGGCAAAATGTTTAGGGGTGAACCTGCCAAAAAGGGCCAAGTCCAACAGTCTGCCCATCTAAATTAGGTGGGTGGACATGTAGACAATTTTCGGACGGCCCTTACTCCATCCGACCATCGGAGAACTTTGATCATGGCAGATTCAGAGAAGTCTATGCCGTCAACAAACTATGGTCAGCCCATATTTAAATCGGGCATGCAAACCCTAATTTTAGCAATGGAGCTCCCTCTTCTCCAAGATCTCAATCAGGTGCTTAGATTGAGGGAGGACTTTAAAAATGATTCAGTATAATTGCCCACTTGATCAGAAATACCATTTGAAGTTTTATCAACGTTTCCATGGTAGCAGGATGAGACTGAGATTGTATCCTGTTGGAGAAGCATTTTTGACCTGACAGGTCTCAATATGATCTACCCTCTACTCTCAGAAGCCTTCTGCTCATATGGCCACCAGAATCTCATTTATGAGAACTATGCATAAAATTGCTAAATTGCAAATGTTTTCAATGTTCAGCATACTCCTGCAGCATCCCTATGAAGGATTTTCTGAAGCCCCTGCTCCAAAAATAAAAATCAGATGGACAATACTGTTAAATTTGAGAGAGAAAAGAAAACCCCTTACATGTCAGTCCACATTAATCATATCCTTATCTTTCGTAAAACTTTTGAAAGTGTCAATTCAACCAACCAATGACTATGCTAACACATGAGGTGACACAAGGCTGCTACAAGCTTCAGGATATCTACATGTCAAGGTCTTATAGTAAACATCTAGTCCAAGTTTATGTATTTTTATCCTGCTGGTTCATACTGCATTCAGCAAAAGTACCCCATTATAGGGTAAAAATCAGTAGTCAACTTTATATAAACCCTATGAATTCACCACTGAATGAAAGAGGCCTTCACACCAGGTTATCACGAAAGGTCCTGCCAGAGGTCCATTCTTTTGCTGTGAAACACTACAGAGAGTAGAGGAGCTGATTGGGCCGGGGCGTGAAATTCCACTCCGCTTGCGGAGTTTGCAGAGTTTTTTCCACTCTGCGTAGCGTGTGGAGTTCTGAAAAGCTCCGCTCCATGTAGCAAAGTGGAGTTTTTTCTTTGCTTGCGCTCGCCAACCTTACGTTGGCGAGCGAGGAACATTTTACTTCAGACTACCTCAAGGCGAGATTTCTCAACACGTGCAGTCGTGAATGGCCGCTACCGCTCACTTTGAGAAACCTTCCGCTTGACTTTAGGTATCTGGCGCTCAAGTAGAACATCTACTTGAGCAGCAGAAAGAAGCAGTGCCCTCTTGCGCTGCGCATTGTGCCGTTCGCGCTGACAAACTCCCAGTGCTAAAAATCAGCCCGAACGGCGTGACCCAACTCACTCCACCGCTTGCGGAACTCCACGTAGCACAGCAGAGTTTTTTGCTCACTTCGCCACTCCGCCCAGGACTAGAGCTGATGTGGGTTTTCCTTTGTAGGGGACAATCTATCCCGACTGGAGTCTGATAACCACATCTGATTCACTTTGAAAAGGGTACAGTGCACTGATTCACAAGACACTCTAGAGGTAAGTTAGCTACTCCATGCTGTCTTAGTTTTTCACATGGAAGTAGTCCCTAGGGTGTTAGGCTGCTAAGAACATTCTAATAATGTTAGAACTGCTCATATTGTTCTCGCTGCTAGCAACATGTATTTATGCTTTTTAATTATGCTATGCCTGGTTATTACTCATGTACCAAGCAACAGAATGAGACTCTTGAACTAAACACTTTTATATGTATATAGTGTCTTTTCTTAGTGCAGTGCTTGAGTGTGCTATTCTAAAGAACAACATTGGATTTGAATCACCACTACATCCCTGACCCCTTTTCGGGACTGTTAGTAACCCAGAAAACAGAGGCACAACACCAGCAGGTGTGCTCAGTCGGATTGTGTGGGGCTACAGTAATCTGGACTTCCCTTCACAAGCGATGGTGCACTGGCCTTTGGGTTGGAAAGCCAAACCTTGTAGTCGTAGTCCAGATCCCAAGATTACGCAACAAACAAAAGATGCTAATTTGCAATTGCACATGAATAATTTTCATGAAGGGCTTCAGTATGAGTAACCCATTGCTTAGGGAGATACGTTTACACCCAGTAAACAATGATATTATAGGGTAATGTATTTACCGGATGTAATATTGCAAGTCCATTCCTAGTTCCACTCCTAAGATTTGTACCTACTAAAGGTAATATCACAATGTTTTCCCAACTCTGAGATGGAAAACTTAGAATAGTGTGTTATTTCCACACATCAATTACAGTAGTTTTTAACTGGTGAAATTTAAGTGTGGAAAAGTATGGCACCCTCACACTACTTCTAATACCGTTTTTGGATGGGAACTCCTATTTTCACTTACATTGGGATAACCAGCCATTTTAGGAGTGCCTAAATGTTTGTCCCATTTTCCCTCTCAGCGACTTTCTTGAATATTCTACCCATCTGAATATAGTTCATGTTTTCTCCCAGTTATATAGCTTAAGACAGGAGCAGACATGCGATGCATTTTCCCATACTTTTTTTTTTATTTTAGCTTTATTTAAATGCATTTGATTGTGTATCTTTTGCAAAGTTTTAGTGCAATGGAATGTTGAGTAAAGATCTCAAGAAGGAAAAATGTAGGAAGGAAAGAAAGGAAGAGTGGATAGAGTCATTGGATTGATTGACCTGATTTCAGATCAAAAGTGAAAAGGAAGAGGTGAGTTTTTAGGCAATTGCTGAATATTCTGTTATCTCGCCAGATGAAAGGCCAGGGTCAGGAAGTTCCTTTGAATGAGCCTTGAAAATGTAATGTCATTCCTTTGAATCGATTGTATCTTGATGGGAAAAGCCATATGCAAATTTGGGAATCTAACTTTAGGTGCCTTGTTGGGGGGTTGGGGAGGACCAATTATATTAGGTGAAATTGTGGGACACTTTGCATGGCCGAAATGGACACTGCTTTCAGTGCTGTCTCTTTCATTCTGAATCTTTCTTTGTGGGGATTTGCTTATTCCAGGTTCACGCACAGTGGGGTTAGTGGGAATAGCAATTGTTCCACCTTCATCTTTTCTCCCACCTTGACCACACCCTTCTGCTCCCACAGAAGTTACAGTTTGTTGTGTCAGAAAAGCTACAAGATTGCTCCTGCCTATGACACATTTCAACATGGTGACTAGAAACATGCCTGCTTCCAGCCTCATAAATATCATGTTCTTCAACCAGATTAATTGTTTTCTACTGATGTAAAAATGTGTTCTTGACGTTTGAGGCCGAGCAAAATGGCGATCAGGCTTTTTGGGAAACTGGCCCTCCCTTCTTTTAAAGAAACATTTTAGTTGTGTTAAGCAGTCTAAAGTGCTACGCTTTCAAAATTAACAGTAGAAAGAGCACTCTAAACTTGTGTCTACTTCGAAACATTATGCAACACTGAGTACACAATGAGACAAATATAAGGACACATTTAAGACATATATATGCTACACTTTTTAGCTCTCACTTTTCGTTTCACTTTCATTCAATTTACAGCAAACACGGGAATTACTCTCTTCCTTATCTATATCTCAGACACATTTGAGAGGACGTCATGTCTTTACTGTTTAGCTGTGACAGGGTCGTTGGTATCAGTGGCACAGACAGTGCAGTTGCAGGAGGACACAGTCGTGGGCCTAGTCTGACCTGAACAAGCTACAGTTATTTCAGAAGCTACCGCTTGCCTCTTTGCGTACTCTGGGGGATATTCTCAAGGACTTATCGCCGATTTATCGACACTTTAGCGCCGCAAAAGTGGCGATAAATTTATCTCCCTATTCCCAAGCTGGTGCAAACTGCCGATATCGCCAGTTTCCCAGCGATAGCTGCTGCAAAAAACATCGCCATGGATGAGAGCGACAACTAACACTAATGATATGCAGAGTAGGCGTACCCGTGCAAAAACACATGAAAACACCACTTCGCGATATTCCCAACGACCAGGCCGATCCGCGATGCGACCCAAAAATAGGCGATAAGGCGCGTTAGCAGCAGGGATTTAACACCTGCCTTTTACTGGTGTAAAGCCGGACGACAACCTGCAGCATGAAAGGGAGTCCAGCCCAGAGCCACATCTGAAGACCAACACGTGTTATGGAGCTACTGACCATGCAGCTCGGAGACCCAAGAGGGCCACAACACCCACTGCCACCACCCCCAGCCCCCCCCGAACTACCACCGAGGCAGCGCAGAACAAGACAGCTGACCTTCCCAAAACGGCATGGCCCCACAGCCACACAATTGCAGAATGTGGGGAGAGGTGGGTACCAAGTGTGTGTGAAGGAGGCAAGTCACCCATGAATAAGAATGTACACAATGCCAAGTGTGGCGGTGATGTGCTGGACAGACTACAGTATGCAGAGCACAGACATGTCCATGTGGACATATACTGCTGGTGTTTGTAGTGTTGTGGAAAGTGGATGCAACCATGTTACCTCAGGCAGTGGGGAAGACCACAGTCATGTATCCATGTCGTCCTCCCTGTAAGCGTAAGCGGAGTGGGCTGGGCCGGCGTACGCCAGGCCAGCGTAGGAGTGTGAATAAATAGGCCGGGGCTCTGGGCGTGGTTCACTTCCCGGATGGCCAACGCGTCTGCCAGGAAGACGCCCCTCACCCTGCCACGAGTCCGCTGCCATTACCGCCAGCCTCCTCAGCCAATCGCTGGCGTCCGTGACACAGGCCCCCAGCGCACCCAGCGGCACAGCACCGCAGAGTTATGTGTGTGCTAACTACTGTCTGCGGCCTACACTGCGGTCAGCAGGGCCCTCAAATCAAATCCAATCCTGACCTGCGAGGACACTCCATCATCTCTGGCTGCACACCCGCTGAGCGCTTCAGGTGCCACCAACTCAGTGCACCACAAGTCATCGCCACGTGGCTGTGGGCCCTTTCTGACCGCTGCCTCCGGCTTACACTGTGGTCAGCAGGGCTCACAATTCAAATTGAGTCTTGATTTATTAATGGCGCAGTCCAGTAGGCAACAGACTTTGCTTCCAGTGCGGCCCGCCCGGACGACGCATCATCGCAGGCTGCACACCCGCAAAGCGCTTCAGGTGCCACCAACTCAGTGCACCACACGTCATCATCACGTGGTTGTGGGCCCTTTCTGACCGCTGCCTCCGGCCTACACTGCGGTCAGCAGGGCTCACAATTCAAATTGAGACTTGATTTATTAATGGCGCAGTCCAGTAGGCAACAGATATTGCTATCAGTGCGGCCCTCCCGGACGATGCATCATCGCAGGCTGCGCAACCGCTGAGTGCTTCAGGTGCCACCAACTCAGTGCACCACAAGTCATGGACCCTTTATGATTGAATCTGTGTGTGTAATACGAAGATCACTGTTCTAGTTGTTGCCAGCACCAACCACTCCCTGAGTGCTGGCTTACACTCACCCCACATCCATCCAGCACAGGCGTCACTGTACATGTGACCCTGGCAATAAAAAGTGGCCAGGCGCACGTGCCCGTAGCCAGTTCCACTATCTATCTAAGTGTGTCCTTGTGGTCATTATGTATGCATGATGGGCCAGGGCCCTACCACCTTACCTTGTGCTGTGGACTGCGGACGCAACCATGTCAGCTCAGGCAGTGTCTGAGACCTTGGACACGTAGCTCTGTCGTCCCCCCCCTGTAAGCGTAAGCGGAGTGGGCTGGGCCGGCGTACGCCAGGCCAGCGTAGGGGTGTGAAGGATTTGCCTGGGCCTCTGGGCGTGGTTAGTTCTGGCCTGGACAAGGAAGTAACTAATGAGTGTGTCACTGTTGTAGTGTCGGCGCCACCCAGCCCGCAATCGACAATGTTGCAATGTAGCATGCACCCGGAGGGCGGGCTCGCACGAACAGAGAAATAAAGGAGCGCAAGACCGCTGGGGGTCTTGGCTCATACATGCCAAGTGTTGTGTGTATCTGTATTGCCGCAGCATGAGCCAAATGCCTAGCCTTAATCGCAGCGCGAGTTCAGCCAGGCATGAACTTTACATCTGTGTCCGCCCTATCCTTCCCACAGGCCTACACTCACGTGGCTGCCCACCTTCAACGGCCAACATCACAGTGTCGTTGTCAGGCTTGTGGACATGCGCAGACAGGCATGACAATGGTGTGCCGTAGGAGTGCAAGTGATGCAACCGCGCAGCGCACACAAGTGAATAGGCTCGGGGGAGGGAGGAGCAGCTGTGAGGCAACGTAACACACAGTGATGCCGCTCATTTGCCACATGCAAGACATGTCAAACATGAATCCCAAAGTTGCACACATCCCACCCCACCCCCAACAAGCCACTTCACATTTCCTGAATGCAAGCAGATGAGAAACTAGCATTAGGGATGAAAGCTCCTTTGTCTAAACTATCAGGCGGTAGCACATCTGCACATCCGACCTCGGAATTGCATGTGCCCGGCACCCCCTGACAGATACTATAGCAGCTGTTGATGACTCCCACACTACACACAGCCCGACGAAAGACCAACGTATACACACCCCACACACAGAAGTCCTTGCTCGAAGTTATCTTGCATGGAATGGCCTTCACACTTACTCCCACACCATCCCAGGCGTACAACCGTTGCACACTAAAACAACTCATTGATCCGAGCTGTGGCATTTAATCCACAGAACTGGCGCAGGTCAGAACAGTGCCGCTTCAACCAGAGCCACTAACGCAATGGCAGAACATCCCAGACACATGCACAACCCCTGTCAGGTGGAACTGTACCATGCATGTATGCTGCGTTTATTGGGGGCACTGCCATTTGCAGTGCTGTGGATCAGTTACCGGCTAAGCTTCCGCCTTGCCAACGTCACCTGCGTTCAGCCTGTGTTGCATTGTCGATCATGCATATTCGAGTGGTCCATGGCTGTCTGCCTATTCAACAAGACGGTGGCTGAACTGGATTTTGACATGTGTGTGCGCCCCCTGTTAGCCCACGACCAGGAGTGTCACCGTGATACCCGTTTATGGGATGCCTTGATACTTGGCATACATGCTGGCAGCTGGACCTGGGAGATTGCACAACTCCTTGTGTGCAGTGACCACATTGAACCGCTCCCCTATTGGGCTGTAGTGCTAATAGGTGAAAGGGGGTGGACGCAGCACATCTGTCCAGACCTGCCTCGCCGTCCTGTTTGATGAAGTCAACAACGAGCTCATGTTGGAAATGATAGCCTACGAAGCTGCAATCGCTTTCATGGACGATTAACTACGTACCTGCAGCCACAACAGATTGGAACCCATTGCACAAGTCCCAACACCTTGTTGCATCTTGGAGATCTGGTCACATGTCCCACGACAACAGTGGACATGGCTGCATTCGCCTGGACTCCGAATACATGAGCGGACAACAACGCTGGTTAACACACACCTGTGAAAGGTGAGGCACTCCCCGGAGTGGACAGCGGTGCTTGACAACGTTCCTCATCCTGACATACTGCTGCATTGGTCTGCATGTTGTGGCACTTATCTTGCCCGTACTGACACGCATATGCTAATAAAGTCTACGCACCTTCACTTGTATTCAACTGTGATGAGTGTTGATTTGAATGACAATGTGTGTCTCACTGCCTATCTGGGTCACGGCCATACATGCGCATTGATAGCATTACCCAGGAGTACCTTTGTGGAATCACTGTCCCTACATTCATCCATACTTTCATACTTGATTGCTCATAGCCACGACACATCTGTGTGAATTAGAATGTTTTATTCGCAATCAGTGGAGTGTTGAAGCTGGAGCAGTACAGGGCCATGTGAACCCCACTTTACATTGTTGCCCCGTGGAGGGCCAGCCAGAGTCCTTTAGGGATTGACAAGTTCATCGGAAGAGGGAGACTTCAGTCCACAGTGTGATTGCTGTGTCATTGGTAACCAATCAAAATATGGCAGTCCATGTCGTGGTCCAAGGTGAGTGTCGCTGAGTGTATAGGGGGACAGTGGAAGGTGTTATTCCAGGGCATGATGCAGAGGGCAGAACCAAGCTGAAACAGGCCATATGGTGGAGATGAATGCTACCACTTCATTCTTACCACAGGGCCAGATTCATCATCATCTTCGTCCTCTGATGTGTCAGATGCCTCACATGTGGGTGGTGGTGTATAGTCTGCATCACTGTGTGGCACTGACACATCAGGGGCCGGAGGTGTAATGTCTGCCGCACTGTGTGGCACTGACACTTCAGGGGGCGGAGATGTGGATGGAGTAGTAGCAGCAGCATTCATCCGCACCATGCCTTGTGGCGGCAATGCCATGATGAGGATCTGCAGGGCATGGAGATCACCGCTACATCTCGCTGGTGTGCACCCGTGGCAAACATTCTTTCCGCCTGCATCCGCTCCATGATCTTCCGCATGTGTCCCAACTTCCGGCTGTCATCGCTGGAGCCACTCTGACTAGACAGTTGTTCTTGGCTCAGAGACATGACTCCAGCGATGTCAGCTATGGATTGTTGGAGAGCCTGGAGCGGACAGTGGGTGTCCGTTAGGGACTGTAAGTGGTCCCTGATGGGACGTAGACACCCACGTATGGCATCTAGTTTGGCTGCCATGAGGTCGAACCCCACCCGCAGCTGATCAGCCATCTTCTCCTGGCACCCTAACACACGGCGTTGTAATGCCATGTGTTGGTCGTGGGGGTCCTGGGAGACAGCCGTGGTGGTGGATGCTTCCTGCTGTGTGGTTTGTGCAGGGGGTGGGGTCTCCTCGATGCAGCTGGGCTGCACTGCTCCTGGAGGTGGGGTGCCGAAGCTGTCCATGGGCTGTTGGAGGGCGTCGGTGTCGATGTTGGGGAGGTCCTCTTCATCATCAGTGCTGAGTTGTTGTGTCTGCTCTGCAGGAGGTGTTGATTCTCCCTCTGCAATGTGAAGGGGAGATGCAGATTGACATTGTGTTCACATGTATGTTGACGCATTGGACAAGTTTACTTACAGACTGCATGACAATGTACATTGTGACTGTTTGTGAGGAGATGCCTATGTGATGCGGGACAGTTGACATTTCACCACCATCACGGATGTGAGGTTGTATTTGTCCATTATCATCTCACAGTTTCCTGCTATGCCAAATGCGAATGGCCATTTTCTACACACAAGCGGCGGCAGTTGTGTCCTCTGTTCTGTTGTGAAAGTGTTGCAGTTTGTACCACATTGTTGTCAATGTTGAGGTGCTCTGATTCTTATGTGTGTGTGCTGCATTGTGGGTGTGTTGCCCCATCAGCTCTGATTTTGCTGGCCCTTATCCCTTTCAGGTGGTGTGCCTCTCACTTCTGTGCTTATACAGTACTGAGATGTTGCAGACTTGGGTAACTTGGGCTGTTAGTCGGAGTTGTGACTCTTGGGCATGGTTTGTCCGCAGATGTGCTATACTTAATTGTGCATGTGTGCCATTGTGCCCATCTCCCCCCGTCCCCCCAGTCCCTGGTGGTTACTCACCCTGTTGCTGTTGGCTCAGGTCATGTTGTACAGTGTCCGGTCCCCCAACTCCTGCCACCGTCTCCCCAATGATGTCTCGGGTCACCATTTCCTCCATCTCATCCAGCTCCTGGTGTGTCGCTGGACTCCCACCTCCAGTCTGCATTGCTGCTTTCAGGTTTGCTGCGACTTTCAGCTTGGTTTTGCGCTTCACATCATTCCAGCGCCTCTTGAGCACTTCATTGTCCTCCTCAGCACTCCGACTGCATTCACCTTGTCCAGGATGGACTGCCATATTGTATTTTTAGTTGCCAATGACACAGTGGAGGTGACGAACAGTTGTTGATGGTGTTCTACCACCTCCGTTATCAGGATCCTGTTTTCCTGCGGACTGAACCGCGTCTTCCTCTTCTTCTTCTCCTTGCCCTTCCCTGACCCCGAGGTCCCAGGCTGGTCCTCCGTGGGGCTTGTGGGGTTCGGGTTGTCCTCTGTACTTGCTCCGGCTACCTCCATTTTGCTTCGCAGTTGCTATGTTTTTTTTTTTTGCAGCTTTTATGGTGATTTTTCCCACCTGACGTGGGGATTGCAAGCCTGGCGCTGCTTGACACAGATTTTTCTATTGCGGATGGGCCCATCGCAACTTTTTTCACGTTCGGGTTTCCTTTTTTATCGTCGTCGCAGTAGTTGTATCGGGGACATTTGGCGCGTTATCGGGAAACTATCGCATTTTACCGCCCTGTTTAGAATGAGACGTTAACATGGAGTTACTTTCCCGCGATGGAAATTGCGTTAACCTATTTTGGAGATAATTACGCACGTTCTTGAGAATATGCCCCTCTGGGTGCAGAAATGCAGGGGAAGTTTAGGATCAAGGAAAAATGGGGAACAGAGAGGAATGGTACAAGAAAAGGAGAGAGAGTGTAATATAGAAAGGAGAAAAAGAGGAAAAAGGAGACAGAATGGGAGGAGGAAAGAGAGAAAGTTGATAAGGACGAGCAAAAGTAGCCAAGGATGAGAAAGAGAAGGGGTGAGAAATAAGGCTGTCAGCGAGAGAAGCGAGGAAAGAGTTAAGGACAAGTGAGAGATAAAAGATGGGAAGAAAGACAAAGAGGATAATCAGGAGAGAAAGGAGAGGAGAGAGGGAAGGAGAAAGGAAGGCAAGCCTGCAAGCAGTTGCTCAGTTACATTAGTGTTGCAGGTATAGTGATACCAGGGTCCAGGTTTGTGGGAGACCCACTGCACATCAATTCTATCTGTATTTTCATATCGATTTATGGGCCACTTTCCTTGTTTGTATTGGGGACCTTGGAACCCAGGCTATACCACTGAGCTATAGATGTGAAAGCTTTGAATTCAAAACCTTTTTATTTTATATTTGAAAGCGTCACTGTTCTCTAATTTATACTGTGAGATTGTTTCGGTGGACAAATTACTTTGTGCATTTTCTCTTTAGCAATTAGAGATTCGTGTTCACTGCTTCTCCCTCTACTTGCCTAATGAGATCTGGTCACAGTCCAGGAAAAATCATTTTTCTTTTGTTTGGCAGCTCTTTGTCTATTCATGGTTGACCTATTGCGAGCACAGTTTGTTAGATGTTACATTCAGCCATTTAAAGTTTGGCTTCTACATTTGTCCAAAGTGAGCTACTAGCATTACCTCAATGTATAGTTTTTAATGACACAACACCTGAATAGCGATTCAAACATATTATTTAATATCATGGTCAAAATATTGTGACTAACAAAATAGTAGAACATAATATGAAAGCAATGTGTCTCTCTTTTATTATTTTACATAATATGAATATTAATTAATGTAATATCGTTTTTATGTATTTTGTTTTTTGTGATAGTTTTAAATACAAATACTATTTCAATGAAATTATTTACTTTATTTTATATTTTTTTATGTTCATTTTTGGGGTGTTGGAGAGTGTTTTGGGGTTGATGATGGAAAATATTTTTCAAAGAAATATGGAAAATGTCATTAATTTTTTATATGCATTTTAAAGTGATTGTGTTTTTGTTTTTAGTTAATTCTAAGTGTTACATTTGCAAGTTCTGTTTTAATTTATTTCGTTTTTCTTAATTATCAGGTTTTATTAGTGGACGTGGGTGGGAAGTGATTTATTGTATCATTATTTGAAATAATTCTAAATTTATAATTTTAAATTAGGTTTATCTTTTAAGTTTTAATTAATTACTGTATTTAATTGAATTCATTTAAATACAATTAAAATAAAAACTGGGCATTATAGGTTTAATGAATAAATGTTTTTATTTTTTTAAGTGGATTGTCGGATCTGTTTGGGTATTGAGTGGGTTTCTTTTATATATTTAAAAAGATTGCTACACCTGTTGACAGTATAAAGTATTAAAATGTTTCTGAAATAATATTTGAAGAATTCAAGAAAAAAAACATTACTAGAAAATACAAATCCAGGTTCAGTATTAAAGTGAATAAATAAGTTAAATAGAAAAATTAGTTAAGAAACAAATACTTATTACAGTGTTTCTGAAACTTTTTAGAACCACAACCCACTTTTTAGTGCAACAAAATTTTGTGACCCACCTAGCTATAATGGACATGAGGCGGATGATTTTTAGCATCATGTGGTAGCGCACTGTCATTTGCAGATAGCGCAATTTACATTGAAATGGTCACTAAGGTTTCCCACACATACAGTTTTACTGATAAAACTATTTTGTACACAAATGATAATGTGTGGAAATCGGATTTCAGTCAATATTTATTTGTTCTGATCCTATTAAAGTCTTTAGGGCACACAAGCCCCTATCGCCACCGCAACGTCACTTTCAGTGACATTGTGGTGGCGACAGGGGCCTCGCCTTATTCACAAGGCAGCGTTAAGCCACTTAACGTGGCTTAACACTGCCTTGTGAATAAGGTCCCCTTTCACGAAAGGGGCGTGCAGTGGGTGTTGTGGTGGGCGTTCCACCCCAACACCCTTTGATTTTGACGCTGCCTCCTATTCACAAGGGCAGCGTAAATAGGAGGTAGCGCCAAAATTAAGACCAGGAAAACCCTGGTCTTAAGTTGGCGAAACGAGGAGAAATGCTTTATTTCTCTTCGTTTTTGCTTTTCCATGTGTGCTGCCTTGTGCAGCACATGGAAAAAGCAAAATGCCATGGTATGTTTATGTACAGGAAGGTGTCCCTTCCTGTACATAAACAAACCATTTTTAAAATGCCGTTTTGTAACTTGCATGTGTGCTGCATGAAGCAGCACACATGTAAGTTACAAACTGGCATTTTCAGTTTGTTTATGTCCAGGAAGGGACACCTTCCTGTACATAAACAAACCTCCCTGCTTGCAGACACCCTTGTACTCTGGTGCAAGGGTGCCTGCATTGGCGCTAAGTTGTGAAACTTGGCGCCATCGCAGGGGGAAATGCAAGGCTGCACCATATCCTTGTGAATATGGTGCAGCCTTGCGTTTCCGAAGTGGCGGAGAGAGGCGTTAAGCCAAGAAGGCTAACGCCTCTCTCGCCACTTCCTTGTGAATATCCCCCTTTGTTTCCATCACACTTCAGAATGACAAAAAATGTGTTTCATGTTTGCTTTTCTGACTGCTGAATGTGTACAGTTCATTAACAGGTATTTACATTTTGTTATGAGTTACGAAAAAATGACATATTTTCACACTTCATGCAGCCCAGCAAGATTGTCACATAATTCAATTTACTTTTCTTTCTCGGACTGCAAAGTGAGAGCAGCTTGTGAACACCAGTCCCTGTGTTAAAAAAGAAGCAGCAGAAGATATAGCCTGACTTTTGACCTCTGTGTTTGAAGCGCAGAAAGTGTAACTAGAGAAATACAGAATTTAAATGCATCTTTTTTTATTGCTTGGACTTTCACAACCCACTAAATAGTCTTGTGACTTATTAGGTTCATATGTGTTTGGTTGCATTTGTGTGCATGTTTTTGTGACCCACCTAGCTATAATGGACATGAGGCGGATGATTTTTAGCATCATGTGGTAGCGCACTGTCATTTGCAGATAGCGCAATTTACATTGAAATGGTCACTAAGGTTTCCCACACATACAGTTTTACTGATAAAACTATTTTGTACACAAATGATAATGTGTGGAAATCGGATTTCAGTCAATATTTATTTGTTCTGATCCTATTAAAGTCTTTGGGGCATATTCACAAGCCCCTATCGCCACCGCAACGTCACTTTCAGTGACATTGTGGTGGCGACAGGGGCCTCGCCTTATTCACAAGGCAGCGTTAAGCCACTTAACGTGGCTTAACACTGCCTTGTGAATAAGGTCCCCTTTCACGAAAGGGGCGTGCATTGGGTGTTGTGGTGGGCGTTCCACCCCAACACCCATTGATTTTGACGCTGCCTCCTATTCACAAGGGCAGCGTAAATAGGAGGTAGAGCCAAAATTAAGACCAGGAAAACCCTGGTCTTAAGTTGGCGAAACGAGGAGAAATGCTTTATTTCTCTTCGTTTTTGCTTTTTCCATGTGTGCTGCCTTGTGCAGCACACATGGAAAAAGCAAAATGCCATGGTATGTTTATGTACAGGAAGGTGTCCCTTCCTGTACATAAACAAACCATTTTTTAAAATGCCGTTTTGTAACTTGCATGTGTGCTGCATGAAGCAGCACACATGTAAGTTACAAACTGGCATTTTCAGTTTGTTTATGTCCAGGAAGGGACACCTTCCTGTACATAAACAAACCTCCCTGCTTGCAGACACCCTTGCACTCTGGTGCAAGGGTGCCTGCATTGGCGCTAAGTTGTGAAACTTGGCGCCATCGCAGGGGGAAATGCAAGGCTGCACCATATCCTTGTGAATATGGTGCAGCCTTGCGCTTCCGAAGTGGCGGAGAGAGGCGTTAAGCCAAGAAGGCTAACGCCTCTCTCCGCCACTTCCTTGTGAATATCCCCTTTGTTTCCATCACACTTCAGAATGACAAAAATGTGTTTCATGTTTGCTTTTCTGACTGCTGAATGTGTACAGTTCATTAACAGGTATTTACATTTTGTTATGAGTTACGAAAAAATGACATATTTTCACACTTCATGCAGCCCAGCAAGATTGTCACATAATTCAATTTACTTTTCTTTCTCGGACTGCAAAGTGAGAGCAGCTTGTGAACACCAGTCCCTGTGTTAAAAAAGAAGCAGCAGAAGATATAGCCTGACTTTTGACCTCTGTGTTTGAAGCGCAGAAAGTGTAACTAGAGAAATACAGAATTTAAATGCATCTTTTTTTATTGCTTGGACTTTCACAACCCACTAAATAGTCTTGTGACTTATTAGGTTCATATGTGTTTGGTTGTATTTGTGTGCATGTTTTTAATTTGTTGTCTAAATGCAATTTCATTTGAATTTATATGTGAACGCCAAAGACAATAACATTTTGAAATAAAACAATACTAATACTACTACTATTAGTAATAGTAATAATAAAATAATTAAAATAATAATGATACTAATTATTATAAACATTTGCTGGTGATATTTGTGCATAAAATTTAACACAACAGTTTTGGGGTAGGAGTTATAATATTTCATATCCATTTCCCAATACGTGCACTTTCTATAAAATTTGCGGGATCTGAGGTTGAACGTTAAATCTAAAACCAATATATGTACACTTTTCAATGTTTTGTGAATTGGGGTTACAAAAGGAATTCTGACCATCCCCGATATATATGTTTTACCCATTGTTTTAGGTGTTAGAATAGTAAATTGGTTTCCTCCCAATATATGCAATTTCCCACATGTGTGTGATTGGGGTTAGAATAGTAAATCACACCCACCCTAAAAGTTGCATTTAATCGATGTGTGTTGCATTGGAATAAGAGTAGTCGATTTGACCCCCGCCCCTCCATAAATACACTTTCATCAATATTTGTGGGATTGGAGTCAGAATAGTAAATGTGAAACAATCCAATGTATGCACCTTACCTAATGCTTGTGCAATTTGAAATAGAATAGTAAAGACTACCTACCCAAATATATGCACTTTAATCAATATTTGTTGGATTACAAATAGAAGTCAACATTAAGCCGCCTTTATTTGTATGTTTTACTCACTGCTTATGGGATTAATATAATAAATATGATTTTAAATTTTTTTAAAGTGGTAATAGTATTTATAGGAGATTAACAAATATTCATATTCCAGAGTTCATAATTGTTCTGCAGCTTTAATTAATACATTTAGTTTACTGGTTCTCAGTGTATTATTCGTTTATGTTTTTGAATATGTTTTAATCATTTTATAAATGCTTATTATAATTGGGAATAATGTTAAATTGTTTAATTCACTATAAACAGTGCACATTATTACTAGATTTGTTTTATAATAAAATGTATATAGTTTAATGTTATTTAAAAATAATGTTATTGTATTATTTATTATATGTATTAAAACAAAACATAAATAAACTATGTTGTAATTTAAACCAATAATATGTTACCTACACCTACTCTTTTCATACTTATTAAAGTTTTTAAACATGTATTAGAATTACATTGCATATTTGTATATGATGTATATACTTTGTTGATGTAAGGCATTAAGTAGTTTTACATGTAAAAAAAATATTCATTTAAAAAAAAATTAAAATGAATAATATGAATATATTATCAAAGAAATGTTTATACAATTATTTGGTTTGCATTATTTTTCAAACTATTATAATGGTGAGATATGTTTTTAAATACTATATTTCTGAACTCTGTATTATTGTATTTGATGATTTTGTACTAATTACCTTTACAATGACAGCATTTTGTTTGTAGATATTTTTGCCATTTAAATTTCAAGTATTAGTGATACTTTTAGTATCAATATTATTGACAGAATATATGTGTTTCAGAATTTTTTTGTGGTAGATACACCATTTTTAGGTCTGGTGAGAGGCAGGTTTAACTGTTAGGCACAGCTCATAGCATCACAAAGAAAAAAAAATTGTATGCATTGGAATGTTTTTTAGCCTCTTTATAGTGTGGGCATGGGCAATCCCGAAATTCTTATACGCCAAAAAGACACATCAACCATATGCCCACTGGTGAATGGGTGGGAGGGTATTAAATCTCAATTTTATGAGGTAATGTGTCTCAAGATAAGTCAAAGCACGCAATATCAACAAATATGATTTGATGAAAGTAAAAAAGGTGAGTGGAATGCTTGATTTCATAATAGCCACTGATAATTACTTGAGCCAACCCATTTTTGTTTCTTCCTATCATGTCACCTCAGTTAGGAACCAAGAAAATGCAGATTAGCCTTGGCCCCTCTCCAATAGTAGCAGTCCACCCATGACTTCCATGCTAGGTCCTTTCTGAACATGCGGCAAGCTCAAGGTAAGTGGTTTTCTTTTTTTAATTTTTATTTTCCCTCATCGTTGACTGTCGACTCCCCCCCCTCGCCCCACCTCGCCCCTCTGCCTCACCGCTCTTACCTGCACCGGCCACCACTGAGTGTTAGAAAATTAAAGTCAGACCTATAGGCTTTCGGAATGTTCTTACTGTACTTTCACACTCTTGAGATCCTTTTAAACATCAAATACTAATGCAGGCATCTAGCTACTGCATGGAGAGGGTGGGCCTGCTATCATGGTGTGTGGCATGAATGAGTCTGTTAGGGTCAATCTGTTAGGATGAAACAATGATTGCTGTTCATTTTGGTTCCAGACTGCCTGTTATGCATGTGACAGGATGAAGGATGGAACAAACAGTTTTCCACTGTGCCTCTAGCAAAGAGAACACCTAAAAGATATCTCTCTCAGGCCTTGAGAGCAACTGCAGCTTTTTATAGACAGTTTATTAGGATCATTTAGACCATACTGATCAGCCAGCCAGTCTGCCACGTCAGCAGTGGCAATCACCTCTGCTTCCCTCGAAGGAGACTACTGGCCCAATTCAGAGATTCCCACCTACAGGGACATCTGAGTCTAATGTGCGGCTGATGATGTAGCAACTCCCATGTAAGCTGAGGAAAATGCTCAACAGGTACCATGTTGTTTTGGTCTTGCTCAACATTTCTGCTATTGTTTAAAAAACAAACAGCCTGAATTAGACTTTGGTGGATGCCCCACTGTCCACCAGAGAATTGGAGGTAATGACCTCTGCTGCACAAGCAGACTACTACTCACTGTAATTAGAAATCTCTACCTGCGTAGCATGATCTCAGTGCCTTAATAGGAGCATCCGGAACTCTTCTGAGGCACTAAAGTTTGCTGGGGAGCCGCCATGTTTCACGTGGACACTCAGAAAACGTATTTTTTTAAACAAACTCTCAAAGTGGATGTCAGTTTTGTAAAACAAAATAATAATGACCTCGACACAGTGGAAGACTTCTCTTATGATGTGGGGGAAATGTTCTTTTTTCCACATTGGACAATGGTTGTTGGTCTCCATCAGCAGGGGCACCACCAGTGAAAACATGATGGTGTGCCCAAATCTAAAAAGAGTGGTCAGACCTTAGTTTGGTGGAAAGGGTTCTCTGGCACATTTAGGAAGAGGACTCTGTATGCCAAAGTCCAAATCAGGCCCCAACTCCCTAAGGAAGAGCTTTTGTAAATTTTTTCCCTGCTTGGTTGGGTGACTGAATTCTGGGCAGTGAACGCTAGTGAATGATAGTTGTCCCACTCTCTATAGAGTGAGGCAGTCATCATTATGACCTGACAGCCAAGTGGAATACAAGCCACCAGGTCAAGGGTTTCCACTGACAAAGGCAATTGAGCTCCACAAGTAGAAGCCCAACAGTTCCCACAATTCTAAATGTGCTGGAAGAACCTCATTTGTCAAGTGTGTGAACCACTAATTTATGGTGGGTCATCCCCTCCACCAAACTCTAAATGAAGGCCTATACGTTTAATGGCAAGGGTCTACTTCTGTGCCTTCTTACATGTACATTTTGCCCATGCTACACCATGTCAAGATGTATCCCATGTTTTAGCATCCATTTCAGCTTGTTGGTGTTAGCCATGACACCACCATTCTATATTTATCTTAATTTATTAATCATATAGTAGAGTAACACTGGTGCCACACCACAGTGCCAATTCAAATAAGAAAAGCCCCCAAAGGTGCCGCAGTCAGTTTTGTAAACAAGTGGTGAAAGACAGGCCTGGCAATGGCTGACATTCCTAATGAGGCACAGCACTGAAGCTCATGGTGCTGGAATACGGAGCTTGTGCATATTTCTTTACAATATCACAATTCAATATCACAATTCCTCACTTAAGGTTCTTTCAATGTACATAATGTTATACAATGTTAGATATACATGCATTGCATTTGCCTTTATATAGCTATTCATAACACTTACGAGGTGCTGAAGCACTTTAGTGAAGGGGTAACAGCTAAACATCGGGGGGTCCTTAACATGCATTTTTTATACAGTCTGGCTTGACAGTGCAGCCGTCACCAGAAAATTATCTGAGAATCACCAGGAGAGTGGCTTTGACTCTGCCCATGTGTTGGTAGCCAAGAGTTCATGTATTAATTGGGCAGAAGCTGTGTGCTTCCACAAAAAAGTGCTTGCCCTCCTCAGAGCTATGATCATTTTTTTTATATCCAGCTGCCTGAGCTTGAACCTTCAAGTGCACACACATGACACTGTAAAGCTATTAAAGTTTCTTAGACAACTTTATGATTTGTAATATTTCTTTCTGGCAGCAGCACAGATGGGAGGACAGCAGGCATTAATCTGCATGGATTTTTAGGTCTGGCTATATAGTGCAACTGGCACAAGACCTTTCATCCTACACCAATATTATTCCACAGTTTTTTGCTTCCACAGAAATACATATCCATTCCAATGGCATCTACTTGTAATGCTTCACATTACCATGCAACATTCCTTTAAATCCAGACCTACTGGCATTGCTAATGCTTGGTTTAGTATTGCCTGCCAGCACTATTGACACAGTATTTATTTCACTTTCATTATATAGCTTTCCCATTTGCATGCATTTTTGCAGAAAAAGAAAACAGCATTGCAGCTATTGAAAATTTACTACTGTTGCAGTCTTCTTCAGGGATTTTCTATTACCAGAGCACCTCAGCCAAGTTGCCGGCATCTCTTGTTAAATCTGTGTGCCTTTGTCAAGATCACTGCACTTCCGATCTATGAGCTTTGTCTCACTCGCATCCTTGCACGGAGCAGCTACTGTTTTATACTTTTTCCCTCCGTGCTCGCGCAGCCATTGTCAAACGAAGCCAGCCTGAATATATTTCTCGCTGTTGTTATCTCAGTTCAGCAGGACTTCTGATGCTGGGGATATTTTTAGGCTAGCTAAGCAGCACAAATTGATATTTCCAGTGACATAGCGAGCTCCCGGAGAATCACAAGCCCTGACCTGAATCCCAATTGATAATCAAGCCATGCTCTTTCCAAGCCGTGCCTGTATTCTCAACATTGGATGAAACATCAATGTTTCATTCGATGAGCTCTGCACAGCTCAATTTACGGTAAGGCTACTGGAGCGTCGATATGAACTTTGAAAAAAAGTTGCATGTTTAAATCAGGAAACTGAATTTATTAACTTACCATGACAGGGATAATAAAACCACAGTCTCTACTTCTAAATTCAAATTGATAAAATCAGGCAGAGACTGGCAAAAATGTGAAGTAGGCCTGTTTTTCAGTTCACGGCCATAAAAAATACCTAAATCTGCTACATTTGCGGGCTAGGTAAAAATGGTGAATTCCTCCCCCATACACAGTAAAACCTTTTGGGGCATATTACCAAGGATGTGCGATAATTATCGCAAAGCGCACTTAGCGCTGTTTTTTTTATCGCCGGCTATCGCTGGATTACATCGCGGAGATAACGCGTTATTATCAACGCTTATCTCCAAGGCGATAGAAAATCCAGCGATAGCGGCGAAACCCAGCAATAGCGCGCAAAATCCAGCGATAAATTCCACGCGCTAATGAAAAGCTTGCTAATAGGCAGGCGAGGACTTAACCTCACAATCCACCTCCCATTGACTAGAATGGTTAAGTCAAGTTTTAAAGAGGTGTTAGATTCCAGCGATAATCGCGGTTAGCCCAAATTATTTTATCGCTTTGCGGGCATTGCTAATAGGGGAAGTTGTGTTTGCGACTGTTTTCAGTCGCTTTTAGTTGGGAACGCCTACTTTGCATGTCATTAGCGATAATTATTGCTGACATGCAAAGCGGCAAGAAAACGCCCGCTTTCGCCATAAAGCTGTCGCTAACAGCTGTTAGCGACAGCTTGCTAATAGGGCGATAAAAATATCGCCGCTTTAGTGGCAAAAAGTGCCGCTAAAGTGGCGATACTGCCCTTGATAATATGCCCCTTTGTGTTACGTTTGCCCAGACCTCATCGAACTGTAAATCAGTCCAGGAAGGCAGTGGCTGGCTGTAGTTGCTGTGAATGCACTGCCACCCGCTACACTAGTGCTAATCAAATAGATGCATTCTGATTGGCAGCAGCCAATGAGAATTGTTGAAGCATTGTCCTTTTCCGGGCTGTTTCAGCTGCTGAAGTTAGCTGCCATGAGACAATTAGAACAGATCTCTGTGGTTAGACCTTTTTGATTGACTTATGACAGCCCGTTCATTAATTTTCTGTTAGTTAAGGAAATAGTCTGGGACAGAATAGGTGGGCAGGGAAAAATCAATTCATGAATGGGCTGCCATCAACCTTTGCGCGAGTACCTAAGACCCAATATAGTTCTTAAAAAACAGGTTATACGAAAAATTGTGTGTTCATCAGGTAACATCTGAAAAAATATAAGGGCGGGTCGAACTTGCAAAAATTCCTTCTCCTTCAATATAGATTTAACTTAGTTTAGATAAACTGTATGTTATTGATTTTTCAAAGAAACAGAAGCAAAAACATACAGTGCAAGTGATCTGATCCACATACATCTTTTCCTCAAAGAATTGAAAGAGGTAATATCACTCGTTATCATGATGCAATACAAACAATATTCGAGTAAACGGCCAGATGTACAACCATTTTTAAGGGTCACAATGGGAAATAGACCCATTTGCAACAGCTGAAAAGGGTTGTAGCATGTACCAAACCTACATTGCAAGTCGGTAACCTATTACCAACTTGCAAAATAGGTTTTGATGAGTCGCTACTAGAAAGTGGCGTGCCAAGGGCGTCCCTTCCTAATATTGAGTCGCAGGGGGATGTAACATTGTTTTGCGACTGCAAATGCAGCCGCTATTCAGAGCCAGTCGCAAATAGGAAGGGATCTCTAGGGGACTCCTTACCCTTTGTGATTGGCTGCAAAAATGTTTTTTAAAGGCAGGCAGTGGTCCCACGGAACACTGCCTTCTCTTAAAAAATGAAACTGAAACGTTTCATTTTTATTTTTGAAACACATCCCATTTTCCTTTAAGAAAAACAGGCAACATTTAAAAAAAAAAGTTGCTTTATCTAAAAAGCAAACACAGGCATGGGGGTCTGCTGTCCCCAGCAGGCCACCATACCTGTGTAATTGCCCATTCCCAATGGATCGCAAACTGCAATCTGCCTCATGAATATTGATGAGGCAGGTATTTTGCGACCCCATTGGGAATCGCAAAATTTGTCTGAGACACATGAGTACATTTCCTTTTGTGACTCGCAAATTGCAAGTCGCAAAAGGAAATGGTCGTACATCAGGCCCTAAGTCACATAGATAAGGGCAACCACCGAGGCTTCCAAGGTCCAGAACAACATTGCGGAAAATGCAATGAAACCTAGTCAAAACCTAAATTATGCACTGAGGAATCTCACATTAACATCTGCTACATTAGTGGCCTCCTCACATCCAGTCCAATTTTCGCGTAATGCAGGAAGTGTACTGGCCTGACCATGAATGTATCCTGAGCCTCTTGGAACATAATAAATGTTTCTCCTGGGTATACATCACCAGCGACCAGGCACCCTCCCTGCCCTCCATTGCTCCATGGACATGTCTACGTCTATGTTTTTAAATGGAGCTAAGTCCCACAGCTTCAGTTCCCTGTTGAAGGGTGTCCTACGATGTATCTTCTGTACCGCCTTCTCCCAGATCTCTGCCATGATTTTAATCAAATGAGGGATTGAATGGTCAGACCTGCCCCCACACATCAGCAGGTGCAGTAACGAGTCCCCTCTCAATCTGTATCCCACCAGTCGCTTCTCCCAATTATCGGACCCTGTTAACCAGTGGGCAGCATGCTGTAAGTATGCAGCGTTATTACGCTATTGTAGCATCGTATATCTGAAATGGCAAGTCCACTCTCCTCCAGGTCATGCTTAATGGTCATAAGTGCAACCCTACTGTGCCGCCCCGCCCGTATGAGGGAACTCAACAGGCTATCTAGCCTACAGAAACATCTTTCGGGGAATTCTGGACAAGGCACAAACACCTTGGGAGAAGGACCATTTTTGCGATAGACGCCCTTCCCACCACAGATAAGGGAAGCCTATTCCAGAAATAGGTAGAGTTCTTGAGTCCTGTCACAACCCTATCAACATTTTTGAGTTGGTATTGCACCTCAGTGTGCATGACCCATATGCCCAGACACCAAAACCCCTCCAGCGCCCAGCAGGAGCTCCAAAGTTGGCAATTGATCCAGAGTTTTACCAATTAGCCCCCCCCCCAGGGGAAACAAGAGTGACTTCCGGACATTGACCCTTAAGCCCAAGATCTCCCCAAAGGAGCCCAGCAATCACAATGAGAGCGAGACCGACTCGGCTGGGGAGTGAACATACAGCAAAACACCATCCACATATAAAGAGACTACATGAATTATGTTTCCCACTCTAATCCCCCAACGCTCCATCTCACCGCACAGCGCGAGAGGCTCGATCATTAGCGCAAACAGAAGGGGTGAAAGGGGGTACCCTTGACGAGTGCCTCTACCCACCTTCCACGTGTCAGAGAGTTCATCTCCCACATATATCTGAATAGAAGACTCCATGTATAAAAGGCGGATCCAGGCACCGATATTGGTATAATTAAAGGCCTTTTAGGTTGGTTAAAAAATTTACAACACATCACAAAAAGTAATGTGTCCTGCAGAGACACGTTATTGCATCCGCAAGGACCCATAGACCCAAGGTCGAAACATCCTTTGGGAGATTCTCACAATAGATGCAAGAGATTAAACCTGAACCTAGTGAGCAGAAATTGGTCTCTCTTGTTTTTAAGAAGGAAAAGGTAAGGCTCCATAAGCTGTATCGTTTTTAACAAAATAAATTTTCGAACCATGGTTTTCATCATTTGGGTCTCCTCTCTATACATTATCCTTTTTGATCAAAAGTTGTCCATCGCCCACTTTTTATCGCCATTACAGGTATTCGCTGGAATGTGAAAAAGCTCCCTCCTCCCCAAAGACGACAAGGAATCCTTAATATGCTTGATCCATGGAATTTTAAGAGCGCAGACAGGCAAGAGGCAATTTTTTAATACCAATCGATTCAGGGAGAGTTCCTCCTTTCTCCATAGTCTAATCCAACCCATCAAAGGACGAAGAGCTAAAAGATCACTTACATAGCCCATACCCTGCTCTTCATGAAGGCACAGTGACAGGTTGCTTTGGGGAACCCAAAGTAATCACATAAAAAATGTCATTTCAATGGTCTGAAGGCTGTTAGCTGCCACATAGCACCAAATCTCACTACCGTAAGAGGCCTTGAAGATGTGTTCAGTATGATAAATCTTTACCAAGGTCTAAAGGGGTTTACTGCCTAATCTAGTAGCAAAGTTGAAAACTGAGGTTATTGATCTAACTCCTCACTCTTAGCAGCCACAACTATTCACTTGTAGCTGCCAAATCAGTCAAATCACGCTTTATCACTGGGCCACCTTCAGATCTTTCATTTAAAAAAAACAGTGCATTCTGGGAGTAGTCTTGATTCACTTCAAATGAATCCTTTGACTTAAACATCTGATACCAATGTTTTGTAAAAGGAAAACCCAGAATTATTAAGGTGGTGTCCTGGTGAAAGGAGCTATCTGGTCACTCTGCTTTTTTCAAACTAATTTGTAAGCATTTTCACTTGCAGTAGTACAATTTGAATTTTGTGCTGGTGCATTTGAAAAGCAAGGTGCACCCAAGGTCCAACTGCGAATTTCACTAAAATAACACTTTTGGATGTATATTTTCAAAAAAAGGGTATAAAAAGGGTGAAAGATTATAGCTTTAAGTGACAAACCATTCATACTCAGAAAGGTATACAGTGGTATTTTTCCCTGACAAGGACCCAATATCCTAATTTGACATTGAAAGAGGTGCAAATTACACCACGATGCATAATTTAATATAGCTACTACAGTATCACAAATACTCCCAGGTGAACAAAATGCATATTTCACCGAAAAGCAGCCCTAATACATTTATGAGTCAAACTATGCTGCTTTTTGCAGATATCTATAAATCCTAGATGTCTGCACCCACATTTGCAAAAAAAGATTTCTGTGTGCATACCAAACTTTTAATCCACTGTTTTACTGCGAGAGTTGTGCTAAACAACATTGTTGTGGATTCTGTATGGTGATGAATTCCACCCTCAGGCATAAATGTCCAAAGATCATGAACCTATGAACGAGGACCATCTGTGTGGGCCAACAGACTGCAATTTATATGCACCTAAGTTGAGTTAGGTGTGCAAAACATGTCGTGAAATATACCTAGGTATATACGTTTTTAGGCTGGGTCTTTGAAACAGCTTTCTCGGGCTTGCCAGGCTGTTTTCTTTTCCAAAAACTTTAATATGAGGATTTTGGTCAGCAGGCTTCATCCATTAAATTGTCCTCCGCATTTTGCTTCCACTCACCAACGTATGCAGCATACGGCAGCGAGCTAGCGCATTTTATCCACTGGCTCCCTCCACTTTTTGAGTGACTGTACACAACCTGTGCACCTTGTTCACATGTGCTTTTCCAAAAATGTTTTTTTTTATACATTAAATAACGGGTATTTCTTTCTTTCTTTCTTTGTTTATTGCTTCAGCTGTCAGCAACTAAAAACAATAATCTTGCATCTTTAAAACTATGCAATGCGATCAACTGGGCAGCATGTTAACATGTCGATACCAAAGGGGATTATGGACGGAGCGCTTGAGCAAATTAAACATTCACCCCCAGTCAACTGATCTGGGTTTAATCCATCATCATTCTTTAGCTCACTCCACCACCCCAGTTCAGACATGGCCATATGCAAATCAGTCTGACCCTGTGCCTCATGGGAACAGTCCAGCCCGAACTGCCAAGCCATGTCTTCCCTGGACCGTAAACAAGCATCCTGGGACCGGTTTCTGGCTATTCAGCCGTCATCAGCCAGGTTAGCTTGAATCCAGTGGCAAAGTGAGCAAGGGACCCACGTCTGGGCATACCCTGCCAACTTAGGGCGAACAAAGCGATACCAAAGGGGATGATGGACGGATGTAGCACAATATTCCCTATCATACTGGCAGAAACAATTTATCTGATATGTAATATATATATATTATCTACTGGCGGTCGCCAGTAGATAGTTATAGTTAGGACCTAGTTTCTATAGGAAAAGCGTTTTTTCTTTTTCCAATAACTTTGGCGCCGGTTGACGAATCTTCGCGAAATTTTCAAAACTTGTGGCCCGCTCCGGTCAGCTCCTATCCTGACAGTTTCGGGCTGATTCACCAAGCGGGGGCCGAGAAAAAAGGGGGGTCCCAAAACGTGTTTTCTCCATGTTATTTTCCATAGGAAACTTTAGACACGGCTACAGCCCGAACTGCTGAACGGAATTACACCAAATTTGGCAAAAACATAGCCCTTGGTTCAGAAAGAGCCCTTTTTGTTAAATGGTGTAAATCTGTTCAGTAGTTCCTGAGAAATTTTAAAAAAAGAGGTCGGAAAATCAATTTCCCATAGGAAACTTTAGACACAGCTACAGCTCGAACTGCTGAACGGAATTACACCAAATTTGGCAAAAAGATAGCCCTTGGTTCAGAAAGAGCCCTTTTTTTAAATGGTGTAAATCCGTTCAGTAGTTGCTGAGAAAATCAAAAAATAAAAGTTTCGATATCTAGAGGCACGGAGGATCCGCGGACCCTCCCGAACACGAGCTTTATTCTAATTGGCTGTCAACACTCCAAACCAGGAAGTGTTGACAGCCATCTTGTGACTCGGTAGATGGCTGCCAACCAAGTAGATGTAGAACCGAGTCACAAGAAAAGAGAAAAACAAACGCGAAAAACAAGAAAAGGGGGCAGGGTAGAGGCCTGCTCAGGGGGTCCCACAAGGACCCCCAGGGCCCAAAAAAGCATTTATTTATTTTTAAATCGGCCGAATTCGCGCTGGGTGCGCGAATCCGGCCGAGAAAATAAAACAAAAACAAAGCGCGGACTCCCGCGCTTTATTGTATTGGAGGCCCCGGGTGGGCCAGGTCCCGGGGGCACTGAAAAAATGTGTGGGGGGGCCCCAATCCCCCAACACTGCCCCGGGGACCGCCACCTCCCCGGGCTTGATTTATGAGTTGCAGGGGGGCATGCAGCCCCCCCGCAGCCCCGGGACCACCACCCCCCGGGGCTTTCATTAATTATTTGCGGGGGCACACGGCCCCCCGCAGCCCCAGGGACCGCCACCCCCCGGGGCATGTTTTTTAACAAGAAGATAAACCTGTGTGGGGGGGCCCAAGCCCCCCCACATGCCCTGGGGACCGCCACCTCCCCGGGGCACTAAAATGCAAATTTGGGGGTCCGTTACGGACCCCCGAGCCCTGGGGACCACCACCTCCCCGGGGCTGTGCACACGATGGGAGGGGGGCCGCGCGGCACCCCTCCTGGAGCCCGTGGTGGCCCTGAGGACCGCCATCCCCCAGGGCCGGCTCCTGCAGTGTCCTGGGGTGCCCACCCCTGGGACACTGCTGGTTGCTATGGCAGGGCGGAAGCCTCGCGGCTCCCGCCCTGTCATAGCAAACTGTGGTTTGGGTTTTGGAAGAGAGAGCAGGAAACCTGCTCTCTCTTCCAAAATCCAAACCACATTGCTTTTCCACACGGGGAGCTGCATGTCAGCAGCTCCCCATGTGGAAAAGCAATGCCGGCTCCCGCAGTAGGCGGGGAGCCGGCGGGACCGTGGGGGCATTGGGGCTCCCCCCACGGTCCCCAACGAAGAGGCCAGGCCCCGGGGGATGGGGTCCCCGGGGCCAAGAGGGGCCTGGGAGGGGGGCCACGTGGCCCCCCTCCCCCATAATAATAAAATTAAAAAAACACGCAAAGGCCGGCCACGGGGATGGGGTCCCCGGGGCCATAAATGGCCTGAGGAGGGGGGCCACGCAGCCCCCCTCCAAATATATTTTAAAAAAAATAAACACTGGCCATGCCCCGGGTTATGGTGTCCCCGGGGCTGAATAAGGCCTCGGGAGGGGGGCCACGCGGCCCCCTTCCATTTTTGATAAAAATTGAAAAAATAGGGGTCAGACCCTGGGGGATGGGGTCCCCAGAGCCCATAAAATAGGAAAGGAAGGGGGGCCACACAGCCCCCTTCTAAAAAAAATAATAATAAAAAAAAAAAACGGCATCGCACCGAGGCCCCGCCCCCTCCCTGCAACACTCTGCAAACGCGCCCTGTGGCGCGTTTTAAGTTGGGGAATGAATTCCTCTTTAATCCTGAGGGTCCCTGGGGGCCAACTAGCCCACCAGGTACCTCCAGTAAGCACCACAGGGCTGCCTTGCAGACAGGTGGTCCAGGCCACGCCCCTTTTTACACCTCTCTGCAACGCAGCTCTGTGGCGCTTACTGGAGGTAGCTGGTGGGCTAGTTGGACCCCAGGGACCCTCAGTATTCAGGGACTTAATCCCCAACTTAAAACGCACCACGGGCGCGTTTGCACAGTGGTGAAGGGAGGGGGCGGGGCCTGAGGTGACATGTGTGCAAACACGCCCTGTGGCGTGTTTTAAGTTGGGGATTAAGTCCCCTTGAATCCTGAGGGTCCCTGGGGTCCAACTAGCCCACCAAGTACCTCCAGTAAGCGCCACAGAGCTGCGTTGCAGAGAGTGTAAAAGGGGCGTGGCCTCGGACCACCTCTCTGCAACGCAGGCCTGTGGCGCTTACTGGAAGTACCTGGTGGGCTAGTTGGGCCCCAGGGACCCTCAGGATTCAAGGTGACCTAATCCCCCAACTTAAAACGCGCCACGGGGCACGTTTGCACAGTGGTGAAGGGAGGGGGCGGGGCCTCAGGTGACATGTGTGTACTTATCCAATCACTCCGCCAAAACCCAAGCACTTATAAATTCACCATGCACTCTCCTTGCAGTATTCTAATCATCCAGTCAGTACCCATGCACTCATGCAATGACCCATGCACTAACTCATGCACTGCTACAATACTCTGAGCACTACTGATGCAGTCCAGCCATCGCCCTGTCACTACCCATGCACTCCTCCTATCACCCAGCGAGCACCATGTACTTATCCAATCACTCCGCCAAAACCCAAGCACTTATAAATTCACCATGCACTCTCCTTGCATTACTCTAATCATCCAGTCAGTACCCATGCACTGATGCAATGACCCATGCACCAACTCATGCACTGCTACAATACCCTGAGCACTACTGATGCAGTCCAGCATCGCCCTGTCACTACCCATGCACTCCTCCAATCACCCAGCGAGCACCATATACTATCCAATCACTCCGCCAAAACACAAGCACTTATAAATTCACCATGCACTCTCCTTGCAGTACTCTAGTCTTCCAGTCAGTAGCCATGTACTCATGGAATGGCCCAGGCACTAACACATGCACTGCTACAATCCCCTTAGCACTTCCCATGCAGACCTCTAACCACCTACACACTACTGATTCACTCCTCCAATTACCCAGGTAGTACCCATGCACTCCAGAAATCCCTCTGTCACTACCCATGCACTCCTCCAATCACCCAGCCAGCACTATGTACTTATCCAATCACTCCGCCAAAACCCAAGCAGTTATAAAATCACCATGCACTGTCCTTGCAGCACTCTAATCATCCAGTCACTACCCATGTACTTAAGCAATGATCCAGTCACTAACACATGCACTGCTGCAATCCATTGAGGACTACCTATGCAGTCCAGTAATCTCCCTGGTACTACCTATGCAGTCCTCCAATCACCCAGCCAGTCCTATGTCCTTATCCAATCACTATGCCAAAACCCAAGCACTTATAAATTCACCATGCACTCTCCTCGCAGTACTCTAATCATCCAGTCACTACCCAATAAGTCATGCAATGATCCAGGCACTAACACATTGACTGCTACAATCCCTGTGTACTACCCATGCAGTCCTCTAACCACCTACACACTTCTCATTCGCTCCTTCAATTCCCCTGGTAGTACCCATGCAGTCCAGCAATTACCCAGTCACTCCCTGTGCAGTCATCCAGTCACCCAGCCACTACCATGTACTAATCCAAACACTCTGCCAATACCCAAGCACTTATAAATTCACACAGGCACTCTCCTTGCAGTATTCTAATCTTTCAGTTAGTAGCTATGTACTCATGCAATGCTCCAGGCACTACCTGATCACTGTTACAATCCCATATGCCCTACCCATACAGTCCTGTACCCAGTTACACACTTCTCATTTGCTCCTTCAATTCCCCAGGTAATACACATGCAGTCCTGCAATCACACTGTCACTCCCTGTGCACTCCTCCAGTCACCCAGCCACTACCATGTACTAATCCATACACTCCTCCAATAGCCAAGCACTTATAAGTTCACCACGCACTCTCCTTGCAGTACTCTAATTATCCAGTCAGTACCCATGTACTCATGAAATGACCCAGTCACTAACCCATGCACTGCTGCAATACCTTGAGGACTACCTATGCAGTCCAGTAATCTCCCTGGTACTATCTATGCAGTCCTCCAATCACCCAGCCAATCCTATGTGCTTATCCAATCACTGCGCCAAAACCCAAGCACTTATAAAATCACCATGCACTGTCCTTGCAGCACTCTAATCATCCAGTCACTACCCATGTACTCATGCAATGACCCAGGCACTAATTCATGGCAAATACAGAGGAGGTCATGCTAATCACAGGGGTACCCCAACGCATAGTGTTCCCTAGTGGATGTAGGTGTTTTCACTGTATTCTAAGTGTCTTTTAGCATAGCACTGGCTCCGGTCCTGGTTAGTCAGAGTCAGTTACCACCAGTACCCGTCAGTAAAAAGTTGGGGGCACAGTAGGACTTTCTGCTCCTCTGTTGGTTCTTTCTGCACATCTCTTGCTTCTTCCTGCACTTTTCTTCGTCTTTCTGGACTTCTGTTGCCTCTTTCTGCATTTGTCTTGCTTCTTTCTGCGCTTTTCTTCTTCTTTCTTCACATGTCCTACCTTTGTAGGCATAGTTAGAAATTAGCATTTAAAAAACCTTTGAAATTCACTGAAAAAACCATAGGTTTCAGGCACGTTATAGTTACAAATTAGCATTTAAAAAACCATTGAAATTCACTGAAAAAACCATAGGTTTCAGGCACGTTATAGTTAGAAATTAGCATTTAAAAAACCTTAGAAATTCACTGAAAAAACCATAGGTTTCAGGGACGTTATAGTTAGTTGGACATTTCACTCGCACAAAACCATAGAAATTCCCCTGTTATAGTTAGTTCAGCTAACTATAACTCGCACCCCTGCAATGCACTGCTGATGACGTCACATATTACATCATTCATGACATGGTCAGTGACATCACTGATGACATCTCAAATGACATCACTGATGACATCACTGATGACATCATCCACGTCAAAATCTGATGCACCTCCTCACACTCTAATATAATCTTTGATACACCCACTGTAAAATACAGACTACCATTTTTGAAACCATCAACACACCAATACCAGTTACTACATACGCACTCACTGATTCCTAGGTCTACACACACATCCACTCATTCACCCATACAATCACTCATCAATACAACACTATCATATGCACTCATACACCTATACAGACACTCACACACCGCCACTCATCCATGGAGTTACTGATACACCTAGTAAGTCATGCAAAGTATTAATCACACTCCCATTTCCTCACCTATACAGTTATTCACACACCACCTCACTTATTCAAACATATACTAACACATACTTACTCTCTTATACAATCACTGATACAAGTACACACTGATCCATACAGCCACTCTCACAATCACTCACTCTCATGTATAGTCATTTATATACTCCAACTCTCACAAACACTACCTTTTACATATGTAGTTACTTGGACATGTACCACTGAGACATCCAATCTCTCACCAACACACCCATACACACACTCACCCGCCCATACAGCTGTTTCCACATGTACTCTTGAACCCATACACCCAGTGAATCAACCACTCACACATCTATGCACAGTCACATACCTCCCACCCACCCACACACACACTCAGTCTCCCATACAAATACTCTGGCAACCAATCAATAACCCATATACACACTCATGTAGCTACTCACTAACCCATGCAGCAGCTTACACAACAACAGACATACTGATACACACATTCAGACAGTTTAGTCACTAACCCATGCATTCAGTAAGACACATTTAATCACTCACTTATACAGTCAGTCACGCACCTACTAAATCCTTCATCCAGACACTTCTACACCCTCTCATTCTTCAATACAGCTTGGCATATATATATAAAACATATTTAAACTTTACAGAAACACACAGTGACTGGATGATGTCATCAGTGATGTCATCAGTGATGTCACTGACCATGTCATGAATGATGTAATATGTGACGTCATCAGCAGTGCATTGCGGGGGCGCGAGTTATAGTTAGCTGAACTAACTATAACGGGGGAATTTCTATGGTTTTGTGCGAGTGAAATGTCCAACTAACTATAACGTCCCTGAAACCTATGGTTTTTTCAGTGAATTTCTAAGGTTTTTTAAATACTAATTTCTAATTATAATGTGCCTGAAACCTATGGTTTTTTCAGTGAATATATATATATATATATATATATATATATATATATCTATATATATATTACCTACTGGCGGTCGCCAGTAGGTAGTTATAGTTAGAACCTAGTTTCCATAGGAAAAGCATTTTTTGATTTGCTAATAACTTTGGCGTCGTTTGACGAATCTTCCTGAAATTCTCCCAAAAAAAAGTCTATCCAGGTTAGCTCCTATCCTCAAAGTTTGGGGGTGATTCGTCAAGCGGGGGCTGAGAAAAAAGGGGGGTCCCAAAACTCATTTTCTCCATGTTAATTTCCATAGGAAATTTTGCGATGAGCTACAGCTCGAACTGCTGAACGGAATTACCCCACATTTGGTAGAATGGTAGAGCTTGGTTCAGAAAGCGACCTTTTTTTTAAATGGTGTAAATCCGTTCAGTAGTTTTTGAGAAATTCAAAAAATAAGAGTCAAAAAATCAATTTTCCATAGGAAACTTTGTGCAGGGCTACAGCCGAAACTACTGAACGGAATTACGCCAAATTTGGTAGAAAGGTAGTGCTTGGGTCAGACAGCGACCTTTTTAAAAATGGTGTAAATCCGTTCAGTAGTTGCTGAGAAATTAGAAAAATAAAAGTTTTGATATCTGGGCGGAGCCTAAGTCGTGTGCGCGAGCTTCACTGTGATTGGCTGCTAGCACTCCAAACCAGGAAGTGTTGGCAGCCATCTTGTGGCTCGGTAGAAGCGAGTCACTCGAAAATGGAGAAACGAAGGTATAAAACAAGAGAAGGGGGCAGGGGAGAAAAACCCTGACCCACTAGGTCTGCTCAGGGGGTCCCAGGAGGACCCCCAGGGCCCAAAAAATCATTTAAAAAAAATCGGAAAAAATTCGCGCTGGGGTCGCGGGTGCTCGGGTTTATTTTAATGAGGCCCTTGGGTGGGCTAGGTTGCGGGGGTATTTCTTAAAAAATAATAGCAGGGGCTCGCAGGGGTGGCGGAGGGCCGCTGGGGTCCGCGCAGCCCCGGGGCTTCACTTATGTTGGGAGGGGTTGCGCGGCCCCCCTTCTGGAGCCTTGTATGTGCTTGTAACTTTGGCGTCGTTTGACGAATCTTTATGAAATTATCCAAAAAGTTTCTCTTTTTTGGATTAGCTCTTATATTGAAAGTTTGGGGGTGAATGGTGTAGGAGGGGCTGAGAAAAAGAGGGTCCTAAAACGTGTTTTCTCCATGCAATTTCCATACGAAACTTTACAGAAGACTACAGGTGAAACTGCTGAACGGAATTACGCCAAATTTGGCAGGGAGAAAGGTGATGGTCCAGAAAGCACGCTTTTGTTTAAATGGTGTAAATCCGTTCAGTAGTTTTTGAGAAATATCAAATTTTACAGATATTGATATTTGAGAATTCTGACATGTGATTGGCTGAGGGGTTACAAGCAGCAGCTTGCGGCTTATTGGCTGTGAATGGTTGAAACCAGGAAGTGTTGGCAGCCATTTTGGGATTTACTCCGTCAGCTCGCATCTCTCCGTGTAGAAGCCATCGGGTTCGTAGTTTTACCTCTGCGAGGCAACACTGGCATCTGTGTCTTTGTGAGATATGCCTTTCAGGCTGCCTCTCCTCATATCACCAGGTCGCGGCTATGTCTTTAGAAGCCCGTCCGTCGGCTCGGAGCTCTGTGAGTCAGTCTGTCGGCACGACCCCCTACACTACCCAAAGACTACCCAAACACCACTGCACTGTCGTAAACTCGAAAACACTACCCCAGCACGATCCCCTACACTACCCAAACACCAGTGCACTACCCTAAACCCTAAATCTACCCCCAGCACGACCCCCTACCCAAACACCACTGCACTACCCTAAACCCTAAAATACTACCCCCAGCACAACCCCCTACACTACCCAAACACCACTGTACTACCCTAAAGCATAAAACAGTAGCAGTCCGTCGGCTTGCAGCTGTGCGTCTGCGAGCCGTCGTGTCCCTAGCTGTACATGTCCGAGTGAGTCCGTTAGGTGATAGGTGTGTGTCTGCTAGCAGGCCGGTTGGTGTCCCTTTGTGAGTTAGACCGGAGCTCTCCCTCTGCGAGGCAGCACGCTGGTGTGCGTTTGCGAGCCGACGGCCCATAGCTCACACAGTGCGAGCCGAGCCAACGGCCCATAGCTCTCCCTGTGCAAGCTGAGCCCACGGGCCGCAGGTGTCCCTCTGCGAGGCTGCTCGACGGCCCGCAGGTCTCCCTGTGCTAGCCGGATCACAGCTGTCACTCTGCGAACCGATATTGGGAATATAAGGCGGCTCTAAAAAGAGCCCTTGTGTTTATTAGTTGGAGCTACATATAGGTGCGGATGCACAGCTTCAGGTTATTCAGAAAAACTCGATTTCCCTGATCAGTGAAGTGTACTCCATCACTTCTGTAGATATCAGCCATATGAAAACCTATTTCATTGTTGTAGATCGACCCCATTCTATGGTCTCTGAGGTATGCAGACACAGCTTTTTTGACATTCTTCCTAGATTTTTCAATCTGAGGACAAAATTGGTTTGACCATTTCCACTTCTGTCTTTGGCATATATTGGATTATACAAAGACAGTTTGAGGCAAAAGCAATATCAATTGTCGAAAGGTGTCCTTCATTAGCATTTCCAAACCTACCCCAGTCAATGTGCCTAGGTCGTTTCCACCTCAGTGCACAATCATGAGGTCAGGGTGTTGGAGATGCAAACAGGTTTTAACCAAAGGCAACAATTGGTGCCACTTCAATCCTCTTTGTCCAAACCACTTAATGTCCACATTTTCTAAACCTAGGTCTAAGTCAATACGTCTCTGTTCTGCATACCTCTTGCACCAGAAAACATAGCTATGTCCTACGATCTACACTAGCATTTTGAAGGTATGGCTGGGAGGAATGGATAGATGTCTGTAGCTCATGCAGTCCGTTCGTAGAATAAGAGATATGTTTAAAGATGGGGAATTACTTTTTTTTGCCATACAAAACGATACCTGATTGGGAGATGAAAAGCATTGTTTTTTAAAAGTAGGGTGCACATTCGTTTGGTGGAAAAGCATCTTTGTGATTGGTTAAGAAAAAGCAGTTTAAACGTGGAGTACATATCATAGGATAAAATTTGCTCAACTCAACCACACCTGCTACTTGCATTTGGAAGGCACTGTTCGAACTTAAAACAATCGTGAACTTTTAACCTGCACGTGCCGTTAAATGTTCGAGAAAATGTTGCAAAAAAATATCGTTAGGTTTAAAAAAATTGATGAACTTTTAACCTGCACGTGTTGTAGAATGTTCTAGAAAGTGTGTTGATAGAATACGTTGCACTTCTGACTTCTATGTGTCCTTGAATATTAAAAAAACTGTTTATATGGAAAAATTTTAAAAAAACAATAGAGAGAAGTTTTGAAACCTAAAAGAATCAAGGAACTATTCTAATTTGTTCATTACATGTATTTATGTGTGGAGCAACAAAATTACAGACACAACAGCACCAGGAAGAGGAAGAAGCAGGGAGTGGGGGGACTGGGGAAGATGGCCACAATGGTACACATGCACAATTAAGTACAGCACAACTATAGACAAACCATGGCCAAAATGAAACACACCAACAAGGAGCACAAGTCACACAACCCGCCAACATCACACCACTGAACAAGCATAGAAGTGAAAACCACACTGCCGGAAAGGGAGAAGGGTGTACAAAAGCTCACATGAAGGGACATCTCACACACAATGCAGCACACACACATAGGAAGCAGAGTACACCAACATCCAACACAATGTTGTCCAAACACAAAGATTCGCACAATCGAACACAGGACACAAATGCACTCGCCTGAGGCGGATAAGCGTCCAAAAGCGTCAGTACGAAACAGGCACATGAGAACGCATAAGTACAAACCCACAGTCCGGATGGGGTAGCAATTCACGTATAGCAGGCAGCCAGAGAGTCCGTGACACACACATTGGCATACAAATAAAGACACTACACATTTGGAGACAAGTGAAAATGTGGAAACTTTATATAAAAAAGTGCGTGTCAGTACGGCCAAGAGTAGTGCTACGATATGCAGAGAAATACAGCAGCATGGCTGAATAAGGAACGTAGGAAAACGTCCATGTTCACCTCGGGGTAGTCCATCAACAACACACGTCAGTGTCAAGCAGCGTTGGTTGTCCTCGCTTCGGACATGATTCGACGCCAATGCAGCCATGTCCACTGTTGTTTTGGGACATGTGACCAGATGTACAACGTGCAATGATGCGGAGGGACACGTGCAATGTGGCACATCGAGTCGTGGTTGGAGGTACCTTGTCACTCGTCCATGAACGTGAGTGCAGCTGCGTAAGCCACTATCTCTAATGAGTGATGGTTGGCCACAATATTTGACATGTCGTCGACGTAATCCATCAGCTGACCGGGACAGATGTGCTGACTCCAACCACTGTACCCAATGTGCACCAAAGCAGAATCGGGAAGTGGGTCAATTTGCTCACTGCATACTACGACACGTGCAATCTCCCAGGCCCAGTTCCCAACATGCATGCCAAACATCCATGCATGCCATAAACGGGCATCACCATGACAGTCCTGGTCGTGGGCCAACAGGGGGCGCACACACCTGTCGTAATCCATGTCAGCTACCCACTCGTTGGAGAGGCACACGTCCATGCACCACTCGGATAGGCAGGTGCGACATTGCAATACAGGTTGAACGCAGGTGACGTCCGCAATGCGGAAGCACAGCCGGTAAGTGATCCGCAGTACTGCCAAAGGCAGTGCACACAGGACATGCAGGAGACGTGCAAGGTATAGGTGGACGTGCATGGAGTCGACCATGTGTTCGGGATGCTCTGCCATTGCGTCAGTGGCTCTGCTTGTAGCTGCACTGGCTTGCCGTGTACCAGTCTTGTGGATGAAATGGCACAGCTTGGTGCAATGAGCCGGGTCTGTGTGCAATGGGTGCAGGGCAGGGGTGTGGTGGGAGTACGTGTGAAAGCCATTTCACGCACGCTAACTACGACGAAGGACTTTTGAGTGTGGGATGTGTACTCGTTGTTCTCAAATCGGGCAGTGCGTAGTGTGGGAGACGGATGCAAATATTATCGTATCTGTCAGGGGGGGGCTGGCCACTTGCAAGTTCCTTCTCCGAGCAGCAGATGTGCTACTGCAAGATAGCTCAGACAAAGAACCTTTCATCCCTACAGTAAGTTCTCGAGCTGCATTCATACAGGATGTGTACAAAGGCCGTTCGTGGGTGTTGTGGGATGTCTGCGACCCTGGTCATCATGGATGAGATGCCCAGCACGTGGCACATGGGCGGGTTCACTGTGTGTTATGTTGCCAAACAGCTGCTCCTCCCTCCCACGAGCCCCCACACTTTTGAACGGTGCACTGTTGTATCCTGTGCACTCCTACGGCACACCATTGTAATGCCAATTCGCGCATGTCCTGCGGCATTCCAGCCACACGGTGAGACTGCAGTTTGGAGGTGGTGCATGCCACTGTACAACATCGACTGCTGCGGCCCTTGTGGCGCCCACACCAGAACACAGAGACACACTTACCGCACTTCCTGAACACGGACATGTCCAAGACACCCCGTTCCCCTTGCCGGATAGGCAGACCCCTGCGCTGACCTGTGTACCCTGGACCAGCACACGCCGCTTGTGCATGCAGGAGGATGCGTGCGTAGCTACATGTCCAGGCTCACTGCCAACGCTGAGGTGACATGGTAACGTCCGCTGACACTGTGATGTTGCAGGACCGGTGCCTATCATGCTAACACAATGACCACACGGACACACTTGCTCAGATGCGGGTTCGGGGGGCATTGGCGGTCCTGGGGTTGTTGCGATGAGTGTTGTGGACCTCATGGGTATCCGTGTATCATGCTCATTGATTGTATGGCACCTGTGGGTGTTTCGGTGTGGCTCTTGGCTGTGTTCCCTTTCATGCTGCAGGTAGTCGTCCTGCTTAACACCAGCAGAAAGCAGGTGTAAAATCCCTGGTGCTAACGCGGCTTATCGCCGGAATTTGTTTCGCATCGCAGTTGTTGTCAAAGTTGTGATGTGGTTTTTTCGTGTACAGAAAAATAAACGAACTGGGCAGTGTATCCCGTCAAGATTCAGCACCTGACCCACTATTCCCAATCAATATAAATACAATGACATTTCTTCATTGATTTTGTGTGTACACTGTAAGTGCACCCACTACCACAGTGCAATTCAATACAGGATTTTAGTATTTAGAATAAATCGCAAAGGTGCACCTCGTGTCTTTTTGCACGGGAACGCCTACTCTGCATTTCATTATCAGCACTTTAATGCAACTAAAGTTGAGATAAATATAACACACTATTCAGAAGCTGGTGCAAACTGCAGACATCACCATTATTCCCGTGATAACTGCCCCAAAATTTAACACCATGGTGGACACCACGAAATAGCAGTAATAAGAACGAGAAAGAGTCACACAGCACTTAAGTAACAACCAAAAACTTTAATGATTTTTTTTTTTTTTAATCAAACTTTATTTTTTTGTAAACGTATATATAAAGGATAAACTAAATTTAACAAACTGAACACAAAACAACAAGGCGGAAGACTCCTGTCGGGACCATGAATGTCGACGACACAGCCTGGAAAATAAAGCACAAAATAAGGACGTGTGTAATACGCCTATCAAAGGAGTGAGACACAGAGAAGGAAAAAAAAGCCAGAGAGAAAAAGAGAGGGAAGGAAAGAAAGGGAGTGAGAAAGGGAGAAGGGAGATAGAGCAAGAGAAGAAAAGGAAGGAAGAGAGTGAGAGAGAGAGAGAAGAGAGGGAAGTGGGAGAGAGAGAGAGAGATACTTCCGCCCCTGCGCATCCATGACCAAATAATTACCTGCTGCCACCGAAGTGTCTACCAGTGGGCACTCCACGTGCCCGTCAAAGCTCCGCGGCCCGGCAGATCTCACAGATGTCGCTGAGTCCTGAGTCTTGAATGGCAGAGACCACATCAGCTTCTCCGCGGCCCGGCAGATCTCACAGATGTTGCTGAGTCCTGAGTCATCAATGGTGGAGACCTCATCAGCTTTTGGTGCTGCTAACCCTGTGCAACGCAAGTCAGCGCCACGTGGTGGTAGGCAGCTGACGGCCATACAATTTAGGGTGCGACTAACCCTGTGCAACTCAAGTCCACGCCACGTGGTCGCAGGCCCCTGACGGCCACATCAGCTTCGGGTGGCACTCACCCTGTGGAACTCAAGTCCGCGCCACGTGGTAGTAGGCCCCTGACGGCCATAGAGCTCAGGGTGCGACTAACCCTCTGCGCAACTTTTCATGAGTCTTTATGATTGCGACCCGTGGATCGTCCGCCATCCAGTAACCACCGGCAATAAAGGATGAGACGTTGTGGATCCATTATATTTGCGTGGTCACATGGCCTTTGACGCATGTGCCGGATGGGTGTGGTGTGTGTGCAAACCTGCCCTCAGGGAGTGGCCGTGACATGTTGACAACTAGACCACTGACCTGCACACCAACAGCGAGTACGCCTGCGACAGGTAGCTATGTGGAGGGTGTGAAAACGTGTTTTCTCAATGGATTTTCCATAGGAAACTTTAGACAAGGCTACAGGTCAAACTGCTTAACAGAATTACGCCAAATTTGGCAGGGAGAAAGGTCTTGGTCCAGAAAGCGCGCTTTCTCGCATCGAGTGAAAATATAAAAGAAAGGTCTCGGGGGCAATTTAATATACCGGAGCTCTGTTTCTGCGAGATAACTCTTTCACGCTCTGTCTGCCCAACATCACCACTTCGCAGCTATGCCGTTAGAAGCCAGTTCGTCGGCTCGCAGCTCTCTACGTTTGCGAGCTAGTACGCTACTGTGCCTGTACCTCTGCGAGGTACTACGCTGCTGTTCCTTTGGGAGCGGACGGGTCGTAGTACTGCGTGTGTGAGTTGAGCAGACGGGCCGCAGTTGTCCCTCTGCGAGCCTGGGTGCAAACTGTTCATAACTCACACTACATAAGCATTGAAAAACCATTTTGTGATTCAGTCCGTCAGCTGGCATCTGTCCGAGGCATTTCTGAAAACATATCGGAGTTCTTTCTGTGAGAGATACCCCTTTCACGCTGCCTCTCCCCACATCAGCAGGTAACGCACCCTCTTCCCACATTACCAACATACCCCCAACAACCTTCTTGGGCCCAGAAGTGTCCCTGTGCGGTTGGACAAACAAGAATCTTAGTCATGTATAGGTTTACATATAAAACATTTTATTTAAAGAAAACAACAACAAATAAAACTGAAGAGAGTCTGGTGCTGTTGTCACTGCCATGAAGTTGGGGTCACTGCCATTCAGGACTCAGGACACAGTTCCACATGTGGGATCGGCTTGTATTGAACAGGGTTAGTGGCACCACGTGTCGCGCCTTGTGTTGTACAGGGTTAGTGGCACCACGTGTCGCCGGCCTTGCATATGGAAATATGCCTCACTAACCAAAGGGAGCCTGGTGCTGTGGTCGCTGCCACGGACTTGGGGTCACTGCCATTCAGGACTCAGGACACAGTTCCACATGTGGGATTGGCTTGTGTTGAACAGGGTTAGTGGCACCACGTGTCGCTGGCTTGTGTTGAACAGGGTTAGTGGCACCACGTGTCGCGGCTTGCGTTGAACAGGGTTAGTGGTACCATATGTCGCAGGCTTGTGTTGAACAGGGTTAGTGGCACCACGTGTCGCGGCTTGTGTTGAATAGGGTTAGTGGCATCACATGTCCAAAGTTGGAATTGCGAGCTCTGCTGCCCGCAGTGTAGACTGCTAATGAGTGTTCGTTTGCACTTGAAAATGAATTTGGTGATTGTACTAAACTATAACTGATGTAAAAAAAAGTTCTTGAAGCAAGGATACTAAAAGTATATTATGTAGGGTTTAGGACTGTGATAGTTACTTGCCTACTGGACTCTGTAGTTAATGAATCAAGAAATAATTTTAATTGTGAGCCCTGATGACCGCAGTGTAGGCCAGAGGTAGCGGTCAGCAAGGGCCCATAGCCATGTGGCGTTGAGTTGAGGTGCACAGTTAGTGGCACCAGAAGCATTGAGACTGTATGAGCCTGTGATGATGCTTGGTGCGGACGGGCCGCACTGGGAGCAATGTGTCTTGCCTACTGGTCTTCGTCATGTGCAATCGGGACTCTATGTGAATTGTGAGGCCTGCTGACCATAGTGTAGGCCAGAGGTAGCGGTGAGGAAGGGCCCACAGCCACGTGCATAGGTTGGTGGCCCCACCAGCCTGCGTAGTTCAGGTTCAGTGGCACCACGTGTCGCCGGCCTTCCATATGCAAATACCCGTCACTAATCGAAGGGAGTCTGGTGCTGTGGTCGCTGCCACGGACTTGGGGTCACTGCCATTCAGGACTCAGGACACAGTTACACATGTGGGATCGGCTTGTGTTGAACAGGGTTAGTGGCACCATGTGTCGCCGGCCTTCCATATGCAAATACGCCTCTCTAATCGAAGGGAGTCTGCAGCTGTAGTTCTCTCATGGAGTTGGGGTCACTGCCATTCAGGACTCAGGACACAGTTACACATGTGGGATCGGCTTGTGTTGAACAGGGTTAGTGGCACCACGTGTCGCCGGCCTTCCATATGGAAATATGCCTCACTGATCGAAGGGAGTCTGGTGCTGTGGTTGCTGCCATGGACTTGGGGTCACTGCAATTCAGGACTCAGGACACAGTTACACATGTGGGATCGGCTTGTGTTGAACAGGGTTAGTGGCACCACGTGTTGCCGGCCTTCCATATGGAAATATGCCTCACTGATCGAAGGGAGTCTGGTGCTGTGGTCGCTGCCACGGACTTGGGGTCACTGCCATTCAGGACTCAGGACACAGTTACACATGTGCGATCGGCTTGTGTTGAACAGGGTTAGTGGCACCATGTGTCGCCGGCCTTCCATATGCAAATACGCCTCACTAATCAAAGGGAGTCTGCTGCTTTGGTTCTCTCACGGAGTTGGGGTCACTGCCATTCAGGACTCAGGACACAATTACACATGTGGGATCGGCTTGTGTTGAACAGGGTTAGTGGCACCACGTGTCGCCGGCATCCATATGGAAATATGCCTCACTGATCGAAGGGAGTCTGGTGCTGTGTTTGCTGCCACGGACTTGGGGTCACTGCCATTCAGGACTCAGGACACAGTTACACATGTGGGATCGGCTTGTGTTGAACAGGGTTAGTGCCACCATGTGTTGCCGGCCTTCCATATGGAAATATGCCTCACTGATCGAAGGGAGTCTGGTGCTGTGGTCGCTGCCACGGACTTGTGGTCACTGCCATTCAGGACTCAGGACACAGTTACACATGTGGGATCGGTTTGTGTTGAACAGGGTTAGTGGCACCACGTGTCGCCGGCTTGTGTTGAACAGGGTTAGTGGCACCACGTGTGGCGGCTTGTGTTGAACAGGGTTAGTGCCACCACGTGTCCAAAATTCGAATTGCGAGCTCTGCTGCCCGCAGTGTAGACTGCTAATGAGTGTTTGTTTGCACTTGAAGATGAATTTGGTGATTGTACTAAAGCTATAACTGATATAAAAAAAGTTCTTGAAGCAAGGATACTAAAAGGATATTATGTAGGTTTTAGGCCTGTGATAGTTACTTGCCTACTGGACTCTGTAATTAATGAATCAAGACTTAATTTTAAATGTGAGCCCTGATGACCGCAGTGTAGGCCAGAGGTAGCAGTCAGCAAGGGCACACAGCCACGTGACGTTGACTTGAGCTGCACAGATTGGGAGCATACAGTCTTCTTAACCGATTATACTCTCTTACACAATTAGCATCGGCACTAATCTTGAATTGTTAGCCCTGCTAACCGCATTGTAGGCCGGAGGCAGCGGTCATCAAGGGCCCACAGCCACGTGGCGTTGACTTGAGCTGCACAGAGTTAGTGGTACTTGAAGCACTTAGCGTGTGCGCAGTCAGCGATGATGCGTGGTCCGGGCTGGCTGCACTGGTAGCAATGTCTGTTGCCTACTGGACTGCGTCATCTGCAATCGCGAGTCGCTCTGAATTGTGAGCCCTACTCACCGCAGTGGAGTCAAGAGGCAGCGGTGAGGAAGGGCCCACAGGCACGTGTTGTTGACTTGAGCAATGTCTCTTGCCTACTGGACTGCGTCATCTGCAATCTCGACTCCATCTGAATTGTGAGCCCTACTGACCGCAGTGTAGGCCGGAGGCAGCGGTGAGGAAGGGCCCACAGCCATGTGTTGTTGACTTCAGCAATGTCTCTTGCCTACGGGACTGCGTCATCTGCAATCGCGACTCGATCTGAATTGTGAGCCTTGCTGTCCGCAGTGTATATCGAAGGCAGTAGTTTGTACAGACATAAGTCTGCGGTGCTGTGCCGCTGGGGGCCTGTGTGGCGGAAGCCAGCGATCGGCTGAGGAGGCTGGCGGTCATGTTGGCGGCCTCATGGCAGGGTGAGGGGCGCCGCCCTGCCAGACGCTTTGGCCTTCCCACAAGTGAACCACGCCCAGAGCTCCGGCCTATTTATTCACACTCCTACGCCGAAGTGGTGTACGTCGGACCAGCCCACTCCAGTTACGCTTATGCTTACAGGGGGGGACGACACAGCTACATGACTGAGATCTTCCCTAGTGTTTGACGTAACATGGTTAGGTCCACTGTCCACAACACTACAAGCACCAATAGTATTTGTGCACATGGAGAGGTGTGTGTTCTGCATACTGAGATGTGTCCAGCACATCACCGCTACACTTTGCATTGTGTGCATTGTTAAACATGGGTGAATTGCTTCCTTCACATATAGTTTGTTCACACCTGTCCCAATATTCAGCTATTGTGTGGCTGAGGGGCCATGCCGTTTCGGAAAGTTCGCTGTCTTGTTCTGCGCTGCCACGGTGGTAGAGGGGGGGGCCTGGGGGTGGTGGTGGGTGTTGTGGCGTTCTTGGGTGTCGGAGCTGCTTGATCAGTAGGTCTATGACATGTGTTGGTCTTCAGATGTGGCTCTGGCTGGGCTCCCTTTCATACTGTATGTAGTTGTTTAATATTTAAAAAACAAGAAGACATTATATAGTTTAAATAACAAATAAAACAAATTACAGTAGGGAGAGGGGTGGTACGGGGGGGAGGTCCTGAGGGTTGTGGCAGTGGGAAAAAACTATAGGTTAAATAAACATTATAATTAGAAGTTAGCATTAAAAAAACATTGAAATTCACTGATAAAACCATACGTTTCAGGGACGTTATAGATAGAAATTAGTATTTAAAAAACCTTTAAAATTCACTGAAAAAACCATAAGTTTCAGGCACGTTATAGTTAGAAATTGGCATTTAAAAAAACCTTTGAAATTCACTGAAAAAACCATAGGTTTCAGGCACGTTATAGTTAGAAATTAGCATTTCAAAAACCTTAGAAATTCACTGAAAAAACCATAGGTTTCAGGGACGTTATAGTTAGTTGGACATTTCACTCATACAAAACCATAGAAATTCCACCGTTATAGTTAGTTCAGCTAACTATAACTTCGCGCCCGTAATGCACTGCTGATGACGTCACATATTACATCATTCATGACATGGTCAGTGACATCACTGATGACATCTCAAATGACATCACTGATGACATCATCCAGTGAATGTAGCTTTCTTTAAAATTTAAATATGTATTATATATATACCAAGCTGTATTGAAGAATGAATGGATGTATAAGTGTCTGGATGGAGGATTTAGTAGGTGTGTGACTGACTGTTTAAGTGAATGATTAAATGTATCTTACTGAATACATGGGTTAGTGTCTAAAGTGTGTGAATGTCTGTATCACTCTGTCTGTTGTTGTGTAAGCTGCTGCATGGGTTGGTCAGTAGCTACATCAATGTCTATATGGGTTATTGATTAGTTGCCTGCGTATCTGTATAAGAGACTGAGTGTGTGTGTGGTTGGGTGGGGGGGTGTGACTCTGTGCATAGATGTGTGAGTGGTTGATTGACAGGGTGTATGAGTTTAAGAGTGCATGTGGAAACAGTTGTATGGGTGGGTAAGTGTGTGTATGGGCATCTTGGTGAGTGAATCGATGTCTCAGTGCACATGTCCAACTAAGTACATATATAAAAGGCAGTGTATGTGAGAGTTGGTGTATAGAAATGACTATACGTGAGAGTCAGTGATTGTGAGAGTGGCTGTATGTATGAGTGTATACTTGTATTAGTGATTATATAAGAGACTAAGTATGCGTTACTATCTGTATGAATAAATGAGGTGGTGTGTGTATAACTGTGTAGGTGAGTAAATGGAACTGTGATTGATTCTTTGCATGAGTGACTAGGATGAGTACATAACTGACTAGGATGAGTGCTGGTGTGTCAATGTCTATATAGTTGTATGAGTGCATTTGATAGTGTTCTATTGATCAGTGGCTGCATGTATGACTGATTGTATGGGTGAATGGGTAGATGTGTGTCTAGACCTAGGAATCACTGAGTGGGTATGTAGTAACTGGTATTAGTGTGTCAATGGTATTGAAAATGGTAATCTGTATTTTACAGTGAGTGTATCAAAGGTTATATTAGTGTGTGACGAGGTACATCAGATTGTCACATGGATGATGTCATCAGTGATGTCATTTGAGATGTCATCAGTGATGTCATCAGTGATGTCACTGACCATGTCATGAATGATGTAATATGTGACGTCATCAGCAGTGCATTGCGGGGCGAGTTATAGTTAGCTGAACTAACTATAACGGTGGAATTTCTATGGTTTTGTATGAGTGAAATGTCCAACTAACTATAACGTCCCTGAAACCTATGGTTTTTTCAGTGAATATATATATATATATTCACTGAAAAAACCATAGGTTTTAGGGACAGTTATAGTTAGTTGGACATTGCACTCGTACAAAACCCGTGAAATTCCCCGTTATAGTTAGTTCAGCTAACTATAACTCGCGCCCCACAATGCACTGCTGATGAGCGTCACATATTACATCACTCATGACATGGTCAGTGACATCACTGATGACATCACTGACATCATTCAGTGACTGTGTGTTTCTGTAAAGTTTAAATATGTTTAATATATATAGGGAAAGGCGTATTGAAGAATGAGTGGGTGTATAAGCGTCTGAATGGATGATTTAGTAGGTGCGTGACTGAGTCTATAAGTGAGTGATTAAACGTATCTTACTGGATGCATGGGTGAGTGACTAAACTGTGTGAATGTCTGTATCCGTCTGTCTGTTGTTGTGTAAGCAGCTGCATGGGTTTCTGACTAGCTAAATGAGTGTCTATATGGGTTATGGATTGGTTCTCTGAGTATCTGTATGGGTGCCTCAGTGTTTGTGTGGGTGGGGTGTGTGTGACTCTGTGCATAGATGTGTGAGTGGGTGATTCACTGGGTGCATGGTTTCAAGAGTGCGTCTGTGATGGACTGTATGGGTGGGTGAGTGTGTGTATGGGTGTGTTAGTGATTGAATGTATATCTCAGTGGTACATGTGTGAGTAACTACATATGTGAAAGGCAGTATATATGTGTGTTGGAGTATATAAATGGCTATAAGTGAGAGTGTGTGATTGTGAGAGTGGCTGTATGGATGAGTGCGTGCTTGTATCAGTGATTGTATAAGAGCGTAAAAATGTGCTAGTATTTGTATGAGTAAGTGAGCTGGTGTGTGTATGACTGTATAGGTGAGTAAATGGCAGTGTGAATAATTATTTGCATGACTGACTAGGTGTGTGAGTACCTCTATGGATGAGTGGCGGTGTGTGAGTGTCTATATAGGAGTATGAGTGCATATGATAGTCCTGTACTGAGTGACCGTAAGTTTGAGTGACTGTACGGGTGAGTTAGTGGATGTGTGTGTAGACCTAAGAATCAGTGAGTGGGTATGTAGTTATTGGTGTTGGAGTGTCTATGGTTTTGCGAATGGCAGTCTGTTATTTAGAGTGGGTGTATCAAAGGTTATATTAGGGTGTGAGGAGGTGCATCAGATTATCACGTGGATGATGTCATCAGTGATGTCATTTGAGATGTCATCAGTGATGTCATCAGTGATGTCACTGACCATGTCATGAGTGATGTAATATGTGACGTCATCAGCAGTGCATTGCGGGGCGCGAGTTATAGTTAGCTGAACTAACTATAACGGGGAATTTCACGGGTTTTGTACGAGTGCAATGTCCAACTAACTATAACTGTCCCTAAAACCTATGGTTTTTTCAGTGAATTTCAAAGGTTTTTAAATGCTAATTTCTAACTATAACGTGTCTGAAACCTATGTTTTTTTCAGTGAATTTCAAAGGTTTTTAAATGCTAATTTCTAACTATAACTGTCCCTAAAACCTATGGTTTTTTCAGTGAATTTCAAAGGTTTTTTAAATGATAATTCCTAACTATAACATGTCTGAAACCTATGTTTTTTTTCAGTGAATTTCAAAGGTTTTGTAAATGACAATTTTTAAATGTATTAATTGTTATATTTATTTTTGGGATACTGATTTACTACATTTTTTAAACTATTTATTTTTACATATTTTATTTTTAAATTACATTGTAATTACATTATACATTACATTACAAAATATACTTTCTCTGAATGAATTACTTTAGTTTAAATACTTTGCAAATAGGCAATAGACTTTTAAGTACAGTAGTTACAGTTGTTGCAATGGGCAACACAATTTCAAACACAATGCAACATTGAGCTCAATGTGAATTTCTAGTTAAATGCAATTAGTTACTTTATGGATTACTTTTCTAACCACAGGACTGGATCCTAGATTCAGTCCTGGGACATCTCCTGTAAACAGTTGAGTAAAAGCGTTTTGGTTACAGTAGTGATTTTTAAGGAATATTATTGTATTTTAAAAGTTGACACTTAGAAACTTTTTCATATAGAATCACCAATGTTATCCTATGGGAGGAAATTCACTTAGCAGGTAAGTAGTGTTATCGTTACTTTTGCTTACTCAGTGTTGGATCCTGGATCCAGCACTGGTGCATCTCCTGTAAACAGTTGAAAGAATGCGTTTAAGTCATACAGGCGATTTTTAAGGAATATTTGTAGTTTGTGAAAATCGACACTGAAACTTTTCTGCTGAAAACCAGACAATGGATTCCTATGGAAGGAAATATAAGTTACTGGTAAGTACGGTTAGAATTACTTTTCAGGGTCAGTGCTGGGTGAAAAGATGCAGCACTGGGTTCTCTCCTGATAACAGGTGAGTAAATCGGAATTCGTAGTTCGGTTGATTTTAGAGGAATATTATAAAGTTCCAAAACTCCACACTTAGAAGAATTTCCAAGTGAAACCAGTCAATGTTAGCCTATGGAAGGAAATTCAAGTTGCTGGTAAGTACGGTTAAAATTACTTTTCAGGATCAGTACTGGGCTGAAAGATGCAGCACTGAGGTCTCTCCTGATAACAGGTGAGTAAATCGGAATTCGTATTTCGGCTGATTTTTGAGGAATATTATAAAGTTCCAAAACTGCACACTTAGAAGAATTTCCAAGTGAAACCAGTCAATGTTAGCCTATGGAAGGAAATTCAAGTTACTGGTAAGTACGGTTAGAATTACTTTTCAGGATCAGTACTGGGCTGAAAGATGCAGCACTGAGGTCTCTCCTGATAACAGGTGAGTAAATCGGAATTCGTATTTCGGCTGATTTTAGAGGAATATTTGCATGTTTCAAAAATCGACACAGAAACTTTTTCAGCAAAAAGCAGGCAATGATATCCTATGGAAGGAAATTCAAGTTACTGGTAAGTACGGTTAAAATAACTTTTCAGGATCAGTACTGGGCTAAAAAGATGCAGCACTGAGGTCTCTCCTGATAACAGGTGAGTAAATCGGAATTCGTAGTTCGGCTGATTTTAGAGGAATATTAGCACAATGGTGAAGGAAGGGGGTGGGGCCTGAGGTGACATGTCTGCAAACACACCCAGTGGCGCGTTTTAAGTTGGAGAATTAATTCCTTCTCAATCCCGAGGGTCCCTAGGGGCCAACTAGCCCACCAGATACCTCTAGTATGCCCCAGACAGCTGCGTTGCAGAGAGGTGTTCAGAGGCCACGCCCCTTTTACAACACTCTGCAACGCAGCTCCGTGGCGCTTACTGGAGGTACCTGGTGGGCTAGTTGGCCCCCAGAGACCCTCAGGATTGAAGGGGATTTAATTCCCCATCTTAAAACGCGCCACGAGCCTGTTTGCACACATGTCACCTGAAGCCCGCCCCCTCCCTTCACCACTGTGCTAAACGCGCCCGTGGCGCGTTTTAAGTTGGGGGATTAAGTCTCCTTGAATACTGAGGGTCCCTGGGGGCCAACTAGCTCACCATGTACCTCCAAAAAGAGCCACAGAGCTGCGTTGCAGAGAGGTGTAAAAGGGCGTGGCCTCTGTACACCTCTCTGCACGCAGCTCCCTAGCATACTGGAGGTTCCTGGTGGGCTAGTTGGCCCCAGGGACCCCCAGTGTGAAGGGAGTCGTTCCCCATCTGCAAACGTGCCAGGGCGCGTTTGCAGAGTGGTAAAGGAAGGGGGCGGGGCCTGCGGCCCGATCATTTTTTTTTTTTTTATCCCCCAATGGGGGCTGTGTGGCACCCCTTACTTTTTCCTATTTTTGGGCCCTGGGGACCCCATCCCCCAGGGCCTTATCCCTTTTTTTTTTTTTTATTAAACGGGAAGGGGGCCGCGTGGCCCTCTCCCATGACCGAATCCGGCCCCGGGGACCCCATCCCCCGGGGCATGGCCACACTTTTAAATACATTTTTAAGGAGGGGGCTGCGTGGCCCCCCTCCTCAGGCCTCCTTTTGCCCCGGGGACCCCATCCCCCGGGGCAGGCCTTTATTTATTTATTTTTTTATTATTATTTTTGGGGAGGGGGGCCACGTGGCCCCCCTCCCAGGCCACTACTTGCCCCGGGGACCCCATCCCCCGGGGCTGGCACTCTTCGTTGGGGACTGTGGGGGGTCCCCAATCCCCCACAGTCCCGCCGGCTCCCGCGTCCCTTGGGAGCCGGCATTGCTTTCCACATGGGGAGCTGCTAACATGCAGCTCCCCGTGTGAAAAGCAATTTGCTTGGATATTGGAAGCGAGAGCAGGTTTCCTGCTCTCGCTCCAATGTCCAAAGCAGTTTGCTATGACAGGACGGGAGCCGCGAGGCTCCAGTCCTGTCATAGCAAACTACAGTGTCCCGGGGGTAGGCACCCAGGGACACTGCAGGAGCCGGCCCTGGGGGTGGTGGTCCCCAGGGCCATTACAGGCTCCAGGAGGGGGGCCGCGCGGCCCCCCTCCCTCCATTGACAAAGCCCCGGGGAGGTGTTGGTCCCCGGGGCTCTGGGGGTCCGTAATGGACCCACATATTGACATTTTTAGTGCCCCGGGGAGGTGGCGGACCCCGGGCGTGTGGGGGGGCTCGAGCCCCCCCACACAGGTATTTTTTTTTTAATTAATAAAGAAGCCCCGGGGAGGTGGCGGTCCCCGGGGCTGCGGGAGGGCCGAGAGCCCTCCCGCACCATTATTTTTAAAGCCCCGGGGGGGTGGCGGTCCCCGGGGCTTTGGGGGGCCTTAGAGGCCCCCCACATATTATAAATACCCCCCCCATGCCCCCGGGACTTGGCCCACCCGGGGGCCAATTAACAACGAAGCGCGGGAGACGCGCTTCGTTTTTTTTTTTTTCGGCAAGATTCGCGCACCCTAAGCGCATCCCGCCGATTTTTTTGTTGTTGAAAAAATGCTTTTTTCTGCCCAGGGGGTCCTTGTGGGACCCCCTGAGCAGACCTAGGGGGTCAGGGTGTTTCTACCCTGCCCCCTTTTTGCGCTTTGCGCACTTGTTTCTGTCCCTCGATTCTACCGAGGGACAAAAAGGCTGCCAACACTTCCTGATTTGGAGTTTTGACAGCCACTTGACAGCCAATTAGCATACAGCTCGTGATCGGGAGGGTACGCGGACCCTACGCGCCCTTAGATATATATGTGACTTTACTTTTGATTTTCTCAGGAACTACTGAACGGATTTACACCATTTAAGCAAAAGGCACGAGACTGAACCAAGGGCTACCTCTTTGCCAAATTTGGTGTAATTCCGTTCAGCAGTTCGGGCTGTAGCTGCGACTAAAGGTTCCTATGGAAAAATGAATGGGGAAAACGCGTTTTGGGACCCCCCTTTTTTCTCGGCCCCCGCTTGACGAATCAGCCCGAGACTTTCAGGGTAGGAGCGGAGCGCCCCAACAAGTTGGAAACTTTCGCGAAGATTCGTCAACCGGCGCCAACGTTATTTCAAATAGAATGTCGCGGATTTCCTATGGATTATAGGTCCTAACTATAACTATCTACTGGCGACCGCCAGTAGATAATATATATATATATATATATATATATATATATATATATATATATATATATATATATATATATATATATATGCGAGTGCAAAGGAATTTTAAAAATGTTTGCGAATCATTCAGAGACTTACTTCATAGAAAGCATATACAGTACTATCAGTTCAGTTCAATAAACTTTATTCGGATTGTAAACAACCATAAAAGCAATTATATAATAAATAACATTCTTTAAAAATCACTTTACAGAGACAATACCTTTCCTTACATTAATTGCTTTTAGATTGTATAATGCATCATAAAAAAATATATATATTCCAGAATAAATAACATTCTTTAAAAATCAACTTACAGGGACAATACCTTTCCTTACAATAATAGATTTTAGAATGTATGAGGCAACATAAAAACATATTCCAGGGTCATTCAGTGCAACCGCAAATTTATAGCAGCATGATACGATCTCACATTATATTTTATAAAAAGTGGTTTCGGGTAAAATCGCCTAAAATACAGATAAAACTTACAAAAGAGCATAAAGTGCACTGTGCTTTGTTTAGAAAGCTCATCGCAGGGACATGGTGTTAAATCTAGAGGACACATTTTCATAACAGGGAAGGCGACTAGATGATGCACTATGCCTAATCTCAATCTAGTCAATACATAACGGTGCGACGATTTAGTCACAGTAATTAAATAATCTTGAATTCCACTGCTAGATTCAATTGTTTGATAAAATATAAAACTCGATTGTTTCTCAGTAGCTTCCCTGTCCCGGATTTACAAAAATCTGTATATTAAATAATTTACTATATATATCATTAATATATTTTAACCATGGGATCTGGGATTTTTTCTCAAGAAGTAAACAATCTTCAGTAATAGATTCAGTAAAAACAGTCTCATCTTTAGCCCAAATAGATCTCCATACCAGCTGTGGCTGCATGGCAATTAAGTCTGTAAGGTATGTCAGATCCACTTTCCGGTGTATTAATTCTGTAGAAGGTGAAGGCGGCAGGCTTAAGAGGCGTTTTAAAAAGGCATTTTCTTCTTGTAATAGGGATGGGCAGCAACTATGACCCCCAAACCCCTGCACCATATAGGGCATATAGGGCAGTAGTGACACATTGCACCTTATATATTGTCAACATTTCCTTTACTGGGTGGTTGCCTAGTTTGGATGCAAATCTAAAAACCCCATGAGCACTCTTAGTCATCTTGGAACGAACATTAGATACTTCCAAATTCCATTTACCATTGCCACAATAGATTACCCCTAAGCAACAGAACAAGTTGACAGTTTGCACTGGGGTACTATTGATATAAACAATTTTACATTTCTTTGGTTTGGGCCCACATATCATGGTAAACGTTTTTGTTTTGTTAATCAACAATTTCCGAGAGGCTATGAATTTACTAAATTTATCCATCAATCGTTGTAGGCCAACCGGGGTCCTAGAAAGAAGTACCGAGTTGTCTGCATATAATAAGACAGGTATGTGATTACCCAATATTTGCGGAGCATCTGCATTCTCCTCCTGCAAAACATTATCAACCTCATTTATAAATAATGAAAAAAGGAGTGGGGCAAGGACACAACCTTGGCGAATGCCTCGTTTTACATCCAGATCTGGGGTGCACTCACCCTGTTGTCCATATCTCACTTTGCATGTTAACCTCTTGTATAGTCTTGCAAGAAAATAGATAATTCCCTTGGGAGCTCCAAGGTTAAGTAAAGTAGGCCACAGGATTGTGTGATCAACTAGATCAAAGGCACTACTAAGATCTGCAAAACATAGGTATAGTCTCCCTTTTTTAGCAGCCATATATTTGCCTATTAATATTTCTAAATTGATGCATTGTTCTATAGTCCCTAATCCTTTTCTAAAACCATATTGTGCTGGGGAAAGTATATAATTTCCATTTACCCATTCCTCCAAGCGTACTAATAAAACTTTACTCATCACTTTGACCAATGAATCTAACAGAGATATTGGCCTGTAATTTTTGGCTTCCGAAATGTTACCTTTTTTTAAAATAGGAACAATGACTGATTGGCCCCACAAAGGAGGCAGATACTCAATCACAGCTAAGTTTAAACTCTCGTAAGAATTGGCCCCCATAAATCGGCATCAGCTTTATATACATCTACGGGGACACCATCTGGGCCTGGGGCTTTGCCTCCCCTACTTCCTTTCAATCCTTCCTGCACTTCTCCCACTGTGATATTTAAGGGTATGACTTGCCACTTGCTCTGTGTTAAATTTTGTATTGCACATGCCTCAGGTCCCAGCGGGTTAAAAATGCTTGTAAAATGTGACACCCAGGCTTCGCATGTAACATGGGATAACAATACGGGAAGTGAATCATTCTTTAGAAACGGCATATTCACTGTTTCCCAAATTAGCTTATTATTTGCCGTATATGCTGCCAAGGATAATTTATCCCACGCTAACTCCTGCAGCTCCCTTTTTCTTGTCTCAAGGACAGATTTGTAATTAAATCGTAGATTTCTGAATAATTCATTGTCTCTTATCTTACAATGTAATGCTTGTTTCAGTTGCTTTAATGCCCTGGTGCAAGTATGATCAAACCACCCCTTTCTTTTCCTTCTTCCTTTCTTGGGGGGAGCCGTTAAAATCCCATTAATAATAACATTAATTTTAACAAAGTTATCGATCATTGTACTAGGGTCTACCTACTCTTTAAGACAGTACTATCAAATAAGTGGCATAATAACGTTGAGCACTAAATTCCATTCCAGTGAGAACAGTCAGTTAATTTACTAAATGTATCAGAGTAGGATGCAGGGAAACATGGGAGGGCATACAGTTTGAACAGCAATGGCAGCATAGTGCATAATGGAGGCCCCGTGGTTTTTCTGAATGGGTTAATACCTAGCGTAATGGGCAGCTCACTCAAGCGGGGCCATGCAACCCATAAAAATGACGCCACCAAATTAAAGACAAACATGTCATCCATCCTGAAGCAAAGCGCCAATGTCAATTTGACACATATAACCCCATAAATTTTAAAAAGAGGAAGGAGTCATCGCCACCCTCCGTAGTCATATTTTTTACAGAGCAAAAGGAAATGGTTCAAGTGTCTAGCCTTCCAAGACTACAGTCGCAATAGTGAAAACCAGTGGCAAGTCTATGAATACGCATTCAGTAATCCCTTGTGGCAGGATACCCAGCCTATTTTTAGGTCGAGCCTAGCGCAGCGCACATGCGCTGCCCTATGGGAGGCTTCTTGTGAGCACTCTAAACTTCTCCGTGTGGGTCTGACTCCTCCCACACATAGGATTGGCTTTTGCGTATGTCTTTCACTAATGAAAGCACACAAATGGCTAAAGGTGGGTGCATGTCCCACCTTCTTTTTTAATGTTCACTCCCACAGCGTTTTGCTCTCGGGAGCGAGCAGGGGCGCGCAGGGTGGCAGCTGCATTCCTCGTGGGTCAGGTTACACACAACGCGGCGTGCTTTCGCTTTTGCTTGTTTCTTTCAGATCTTCACTTCGGAGTTCCAGTTCCATTACACACGGTCACGGTCATTTTTTCAGAGGAAGACCGGCACGGGGAAATTAAGTGATTTACCCAGGATCACAGGATGTTGAGCTGAAGCTGTGACTCAGACCTTGTTCTTCAGTTTTGAAGTCCATAGCTCAGGCTGTTACACCGCAACCTCTATTCAATGAATATGGGTACAACCCCGAGCGTGCCCCTGAGGGCACAGTAAACATGCATTACAAGATGTCCACACGCTCTACACTACGCGCCGTGCTTTTGCTTGTTTCTCTCAGATCTTCACTATGGAGCTACAGGGCTCAAATTGCTGGCACACATTATTTACGGACACGGCTGTATGTACGAGCCAACAATGGACCTATAAGATGCACCGGACTGTCACCCGCTCGTTTTGAGGAGATTCACTTTATTGTAAACATTTTGCTGGTGTCCTGTAATCTCTTGTCAACTTCTCAATAAAGTTGTTTTAAAAAAAAAGGGGGGGGGGCGCTTTTCGATCACTGACATTTCAGCGCCTCGTCAGGGGCAGTAAGTGCTATGAAAATCTACAATAAAGCTGTGTTTTGGCTTTCAAAAGTCTTTATCCTGAATCAGAATGTGCTCGCATGTATTTATTTGTTTTTGCAGTTTTTATATAGCGCTAACTCTACCCAACGGTATCTGAGTGGTTTACATAAGTTCCAGTTCCATTACACACGGTCACGGTCATTTTTTCGGAGCAAGACCGGCACCGGTAAATTAAGTGATTTGCCCAGGATCACAGGATGTTGAGCTGAAGCTGAGACTCAGACCTTGTTCCTCAGTTTTGAAGTCCACAGCTCAGGCCGTTACACCGCAACCTCTATTCAATGAATATGGGTACAACCCCAAGCGTGCCCCTGAGGGCACAGTAAACATGCATTACAAGATGTCCACAAGCTCTACACAACGTGCCGTGCTTTCGCTTTTGCTTGTTTCTCTCAGATCTTCACTACGGAGCTACAGGACTCAAATTACTGGCACACATTATTTACGAGCACGGCTGTATGTACGAGCCAACAATGGACCTATAAGATGCACCGGACTGTCACCCGCTCGTTTTGAGGAGATTCACTTAACTAGAATACATTTTTTAAGTTAATTCTTTTTTAATTGGGTCGTTCAGTTGTACATAATGTCTTCTTGGCTATATATATATATAAGGTAACAAAAATGCTTATAACACTTGTTTATTATAACTTTTCAACATGCTGCATAGTAATCGCAATCCTCTACAACATAGCTTAAAGACATTGGCAAAGCCAATATCTCTGGCTAAACACTTATAAGGTCCCAAAGGCGAGATCTATTGGCTATGCTAATGCTTGTTTACATACAGTGTTCGCTTGCTAATGGGATAGATCTCATCCAGATACCCATTACAAGGCAACCCATTGACATTGTTAAAGTAATTACACAAGATGGATCCTGGCCTCAGCGTCTGGCACTTCCTTGTCTGCACGTAATCAAAACACTGATCTTTAATCCGATCTGCTTTATCCTGCCTTACTCTACTGGGATCTGACTACAAGTTCTCCATTTGCAGCTCGTATAGAGTATTCTCTACATGTGCTGACCATGTATTCCTCCCAATTTTGCAGCTAAGGGTGACTTTTTCATGGGTTTTCAAAAATACTGTTGCGTTAGGGTTTCTGATCATCCTAACCCAGTAAAGGACTGGTCTGAGGGCTGCTACTTCAGATATAGGGATAAAATAGAACTCCACATAGAATGCCAATAAAGGAGTGCCCAGAGATATAACACCAGCAAAGTTCTTAGGAAGTTATTCTTGGCTACTTGGAGAGATCGTACATTTGCATACCCCCAGAGCTCCACCCCATAAAGTGCGGTCACCACTGCCCTTTGTTTGTATATTTGCAGGGTAGCACTAATGTTTCTAGCACTGGCCTTATGTCTAAACTTCAGGACTGCCCGAGCCAGTTGTTTCAGAATTATGGTCGCCTTCTGTATGTGACTGCTCCAATGCAGGTTTTCTGTGAATCGAATACTCAGGTAATCAAACGGCTTAACAGTTTCTAGGGGCACACCTTCAATTGTGGACTTCTGCTTAAAATTGGGGGGCGGCTTCAGAACCATGCTTTTCATTTTACTACCATTAATGCTTAATGATTTCTTCTCGCAGTATTCCTCAAAGCGCTTTAGCAGTCTATGAGTGGCGTTTTTTGTTTGCGTCATTAACACTGCGTCATCCGCACATAATAATATTGGCACCCTCTTTCCGGCTATAATGGGAATGTCTAAGGAATCTTCTGCCAGGTAGTCTGCTACTTCGTTTAGAAAAAGGCTAAAAAGCAGGGGCGCCAGCACACACCCTTGCCGGATGCCCTTTTCAACCGGAAATGGTTCAATGCACCCCCCACTGGGGACATACCTAACTCTAGCCGTGTTACTAGTGTGAAGGGATTTTATAGCCATTACCAGGGTGATTTTGACTCCTAAATCAACAAGGTATTTCATCAGCTTCTCTCTATCAACTAAATCGAAAGCAGCTTTAAGGTCAACAAATATTAGATAGAGTGAAGACTTTCTAACAGCTGTAAGTTTGTATGAGATCACGTACAATCAGAGAGCCTGTTCGATGGTTCCTATTTGCGCCCGGAAGCCAGCCTGCACTTCTGTCATAATGTTATGTCTTCCACCCAACCCTGAAGGCAGTTGAGCAGAACCCTCCCCAGGACTTTTCCTGTCCCATCTAAGAGGGAGATCGGGTGTTAATAGGAGGGGCTACCCTAATCGCCCTTCTTTTGGATTGGTACTATAATGGTGGATCACCATGAATGGGTTATGGCATTGCGAGCGAGCGCAGAATTGAACACTTTAGCAAGCACGCTGGCCAATAAGTGTGGCTCCTCGCTGTAAATATCTATAGGCACAAGGTCTCGACCTGGTGCCTTGTGTTTCTTCATAGCGTTCAGTGCTCTTTCCACCTCTGATACTAG